>JANCRA010000093.1:667500-1325000 GCA_024362935.1 Setophaga petechia | reverse complement strand
GACCTGGAACACAGCTCCCCACACACAACAAACCTGTGCGCTGTGCTGAGCTGCAGAGTGGGGCTGGGAGGCTAATCTCAGTTCCATAAATCTGAGTTTACTCCAGCACAGCTTCCAGAGTCACCCAGATTGGGGTGAGCAGCAGAGCATGGTTGGTAGGCTAATCTCATTTCCATAAATCTGAGTTTATTCCAGCACAGCCTCCAGAGTCACCCAGATTGGGGTGAGCAGCAGAGTTGGCAGGCTAATCTCATTTCCATAAATCTGAGTTTACTCCAGCACAGCCTCCAGAGTCACCCAGATTGGGGTGAGCAGCAGAGTTGGTAGGCTAATCTCATTTCCATAAATCTGAGTTTACCCCAGCACAGCCTCCAGAGTCACCCAGATTGGGGTGAGCAGCAGAGCATGGTTGGTAGGCTAATCTCATTTCCATAAATCTGAGTTTACCCCAGCACAGCCTCCAGAGTCACCCAGATTTCCACGGGCACAATGAAGATTGGTTTTCACCCAATCCCTTTCACAGGGAGTGCAGAGCACCCTTCACCTGAGCTGTTTACAAGCTCACCCCCACAATACAAAAGGTCTTTCAAACAGCAACAAAAATACATCAGATTCAGACCTGCCCCCTCTTTCTTGAGAGATGTGGGCACAGTCTCTGTTAACAATGCCTTCAAGAGAAAAGCAGCTCAGGAAGATTGCAAACAGAAGTCTGCTCAACCTTTTGTTCCACACACCTATTCAAAATTAGCTAAGTGGGGAACATAAATATGCCTTGGTGTGTCTTGCCAAGTCTCAGCAGAGAGATGGACAGGATTAGCAGCAGGGCTTTGTGCACACCAAGGAAGTTTTAAGAAGAGTTTTCATCGTGGTTAAGGCAGCCTCACTCACCCCAGTGTGAGCAAGGCTGGACAACCCACAGTGCACCTGAGACCCAGCACCAGGGAAAGAGAAGCTTCATTTTATCATTTAATTAATTAGTTAATTTTATATATAGGAATGATCACTGATAATTAAGGAATAAATGTATTTTTGATACCTTTTCCTAGTGACCCTGGAGGACAGCAGCTGCTTTCCTGTTGCAGTGCACAGCTAACAAGGCAGTCACACTGACAGCAGAAAAGGATCATTTTCCCTCCTGTACACCACCACTCTGAGACCTGAACATCTCTCAGCTCCGTGAATCCAATAAAATGCATTATCCAAGAATAATCCAGAGGCCTTTGAGCCCTGGTTTTGAATGGGATGGATATAAGTAAATTTAAACAGGCTTTAACCAAGTCAATACACAGTTTTACAGCTTCACTTTAAACACTCCAATTAAACAGCACTTTTGTAGGTTTTGCTCTACAGCAACTTGTTTTAAGCACAGTAAAAATTCCATAGATATCAAAACAGAATTTCTTAAGAAACCTCTAGTGCCAAACTTGGAATTTAGCCCCAGACTCTCTCTGAACAAGCACAGGTATTTGAGTTACAATTTCTACAGACATGAAAGGTTCCAGGCTTTGCCCCATTTTAAGAGCATTCCCTGGCAGTACCTTTGGGTCCAGCTGTGGAATAAAACAACCCATTTCCCTTTCAATTAGTAACTGGATGGATATAGACCCTTCTAAGTGTGATCTTCAATCTGCAGCTGCCTCTGCAGACACTCAGTGATGGCTCTTCTGTTTTATGGGTGTGCAGATGAAGAAAGGGGGGTTCAAACAGCAGCCAAAGGTGACAAAGCAACCAAGAGAAACAACTGAGTGCAGAACATGGGAGCCTGGCCACTTCCAACCTCTCACCAATTTCCCTGTCTTTAATAAAATATCACTGCTCTCCAGCTTAAAGGAAATCACGCTAATAGAAAATAAAGTCTTCCTCTTCATCTCCCTTTCTTTAATCTCTCCTAGATAATAAAACTCAATGGTAATAACACAGACTTGGGCATTAACAATATGTAGCCTGGTGCTGAGCCTTTTTGCACATGATGTACTAAAACTCCCCCAGACCTAATGAAAAACACAATGAAATTTTGAGCATTTAAATGGAAAAAACTGTTCAGCGTGTAAGACAGTTGGGCAGCACAGCTCCTAGTGCTGTCCACATTCCAGGGTGTATTAAACATAAGACAGTGCTAAAATGGGGGTTTCCAAATATCACTAATAGAGAAATGAGGGGTGGAAAAAAACGCAGCTGCCGGGCCAAGCACGGAGAAAGAAGTTAATTAAAAAATCACAACTGGAAAACTTCGTAACTACAGAATGACAAAACGGTTTTGCAGCATAATATAGGTGTGTTTGTACACGTGTGTGTGGGTACAGAGCAGCTCAACTTGCACACCTTTCCTGCTGCCTCACTAAACAGAGCTGCAGTACAGCTGAGCCATTGTTTGGTGGCTGCTCAGGGCTGATGGTGCCACGAAAACCACATTCCTGGGCACTCAATAATCAGCCTGCCTGACCCCCCAAGAATCTGGAAGTCAAATTCATTTACCCCCAGAGGGCAATGCTCTATTGTATCCTCCCTCCTTTCCAGCCACCTAGGAACAATGGACAATAATTGCAACTGTCACGGCAGTCGGTAGGAAAAATAAACCAGCGCCTGTTTTCACAGCTTACTGCCAAACTTGATCCAAACACCTAATAACCATGCCCCCAACCACAGAACCACAGTCACACTAAAAAGCCTCAGATGTGAGCCTTTTGAACGGAGCTGCAGAACAATAACTCGACTTGTGTTCAAAATATAAAGCTAAAAACCAAAAATTAAAGCAAAGAAAAGTCTTCTTTGAGGCTGTGCTGCTGCTCCCCATCCTTTCCCCCAGGCACGACTGAAAGGACTGTTGAATTTCTCTGGTGGTAGCACAGAGCTGGCTGCTGCTGCTTTCAAGTTTAGCTTGTGAAAGGGAAAAAGGGGAAGGGAGAAAAAAGATTGCCCTCCACAAGGAAAAGATCACAGGCAGTGGGAACAGACCACCTTCTCAGAGCACAGCACTCTTCAGAGCAGCCCCACAGAGTGCAGAGGCACTGCAGAATCACTGCGAGTCCTTCCAAAGGTTCCAGTGTGTCAAGAACTAAAGAGGCTCCACACACTGTGCAAGATCTGCTGAAACACGTGCCCAAAAGTGGGCATCAAAGATGCCTCCCCATACTCTGCCCCTGAGCATCCTAGAGGTGCATCAGGTCATGGCAAAGGGTGATTGCATCTTGAAACAAAGTGCTTTTAAAATCCAGAACTGCCAGGTAAGCCCAGGGCCTTCCTCTTTGAGACCTGTTGCTTTACACACAGAGCAGGAATGAAGAACCCAGGGTCTGGCCCTCTGGAGCCATAATAATCACCACCTTCATCATCATCATCATCATCATCATCACATCTCAGCCTGTGGGGGGCTGGAGCACTGCATGCTGCTATAAAGTTATCCCACAGATGTAATGATATAAAGTTATCCCATAGATGTAATGAATAAATATTGTTGAGTTACAGCCTGTTGGGGACAAGCCTGGGGAAAGCAGGGGAGTATTTTCCTCTTTGGTAAGTCAGTGGAACAGCACAGGGTAATGCTGGTGGCTTATCAGTGACAGGCTGGGAGGCCCAAAGAATTAAAATAACAATTTCTCTGCATCTGCACCAACCCACAAACCTGTGAGAGCACCTTGTACTGCGTGCTTCACTCAATACTGCACACCTCTGGGAGCCTGCCTGAGTGAGCATCTCCAGAGCAGGGACAACATCAGGAGATAAACATCCCAAAGTAATGGACAGAAACTAAACCCTGTTTATAAACACAGGAGGAGAAGGGCCTAATTTTAATCTCATTCTACTTTCACGTTTCCAAAACAACGCTGGCTTGGGTTTTGCTACTCCAGATGCACACTGCTATAAACGGGGGAAGAATCAGTCACTGCTTCTTTTCAGAGTGATAATGGCTGCTCTGAAAACTTGCAATTTCTGACACGTGTGTTTTGAGTGAGTTCCTCACCATCAGCACTGCAGAGGAATTATAAAAATATTAAATTACACGAAAACAAACAACCACAGGTTCCCTAAAACGACCTCAGATATAGAAAATGGGGAAATATCTTGGCAAAGCAGAAACTACTGCTGCTGGAGAGTGGTCAAATTTTGTCATTTTCCTTCTGGAGCACGGCTTTAAAAGAACATGCTCTAGTGCACAGATGTTGTACGCTGTCTTTTAAAATCTGCACTGGCTAATTTCAGTACCTAGAGGTACCATTACACAAACTTTGCTCTTTTTATTCTTCCCTACATGCAAAAAAAAAGTAAAAAAACAAACAAACAAACAAAAAAATCTACATCATCAAAATCTGTCCAAAAATAAACAAGGAAATCAGATCACCCCCAAATTTCAGAAACTGAGCTCTGCTACACTCTGGTACCACATATGTCTGATACTGTATTTTTTCCCCCTATCCAGCAATAGGATGTGCTCGTTTATAACAGAGAACGATATATGCAACAAAAGCTTAATGTAAATTCATTCACTCAGGGCAATACAGCATTCCATTGATTTCTATGATCACAGATGGGAGTGCATACATTTCATTTAAACCCCGAATTACCGTGTTTGAAGGGGAGGGGAAGAGGAGCAGACAAAGTTCCACAAAGCCAGCGGTATCTGTATATTCATTCTCAATTTCCTTTAGCAGAGAAACAGCGTTGTTACCTTTTATTTCTCCAAAGTTCCCTGATCCCACGGCAAGAAGCTTGTCTTTCCAGTCCTTTGATAGTAGCTTTTCAATACTGGGAGTTTCTGAGTGAAGGGGGGGAAAAAAAACGTAAGCAAATCAACATGACTGTCTCCACAATAGAACTCATTAAAAGTCTATCTGCTAAAAATAAGGCCAACCCTATTCTGGGCCCCCAGTTCGTAATGACTTCATCAACAAACTGATAAGAGGGGAGGGAAGAGAAAAAAAAAAAGAAAAAAAAAAGGGAACAAAAAAGAAAAAAACTGAATGTGTTTTGTCACCTGCTGTTTCAAAACCATTAGCTTTTTCCTCCAGTGGAACAAAGCTCCGGTAATTCTGTATTACAATGGGCACATATAAACCTGCAGTTCATTGTTTTTCAATTTGGTGAACAAGTTGCTGCCTATAATGGATGCCTGTCAGTTTCTGGGTGTTAGTCTGCAGTCAAAAAATAATTATGTTGATAAAATGCGGAGTAAAGAGAGAGAGAGAGAGAAAGAGAGAGAGAAGCAAAGAATTAGCTCCTAAATCTGCTACATGTAATTATATCCCTCTGAGTCTTTACAATTACATCCACTTTATAATGTGTGTTTAAACATCGTGTGGTGGTAAGCACACTGTGGAAAGATTTTCCCGTAACACAGGCATTATAAATAATAATAAAAAGTTGGGTATGGAAAAAAGCTTTAAAAGACTGCAAAATCCAGAGGGAGAAAAGGCATCGCTTAGAATGGAAACCCATTATTTGCTCATTTCAGATTCTATCACTTCCTTTAAAAATAAAATAAAATATATTTGTTCAGTATTTTCAGGGAAAATGCAGCGAGGGTGTGGATGGGTCTGATATTTATGTCTGCAACTCTTGTGTTCTGACCTCTTTTTGTGTAGAATTTTAATGCATAAGTAAATATAAATGCTAATAAAATTCAGAGAACATTAAACTCAATTCCAAACAATGTAATTGTATATTCTTGTCAGCATTTAGATGGGTACACAATTACAATAGCTTTCAATCCCACGATTAGCACTGCATTCAGTTAGAAAATGGAGTGTACTAAAAGATAAGTGTCCCAGTATGTGCCATCTAAATAACAATACCCACACTTATTATCTGGATCTAAGACACATCCCGCTATTCTCCGCACTGGTGTTTATGTGTATTTGTATTTGTTCAGGCATTTGTTTACCCCCTACCAGGAGCATAAAGGGAGCGCACGGTAACTTATCAAAGGGACCGTCTGGCCTAGAGACCGCACGGTTATGAGCGACTGGTTAACTTTCCCCACGCTAAAAACCATCACCAGCCGCCTTCATTATCTCGTTGGGCTAATTGCAGCTCGCGGCTCGGAGCCGGGCGAGCCCCGATGCCCAGGGAATGCCCGCGCCAGGGATGCCCTCCTGCATCTCCCATCCATCAGCCCGTGCGCTCGCAGACATAGGGACAGACAGACAGACAGGCGCATCCCCGATGCCCAGGGCAACACCGTGCCAGGGATGCTCTCCTGCATCTCCCATCCATCAGCCCGTGCGCTCGCAGGCAGAGGGACGGACGGACGGACGGACAGACAGCCAGCCGGGCGCTGTCCGGCCGGGGGAGCAGCGACAGCCTCCGGATGCCCCCGAGAGCACAGGAGGCGCTGGGTCCGCTGCGGGTTTGTTCAGCTGGCAGCGCCCCGAGCTCCTCCTGTGCCCCGGGGGGTTCCCCGGGCTGCCCCGGGGCCGTTTCTCCGCCAGGGTCCCCAGAGGTGGCTCTGTCCCCTCGGAACCCCGGGGATGCCGCCGGAGCCCGCCCCGAGCGCGGCCGCTGAGCCGGGGGCGCCGCCGGGCTCCGGCCACTGCTCAGCTTCGTCCGTCCCCTCGATGGAAACCGTTCCCCACAGCGTGAATAGGTCAGACAAACACTGCCCCGTTCCCTTGCTTCTTTCTTTAATATATATATTTAATTATTACTGCTCCGCGCTTTTCTGCAAACTCCGGAGCGGCGTGTAAACAGGCCGGAGCAAGCGCGGCGTTTGCGGCGGAGAGCCGTCAGTCAGTAAAAGCCAACAAACCTTTGCAAAGCAGGAATGCGGCAACAGGGATCCACTGAGAGCTGACAATGGGCTGCGGAGCCTGCAGGCACCGAAAGCAGCCCGCCTTACTTTGAACTCCATTGTCAGCCAAGTCCGCGACAGAGCTTTTCCCCCGCGGCTGGACAGAACCCTCGCCGTGCTACGCTCGTGAAGAAGCACAAGTCCGCTGCCTAACTTCTGCCTTAAAGCTACAGGAGCCGCTCCTGCCGGAGCCCCGCTGCGCTGCCCGCCGGCATCCCTGTCTGCCCGAATCCCTGTCTGCCCGAATCCCTGTTTGCCCGAATCTCAGTTTGCCTGAATCCCTGTTTGCCAGCATCCCTCCCTGCCAGCATCCCTCCTTGCCCGAATCTCAGTTTGCCGGCATCCCTGCCTGCCCGAACCCCTGTTTGCCAGCATCTCTCCTTGCCCGAATCCCTGTTTGACTGAATCCCTGCCTGCCCGAGCTCCTGTCTGCCTGAACCCCAGTTTGCCAGCATCCCTCCCTGCCGGTATCTCTCCTTGACCGAACCCCTGTTTGCCGGCATCCCTGCCTTCCCTAATCCCTGTTTGTCGTCATCCTTGCTTGTCCGAACCTCAGTTTGCCGGCATCCCTGCCTGCCCGAGTCCCAGTTTGCCGGCATCCCTGCCTGCCCGAACTCCTGTTTGCCAGCATCCGTCCCTGGCGGCATCTCTCCTTGCCCGACTCCCAGTTTGCCAGCATCCCAGTTTGCGGGCATTCCCTCCTTGCCCGAACCCCTGTCTGCCTGAATCCCAGTTTGCCAGCATCCCTGCCTGCCCTAACCCCTGTTTGCCGCCATCCTTGCTTGCCCGATCCCAGTTTGTCGGCATTCCTCCTTGCCCGATCCCAGTTTGCCAGCTTCCCTGTCTGCCGGCATCCCTGCCTGCCCTAATCCCAGTTTGCCAGCATGTTTCCTTGCCCGAATCCCAGTTTGCCAGTTTCCCTGTGTGCCGGCATCCCTCCCTGCCCTAACCCCAGTTTGCCAGCATGCTTCCTTGCCCGAATCCCAGTTTGCCAGCATCGCCGCCTGCCCTAGCCCCTGTTTGCCAGCATCCCAGCAGCATCCCTGTCCCGAGTGCCCGCTCGGCTCGGGGAGCGGCCGGTGCCGGTGTCGCTCCCCGGGGCACCCGGGGCTCTGCAGGGCTCCCTCCCCTCCCAGCCCAGCGCTGCGAGCGACGCCCGCACGAACCAGGGGGGAGGAAGGAACGCCGAGAACGGCCGTGTATCAATGACTGGGTTTCTGCGAGAACGGTAAAGATCTCAGCAGGAAACCGCGATTAGAGATGGGAAAGGCCAAATGGCAAAATCCCAATAGTAACAATGCATCTGTTCATTAATGTGTAGATATGAGTAATATGAAAATTTAACACGATTATAAGCCCCCTCAGCAATCCTGATGGCATAAAATAGATTGTGGTGATCTAATCAGTGCTTCCCCTGTTGAAATACTGTATGTTAACTATTCAAAATAATATTATATAGTTTTTTTTTCCTTTAAAAACCCCCAAGCAATCGTATTAATTTGATGTCCTAACTTACTCTCAAATCTCTCTTGAGCTGAACTGCCATTTTTACATAAGACACTTCAACACAATTTTGACACAGAATCAGCAAATAATCATCCTTCTCTTAATACTTAAAAAGAACTTTAATTCTGAAAGACAATAGCTTCCCCACCCCTACAGCTTTATGGAGCCAGAGACCTAGATCAGATTACAGCTTGTTTAATTCTATTATATACCATGTTAACATCTTGTACTTACATAAAATATGCTATTCATATACTCAGCCTATCACATTTCAGTAACTGCTTGTGAAATACCTTATGCACCATGTCTTGGAAAGAAACATTTATTATGTCATTTATGTACCCCATTAAAAAAAGACTTGAAATTTACACATCTTAAATAAAAATAACTGCTTAAAAGGTTACGACAGTAGAGGTTCCATGAGTTACAGAGGAACAAAGTCATCCTTTGTTCAGCTTTTTTTAGAGCTGATTGGGAAGATGATGCTCTCAAATTAAGAGAAGAAATAAACTCTGTCTCTTGTCTGCAAGGCAGGCATTCTCTGGAAAGTCAGTAAAACTTTTAATGCTCACACGTATAATGTGCAGCTTGGAACAAGGAAAGGAGGCCTGACACAGGAACTGCTGCTCCTGATCCCTGCTGCTGCTCTCCTCTTAGATTCCCCACAATTGTGTTTTCTACGTGCAGAATCTGAGCTGTGTCATGACAGATTCTGGATGTGCATCAGGACAGCTCTGCATTACAGTGCTCTGCATTTGCACAAAGCTGCACACGGTGTTCTGAGTATTCCTGACACCTCCTAAGTCACCCTGTGAGAAGAACCCAGAACTGCCTCTCCCTCTGCTCTCCCAAGCCCCACCTGAGCCCAGAGTCCTCCCCAGCACCAGTCTGGTGTCCTATGGCACCTGGTGACCCATCCCAACTCACAGGATCAACTCCTCTGCAAGACTCGCTCACAGGCTGGCTGGGAACAGTAACTCAGGGGTGTTTGAGGTTTGTTCCAGGCACACCACGAGCAGTGTTACATGGTGCTGCAGAAGAGAACTACAGAGAGGGCACCAAAGAGAAGAACTCCTGCTCTTCAGAGAAGATTCCTTTAGAGAAGGACTCCTTCTCTTTAGACAAGATTCCTGTTCTTTCCACCAAGAGACAGAAAGAACAGGAATCATCAACTAAACCCTGGCCAAGAGGCACCTGTCTGAATCAGCAGATTCAGCCTGTGCATCCATGGAACTGCCCGTGCACTACTGGAAAGCAAATCATCCCAGTAAATTAACATTAAAGGGTTTTTTAATCTGATTTTTGGTGTGCTAACAAGCATGTCACTGTCCCTCTACTCGTGCATTTGGTATTTAAAGTCAGCTTCACTGACTTACTTGCTCAATAGCCCTAAGTTTGCACTCTGGAAAAGGAGTGGTTTGTTTCCAGGAAAGGGATGAGGCTACAGAGCCCTAGTAAGAGAGAAGCACAGTTTTTATCACTGCTAGACTTCTGTTGAATTTAGTCTACTTCCTGAAGTTTGGTTTTGTTTGTTTTTTTTTGAGCATTTTAGCTCCCCTTTGGGAGTGGACCTAATCCTGTTCTGAGCTCAGTGGCAGCACAGATGCCCACGTGCCTGGGCCTGCCTTGGAGCTTTCCAAAACCCAGTCCCACAGCAATGCTGGGTCCAAACCCCAGCGTTCCCTCCAGGCCCAGCCTCTCCAGCAGCTCTGCCATCCATGCTCCAGGGTCACAGTCCCAGAAATCCTTACACAAGCTGAGAATGGTGCTCAGTGCCAAATCTCCACTGCCTCTCTCTGCTCCTGCAGAGTGTCTGATGGCCAAGGATGGGGGCCCAAGGGGCTCCCCCCTCTGTAACCACAGAGCAGATCTTGCCCTGGGCTGAGAGGGAGACACTCCTTGGAAAAAAGTGAAAGAAGATTGACACTGTTGAGTCAGGGATGGAATGGATGACTGCAGCCATCAGAAGGAGAAATAGAGTAATAATTTATTAGCAAGGAATAATAATTTATTAGCAAGAAGTTGTGAGCTTTATATCTCACTCACTAAGCTGAGACCAGATTGGTCTCAAAGTGAAAACCTCTCACTACTGGTGAGCCATGAATAGAACACTCTGGAGAACCAATAAACAATGGCTACAGAAAGAGAAATAATAATAGTTTTATTTCTTTTCCTCTGAGATTTTCCTGGGAGAAATTGTCTCTGTTCTTTCTTTGCTGAGAATATCCACAGAAGATGTCTGGCCTGGGCAAGGATGATGACACAAAGTGGAGCAAGAACAGAGAGAAGCCAAGGGTTGCTCAATGCCCAGCCAGACCACCAAGCATTCCCTGCCAACAGGAGCTGTTCCTAGAGGAAGCAGTACTGGGCTGGCACAAATTATCATGAATGAACTTCAGCATTGCCTGACACACCTCCCACTGCTGGCAAGCACCTTCCTTTGTGTGTTAATAAAGCACTGGCAAACACTGGGCTGGCACCCTTATTCACCTTTTTCTTTTGGTATGGTCATAAATACATTCCACCTGTCAGCCACAGCTCCACCCAGAGCTCCTGCAACCCTCACCTGCCAACGTGCCACCCCATGGCATCCTGCCCTCTGCTCAGGCACCACAACAAACCCTCTCTGGCCTAAATCAGCAAACAAAATTAGGGCAGATTTCCACCCTGCTTTTAACAGAGCAGAGAAACACACAGACAGAAGAAATTTCTCTGCTTATGCCCCCATTTTTTATTAAGAAGCTCTTAACTACACAAAATCAGGAACAATTCTCAAAGCAAGGAAAGTAAAGCAACTATGATGAAGGAATGGTTGGTATCAGCAGGTTACATAGACATGCAGCATCTGCATACACATATGGTTCTCCATCAACAGAATCATGCTTTTAGGGAACTACTTGCAGCTAGGCAAGACACCATGAATCACGAGCAGGCACAACACAGAATGTATTTAAATTTGGAAATCAAAGACCACAAAACATACATTTTTCTCTTCCTTTCCAGGAAGCACTGCAATTTTTCACCAGTCTAAAAGCAGTTTAAACTTTTGGAGCAGACACTAGGAAACACCTCTATCAATGTAAATATTGTTCAAATGTGGGACATGGCTGCTCAGGCGTGAGGAGCAAAGATGTGGTGCTAGCACAATCCTACCTGGGGCTTCTGTGACTGGCCAGAAAGCACTGTGCTCCTGGGTTCTGTGGGTTTGGGGTTTTTTTTAACACACAAAATGTTTTTTAGACTTCCCAGAGCTGAAGCAAACATCCAGATTCCAGTATCAGGGAGCTGTGGTGCTCTGGCCAGCACATCTCAGTGTGACTCTTACTGCTCCACTCCATCAGCACCACTGTGCAGGAAACAGCTGGGCTGCACATGTCCATGGCAGCTTCCAAGCCCACTGGAAAGCTCCCTTCTCTGGCAGGGAAAACCAGCCCTCCTGCTCCTAGAATCCCCATCCCAGGCACATGGTAGCTCACACAGCTTTCCATTTCAGAGCACAGAATCAACTCCTGTACTCACAGCTGAGTGCAGTCACCTGTGGTGCACGATGACACCAGGGTACCACTGCATTCCTGCTGCACACCAGCCTCATTTTGTGTCTGCTCACAAATACAACACTTTATTCAAGTTGTCTGCTCTCTTTTGCAATGCCCACAATGCTGCTTTGACGAAGCACATGCTGTACATGAATGATATTTTGTTGTTATTTGTGGTAAAAGAGCACTGCTTTTTGTGCTTTAAAAAAATAATTCACACAGCCAGAAAAGGTTCCATACCACCATAAAAAATATTTAATATTTCAATATCCAAATCAATAATCTGTGAATGCCACCAGAAACAGGATTCTGCTCTACCCACAAATATACAAAGTGATTACCTGCACAACTGCTCACCAATGCCTACTGCCAGTCCCACAAGAAAGTTACCTAAAACTACAGGGATGGTTATTGGGAAGGAAAGGTTGGAATGGCCTTCAGATACACTCAACTACCAACTGTTAAAATAATTATTGCCACAGCATGTTGTGCAGCTGGGGTGGCCACGATACACAGACTGTCCCCATACAGTATCAGAAAACTTCAACCTATACAGAGTAACACCAAACCTCCTCAGAAAGCTTCAACCCAAACCCAACAACACCAAACCTCCTCAGAAGGCTTCAACCCAAACACAGGAACACCAAACCTCCTCAGAAGGCTTCAACCCAAACACAGGAACACCAAACCTCCTCAGAAGGCTTCAACCCAAACACAGGAACACCAAACCTCCTCAGAAGGCTTCAACCCAAACCCAGGAACACCAAACCTCCTCAGAAGGCTTCAACCCAAACCCAGGAACACCAAACCTCCTCAGAAGGCTTCAACCCAAACCCAACAACACCAAACCTCCTCAGAAAGCTTCAACCCAAGCATAGTAACACCTTACCTCTTCAGAAGGCTTCAGGCACCTGCCCACACACAGTAACACCTTTCCACTCCAGCAGGCTGCAGCAACTGCCCTCCCTGTCCCTCAGCCCAGCCTTTTATCCCCTGCTGCTGATGCCCTGCACCTGTGTGCCCTCTGTGCCCTGCAGGGCTCGTTACTGTTAATGCTGCTCACCTGTGCTGGGGCCAATTGGGGCTGATTGGGCACAGGTGGGGCCAATTGGGGGTGATTGGGCACAGGTGGGGCCAATTGGGGGTGATTGGGCACAGCCCCATCCCAATCACCACACACTCTGTGCCTACATGTGATCTCTTGGGATGCATCTCTTGGGCAAACCCCAGCACAAGGCAGGAACACGTGGCTGGGCAGGACAGGGAAGAGCAAAGTGACTTCTTAAACTAGATCTGAGACCCAAACCAGCATCTCAATCAATGCCACCTCAGGAATAGCCAGGCTCTTGTCTGAAATTTTGGTGGTCCCCATCACCTGTGCACTTTTCAGGCTGTGGTGTCCCACTGAGCAGTCCCCCACCCCAGGAGCAGTGCCACACTCACACAGCAGATGTGCAATGCCAGGACAGCACCCAGTCCCTCCCAGAACAAGAGCCCATGTTCATTTGGGGCTACACAGCCCACAGCCAGGATTTCCTCACCTGGTATGCAGGACAGAGCCTGCTTCCAGATGTGAAAAATTCAGGCATTTCTCAAAGTCCCTCTGTCAAACACTCCTCTGGACTGGCACTGAGATGTCCAAAAAGCCCATCTGAGAAAACCACCCCTTTCATGATCACATTGCTGGGCCAGGTGAGAAGCATTCCTGCATTCCTGCTCCCACCTCAGCACAGGAATTCCAGCTCTATCTCTGTTATGTCTGACATGGTAACTTGTAGAGTACATACTCCACTGCCTTACCTGCCTTAGTGACAGACTGCCAGGGCTGTGAGCTCTGGCTGATAATTGCCTTCACTGCTCAGGGTGTGGAACTCACATTTGTGCTCCACTCACACCTCCACCAACCTGCCCTTCCACACCTGGCCTGGAGCACTGCTGGCTGCCTCAGATTTACGTGGAGCTGGGGCAGGACAACCCCAAATTATTGTGGAACAACCCCAGAACAGGGCAGTTTGCAGTCACTGCTCAGTCACCCTGCACTGAAATGTCTGTCCTGAAAATGCACAGTGGGATGTGGCTGGCTCAGATGCAATCTGCCCTTCCCATTGCCACAGCAGTGATGCCTCAGGTTTTCTATTTTCCACATTCTGTGCTGCTTTAGTGTGAGGGTCTGAGGTTCACATGAGGGGATGGTGAGCTCTGTGCACAGAGCAGGGACACAAAACAATTCCTGCTCCAGCTGGGCACCAAGGACAAATGATCCAAATCTCAGCCCAGGAGCACAAACCCCGTGGGCTGGAGAGAGAAAAACAAGGATGGGACTGCCTGGGCTAAAGCTGCAATGGGACAATGAACTGCAAGATGCAAATGGAGCAGAACTGATCCCAGGGACAGACCCCGTGCCCGGCCGTGCATTTTGGGGCCATTTGGGTTCATTTTGGGGCCATTTTGGTCCATCTTGGGTTCATTTTGGGACCATTTTGGTTCATCTTGGGTTCATTTTGGGACTATTTTGGTCCATCTTGGGTTCATTTTGGGACCATTTTGGTTCATCTTGGGTGCAGCCCTGGCTGGGCTCTTGTGCTGCCCAAGGTGGATCCATGGAGGAGATGCTTTGAATCAATCCCTGCTTTATTCTGTAACTTTAGGATGATTCCAGCTCCCTGCTAGCACTATCTTCTCCACCCCTAATTAAATTAACATGCAAGAACGAAGTAAGTTTTTGAACCTTGTCAAACTTTAAATAAAACAAAAGTGAAATTTTTAAATGTGCCCAATTCTTTCCTGATGTACAAAAAATAAATACATGAAACAGAGTAACTCACTTTCAAACACCTGAGCAGAAACCCCTTCCTTTTTAATTGAAGCTCCACCAGTAGGAATCCTTATGAAAAGAAGGGCAACGGTGAAATTAAAAAACCCTCTCCTACATATGAAAAAAGAATTCTATCTTATTCTGTGTTCTCAGCTTTCTAATGCCCCTTTAATTCCTGGCATCTCTAAATGAAAGGAGGAATTGATTTTCTCAGGAGTGGTCCACCCAGCAATAAAAGTGTGTCAGATGACAGAAGGAGGTAGTATTCTGAGCTTCACTGAAATCCTGAAACCACAAAGATATTTTAATATTTCCAGAGACTATTTCAAGAGTAACAGCACAAAAACAAAAGACATCTATAATTAAATAACATTAAATTTCACTTCAGTTTTGTTTTTCCATCTCAGTTGGACAGAGATGCTCCACAAGAATACATATTCCCCTGAAATACATTTTTGTATTAGTGCTACTAACCCAGCCAGTCTCTAATTAAAGGGCCATAATATCTTGTTAATATTAACAGAGGGCCATGCTTTTGGTCTGCTAATTTTTCACATCTTCAGCACATCCTTGATAAATAAGAGGGATTTTAAAAGGCATTCAGTGAGATGACTATACACTAACTCTTTTATAGGTATTGACACACCATCAAGGATGTTCTAGGGAGATTCCATGGTTTACCCTTTGACCAAAAAGATCTTTATGCTGATCTGTCACTTTTAAAGTAATTCAATGCATTCTCAAACAAACCCTAAGACAAAGCAGCAAGAGCCCCCAGAAGTATGTAATCTAAATAACCATAAAACATAAATGGAGAGCTACAGTGTTTGGCTGGAATTCCAGGGAAATCCTTGCAAAGCTCAGTCCCTCCACTTCTGAAATCCTAAATTCAACAGCAGCAATGTAACCCTTCACACCCAGTTACCACAGCATTCTCACCTGAACATCTCAGAGCAACTTACTTAAAAATGGGAAAAAAAAAATTGAGTCCTGAAGTGGTGGTAATTTCCCTCAAAATGAAAAACGTGAGGGTGTGATGAAGCTGAGGACACAATTTCCTAAACAGCCCATCTTTCAGTGTCACTTGGCACCAGCAGGAAGCAGCAGCTCTGGGCTCTTTTAGGGCTCTTTTTAGGCTCTTTTAGCAGCAGCTCTGGGCTCTTTTAGGGCTCTTTTTAGGCTCTTTTAGCAGCAGCTCTGGGCTGTTTTGGGGAGGAAGGGCAGCCCAGGGAGCTGGGGATGCCTGGGGCTCCTCTGTGCCCGTGCTCACAGGGCTCTGGGATGAGGGAAGAGATGAGGATCTGACCCTGTTTCAGAAGGCTGATTTATTATTTTATGATATCTATTACATTACAACTATACTAAAAGAATAGAAGAAAAGGTTTCATCAGAGGGTTAGCTAAGCTAAGAACAGAATAGCAAAGAATGAGAACAGAGCTTCTGTCTCAGACAGAGAGTCCAAGCCAGCTGACTGTGATTGGCCATTAATTACAAACAACCACATGAGACCAATCCCAGATCCACCTGTTGCATTCCACAGCAGCAAGAGGCCTCTCAGGAACAAAATGTAAAGAAAATTTTTCTCAGGAGGAAAAATCCTAAGTAAAGGGTTTTTCATAAAAAGATGCCTGCGACACTCCTCACCCTGCAGGAAGCAGCAGGGCTCTTTTAGGGCTCTTTTAGGGCTCTTTTTAGGCTCTTTTAGCAGCAGCTCTGGGCTCTTTTAGGGCTCTTTTTAGGTTCTTTTAGCAGCAGCTCTGGGCTCTTTTAGGGCTCTTTTTAGGCTCTTTTAGCAGCAGCTCTGGGCTGTTTTAGGGAGGAAGGGCAGCCCAGGGAGCTGGGCATGCCTGGGGCTCCTCACCCTTCCTTACCTGCCTTGACCAAGGGTCTGATTTGGCAATGCCACAGAGCAATAAAGGGGAAAAGGTAACCAGAACAAGCACCCTCGTCAGGAAGCTGCAAGTTGCACTGTTTGAGGGGTTTGGGGTCATTCTGGGACAGCTCTCCCTGCTCTGGGGGACAGAGGCAGCCCTGGCTCCCTGTGCCCACCCTGGGCAGAGCTGCATCCCAAAGGGAGCAGGAAATACCCTGCTGCAGCTGTGCTGGTTGCTGGCATAATCACCAGCTCCCACCCTCCTCCCCCACCCTGTTTTTCCCTTTTTATTTTTTTTTTTTGACAGCTGTCTTCCTATCTTCCCAACAGGTGCTATTAGGCCCTGAACAATGGCGAAGGCTTTTAAGGCTCTGCTGTTGACAAGTGAAAGGGAACAACAAATGGCTCAGTAGTGCTCTTCTCCCAGGGTCACTCAAGCAATGGTAATAGTTATTATTTTTATTTATTAGCTCTGTGGCACTGTCCCCCATTGTCCCTCCTCCTCCAGCCTCCCTTGCCGTGCCAGCAAGGAGCTTTTCCACTTTTAACAGAAGCGGGCGAGCGCGGGGCTCTGCTGCAAAGTGCACAGCTGATGAACCCTGTCCATCTGCATCTGGGTGATTGGTGGTGGCAGCCAGCACAGGTGGGGAGGGCTGCACCCAGACATGGCCATCACTCACCCTGCCAGGAGTGACAGTGGCAGCACAGGGAGCTGCGGGTCTGGCAGAACACAGAGGGGCTCTCACCCCGAATTTGGGGCTTTTCCTCAGGATAATTACAAGATTAGCAGATAAATATGACATCCCCTCTCTTGAGGTTGATGTAATTTTTCTTTTCCCTCCTTAGCATTTTGCTGACTGCATCATAATCCTCTTCAGAGAACAATGGCAGGTGGAAGGAAAGTTCATTTTCCCTTAAATGAAAATGACTGCACCCATTTAAACAATGCACTCTGAAGTGCTACTGCCAGGAGAAAAAATGGTGCCAAAGTGTTTTCTGATCCTAATGTATTTCTGACCCATATATATTTACTAGATGAGGTTATTCAATTAACAAATGGTATGCAACAGATAAACCCTATCAAATGCAAGCCCTGTGTTGTCACTGTCCTGGGAAACCAGGTAAATATGAAGGAAAATCAGGCAATTCCATGTCCAAGCAAAATCACTAAACCAGCAAGTGACCCAGAAGCACAAATACACTTGAAAGTTGAAAATGTAAAGCTAAAACCCATCAAAGAATTGACACATTGTGGAACTGGTTGGTTTAGAGTTGTGTTATCTATCAAACTGAGGCAACAGTATGAACATCCTTGATCATCTGGACCTATTTATTTAAATTATAAGTTGACACAACTGTGTAGTGAAAGGGCTGCAGACATCAGGTTGTGGATGTACTTCCCAGAGAGAACGTGTACTGTTATAAAATTTCAACTTAATGTAACATTGAAAGAACCAGAAAACTCTCATTTGGGATGTTCATAAAACCATTGAAGGAATTTTAATAACTGAAAGCAGAAAACTGGTAAGCATATCCCCCTGAAACAACAGAAACCCCACACATTAGGCCCAGACCTCTATTCTTTTCCAAATGATGACAGACTGTTTTACCCCTGGAAGTGAGAATTAAAGCACACACGCCTGATGCTAAACAACCACACATCCTGAATGCCTCTTGCACAACATATGTGACCACAAAATCTCAACCACCCATTGCCAGACACCAGAGAGACAGGGACAGCAATATCATTAATAATATCATTAACAAAGGTACACTATAAATCAAAGCTTCTGAAGTGCAGGTAGTTTCAGAGTAAATCACACTACTAGCTGTGGTGTAAATGATATTTGCATGAAATATTTATGTCAGATTAGGTAGAAATTATTAAGCCTAACTCCATCCTTGGACTTGCCTAAAATCATCTCCCAGGAGCTGCACACAGGTTTCTGCACTGAAGTGCAGCATTCCATCTGCCTGGACAACGTGCTCTGTTTGTTCTCACTTGTCTCCATTCATGGATTTTGTTGGACTCTGTTATTTTCAGCATAAATAGGGTGAGGAAATGCACTGGGTTCCCTTTTGAGCAAGCATTTTTCTTTCTGAGGTAGGGAATAGCATCCAGACACACGGGTGGCTCAGCCATGCAGCAGCTGTGACAGGTAATCCCCAAATACCCAGACAGAAAGCAGAGGAAGTCTATTATGCACAGCTCTTTAACATAATGGTTCTAGACAAGGGGAAAGGAAAGTCAGAAAGTAAAAGCAGAAAAGTCAAAGAGGAAAAAAGAGAAGGGAGACGAAGAAAACAATGCTGAGAATGAGAACAAGACTAAGAAAGGGGCCTCATCTGTCACATCCAAAATGTGCTTTATTACACAGTGCACTGAAGGAGAGGAGAGTCAGGGCAGCTCTGCAGCCACCCCTGGCTGCTGGAAACTGTCCCCAACATGGGACCACTCCCCAGGAAAACAGATTCAGACTGAAGCATCAACTGTGCCTTCAAATCACTGCCAGCATGCCAAAGAGAAAACATTTTTATATCATAGAGGAGTCTCACTCACACCCTGCAGCACAACTTTTTCAGACTACTTCAGAAAATTTCCTTCATTCACCTCAGGATGATAAAATTTGCTCTGTGGATTGTCCAGACCCAGGAGAAGGCTGATCTGCATTTGGGATGGCTTCAGGAGTCACCAAGGAGCAGGGAGGTGAATGCAGGGCAGGAACAGAACCCCCTCCCAAGAGCTAAGGGCATCCACTGGCAGCTCTCTGCACAGTGAGCACAATCAGGGGGCACTGCATTCCCCCTGATAAGGGAACACAGACCCCAGACAGACAGAGAATGCCAGCATTTCCCCTGATGTTTGAAACAAGAAACAATTCTCTCACTCCTGCACTGCCAATGGCCTCATCAATGGCCACCCAGCATTAGCCTTCTCCCTCTTCATGCAGCAAACCTGTCCCTGTCACTGTGGGACCTGATCTGTTTCACTAAAAACACGACAGGACAAGGTGTACTGATCCCACAGACTCCTCCCTGCCCATCTCAGAGGGCCTGCTCCAGTGCCTGCTCCCTACACCTAAATTAGGAATAAACTCCTCTCTGCAATTCCAGAGCATTCACCTGTGCTGCTCCAATAACATCAGTGAAGGGGAAGCTCACACCAAACTGAGGCAGGATGAGCAGGTTTAGATGAAGAAAAAATCACTCAGAAGAGACCACACAACACATCTGGAACATCTGTAGCTCAGGATCCTGCTCATTCTTCACCTGTGAGGGGTGCTAAAGACATCTGGGCTCTGTGGGAGTGGGCAGAAGCTGCACTCTGCTCTGTCAGACAAACCTGGGATCTCTGCATTTCTGTTCTCATCTCGATCATTTCTCCCTTTCGTGCCACAAAAGGAAACAAAGCATCCTCTGAAACAGCTCTGTTGAAACAAGGTGTCTCTCCCAAGAGCCTGGCCTCAAACTCAGGATGCTCAGTGGGACATGCACCTCCTGACAGAACAGCCAAACCCAAACTCGTGTGAGGATGGTGATCCCCAGCACTGGCTGGGTACAGCTGACCCAGGGGCTGTGACACACAGAGAAATGTCTGGCTGGCCACAGAAACCTTCACCAGGTGCTGGACTGTGGACAGTTTTTTATTGAGACATAGTTGATGGGAAAAGAGACGTGAGAAAATCCATCTGAGAAAGCAACAGCTGCCTAATTCAAGGACACAGTTTTCTTGAGCAAGAAGCTGTTCAAAAAAATCTGTGATAACAGGAGGTAAAAAGAAGCCACAAACATCCTGAGAAAGGTGGGACTGACTTTTTATAGCTGACCAATAATGAGCTCTACTTTTCCAATATGTACGAGCCTTATTACTGTGATTATAAAAGGGTGCCTGTTAATAAATCTGAGAACTTGTCGATCATCATTGGATGAGAATTTTCTCCCATCAATCCTGTCACTGGACCCACTCAGGGGCTGGGACACACAGAATAATTTCTGGCTGGCCACAGAAACCTTCACCAGGAGCTGGACCCACTCAGGGGCTGGGACACACAGAATAATTTCTGGCTGGCCACACAAACCCTCACCAGGAGCTGAACCCACTCAGGAATGCAGCCTTGCAAGAGCTGACAGTAAAGGTGGATGCTTGTTGGGAATGGCAACTCCTTCAAATAAAGATCAAACCTGTAAACAAAGAGCATATTGCACAAAAAAATGAAAAAAAGATCCATGGAAGAAGCCACAGAGCAGCTCTGTGCAGGGATGTGTGCAGCTCTGCTGCTGGGATTTCTGGCTCCAGCTCTTTGTGGGTAACTCTGAACATTGGCTCAAACCACCTCCAAGTCCCTGAGAAACTCAGCTGAATTTTCCTGTTTGCATGGAAATCACTTCAGTCAGGTACCAGTTGGTGCAGCTGTGAAAAAAATCAATCCCAGTCCAGTATCAACTGCACCTCAAATTTAACAATGAAACAGCCAATGCTGATGGCCTCTGCATAGTAACACCATTATCAAACTGTTAGATGGAATCATTTCTTTTGTGATCTAATTCTGTGACTAACACTGGTATCTCAGTATGGCACCTTCCTCTTTTTCAGACACAATGCTCAACAATATGCAGTTTACACAGAGATTTATTTCACATCTAGCAAGAGATGCTTGGAAAAGGAACTCCATGCAATTCAGCTTTTCCTTTTCAACTCTGAGATAAAGCTAGGGCTGAGACTGCAATATTTTCTCTTAAAGCCACCTCTCTCTGAGTAAGCTAGAGAAGTCTTTGAATAAATGTCTATAAATGTCCCTCTGGCATGCAGATGTGAAGGAGAGCCATAGCAGGTACAAGTCAGTGTGCCAGAAAAGGAGCCAGAGTCACTTTCAGAAGTGGGGAGTGCAGCAGAGAGATGTGGGGCTCCTGTGGAGTGAGGCAATGGCAAGGGTGAACTCCCAGCTTCTCTGAGAACAGGGTGCCTGGGAAGGTGGGCTGTGCAGTAACTACAGAATGGAGGAACAGGGAATTTAATAGATCAGAAAAGGCTGAATAGGGGAACAGGCCCATTGTTCACAAAGTTCTCTTTGTGGCCAGGCCTTAAGAGAATGCCAGAGAAACAAATGGCTTAATCCTGGGGGGATGCTATGGCATAAATGGAAGGAGTCCATTCCACCTTGAAAGCCAGTGGAATAAATTTCTGTATCACATAACCACACTGAAGACTCCAGCCTTCACCACAGCCTTAAGCCCTGCTTAAGCACATGATGGAGATGGAGGGTCCTGGACATCAAAACCAGCATTTCCCAACAAGCTGAATCAAGAATACAGAAAGCACAGCCTAACTAAAAAAGTAAAAGTCACACTCCGGGGTGTAATATAGAATATAATACACATTTTCCAGAACATGTTCTACATTTCCAGAACATGTTGTGGTATATGTTCTACATTTCCAGAATATATTGTTATATGTTATACTTTTCCAGAATATGTCCTACCCTTCCAGAACATATTTTACCTTTCCAGAATATATTATATGTTCTACCTTTCCAGAATATTTTATGTTATATGTTACACCTTTCCAGAATATGTTCCATGTTATACCTTTCCAGAATATGTTCTATCTTTCCAGAACATGTTCTAACTTTCCTTGCAGAGATGGAGAATTACAAGTGGCACCATCAGCTCTGGCTGTATAAATAAGAGAAGAGCCAGGATATCATGTATTATGTGGTTCAAGGATTAAGGAGAACATAAAACAACTGGGTTTTTTTAATAGGAAAAAAAGGCAGAAATACACATTTCTCAGTTACCCATCATTTCTTAATGCAAGTAACAGATTCTTAATTAAAAAAAAAATCTTGAGCTCATTCTAACTCAGGCAGAAAAGGGAAATGTAGAAATGTAATGCAGCAATCCCCAAAGCAAACTTTTTCCAGATCTTTATGAAACTCAGTCTCTAGTGCTCAAATTCCTACTGCACCTAGATGAAAGCTATCAGCTGGCTCTAAATTTGGCTACAGAAATTCTACAATTCTCTGTGAGCCTTTTGAATGAAATTCCATTCTAAAACAATTAACAGAGAAAAATTAATTTGGCTTCCAAGAATTCGGGGTTGGAGATGGTAGCTCAGCTGTGACTTGTGGTTTCCTTGGTAGGCAGTGTGCTGTACTTTTTATCCTTATTCCCTCTCCTTTTGCCAGAGGAAAAAAAAAAAGATCACCACAGGTACACATTTTTTGAGAACCCTGCACAAAAGATAGGTTTCTGCAAAGCCCTCATCTGGCTTTATTGAAACACTTGTTTCCATACATATTACAGATACTTTTTTGGTGAGAGTTTAAAACATTTAAAAGCAGCTATTTCTGCCTTGAACATTTCTAACTCAGGAAAAAAAAAATCAAGGCACGAAAAGTTTCCTCCATCCTATTTAAATTACATTTGGGTAGCTCTCTGAGGAGCTACCACAAATTCCTTTAACCCCAGCAGTCCCTCAGCTCCATTAAATTAATGATGCATCTCCAGCACTCAGCCTCGTGCAGGAGAGGGTGGGATCTGCAGTCAGACACCTCAACTCCCTGAACTGGAAACAGGGACACAGCAGTGCCCTACCCCTGCTGCAGCCAGGGCTGCTCTGTGATGTGAAACACAGATTACATCTGGGGGCTCAGAAGATGAGGTGTGTGCTGAGGGGGTTTCCTCTGTCAGTGGGGAGAGGCTTCAGAGCAGCTCTGCTGAGGACTGAACCACTCCAGACTGCTGCATCCACTGCATGCCTCTGTCTGAACACCCCACACACCAAATTGTCCCAGCAGCCCCTCCTACAACGTGTTCCTGCCACTCCACACAATGCTTCAACTAAGGCTGGCTAACATTGACTATGATTATCAAAAAAAATGTATTTCCACAATGGCCCTTTCTGTCCAGTGCTGTAACTCCCTGCTCCCAGAGCTGTGTTTATAGTGAAACTGTGGTGTATTTTCCATTAAAAGCCTTGGCAGGAGTTTCTGTAGTTTTTCTCATGTATCTCAAGTTCAATACTCTTTCTGCATTTGCTTCACAATAACCAGTCCATTTCCAAGTGATTAATTTTCTATTCTAAAACAATGCATTCCTTTCCCCTCTCATTTTGCTGGTGTGGGGTTTTGTCTTTTTTTTTTTTTCTTTTCCCCCTTTTCTTACCAAGAGAAAAAAAAAATTCTTTTTCAATGACATCATGGTATAAAATTTTCAAAGCAGGTTTTAGCGGGAGATATGCAGATTGCTTTGAAAAGTTACCCTCATAAATAACAACAAAGTACTGAATTATCAAGGCTGTAACTCAGTCAAGAGGTGCTGTAACTATTTAAATTATATGACCTCAGCAGAACCCCTTGATTGAATTGCAGCCTTTCATTAAACCGGGCACTCTGCATTATTTTCTCTGAACCAGAGTAAATCAGGATGGTAAAGAGATTAGCCCCCAAGCCCATCTCTTTGTGATCTAGAGGCATATAATTTTTAACCATTACCTCAATTTTGTAACTTAAAAAGCCTGTGCATAATCTACTGTGTCAATAATTCCCTTCCCTGTATAGGGAATGAGGACACCATAAAATACTGCTGTACAACCAGGTACGCTGAGAAACTGAAAGGTTGGGAAGGAGCAAGATCCCACTACTGAAAGCCAGAGAAAAGTGGGGAAAAATAGAAGGGGGAAGAGCAAACTGTGGATTCACAGCACTGCTGCTTCATTCACAAAAAGCTGCAAACCAGAAGGGACCATTAGCTCATACAGGCTCATCTTCTATATATATTGCTGAATATTCATTATTTCATCAACCAAAATCAAACCTTCCTCTGATTTATTTCTAACTACCATTTTACTAGAAGAGAAACAGCTGGCCTCTGAGTCAGGACATTCCATAAATATCTCCTTGCTTTTACTGGAAAGTCGTGTGTGTAGGGATGAGGGTGGAGGGAACCAGGCTCCTTTAAAACACTCCCTGCTCATCCCCAGCTGGCTGATATGATGCTGCCTCCCTGTTTGGGGAGAGACAACCTCCACACCAGTGGTTCCCAAACAAACCCATGACAACAGCATTGATGTTTGGGTGTGATGGTTCTCACACGGGTTCTTGGGTGAGGGAAGAGATGAGGATCTGACTCCATGTTTCAGATGGCTTGATTTATTATTTTATGATATATATTACATTAAAACTATTACATTAAAACTATACTAAAAGAATAGAAGAAAAGGATTTCATCAGAAGGCTGGCTAAGAATAGAACAGAAAAGAATGATAACAAAGCTTCTGTCTCGGACAGAGAGTCTGAGCCAGCTGACTGTGATTGGCCATTAATTACAAACCAACTAACATGAGCTAATCCCAGATCTACTTGTTGCATTCCACAGCAGCAGATAATCAATGTTTACACTTTGTTCTTGAGGCCTCTCAGCTTCTCAAGAGGAAAAACCTTAAAGAAAGAATTTTTCTTGAAAAGATTTCTGCGACATTTGGGAGCTTTTTAGGGAGTGGGTCCCTGCAGGAGCTGCCCTGCTCGTGCAAGAGGCCAGGCAGGGATCCCTTGTCCAAAGAGAGCTCCCCAGGCTGCTCAGCAGGGCTTGGGGCATGCTTGAGGAGGAGCACGCTCACCATTCCTACCACACCATAGTTTAGGAGGAACAAGCTCAGCATTCCTACCACACCATAGTTTAGGAGGAACAAGCTCAGCATTCCTATTATACCATGCTTTAGGAGGAACAAGGTCACAAATCCTACCATACCATGGTTCAGGAGGAACAAGCTCACAATTCCTACCATAGCATGCTTTAGGAGGAACAAGCTCACAATTCCTACCATGAATGGTTCCTCCTACCATACCATGGTTCAGGAGGAACAAGCTCACAATTCCTACCATGCCATGCTTTAGGAGGAACAAGCTCACCATTCCTACTATATCATGGTTCAGGAGGAACAAGCTCACTATTCCTACCACACCCTGGAAGAGGATGGGGCTTTCCCCACCCGGCCATACCGCACTTCAGCTTTCCTTACTGCTGGGACTCTGCCTCCTTTAGCAAAGCCCCCACATTTAACTTCTGGGTGAGAGAAAAGCTACACTAAGTCCCTTTTGCCATTTTCCTCTATTTGTGTAGCTGTGAGCCGTTCTGCAAAGGAGGGGAGCAGCAGCCAGCCCCGGACAACAAAAGGGCCACTGTGGGCGCGCCAGCGGCAGGCGCGGTGGAAGGCAGCCCACAGGAAAAGGGCTGGCTCCAGCCAGGGGCTCCGGCCGAGCACAGGCTCTGCATTCACTCAAATTGGCAACAGGTCCCTCTGTTCCTGGCTTGGAGCTGTGAACAAGGCTTGGGATTGAATAACCAATTATACAACCGCTGACTGAGTTTATCCAAGGTTTGCAAACTGCTATAATAGCCCAGTATTCACTGGCTGTTTTATCCTTTTCCAGATATAGTGTCATATCTCCCCTTGTGCTCCATTTACATGTCACTTTATTACATACATCCATTAAAAAGGTTAATACAATGTCACAGTCAATGCCTAAATGTTGCCATTCAGCATCCTCGCCTTGCTCCCCGCTACATTTCACATTCACACGTTCCCTTCTCTCCCCCTCTCCTGCGGGCTCTGCTCACTCGCGCACTCTTTCCTGCTGCAAGTTAAATCAATTTGCTGTCAAGAATACAGAGCAGAGCACGAACAAAACGGTAGCCAAGAGTCAGTGGAGTACAAACTGCATGCTCCCTGAAGTTGCCAGTCATGGGGAGCGCTCTGTGCCGCCAGGGACGGGAATAACCTTTAAATCTCCCAAAGTTCAGGGAGCCGCTCAAACCTGCGGACACTGCTGAGGCTCACCTGCGCCTCTTAAATCATCAGCAAAGTTCACTGGCTAAGAAAGTCTTCTGAGTGGCTTTTCTTACTTCTAGATAAACTTTAAACATACCACTCACTGTTCTTCTCCGATTTTTAACACTTCCCAACTTGACCCCACCTACAACCCAGACGCGTAGGAGGCTGGAAAAGACTGGGGGAAAAAAAAAAAACAGAGCCAAAATTTTCTGCATCTTCCTGTGAATTACTGATAGAGATCTGGTTTAAATCTGCTTGTTATTTTTCTCTTTTGCTAAAGATTAATTTCTCTGATCAAACGGATCATCTCTGCACAGAATTTTGTTTCTGTGAAAAAACGGAAAGACAAGAAAACAGTAAAAAAAAGAAAATTACTCAAAATCTCCTACAGGTCCACTTTTTGAGATAAAGCACTTATAAAATTTTATAAGTGCCACAAATTTTATAAAATTAAAATTAATTTATAAAATTAATCTTTAGCAAAAGAGAAAAATTTTATAAAATTTGTGGCACTTATAAAAATGTTTTTCTACTGCAAAAAAATAGGGCAAGAAATCAAAGACAAAAGTTTACATTTTGATTTTTAGCAATAGAACTGACTGCTGTTTGCATGCATGGTACCACTGGCAGGAAGGTCCAATTTTTGAGTAAGGTGCAGCTTCTGAGATGATCAGTGGTTACACAGCAAAGCTACATTTATTTAACAAAGCTCAGATTTATTCCTGATCATAAACACTGATTTTCACTTAACTTTCTGCATTTTTACAGGTAGGAGAAGGGCAGTTCAGAAAAAAGAATTTGATCCTGACAAGTAAAGAACCTGAGGATATTTTTCATTCTCCCTCAATTTCCTTGCTTGAGGGGCTTGAGATTTCATCTTTTTGGTGTCTGACCGTGAAAGCCACGGACACAGAAAAAATGTTTTTAAAAAGACTACTTTTGTAGTACCTAATTGTTTATTTACTGATTATCAGTTGAGAAAGTGCACAAATATTTGAAAATCATCTAAGCCGAGGGCATTATCAACTCATCATCAGTATGTGAAGTTTGACTGCAGTAATTAAAACAGAGCATTTTTCCCAGAATGTCCCCCTGCAAAGGAGCATGAAATACACTGCTCATGGGAGCTGTACACTGGCCCCTCTCAGTCAATACAAAGTCACTCACTGGGGTAAGACTGTCAAAAATATTCTGGTTACTTCTAAAAGCCCTTCACACAGGTTTTGGACAATTTCTATTTTGAGGAGTGCTCAGGCTTCTGACACCAACCCTTGATACTCCCAGACACCACCTCAGGTATGGATCCAAGCTGCTGCAGGGAGCCCAAACCACCTCATTTCTCACCCCTTAGCCTGGGAACAGGGGGGATCTGAGCAGCTTTGGGATGCAGGGCTGGAGGGGCACAGCAGGCCTGACACACCAACGGGAGAGACCCAAACTTCACAACATTCCTCTGACTCTCAATAAAACAACCAAATCCTTCAACAAGTCCATTACTCAGTTCAGGATTCCAAACAACAAAATCACAGCGACAATCTATTTCCAGTGAATCATTTTCCTATCTAAGGGCCTGTAAGTAAATTCTTTTCTTTTGTTTTTTTTTTTTTTTTTTTTTTCATATAATGCCTTTTGAGGGGTTCACAATGCAACTGGCCACGTTTGCATCACAAAGGACCTGCAGGCACCACATTGTTCAGCTATCAGTAATAGACTCCTGATTGAGCTGGGCTCTCAGCAGCAAGTGATAAAAAGACTGGGGAAAGCCCTCCCCTCAATTTGCTCCCAAACCAATTATTTGCAAGCTTTGTGCACCATGAAATTCTATCAGAAACAAATGATATCAGCACTTTATGAATGGCAAGGTGTTGTCCAAAAATGGGAATTATCTCTGACAGAAGAGAGGAAGGTGAGAATTCTTTTACAAGTGGAGAGGCTTCTGTTTCCTTCTCTTGTCTAATTGTACTAAAGAAAAAAATTGACACTTAGTTCTGTTACCACAGTTTCTTACAACTTCTTAAACTTTGCTGAGCTAACTTGGTACTAATTTAACCAAACCTAACACTTCAAAATTGTTTAAGGAAGAACAACTCCTCTGAGCTCCTTTGGAAAAGGACATTCTCCTAACTCTGACTTCTTTTTCCTGCTCATTCAAGCACAAAAAGGAGAAAATGGGGCCGGAATTTCTATGGCCAAAACTGAAACAAAAAAAAAAAAAAAATCAGCACAAAAACCAGGACATGAAATACCTTTTTACAGGCTCTCAGGCAGAGAAGGATGCAAAACTGCATATTTTGGACAGACACAACGCAGAAAGGCCTAACTTGAAAATACAGTTATAGAAGTGTTATTTTTTTTTTTTTTCTGTGAGGAAATTCCGAAAGGGAAAATTCCTTCCTATCACCCTTTTTGATTCACAGGTTGGCACCTTGCAAGTGTCTGCAGCTCTGGTCGCCATTCCCAGCCTCTGCTGAGGATGTCCTGTCCCTGTGACATCCCTGGCAGCACTGGGATCCCTCTCACACATGAGAACGTGGAATTCCAGAGCCCTGCAGTGCTCCTACATCAGTCTGTGCTGCTCCCTTTGGGGAAACTGATATTGCCTGGAAGGTGCTGCACCCTCAAGCAAAACCATCACACTGCTGATGTGTGGAGTGGTGCTTCCATCCCACTTTCTGGTGGCTTCTTGCAAACACTCCTGTTATTCATAAGCCAGGAACAGAACACAGCACAATACTTACTGATTGCCAGCTAACACTCCTGCCTCAGACCTCAAGCTCTCTTGAACAATAAATAAGCACAATTGAGAATCCATGAATTTGAACACCAACCCACAAGTGGGACAAGCCCTGTCTGTCCCACAACTCACAGAGAGATGGCAAACACTCCAGTGAGTGATCAAACTGTTCTGTTATTTAAAAATCATAAAAACAACTGCTTTACTTCCTTCTAAGTTTAAGGACAAAATCTGACTGGTTACTTTCCAGCCCTCTCATCTCTCTTCCTTCCAAGACCTCCTTATTGTGAGCACACAAATAATTTCCATTAACACTCTAAGCGAAATAGTAATTAATACCTAGCTATTCTACCCTTGACAGAAAAGAAGAATAAAGCAGGGTTTGATTCACTGACTCCTTGAAACAGATTCTTAGGGGAACTGAAGACATTCAGAGAGCAGAACAAATTATATCTTATGGAACTCGTTCTTATGGTCACTCTGGAACTCTCCCTATTTATAATTGTATCTTCTGGTATTCCTGCCCTCATGAAAAGAGAAGGACAAAGCAGGAATTGTGAGGGCAGATTTTTTCCCTCCATCAATTCCAGTGGCTAGCTGCCACAATAAGGCACATTTTATTTCTGTTACAGCTCACCTCTTAGCCTGCTGCTAGCAATAGCCAGCTTTAAGGCAGGTACAGTAATTGCAGCCTGCTAATTGGTTATTTCAGAATCGTATTATTACTGCACTCAAGAATCAGAATGTTACTGCTTTCATCAGGCTTTGTTTAAAAAAAACAAAGATGTGAATTTCCACCTCTTCAATTCTGTGACTGCAGCGCAGCGCTGGATTGCCAGTGGTTGGTAGAGAGCTCCTGTTTCAAACACGTATTTATCTGTGTTAGCTGCAGACTGACAGGGCTGTGCAGAGGAACGAGTCCCTTGTTTCATGTTCCTCATCTTCTGCTGAATTAACTTCACTAGAAAGGGATGGATTTGTTTGAATTGCATTTGTGATGTCACGTGCATTTAAGAGCATTCCTAAAAACACACCAAGTCCAAAAAACCTTCCCAAACTTTTCTCTCTGAGCACGCCATGGAGAAATGTAGCTTAAAATACACCAGGCCATTAACATTTTAACCACCCTGAAGTCATATTCGTGTTGCTCCATCTTCAAATTATTTTCCACTTTACAAGAAACATAAACATAAAGTCCCTTTGATATTTTAAACCCTGACTTAGAGACCGCTTGGCCTCCCTCTGTCCAAGTGTTAACTGACTAATAGCTCTGCAGCTGGGCAAGAAAACATCTCTCATGTCCCCCATGGTCCGGCACCTTCCATGTATGGCTGCAGTGATTTCATGATGTTTTACCGCTGCTGGCTCCCATTTTCCCCTCTCCCTCTCTGCGAGCTGCTCTGAGGCTTGGGAAGGGCTGGGGAAGCTCCCACTCAGCAGCCCCGAGCAGGAGCCAATCGCCCGGGCAGGGGAAGCCTTCTTACCTAAACAAACCATTATCGGCTCATCTCGTGTCTTTGGACTCTTTTTTTGCTATTACCTCACGGGATTAACTTTTATCTCTAATCTCTGCTCTGGCCAACTGTCAGGGAGCCTAAAAGCTGCCTGTCTTTTAATCTGTGTGTAATAATACTGCTGGTACTAACAGATAACTGTGGAACAACACGGAGGGAAGGAAAACACACAAACGCACAAGGGCTGATTGTCAGAATCTGCTGGGCTCGTTCCTACCTGAAAGGAGGGCAGGATCACGCCTGATGTCCACACTGCACCTCCTTCCTGTCCTCTTCCACGCTTTTCTTTTCAATCCAATGCCACCGAAATATTTTAAATTTGGGGGATCTGTTCCTATATAACCAGTTTATCTCCTGTTCAACCTGAAATGGCCAGGTTTCCAGGAGCGTGCAAGAAACCTGTAACTTTCCCTTCAACAAAAAATCAGGATGGGAAACATAACAAAAAAAAAATAAAATTAAACGAAAATGAATGATCCTACTGTAAAGGGAAATAGCCAGAGCTTCGAAACAGTCAACATTTTAAAGCTTGCCTTGAAATAAGTAAGTCTCTTTCTGGGTGGCACATTTACCAGGCAGTCAGGCTTTCCTTTACTTCAAGGTAATACTTTTATAAGCTCTCCCCAATACTACATTACACCATGGTTTGTAAAACAAGAGTAAGACTGAAAGAAAAACAAAGAGCACTTAATTATGGCCAGGTGTGTAGGGTAGCAGCTCTTACAGAATATGGGCTCTTGAGGGGTTGCAGTGGGGAGGCAAACCCTTGTAAAAACTGCTCCTCCAGGGGTCTTGGGGGCATTTTTTCCCAGATTTTATTAAAAGCTTATTAAAGTCAAAGACATGCCCTTTCATTGAAATCTAGTCCTTTGAGTATGGAAATCAACAGGGGAGAGGAATAAAGGAGCCCTTCCAAAAAATATCAGCAGGAGAGCTATGGACAGAGTATTTTAGGGAATAGTTGCAAGGACAGGAAGGATCCAAGTCCTACATGGAATAGCAATGGCAATGAAACCAGGAGGGTTAGTGATAAATGCACTGGAACCAGGCACCTTCCAGCATTCTGGCTCAATATCTACTACACCTCTCAAAGCCTATAAAGCAAATTCCCATGCTCCAAGCACTCTCCAGACATGAAAATTTAAGGATCAGGCACCATGCCTTGGAGAGCAGCACATTTAGGGAGCTGGAGCTCTAGAGCAGCACAGGACAAAATCTTCTCCTGGCAGGTCCCAGACAATCCCACTGAATCTCTGATGATTTTGGACACCTTAGCAGTTGTATGGTTTTCCAGCTTTAGCTGAGAAGGCATCACCATTCCCAAGTGGGAAAAACAAGGCAGGGAAAGAAATGCCTGGCTCAACCAGAGGCAGAGGCAAGGTCACACAGAGTCTGCCAGGGTGGAGAAGACCCCAGGATCACCAAATCCAACCTTTACTAAGCACCACAGCACCCAGGGCATGTCCTGAGCACCCCCAGGGAGGGTGACTGCACAGCTCCCTGGGCAGCCTGGTTCAGTGCCCAACATTCTTTCCTGGGGATAAATTCCTGCTGGCAGCAGGTGAAGCAGCAGCCTGAAGGGAGCATCCTGGCTGCCTTAGCAGAGGGGTGGCCAGGACACGACTCCCTGGGTCCCCAGATGCCCTCATGGGGACAGAGCCAGCTTCAGGTGCTCTCCCCAAGGCCTCTCCCCTCCTCACAGCTTCCCAAAGCCCTTCCCTGCCAACACACCCTGACTCCTGCCCAAACTGCCTCAACACTGCCCCAGGCAGGGGCAGGGAGCCAGCAGGGTCACAGGGAGGTGACCAAACAGGCTGGGTGTCCCCTGTGGGTAATGCCATCCTGGGACTGTTCACAGGGGTTTTCAGATCAGGGAAGAGACAGAGATCTGACTCCATGTTTCAGAAGGCTTGGTTTATTATTTTATTATATATATTACACAAAACTATACTAAAAGAATAGAAGAAAAGGTTTCATCAGAAGGCTGGCTAAGAATAGAATAGCAAAGCATGATAACAGAGGTTTGTGTCTTGGGCCCTGTGTCCAAGCCAGCTGACTGTGATTGACCACTAATTAGAAACACCCACATGAGACCAATCCCAGATGCACCTGTTGCATCCCACAGCAGCAGATAATCAATGTTTGCATTTTGCTCCTGAGGCCTCTCAGATTCTCAGAAGAAAAAATTTTGAGGAAAGGATTTTTCATGAAAAGATGTCTGTGACACCATCCCCAAGGAACCTGAAGCACGCTCAGGAGGGATTGTCTCTGCAGAGCCCAAACCTCACCCCTCTGCAGGCTGATTTCAGTCCCCACCACAGTGACAAAGGGTACAGGTGCAGGGCTCAGTAACAAAGGCAAGGCTGCAATCCTTCAGCCAAAAAAAGCACAGGAAGCTTTTAACTAAAGCCACCTGAAACTCCAGAGAGAGACAATGGACCCAAGACATCTCAAGGGTGAATCTCCTGGCAAAGGAGAGAGAAAGGGCATGGTGAATGAGGAAGGGCTGGGAACCATCCTGAGGGTGACTGTGGGTGTGGTGGGCACTGGCACAGGCTGCCCAGAGGAGCTGGGGATGCCCAGCCCCTGCAGGTGTCCCTGTCCATGGCAGGGAGGTGGAATGAGGTGATCTTTAAGGTGCCTTCCAACCCAAACCTCTCTGTGATTCACCAAACCCCTTCCCCTTCTGCTCTCTCATCAGAGCTGGTTTGGGGCTTTGTCCTTAACTCCCTGCACTCCTTGGCCACAGACAAAGATGTCCTGGCAGCCAGAGCTGGACACCCCTGCACTGGAACTCAAACCCTCTCTGACACAGATCATCATTCCTGACAATAGCTTAAACCCCAGTGAAGAAAAACAAGAAAAACATAATGAATTCTACTATCCACCAGTATAATAACTGATAATCTCAGTCTGCATAGTGTGATCTTTATCACATCCTAGCTATCTCCAAATGCTTTTCCAGGAGTAGATTCTGAGTAGATAACAGTAAGGAAACACAAGACACCTCTTGCCAAATGAACATATGACCACAACTGTCTGGGATTATTTAGAATCCAGGAATAGAGAAGCACCCAGAGGCAATACCATCCACCCTGCCCAGGGATTACTGATGGTTTAACTCTGTTTGCTGTTCAAGTATCAAAGGCTGCTGCTCCATGTAAACTGGTAAAGAGGTATTCAAAAAGCAGTATTTCCTCTCATTGATGCTGAACTAAAAGGGACAAAAAAATCATGACATCAAACTGTTCAAAACTTTGTCTCTCCCACCTGTTCCACCTGAAACATGAAGTCTTTAGACTTGCCCATCTCACCCCAAGATGCTTATACTCAGCCCCAGAGTATCTTTGCAAACATTACAGAATTTATTGCTCAGATAAGAAAAACAAAACCCTGGATCTCCTCACTGTCACCTCTGAAATCCTCCTTCGTGCCACTGCCAGTGCAGGTCCCTCATCTCATCTCATCAGAGTAGAAATCTACATCTGCTCCACATTTGAGACAGCATTCACAGCTTTTCAGACTGCCAGCACCGAGAGCTCCCACCAAGTTCTAATCAGTGACAGAGCTGCGCCCACGCCCGCAGCCCACTCCCCCTAAAATAAGGAACTGGGGACACGAGCACCAGCTCTGACCCCAGAGCCAGATTAGCAACCTCCCACCCCAGCAACCAATGCACTGCTGCAGCCAGAAATGCCTCCCTGCACTCCCCAGGGCAGCAGCCTGCTGAGGGTGATATCTGAGCATCTGAAGAAGGTTCCACTGTGTACAGTACATCTAAAACCAAGAAAAAGCCCACTAAAAATAACGAGGGGAGGAGATGGCTGTGGAGGATCTCACTCTCTCAGCATCATTTCTGGCCCCACAACACTCCAGTGAAATATCTTGTCAGGCCAGGAGGGCTCGACAGGCCTAATCAATAGCTGTTATTTTTTCACAAGTGCCAACAAAGGGAAAACTTAATTTATGCCACACAAGATGCTGAAAATAATTCATCCTAATTGGACTGCCCAAAATTCCCCTGCTGTCCTTCTGTTTTTGACTGCTTTTAACTTCTCAAACTTCGACTGTCCACACTGAAATGCTCAGCCTCTGAGCTGGGGAAAAAACAAAAACACAGCAGTAACAAGGGCAACGTTACTCTCTTGCTATCTGACAGTTTAAGCTGCCATTTTTAAGCAAAATTAGCATTGGATTTAAGTGTCTAACTTCCTTCAAGTGCTTTGTAAAAGACAGCTACGCTGCTTGAGAATGCCAAATTTTGTCAAGTGAAGATTAGATGAGTACAGGCTCGCTCAGCATTGTCTTCAGAGAAAGTCAGATTAATGCAGACAGCTTTACTACTTGCAATAGATATTCTAATGCAATATTCTAATACTCTGCATTGTTATTGATCCCTGGGACTTGGAAAAGCCCTTTGGAAGTGCATGGAGTAAATCTTACAACTTGTGGAGGTTTTCTCTCTTCATAACCACACACAAAAATGGCACAGTCCCACAGCAATTTGTGGGCCCTCCAGGCCATCAAGTTATTATCCCTAACACTGGGAACATTTGAAGAAAGCTAACAGAGCAAGTGAAAGTTATTTATAATCACTGGGAAGATTTTGACAAGCAATGAAGTATTTCAGAAGAAAGCCATCCACTGCCATTTGTCTGCAAAGCTGCAAGAAGCAGCAGAAATTAATGTTCACATAGGAAATGTTAAATGTTGCTTCACTCTGACACGTGGCTGTGCTGTTAGAATAGAAGCAGCACAAAAGCAATGCATGGTACAATGCAGAAGCTTTTTTACCATTCACTCCTAACTTTATTAACTTTCACAAAGGTTCATGCTGTTATTCTGCCCAAAACTTGCATACACACTTCCAACAGATTATTAATATTTACCAGCAAGAATAAGGGAAGTGTAAGTATGATAGATAAAGCGAATATGTACTTCTGTTCCAACATGAAGGGTTTAGTAACTATGACACCTCCTGATAACCATCCCATGTGAACAAGAGGGGAAAATGTGGGGTTTTTCTTGTAAGAGAAATATGTTTTACAAAGATTTTTTTTATATACATTGAGACTTTCAAGTGCATCACTATGTCTGTGTGTTTGTACATGGAAAAAACTTTCTGTTCTTACAATGACTTCAGAAATCAAGCAGGGCAATACTGCTCCTTACTTTGACCAAGGAAACATTTTATGAAAAAAAATTATGATTGAAAATATTCTCTTGTGACTTTGTGGAATTATTCTACCTGACTTTGTACCAGAGCAATAAACTCCTAGGGCTAGACAGGCAGGTGATCATTAAACCAGTGTCAGGACTGAGTCAGTGTTCATTCAGTGTCCCCCAAACCCTGACTCCTCTGCCAGAATCTCTCCTAGCAAGCAAATCTTGCTCTTTGTCAGCTCCACGAGCAGTGACAGACCCATGCACAAGAGCAGAGGGGAATTATTACTGAAAGTCTGAAGAACCCTTAAATCCATTCCCCACTGGGTTGATTTTGCCACAGCCACTGTTAGAATCACAGAGTAATTTACCTGTGGAGAAAATCAACTTTCAAAAGATCCAAGGAAGAAGATCATATTTACATACGCGCCAGCTTCGATCTCAAGGTCTACAAGATTGCAGGAAAATAAAATAAAAACAGAGGATCAGTTTTGCTATTCTCTCAACTTATGCAGCAAATCAAATCTTCCAGATCCAGCCTACATACCTCAGACATGTATGAGAATGAAAATAAGAAAGATAACCACAGACACTGAAGAAGAATCATGAAATACACCACCACAGTTTTGAGCAATGACAAAAATGGCACTTGGGTGAGAGATTACCCTCCAGCTTCATCACACCCAATGGCACATTTAATGCCAGACTCAGATTTATAGGATATTAAAGCAAACAAAACCATGTTCAAGGCAATGCTAATGTTACTTTGGTGTTTATACACAAACCACCAGAAGTTTGCAAATTTAACTTGACACACAGGCCTTCGTCTGTTCCATGGACACACATGGCAATGCCTGCACTGAGTGCCTTGATCTGGGGCACAGCTTTTGGTGTCACGTGTGGATTTCCACTCAGCTCCTCATTCCCTGTCCAGCAGGGACCTGGCTGCTATTCATGAGACACTGCAAAGTGCAATATTGAGGCTGCAAGGCTGCCCAAAGGTTTTGGGAACTTTTAAGGCCAAGGGTGATATTTGGGGGCACATAGGCCATGCAGAAGTGATGGAGTGATGGAGGGATTCCTTCCAAAACCAGCCTGGATCTCTCCCACTCACACAAACCAGGGCATCTCTGTCCACAGAGGTCCATAAAGCTTTTACCTCATCTTCTTTTCCCCTACAGTTTTCTTCTTGTTAGTTCTCTCTGCTCATCTCCAGTGATCAGCTATTACCAGAGGCAAAAGCCAGCTGCTATAAGATAACCAACCTGAATATGGCAAATCTATTGTTTTCAAAATTTAAATAAATCAAAAAAAGTCCTTCTTTTAGTGTGGCCACTGGAATATGTACACTACACATTTCAGTAGGACACTCCAGTTTTTAATTCTTCAGCATTCTCTACACCATGAGAAAACAGCTACCACCATTCTTCTGAATGCTGAGTATGCCGTGGCCCAAATTCATAAAGTTATTTAGGATGTGCTAAATTTAACATATGGCCCTAAATCCACCTTTGTAAAGCATGGTCTGAGTCCAGTTTAAGTGAACTTTATACTACACTAATATTGTCATAATTTTTTTTTAACCAAAACCACTGATCTAATCTGGTTGCTACAAAAGCACCATTCAAGTATTTTAAGAAGAACCTCTCCTACAACAGTTGCACATTTCTGAAGAAGGATTTGGGGGATTTAAGTGAACTCTCTTTAAAAAAACCTAAATTTTAGTTTAAAGAAATAGAATTAAAAAGAGAAATTATATGGGCAGGTTTTCCAGCCCATTATATCAGAAATTGGGTAAATTAGGCACTTTTTTGTTAAATACTTCCTTTTATTGACTCCAAATGGGACTACAGGAGTAAAAAAGAGCAGAAGTGATTTGTGCTATTTCTCACAGGGTCACTGTAACATCCTATTAATGGCTAAGCAATGAAGAGACAGAACCATGTATTTAGAATGGTGCTGATTTAAAATAGGGTTTTTTTTAATAGACATTTAACAATATTAGTTTTCTTTCTTTTTCTAATGTAAGCTAAATACAAAGTTGCACTTTGCTTCTAAGAAATACTGAAGAATTATTAGAATGCAACTTTTGAATATTTAAATAATGTGGGAAACCAAGTCCAGTTTTAAGGTAAAGGACTCCTGGTCCTGAGCTGCACTGAAAGTTGAAAAACCCAAAATGAAACATTGATCTATCTCTGGATTGAATTCTTCTTCTCCCAAAATCATTCTGGAGGAAGGCTCGTGCTGGCTTCTGAATTGCTGAGATGGTGTTTAACTAATACACAAACAGAAAGGAAAATATTCTAAAAGCTGAGAAGGGAGTGCTAGCAAGGAGAGTGTAATTCAATAGCCTGAAGCTGTCTGATATACAGTCTGAGCATAACCACATTAAAATAAACCTTGTAAACCTCCAAACTGTTAGCTATCAGTTCCAAAAGGCACACCAAATCCTTTTAACTAAACTTATTTTGGCTCAATCCTGCCAAGGCAAAATTAGCCTGAGTTGCTTTCAATTGAAATTACACACTGCCACTTCCATTCAAAGCAAGATCCAAGGGCTTGCCTCCCTCATTATTTGCACTTGAAGTCATCCAGAAACTTCCTCAGAACTCCACTGGATCAGATCTGAAGATTTGTGCACAGAATTATTTTTAGGACACAGAATTGTGTCTTAGCTGCACCCTCAGTGTGTCCATGTCTGCTCACAAGAACCTCTCCACAGCAGGTGAAACACAATCAATCCAGGAGTTCTGCACTGGCTGAAGGCTCCAGCCCTGCCTCAGAAAAAACAGAGAAAACTCTTCCAAAGAGGGGAAAAACTTCCCAGCTCCCATGGCACTGCAGCCCTGAAATACTGCAGCACAAGAGAATTCCTGCAGGACACCCTCTGGGCTCCTGACCACAGATCACTGACATCCTCTGCCTTTGTCAAACACTGAATGTGACCACTGGTACAAATCTGGGGTTTGCTGGACTCTTGAAAGTGTTAAAAGAAATAAACTCTTCATTTTGTCCTTGCAGATAAACCAACCTCACACCAGTGTAATGCTGGGCAGCAAGCACCTCTGAAATAGAGCAGATCAGGGGAGGACACACCACAGCAGCTCCAGGTCATTTCTTCCCTTTTTTCACTCAGTTTGCCAACAAGTGTGCCAAACAGGCTGGATGGTTGATGTTTTATTCATTTACTTAGTGCCACAAGGCAGCACGATGCAATACAGTTAGTCTGTGGTTTCTCTGTTTCTTTGTCACCAATGACTGCATAAAAATACAAAAGAAAAATACAAAAACATCCCAAAACCAACCAAAAACTCAAAACACAAAAAATCCCTCCTGAAGTATTCAGTGTTATAAAAAAATTTAGAGGATCCACAGAATGTTAATACAACCAACTTCCTGTGCCCTCTGGTAACTCATGGACTATTTTACAGCTCTTTTAATGCTATGAATAGTCAGAAATCACCTATTACAGGAGATAAATGACAATGAAGTTCATGCTCAAACACTGAAATTGAAGCAGATGTTTGGATTCTGGAGCAGCATTTTTCTATCACACACTCCCAACACATCCCTCAAATACTGAGCTCCCATCACCCTCTCCATGGAGAGGCAGGGCTGGGACAGGAGAAAGCCCAGGATCCCAGCTGGGAGGGAGAAGCTCCAGCACTGCCTCTGCCAGCTGTGAGGTGAGCATCAGCACGCAGGGAAATTCAAATTTCAGCATGAGAGCTGCCATCCATGGCACGGGGTGAGGGTGAAGTGTGCTCAGGCTGCTCCTGCACACTCCTCTGTGCTCCCCAGCTGCCACCAGGCAATCCCACCTGGCTCTTCAAGGGCTGAACCTCACATCAAACAGGGCAGGAGCTGTCAGAGTCTAACCCAGCCCCCTTCTCAAAATATGGGAGAGCAATATGGAACAAAATGTCAGGGTTTTCCCATGAAGTACCTGCACCACCTTGCCATTCAGGTTTTTATGCTCAATGGGAAGGGTTAAATGGCTTCTCCTAAACCACAGAAACCATTTCCAGAACTTTGTCTCAATGCAGGGAGAAAGAGAGAAGAACAGGGCAGGGGCAGCTCTACAGGAAGGAGCTGAGGTCTAGAAAGGGGCTTGTAATTGACTTCTTTATTTACCATTGAATTTCTTTCAGCTAAGTCCAAAAAAGCAGTGAGAGAGAGTTCTGACCAGACAGTTTGCAAACTGTTATGCAGTTATGGGAAAAGGATCAAAGCAAAACTCCTACATTTTACTGTTTGTATTTCCTGTATTTCACAGTTTCACATCAGCCTTGTTGTTTGCATGAGCCTTCCCTGCACTGACACTCGAGAGCTGCACATCCCTCATCAGGGCAACCAACAAAACCTCCAAAAACTGCTCCAGCCACTCTCCCTGCAGCTGTGGGACTGAACAGCAACAACATCAACAATATCAACAATGTCAACAATGTCAACAATATCAACAATGTCAACAATGTCAACAATATCAACAATATCAACAATGTCAAAATGCTCTCACAATGTCCAACAAACATTCTGGTCCCTCAAAACCAAAGATGTGACAATTGTAAAACATACCAATGAAAGGAAATGTTTTATACAACAGAACTAAACTGACCAATTGCTTCTCAAGCAGGAAAAAAAACCCCAAAACACTGAGAAGAATGTATTAAAGAAGAGCAGCATTAATTCTGAAAGGTTTTTAGCATGAAGCTGTCTGCTCTAACTAGCTTGAGGTAAAATATTTATAAGCATTTCTATTACTGAAAAATATTTTATGGGTAAGTCCAAAGTTTTTGACTGTGAAAAAACAAAGACAGAAATGGACGAGGAGAAAAGTTGGAATTATGTCTTTTGTGGCTTCCTCACAATTAGAAAATAAAATCTACTTAAAAAGATAATATTCAAGGTAAAATTCCAGCAGTTCTTTCTCACGTCAACTGTTCAGAAAATGCTACAATTTTGAAAATTTTAAAGCAAAATTTTAAAGGAAATCACAGTGAAACATTACCTGTACTGGGACACAATATGTGAGCAAAGTTATTTGAACAAGCAAGGAAAGCACAGAAAAGTAACTATAACATTAGAGTTACTGGTAAAGAAAACACAAAGCAAGCATCACCTCTGCTTCAATGAGTTTGTAACACAACACATTTTTAAGGAATAATGTAAATGTGGGGCTTTGTCTTTCCTGTCCTCCACAGAAAAGCAGAAATTGGCATCTGTTACATCAGAGGAACATAAACACACACACATGTGCAGGCACACAGAACAATCCAGAGTCTAATCTTTACTCTGTTGACTTTGTTTGGGACAGCCCAGCAGTGCTTATCTCCTGTGTTCTTCCAAAAGTGCTGAAAAATTCCTGACAGAGATGGAATCAGAAAAATCCACAGACATAACCACGGACAAGCAGTCCCCCTGGAGAGGACAAAACCCTGAACTGCATTGTCAGGAACACTCAACAGCAGCACAGAAATGAGGTTTTGTTCAAAGGTACCCAATCTGCTTTATCATGGAAAGTGAAAAACCTCCTCTGTTCTCCTGCTGGAAGCAAATCTACCCAAGAAGTTGCTCTGAGTGAAAACGTGCAGTTAAAACATGCAGTTAAACATGCAGTTACTTTGAGATAAATCTATCAAATATCTATCATATCTATCAAAGATTGATGGCAACAGTTAGCAGGACAGAGAATTTCCTGCTTGTTTCCTTGGGAAAGTTTTATCAACTTGAGCACTACATTTACCATTACAGCCTTGAATGCAAATGAGGATTTTTTCAGCTTCACTTACAGTCACTGCTAGACAACAAGCTGAATTGAAAATGCCACTGTTTTTCCAAAATAAGAACAACCACACAGTGGGTCATGACAAAATACTGGTAATTTTAAATGTGCTCTCCTGGCTTTATGAGCACAGGAACTGGAGAAGCACAGCTTATTGAATACTGGGGTTAGAGATCTCTAAGAACAGTCAGGAACTGCATTTGATATCTCATCTAACAGAAATCACTGCTTAATTAAAAGGCTATCAATATTCCACACTCTACTGACATTGCAGGGCACCTCACATAGCCATGTCCTGCTGACAGCAAATCTTCAGCTCCATTTTTGCTGTTTCTGTTGCTTTCCTTGCCTGCTCATGCCCATCACATCTAGGCAAGAGATGCTAACGAGCTCCTCCAAGAATACAAGGGGAAAGACTGGACAAGTTAGTGGGAAGAAAAGAAAAACAAGATATAGAACAGAAAGAGGAAGAGGAATAAATACAGAGTCTGGTTTTCCTCATGTTATGTGTTTTTCAGTCAATGGTGTAAAAGCAATGGAGGAACCTTCCCTCTCCTCTCAAATGCCCCACTCCAGGCAAATCCTCCCCTCAACTGCACAGGAAAGGGACAAAGGGATGAAAAGATGTTCCTGCACCCCAGTCCCTGGGTTCTGGCCATGCAAGGGCATCCCCAGGGGTGGGAAGGGATTTTCTGAATTCCTTCAACACCTGTGTGCCTGCAGACTCCTCCCCAGCCAGGCCAGGGCATTCCAGAGCCCCTGGATGTGTGCTCTGCCTATCTCCCAGGAGATTATGGCTTCTCTGGATATCTCCTACACCTTTGGATTGTCAAACACAAAGACGTTGGCCAGAACCGTGTCACGCAAAGCCACGGAAATTTAAATATTGACTTGAGTTGCAAAATTCAGATTCTGAACACCCCTAAATTTAGATGTGTCAGGTCAAGAGTTTAGGTTCAGTCCCTCACCCACGGGAAAGCCAGCTGAAAAATGTGCTTACCTGTTAACTCCCAGGATCATCAGTGTGAATTGACAAGGTTTTACTGCATACTGATAAGATTAATGGAATCTTTCACATTGCACAAAGCCCCAAAGGTTTGGAAGTACAGTTTGATTTGAGCAAGCAAAGCAGACACACATTTTGGATGTTGGAGACACTGGTTCAGTGTCACTTTGATTTTGCACACAGGTAATTCCACTGATGGCACTGGAATTACCAATGGTGCTGTGCCAAAGGAGGTGGAAGCTGAGTCTGCAAGGAAAGGAAGGTGCAGAAGAGACAAGATGACAAGGAAAACATGTACAAATTAGACTTTGCTGCATTAACACCACCTAATCCTAAAAAATGCTGTACCTTTAACAGCATGTGGCACTGAGGAATGGCCACAGCTTGCTGCAGAAGCCCTGAGTCCAACACAGCTGAGCTTGAGGAGGTGAAAGCAGCAAGGAAGCAGCATCACCTCAGAGACCATGAGTGTGGCTCTGCCCTCAAAACTCAGCTGCTCTCCACACAGCTGGGGGCTCCCTACAAAGCAAAAACTCAGCCTGTGCTGATACATCCCTGTCAGCAGGGACATTTGGAAATGCATCCTCCAGAAGGGTTTAGTGCAGGTCTCAACAATAAAGTGTTACACACTATAAATGAAACTGCATCAGGGCCTGAACTCTTCAGCTTCCCTAAAATAAAATACTTCTAATTCTGGGGAGAAGTCCATCATAGTCTGTCTTTCCTTTATTTGAATTTTCAGCCATTCCAGCCTGTTTTCCAAAAATGCAGTATTTTTTACAGGAAGGACTTGCTTTGATCTAACAACACTCCTGCCCAGTAGCAGCTTCTGTGAAACCAGAAATTTAGATTAATATATCATTGAACAAATTCCTGCATTAAGGAAATGTTAAACCATACAGAAAAAGGTCTGGTGCAGCACTGTAACTCCAGTATTTAGCCATGAAATATGAGCAGAATTCAAGACAAGCAGCCCCAGCTCTTGCTAACAGAGCAATGGCAACTGTGTGATGTCTGTCAGTCTGTCATTTGGTCCCACCCATCCACACTGTGCACTCCACAGATTTCAGTACTGAGAGGGACACTAAACATTTCTCATCTCACTGAAAAATTTACAGTTGTTCACTAAGAAATGGGAAATTTGAAGAAATTGCTTCATGTTCTACGGAGAAGAAAGATAATGATGGAACACCCAAAGACTGGAGCATGTCAACCCAGTTACTTTATAATTCTTTATTTTAATTCTTTATTTATTATAAAGAATTAAATTTTTCTAGGAAGGTATTAATGTGAGGGTCTTCAGAAACAGCCAGAACTGTGCTGGAATTTGAGATGTTGCAATTCTGTATTACAGAACATGGCAAAAAGCAGAGATAAAATTTAAGGCAGGAATTAGATCAGCACCTGCCCTGCTGAATTAGATGGTACTTCAGAATATTTTTCCTTTTACTTTTCACATTATTCACGTTATTGGTAAAGTTTTCTTTTTTTTTTTTTTTCCCTTCCTTAAAATTTTTTTTTTGTCTAAGCACAAGAATAAAAAGTGAAAGGAAAATAATTATTCTGGTAATATTTGGGGAGTTTCCTATTTAAGCAGAATTTGCTTGAAGAAATTCAAAATTAAAAGATAATGAAAACCATAAGAAAGGAGGTTTAAATAGAAAGTCTATTTTACTAAAATATATAGAACCACTGCCCTTATTTATGTAGGAGACTATATAAAACATGGGGTTTTTTTTAAAGATTCCCATTTATTTGGCTCCGTGGTCTGCTGAGGAAAAGATTACCTATAGCCACTTCTTAAGTATATCATTTTCTTAGGAATGGGTAAAAAACACCTGAATAATCCTTCAGGTTTATTATTTAGGCAAAACCCACCCGAACAATCCTTCCCAGTGCTTTAAGGACAGCTTGCACTGTAACCCCAGGGAGCAGCCTCAGCTCTGCACCAGCTGGAAACGTGGCCAGACAATGCAAGGAGGGGAAACCTTAAAGGCACAGAGAGCCCCCCTGGCAGGGCCAGGGCAGGGAATCCACAAGTGCTCCTGGCTCTGGAGCCCTGCTAATGAACCACAGATCCTGCTCACACAGGGAAAAGTCACACCAGAGAGAGTCTGCTGGAATCAACAACATGCACCCAGTGTTATTGTACTGCTTTTCCCCACAGTTTTTACACATCCCATGTGTGTGTCATTAATCTAACAACTGAAAGGTATTTAAAGTGTTTTCAGCTCAAGGTATGTCCTGTAAATTCAGTCATGAAAATTAAATGCACGCTAAGACAAAAGGGAAAAGAGAGACCAGTGCTTGTGAAATGAAAGCTCTATTTTTGGCAATAAAAATTTAGAGCCCCTTCTCTTCCTCCCTCCCAAACTCTCAGGTTGATTCATCTCTCATTCAAATTTAAAATGCACAGAGAGGCTGCAGCAAGCCCACAGAAGATTGATATGCACCGCACTCCACACATGGCTCAGCTCTTTATTCCAAAGTCTGGCATGATGATGGTGGGTTTTGTGATGATATTATTTCAATATGTAATAAACAGGGTTCTCTGTAAAGGCAGTGCAACGCAAGTCCCCTTTAAAAAAAGCTCCAAATTGTTACTATAGAGAGAAAGGCAGCGAGAGATTCACAATGCAGGCTCAGAACTTGGCAACCTGCAAAAGTGCCCAGTCGAAAATTACTAACAGCTGGAGATGACAGTTGTTTTAACAGCTGAGCTGACAGGATTAATTTAAATGCACTGAAATCAAAAGTAGATAACACCTGTTTAGTCTTCCAGGGCCATCGAGGAAGGTAGGGCAGGGGAGAGGAGCAGAGCCAGGGCTGCCTGTGCGGGCTGTGAGTGTGTGTGCAGCAGGGATGGGTGTGAGTGTGTGTGTGCAACAGGGATGGGTGTGCAACAGGGATGGGTGTGAGTGTGTGCAGCATGGATGGGTGTGTGTGTGTGCAGTATGGATGAGTGTGCAGCATGGATGGGTGTGAGTGTGTGTGCAACAGGGATGGGTGTGTGTGTGCAGTATGGATGGGTGTGTGTGTGTGTGCAGTATGGATGAGTGTGCAGCATGGATGGGTGTAAGTGTGTGTGCATGTGCAACAGGGATGGGTGTGCAGCAGGGATGGGTGTGTGTGTGTGTGTGCAGCATGGATGGGTGTGCAGCACGGGTGGGTGTGTGTGTGTGTGCAGCACTGATGGGTGTGCATGTGCATGTGTGCAGCAGGGATGGGTGTGAGTGTGTGTGCAACAGGGATGGGTGTGCAGCATGGATGGGTGTGAGTGTGTGTGTGCAGCACAGATGGGTGTGTGTGTGTGAGCCCTGCCCGCCCTGGGCACGGGGGCTCCAGGGAACACTGGCACACTCCCGAGGGCAGGGCAGGCCGCTGCCTGCTCACACAGCAGCCTGGAGCCCGAACATCTGGTTCCCATTGTGCCCTCTGCCCCCGGTCTGATCCAGGGTCTGTGACCCAAAGCCGGCCAGGGATGAACATCACTGGGTTTAAAGCTGCAGCTCCTCACTCCTGCAGCCCAGGGACCCCCTGGGTTAATTAATGCATTCCCTTGGAGCTCCCACACGCTCCCTCCCACCCTTCTTAGCTCCCTCCCCAAACTAAAAACAAAACCAAGAATTCCTCACCTTCCTGCCATGCCACAGCTCCTAACTCCATGTCCACAAAACAAATAAGTGCATTCTCCAAGGCCTGTCAGGAGAAGCATGTGAGGCAGCAAGAGATGTTTTATGTGGCAGGCAAGGAGGGGCTGATTTTGTCTCTGTTTTTCAGGCTGCCATCCTGCAGTGCCCTGTGTCAGGAGGGCTGCACAGCCCCAGGACCACAGCCCTGCACATGAGCTCCAGGAGATCCAGCAAGGATAACTGTCTGCTCCAAGAAATCTAGCACAACCTATGGAAACCACATCTCCTGGTAGTGCTACCACCCCACAAGGCCACTAAACTTGTCCTAGGCACAAGAACCCTCTGAGCCTGACTGCAGCTGCTCCACTGAGGCAAGGTGAGCTCTGCTACTGATCCTGCTCCCAAACCCAACCTGCAGCCTCATTTCTGGCAGTGCACGTGGGGCTGGGCTGTAAAAGCATCTCCAGGGAGCTTTTGCTTCCTCAGGTCTGTGTCTGGTCCCCTCTTGTACAGCAGGAATCTCTGCCAGGCTGTGCCTCCCAAGCAGCAATTACACCTCAGCCCTGTGAAGAGGCACACAGCCACTGTCACTGCCACCAGGCTTGAACACCACAGAAACTGGACACAGAGGGTGAAGCTCATGTGGGAAACCTGTGAGAAAACACCACAGAGGAAAAAGCCCTGAAGAGATTGTGTTTCCTGAGCCTGCTCTGTGCTCTTCACCACGGGACTGATCTTTTCTGCCTGTATTCCTCCAGGGGTGGAAGAACCCCAGCCCTACAACTGGCACAGTGATGCTGCAGCTGCACACATCTTACAACAAAGCCTTCAGCTCTTCCCTCACAGCCCAGAGCCCTCCAGGAGGGTGAACTGAACTGCTCAGGGCTCCCTGAGCTGACTGCACACCCTGCACCTCACTGTGACACCTGCATGGGCAGCACCCTCTGTCTTGGCAGCTCAAGGGAAAAAGAACAGTTCACAAAACAGAAAAGTTCAGAAAATGTTTGAATTATTGATATCAAAAGTTGGGGAATCACAGCATAACAATAATAACAATAACAATAATAATAATAATACCACCTTCAGCATGAACCACTGCCAGAAAGCAAGACCCAAGAGAACCACCCCTGGTGGCTGTCCCTCAGCTGCAGGGCTCAGCGTACTCAGCTCGGATTCCCTCTGCATTTCCAGCCACCAGAGCTCCCACACACTCCCTCCCACCTTCCTCTTCCCCAAACAGCACAAAGCCTCATATAGGCTAAATCACCGTGCCAAGAAAAACAGAACAACCCCTCACTAAGCTGCATTTATTTACTTATTTCAGAATTTCAAGTTCTCTTTTAGCATATGTTGTCCAGGCAAAACTACTTACCTGGACAAATGTAAATATCAATAGCAATTCTGAGAGAAGAAACAGGACCCAAACTCACCTGCATGCAACAAGCTAAAGTAAAATCACAATTAATTCCAATTTACACAGACAAGTTTCAACTCTGGGTGTAAAATTGCCTTCATTCTGTTTCACAAGAAAGTACCAGGACACCTTTACACTCAAGCCACATGAACCTTTCTCTGGAGGGTATAGTCTGGCCACTAAATTAATTTTCATGAAGCTGGGGAGTGCCATGGGATGGGCTGTACCTGAGTTTCACTTCTGCACCCCATTCTGTGTGAGAGGAATTAATGCCCAGGGCCACTCTGCCCAATCTTGCCAGCTTTGTACCCAGGGCAGGAGAGTTCTACTGAAAGACAGATACTGGATACGAAAGGGAAAAACTTCAGTACAATGAGACATAAAACTTCCTTACTTGCTGAAGCATTGAACTTTTCCAGAAAATGAACCCAAGGATTCCCAATATGTTCCTAAAATATTGGGCTAATACCAGAGGGCACTTTCCCTGTTATTTTTCATGTCCACGAACCTCTGCAGGTCTGGATTGTGCCCAAGTCTGGAAGCAGAAGTGCCAAGGAACATGTGAGAGGCTGTTCTCCTGACAATTCCAATTTGGCTGGTGCTGGAAACGACAGAAATCCCCAAAGAAAACCAGCAACAGCTTATCCCCTGATATGCAGCACAAGATCCCTACTGCCTACCACAAATACATCAGGAAATGTTACAGAAATGGGGGGAAAATGGAATAATATTGAGAGAAGATGCATTTAAAAAATAAATAAACCCTCTACTCCCTATAAATACACATCAAAGTAGCAGCAGTGGTAGTTGTAGCAGCAGTAATGATGATGATGTCAGGACGGGCTGATTACCCTTGCTTACATCCATGCTTTATTCTTACAAATTTTATAAAGCCTATCTGCACATCTAAATCATTAATTTCCATTAATATTTCCAGAGGAAAAAAAAAATCTCGCTTTTTAAAGGGCTTTTTTCAAAGTTTTCAGTCTGCTGGGCATGCAATGATAATTGCTGCTCTGTTCTGCCTAATGACAGAGCACTAAACAAGAAGCACTTTCTTCCCCACTTTTCTCTTTCTTTCCCCAACTCGGAGGCTCGAAGAATAATTACAAACAATGCCTGAAGAGCGGTTCAGTTAATGTTAATTTATACAACAAACTAATTACTACCAAATGCTGAGGGATCACGTGTGGACGTCGCCGTCTCCCACGCGCGCTCGCAGCCGCCATCTGTCTGCGCCCGGAGCAGAGGGAGGCAGGGCAGGGATGGAGCACAGACACCCAGCAGCTCCCCGACCAGCCACGGACCCCAAACACCATCGTGGCTGCACGTGGCCAGCTCAGAAATGGTATTTTACCCCCCCTCTATTTATAAAATAAACAAACAACTTGCACCAGTAACTGCATTGTTGTCTCAATTTCATCACGACCCCAAATTATTTAGGGGATCGAGGTATAATTATCAGAATTCAGGATGAGGTCTATAACACCTCCATCTATCAGTGTAATCCTTCCTCCCTGCATTTTCTCTTTGCAACATCCCTAACTATCAGAAAGCAAGATGTGAGATACTCTTTGAATCTGCTTACTCCATGTTAGAAAACACGATGAGAAAATGTGGTTTTTTTTTGTTTCAACATTTTTTGTTGGACAACAAGTTTTGCCTGGACAACAAGAATTCAGGATGAGGTCTGTAACACCTCCTTCTACCAGCTGTACTCCTTCCTCCCTGCATTTTCTCTTTACAACATCCCTAACTATCAGAAAGCAAGATGTGAGATACTCTTTGAATCTGCTTACACTATGTTAAACAACATGATGAGAAAATGTGCTTTTTTTTGTTTCAACATGTTTTTTTCTCCTCAACCTGAGAAAGCAATTTTCTCCCAAACCTTGAAAAAAAAATCAAAGTCAGTACAATTGTTAAACACTTTTATGGGATGCTCATTAAAAACTGACAGGGACAAAAAAGCTGGGGACAAATCCTGAAGCATTTGTTCAGTTTCAAGTCTCAGTGAATTCAATGTGAGTGTTACTTTATTGAGGACTTCAATACCAGATCCTTCACATGAACGAGGACCTTGGCATTTTGACTGTTAATTATTCCCTGATTAGCTTGCATCCAGTGAAACAAACTAAACACAACATTATCCCCTAAGCTGTGCTCAGGAAATCTCAGCTCAAATATTCTCTGCTCTCTGTGAGATCAGAACTCCAGCAGTCATCAAAGAAAGTGCTGCACATGAATAGCAGCAAAATATCAGAGTTTAGATTCACAGGACGGATTTCAGAGAAGTGTTTTCTCCCTAACATTAAAAACTTACAAATCTTTCTATGTTTGAATATAAAGGAAAATTTTCATATTGCAGAATTACCTCAATGTATCTCATTGGAACGAGCCCCCCTTATGTTTCTGTGAGTCCCACAGAAGTGCCAAAGTGCAGCCCTCATTCCATTGGAAAGAGACAAGCCAGAATAAGGTGAAGACTCAAGATGTTTTAGCAAAGATGAAATGTCTGAGAACTTGTGCTTCTGAGCATTTCTCTACCCAAAAAGAAGGAATTTGTTTCAGATAGCCTGCAATAATCCCAGGGGAGGAACGAGAGGCACAGCAATCCCAAGCAGGGTCCCTGCAATCTCATATTCATGAGGTAACACAGTCATTATTTCTACACAGCCAGAACAGCACCCACAGTTTGAGGGAAGTAAACAAGAAAGAAGCACAAGAGAATCCACATTACCAAACAATAATGCCTAATTAGTCTCCATTCAGAGTCCTTAACAGAATTATGATATATAAAAAAATTACAGGGAAATGATTCTCGTGAAATTTTACATAACAAAATACATCCAATGAAGTGGAGGAGGAAGAAACTATTTTTCTGTTGCTCAGCCTCTTTTTTTTTTTTTACATCATCAGGAGCTGCTTTCCATGAATGAAAACTTAGAATGTTTAACTAGAATTTCATTTGGTTTCACAGTGTTTCACTTTAGGGTGCATTTTAGAGAAGATTGGCTATTATTTAAGGGAAGAGGGAGGGTGTGGAATTACAATCCCAATTCAGAGAGTCCAGTTGTTGGTATAACAAGTGAACTCAGACAGTTTTCACTGTGGATTTGGAGTGTGAAATGAACCACTGGGTGCTGTATCAGTGAGAGGAATACACAGAAAAAGGAAGGGCCATTCACCAGGGGGTGAGGTGCAGAAACCCTGCAGAAATTCTGCTTTTGGGGGATGCTCTGGGCACCCACAGCCCCTGGACTGTGACTGCACCAGGGCCCTTCCCTCCTCCCAAGCAGCCTCGAGCAGCTCTCACAGCCCAAAGTCTGCCTCTAATTTTAGTTCCCACTCCTGGCACATGTTGTGTCCTAGATCACTGAAAGCCTTGAATTAATACATTAAGAGCCAGTATTAAGCTGCAGAAGTGACAGCTTTATGGACTGCATTCAGCCTGGGAGGAAAGCTACCTAGCCCTGCTTAAACAACCCCACTGCCCCCTCCAAGCAGCAACAAGATCTGAAAAATAAACAAATAAAAATAAAGAAAAGAATCAGAATCAAATCTCCACTAGTATTCTGCCCATCCCAAGATTAATCAGATTGCAAAGGTGCATTTTCCAAACAGGCACACTGCACCTTGTGTGCCCCTGAGAACACCCAGCAGTGCTGTGCTTGGTACCCACAGCCCCATTCCTGGTGGGTATTTTCAATTTTCAGTACAGGCAGACCAGTGGTCAGCACCAACCTGTGAGAGAGGAGATGGAGCTGGCAGTGAACTCTCTGCAGCACCCCAGTGGCACTTTGCTCCGTGATGTATTTATATTATTCATTATTATTTGTATTTATGGCACAAGGCCAGAACAACACCAACAGCCAACAAAAGGAGTTTACAGAGAACTATCAGGAAAATTCTGCAGTCTGGAAATGTAAGAAAGCCCCTCTCATTGTTTTGTCTTTGTGAGCACCATTACTTTAAAATATTGGGTCATGTGTGCTGTGCAGCACCCACTGGTGCTATATACAAGACCTAAATAAAGCCATGTATTTCCATGTATATGAAATTAATATTGAAGATGAAACTAGAATTTCATCCTCAATATATGTATTAATTTCATGTGTAAGAAATTAATTAATATATTAATTTAATGTATATGAAATTAATTAATATATTAATTTAATGTATATGAAATATTGAGGATGAAACTAGAGTTTCTCCCATCCAGTAACCTGCCTAACAATAAAATAACAATAACAAAAAGCCCCATTATTGGCTCAAAAACACTGCACCTTTTTTTCAGCAGAAAGAACAAGGTCCTAAACTGCTATGTTATGTATATTATTCATCTAATAATTTTATGCTTAGTTATAGAATGACTACCAGTGAAAGCTCTGTAATTAATCTGAACTCAGACAGGACTGACCTGGCCAGACCAGTATGAGAAAAATGCATTTTGCTTGGAGAGACATCCCAGACATCCCATACCCAAAAACTTCATGGGAGCTGTGATGACACAGCAAGAGGAAATGCACACAAAAAAAACCTCCAAAAAACAAAAAAACAATACAAAACTTAAAATAAAATAATCTTCAGTGAAATGTCTCCATATTTAGTTAAACACCACTGCTGATTAAAGCAATGTACATGAGCTCAGTGTGGAATCCAGAATTTTTGCAGCTGACAATCATTAGCAAGAGCCTGCTGTCCTCTAGTTTCATCTTCATGTATTAATTTCACATACATGGAAATATAACTGTTTGGAAATAAGTGGCTTTATTTAGGCCTTGTATATAGATATCTCAGCAAAAATGCACTAACATGCTTTTACACTTTGCAACCAGCCAGCAAACCTACAGGATCAAATGAATACACAGTAATCACTACAGCTGGAACCATTTTCTGGTTAGTTGGTGACTTTTTTGCTTTTTCTTTTTTTTCCCTGATGCCTGACTCTGTGGGAGATAAGATGCTCAGTTGCTGAAATGGGATATGTGTTGGGGGCAAAACAGAAAAGGAGAAGAAGTTTAGCATAAAAACATCAGGGTGCATGAAAAAACCAAGAGGTTCTCTTGTTCCATGTGATCCTTGTCTCTGCACTATTTACCTTAAGATTGTGGGGGCTAATCTGCAGCACAAGGCTGATGGCACATTCCAAACTGCACTGCAAAAACAGGGCCCTGGGATAACCACTTCCAAGGCAGGACAGCACTTTCCTTTCTGATAAAGCACTTGGACATTGCTCCCAACTTTGAGGCTTTTGTATCTTTGGCTGTTATCATTCTTGTTTACTGGCAGTGCAGTACAATAATTATTTAGGGTTTGGTTTTGGTTTTTTTTTTTGAGATGGAAATCATATTTTCCTTTGGGCATACGGACTGGCCTTTACAACTGCAATTCCTGGATATTTAGGAAAACAATTATAATTAGTAGCCAAGGAGCATGTCCCATACACAACCTGCTGGACCTGACATCCACAGAGCTCATCTCCTGTGTGTCCATTACTTATCTGCAGATTCAATAATTTCATAAATTACAGCTAAAGGCTCAGATGGACAATGGAGGTTGCTTGCACGTTGCAGTGTAGGAAATTGCTTTTTCTCCCTGACAGGAAGGATCTGGCTCCCTGTGTCCCACATCTGTGCTTCTCCTGGCTGGTGCTGCCTAAGCCAGAGCTTCTGTGCCCAAAAGGCAACTCATGCTGCACTGCTGGGCTTAGACAGGTACCTTACAGATGGGCAATACAATTTTCCACCAGTTAGTGACCCCACAGACTTGGCTGTTGGTGTTACCTGTCAGTTCTTCTAATCCTGCTCCTTCTAGGAACAGGCCTAATCCCTGTCTGTAGAGGGATAGAAAAACAAGTCACGTTGGGTTCTTTGCCAGTCCTGGAGCAGGTCAAATGCTGCCTTCCTAAAGCTCCTGCACATCCAGTGGGAGTGATGATCTCCCAGCTGAGAGCAGAACTGGGCCCACATCCCCCTGAAGTGTCCATTAACTCTCCCACACTCCGAAATAAATCAAGATGAGATTCCCTTCAAGCACAATGAGCCTAAAATACAAACCCTGCTGCTCTCAACAGGGACACCAGCAATTCACCTTCAGTCAGGTGGCTCTGTCCTCCTCCCTGCAACCTGCAGCAGTGAGAAGAGGGCAGGATGCTCCTTCAGCCCCAGGATGTGCCCTGCAGAGCTCCTCCAGAGCACAAGCCAGCAGGACCCACCAAAGGAGCACACATCCCATCACACCAAACTTCTGTGGTGCCTCAGGTTTAGCTTTTCTATTTTCCACATTCTGAGCTGCTTTAGTGCGTGGGTCTGAGGTTCACATGAGGGGATGCTGAGCTCTGTGCACAGAGCAGGGACACAAAACAATTCCTGCTCCAGCTGGGCACCAAGGACAAATGATCCAAATCTCAGCCCAGGAGCACAAACACCGTGGGCTGGAGAGAGAAAAACAAGCAGGGTGGGACTGCCTGGGCTAAAGCTGGGATGGGACAATGAACTGCAAGATGCAAATGGAGCAGAACTGATCCCAGGGACAGACCCCGTGCCCATCGTGCATTTTGGGGCCATTTGGGTTCATCTTGGGTTCATTTTGGGTCCATCTTGGGTTCATTCTGGAGCCATTTTGGTTCATCTTGGGTGCAGCCCTGGCTGGGCTCTTGTGCTGCCCAAGGTGGATCCACGGAGGAGATGCTTTTAATCAATCCCTGCTTTATCCTGTAACTCCATCTCTCACTCTATTCTATAACTCTGTTCTAGATCACCCTTCCCAAGGCATCATCCCGAGTGGAGATGTGCAGGGCACAGCTCATTCCCCTCTGCTCACTCTGGAAGCAATCCTTGCTACCTCCAGCCCCAGAATTCCTTGGAAAGCCTTGAAGCCACCACTCATTTCCACCTTTTAGCCCACAGCACAGCCAGCTGCCAGTCTCTGCTCCATTTGTCTCCAGGAGGGTGAATCAGGAGGAGGAGGAAGGAAGAATGTGGGAGGACCTCTGCATTGATTAGAAATATTTGGGGTGGGAAGGAGAGGGGGGAGAAGGAGGGAGAGAGAGATGGAGACAGATTAGAGGGCAACAAAACTGGAGAGGAAGATAAACAGAGCCAAAAAGAAAAATGTCCTTTGTTCATGTAAATGGCTGTGTGCTCCCCAGCCCTCGGCATGAGTAATGCCACGCCGTGGTGTGCAAACCTCTTGGGCACAGAACACAAACAAAGCAGAACTGGGCCTGAGCAAACAAAGGCCTAAGCAACAGTGATTGAATTCATCTTAAAACAACAAATCAATTCTTGCCCATTAATGCCCTAAATACCAACGTAGGAGCACTGTCCTGTTGTAATAAACAGCCATGTGTTCAATTACCTCTGCTTGCCCAACTCCTGCTCTCTCCAGTAATTACACCATGCAATGCATTCTACACTGACATTATATTCATGTGCTGGGAGGAGAAACCTTAAATACGAATTAAATCAAGGCTAAACATCTCAGAAAGCCTTACCCAGTCACACAAGTGCTAACAGGGCATTCTTCAGCAGAAAGCAGAGCTTGATTTTCCTCTCCATTCATCTCTCACTCTCCTCCTCTGGAGTTCTTTCCTCCTCCAACAGAGCTCTTCCAAGCTCTCATTTCAATATATTTATTTATATAAATAAATATAGCTTGAAAGAGCTCTATGGCCCCAAAGACCAGAGCAGCAAATCTCTCCTAAGCTCTCTCAAGCCCACTTCACCTGCACAAGAACAGTCCCAAGCAGGAGCACGATGTGAATATCAGCTTACCTCCCATCAGCCAAGCAGCAGCAACAAAACCCCTTCCACAACAGACAGGTGACAACAAAATGGGGCAGCAAAAACAAAAGCAGGGAACTTCAGGGACTGAGACAAAAGCAGGAGAATAAAAGTTTAAGAAAAGGTTTCCTACCCCTTTGCAGAACCGTCAAACAACTCCCATTGAGTGCTGAATAGCACCCAGCAAACAGACCAAACAAAAGATATGATGAAAGACATATTTACTCGTGCAGGGCTCCTTCCCCCCACCTCAACCTTTCTTTCCTTTTCACACACACCCACACTGCACCGTTTGCATTGTGTTGTTAAATAACCAATGGCAACCCAGAGGAAACACTGCAAGGGTTTCTATGATGCTGTCAAGCACCAGACAGATGCTTGGCAGTGTCAATATGTTCTTTACCTTTGGGTTCTGCCAGGGTTTGAAATTAAAAATAAAATAGGAACAATAACGCTGGGAGAGGAAGAGAAAGATGGCAGTGAGTTAGTGCACAGATACAGAATGAACTTTTAAATCAGTGGAGTATCATCCTACCTACCCTGCTGGCCTTTACTTCAGCAATTTCAACTGTTATGGAAATAAATAAATAAATAGAGGTTTTTTTTTTACTGTGTGCTAGCTGCAGGAATTTTTACAGAAAACAAAGTAAAATTCTGGGGAGTACCAACCTCAGATTCCCAGGCCCTCAAAACAGACTCAGAGGTTTTGGCTGCAGAGACAGGCCAAGCACATAAAATGTTCCATTTTCTAAAATCTGCTCCAAACTAAAATGCCCTAGGTGCTGCAGAACTTTGCTGACTTGAGCCTTCAGAAGGCACAGAAATTTTTACGTTTGGAGAAAATTAAATTTTGAAAGCTCTTCTGACTAATTTTACAGATTGCCCTTAAAACCACAGTGTGCAACATTCTGATATATTTAAGTGACTGTAAAACAACTGTTCATTTGTCCTTCTCAGGTCACTACATACAAAAACACCCCCAAAACCTCACCAGGTTTTGCAACTCGTTTTTGTTTGACTAGTTTGCATTTTTTCATTTCAGCTGCCAAACCAAGTCAGGGGAAAAGCTGTTTCCACCTGACCCAAAGTGTTTTATTTAATCCTAATTGAAATGTTTTCATTTCTCTTTCAGATTAATCATCTTAAACATTTAAAAACAAAAAATATCATTTCCAAAGAAACATTTTGTCTAAAAATGTTGACTGATCCAAATTTTCTACTAGCTTTTGGCTAAAATTAACTTGTTGAATTGTTAAACGCTATCAGTCCTTAATTACTGTGTAACAGGCTTTAGGGTGCTTAGGGCAGAGAGTTCCCCCCAATTCTCCTTCATTTGGTTTTTGAGCACTTTTTGAATTGATACATCCCCCAACTCTCCTTTATTTGGTTTTTGAGTACTTTTTGAATTGATACATCATAGAAATCATGAACACGTAGCACGCTTTCTCCTGAGGCAATGCAGAAACCACATCACAATTAAACTGCACGAGAAGGGAAGGTGCTGAAAGGAATTCTGCCTTCCCAGGACAGCCTGTGTGCAATGTAGATGTGCACAGATGCATAAAGCTGGCAACCCTCAAGCCACCTTAAAAACACCAATGTTAACCAGACACGTATCTAATAAAGCTCAGCAGCAGCTCCAAACTCAGGAGTGTTTTTACAAGGCTACTTCATTAGCTAAACAAGCAAGTGGGAGTTGCTGCAAATGTTGCTCCTTGCCGTACTAGAGGCTTTCCCTTGCTTCTGGTAAACAGCAGACACAAGACAGCCTTGTGAATAGCTGATGGCACAGACTGGGAGCTGAAGCTAATCAGACAGGATGACAGGTCATCCTAATCAGCTCCAAAGCCAGTGCACATGCTCCTCCCAGCTCCTCACCTCCCCTTCCCTCATTCGCCTGAATTTCCCCCCTTCCCACAAACTGAGGGAAGAACACAGGGAGCCCTCCAGGTCTCAGCATCCGGGGCGCAGGTGCTGAGGAAAACTTTGAAGTGAGCTCTCCACCAACTCCAGGGCCGGCCGTGCCTCCTCCGCCAGCAGCCCTTATTAAAAAAAACACCAAGCACCCACTAGAACAAAACCAAGCAGGCCTATTTAATTAGGGCAAATACTTGATATCCACTTCTCCACGTTAAAGCCCGCCGTCACACAAGCCTGGGAGGTCTGATTAATTTTAAAATGCACGGTCGTGACAAGCGCCTCGGGGGGAAGAGAAAGGGGGGAAAAAAATCCCACAAATCCTGCTAGCTCAACAAATAGGTTCCAGCTAAATGGTGTGCAGGCTGCCCAGATTAAGATGTTACTATTCAGCAAGGGCTTGAACCTTTAATATGAGGGACAAGAGGGCCCAGGAACAGGTGGCTGGCTCTTCACTGCGGAACAAGTGACATCCCCCAGAGCCGCGGCACCAGGAGCTGGCACTCTCCCCACCCACAGCTGGGGCTGCACCGGGGCAGAGGCTCCTCCAGCTCCCACCCAGGGACCAAAACCAGGGTCAGAACGCTAATGGCTTTTCCAGGGGAGGGGGAAATGCAAATAAAATAATAACAATGGAAAAAAAATTAAAAAGAGCGCACAAAAACGCAAAGGCTAAGTGCATCTAGGTGGAATACAACAGGGGAAATGCAGAGCAGAATGATGTGGGGTCAAAAGTGACAGCAAATTTTGAAAAACCTTACTGAAATGAAGTGCAGCTGGTGAGGAGTCTGGGGGATAAAGGGCAGACAGGAGCCCAAATAATTATTTTTGCCTTGCTGAACCACTTGCATGTTGTGCTGTTAAAGATGAGAAGTGAGAGAGAAAGCATTCTGCTTTGGCTCCTGCTTGCTCAGTATTATGGAGTGAAGATAACCCAGAAAGAAATTTTAATTGTAGAGATTCATCAGAGGAGACTTTCATTCTGAACCAGGGAGGGGGAGAGAGGGGCTGCAGCTTCTCTCCAAAAGCACGAGTTTCCTGTATCTCACTTGACCATAATGCTTTCTTCTGTATTCAAGATGCTGTATCAGCACCTCAGATGCCTTTATCAAAAGGAAGAAGAAAAATCCAAAAGCTAAAAACCTTTGAGGATGTAAGAAGAGAGAGCTGGAAGGGAATCTAAGCAAATTTTGAAAACATCCATTGAAATAAACCGTGACTATCAGGCTAAACTGTTGGGAAGGAAAACACTTAAAAACTGAAGGCAACAAATGAATAAACTTCACTTAAAGTAAATCAGAGCTGGCAAGGCTTCAAACTGGGCTACCTCTGTTCTACAGTTAAAGCACTTGTTAATAAAAATTTAAGCTACACTATTTAACAGGGCCTTCTCTCCACATAGGCCTAGTCCACAAATAAACTTTCAAATGTTTTAATTATTTTTTATTTGTATCAGCAGTATGCGAAGGCATATTTCCATATGGCAGGGTCTTTGAAAGGAGCCAGGGAGGTTTGATGCTGCACAAGCAAAGACACATTTCCTGGTGACAGACTGCAGAGATGAGCAGGGAACCTCAAGGCACCTGAAGCATCCTTGCACGGCAGCAGCAGTGCACCAGCAAAACTTGAAAGTCCTCAGCTGCAAAGTACCCTTGCCTGTCCTTCAGTGGAAAAGCATTACAAAGCCTCTCCAACACACACTCTGTCAAAGGGGCACCGAGGAACCAAATAAAAGAACTTGAAACCTCAACCAATTACAGTATCCTTGGGCCTTTCCCGGATCTGTGCACTTTATTTCCATCCCTTCTCATCAGATGTGGTTTAAAAACAGGAGTCTGCATTTCAAAGGCCACCCTTCTTGTGCCCATGAATGGCCTGCTTTGGAATATCTGCCTCAAAAAGAGGGAGACATCTTGATTTTTTTTACAAGATTTGTTCATTAAAAGTTTGATAAGGTTAGGAGATACCCCAGCTTAGAGAGCCTGAATTCAGCATGGCTCACTTTTACAGATTACAGAACCACTTAAACAACAGCCATTTAAATTACCACATTAACAGGTGCTGTGATTTATAATGTAAACTTGAACATCAAATACAAACAGCCTTTGGGGGATGTTCAGAAGACAAAAATCATGCCCAAGAGGCTCTTCTCATCCCTTTTTCACAAGTAATTACTTACAGTACTGCTGCCTACTACAATACATGAGGCTCTGGTACCCACATTGCCTGCTAAAGCCCTGCAAACACACATACTCCCTTCTTACCAAACAGCTGACATTATTGCTACCCCTCTGAAGACCTAAGGACTGTAAGATCAACATTTTAGAGTAGGAAAAATATGAAATGTAATAAATGAATAATTTTTGTGTGTGTGTTCATATATATTTATGTCTAAACACAAATAATACATTATATATATTGTGTGTGTGCATGTATGTATACATCTTCATGGAAAATTCAAGGTATTCACTTAAACAGTCCAACTGAACTGAGTTTCAGAGGTCCTCCCCAAGGAAGAAAGAGCCATGAAGATGAATGACTGCACCCACACAAGCTCATCAGGTGTTCATGTGATCCTTCTTTATACAGAATTCCTACAAATTCCACACAACAACACGGGTCTGCCCTCAGAAGCCCCACTATGAAGGTTTTAAATGTGACCAGATACACAACCTGTTAACACTGCCAACATGGAAAAAGAGGATTGATTCTTAATGAAAAGTTAGGAGATGTAAAGAGCCAAAGAATACTCCAGCTTATTCTAAAAATAGGGAGGAATTTACTTGTTTGCCTCTTTGCTTTCCAGAAGCCAAGCCATACGTTTAGGGGAAAGGCTACAGAGATTTCAGAGATTTAATTTTCCACAAGCACAGGCCATAAATTAAAATGCAGCAATCCAATCACATTAATAGTGCAAGGAAAAGCTAAGTGGTTGCTTTGGTCTTTTCTTTCACAAACTTGTGTCAAGCTCAGTGACTTCAAAGAGATTTCCATTTCATTTCTACAAATGAGGAGAACAGACAGACAGAGAGCCTCTGCCATCCTCTGATGCCTGAAGAAAACAGAAGAAAAACATGCCTGTGTCTCATTCTCCTAATGATTTGAGCTGCAAAAGGAATCCCATGGTCGGCAGACGACCCTCGGGGCAAGGGCTGGGGTCTGTCACAGTGTGTGAGGCTGCTCCAAACCCACTCCATTATCTTCATTATTGTGCGCCAGGAATAAAAGGGGACTGACTCCTCTTCTGAAGCCCAAGTTAGAAAGGACAGAAATGTTTCATGTAAAATAACATTGTGTGACTCCAGTAATAGGTTTATGCCTTTGGGGGCCTCGTGCTAAAGCTGCATGTAAGGATTTTCCACAGAATTTGAGAGAAGAGAAGTGAGCACTGTATTAGCAGCGAGTAAAATTCGGCGAGTTTGAGACCCACGGGAACACTCCTGCCTCTGTGGCAGCGTGACTCACTGGCAATCACACACCTCCATCCAGCAGCAGCAACATGGCAAAATTAGGGGGAGAAGAAAAGGAGCAAGGAGCTTTGCAGCTAAGTATAAACCCCCATAAAAACACCCCCAATCCCCCCAGCTCACACCCAAGGAGGAAAAGGCAGCGCTGAGCTTTTGGAAGAGCAGGCAGCGTGGGCTCCTGCAGGGCACATTAACCCAGGGTACACACACACAGACCCACATGAACACCATTTATGGGGAGAGTGATGCTTCCCTCACCAGCTCCTGGGTGAGAGCAGGGAAGTGTTCACATTTGTGCATTGCTGCACCCTCAGCACTGGGTTTAAAATGTAAAAATTCTTGCTTTGTACCAACAAAACTTATTAATTTTCACTTTTAAAACTTTAATTTTCACTTTTTTCTAACAAACATAATTGTAGAAAACAGCTTCCCTTGTATCAATGAAGTTTCCTCGAAAGAGTCAAACAAAAAAATCAATATTTTGGAATATCTACCTTGTCCTTGAAGCCCATTTCAGAAAAGAGAAGCCCTTTTCCTGACTGATACAAGGTTTGAATTGAGACCTAAAGTTGTCCATGCAGCCCTTCCCTTTTTTCTGATTTTGAGGAAAAGAGGTCTTTTGAGAGAATGCTTGAAAAGCACGTTTCCCACAGCAATTCAGAGGACTATTTCAAACAATAAAAAGAGAGCAAACACAGCCCATTGTACAAGTTAAATAATATATAAACTTTTGAGTACATAGAGAAATGGGAATCTGGCTCGTATCTGGTCTTTGAAAGATTCACAGGAAATTGATTTAATTAAACCTCAACTACTGGTGCAAATGTTTCCCTTTCTTCCCAAAGGGAAATAAAGTATTATATTATTCTTGTTGACATAACGCAGCAAAGCTTAACCAAGATTCTTGATCTTCATCCCACAAAGCTTTACAAACTAGCAAGACTAAAAATCATTAGTGAAATATGCATTTATCACAAATTGCTGCGGTTTTACCTACATGTACTATCAAAGATTCCCACTTGTAACACCTCATTCACAGGGAAATTCATTAATATGCTAATTACCTGACTAGCAACCAGTGATGACTGACAATTTTACTTTAGCACTACATGAAGAAGACATGACAATAATTTTCTGCTGGGGTTCAAACAGAGAAGACACTGTGTTGTATTTGGTATATATCTCATTTAGGGAAAAAACTCATATTTGCAGAGGACCTCTAAGAACAGTCTAGCCATCTGCACCCAGAAATATATATTTTTTAATTAGCCACTCTAAAAACAACCACGTTGGCTGAAGGGAAGGGGGAGGGAGGCTTGTCAAAATGATGTATTTGTCCCTCACCACCTTTCAATGCTCTTATGCAAGTCTAATTTTCTTCCTAGCCACCTCACCTCTCTGGCCTCCTTTTGTTTCATGTCCCATTTCCCATTCTCCTCTAACTTCTGAACTTTTGTTAGTTCGCTTTTAAGGAGAAAGGGAAAAAAAGCTCAACTCTTTCCTATTCATTTTTTCCTGGATGGGGAGTAAGCAGAGACATGAATATGGCACCCTCATAATGATTTAACTAGGGCTTAATGAAATTTTCATCACAACCTGCTGTTCAATTTAATGGCCTTTGAAAGACAATAGAACAATGGCTGGAGGGAAGAAAAGATTTTTTGTTGCACGCATTTGCAAAGCCCAACATTCAGTTGCTCCCCCTCCTCTCTCTCCCAATCTCTTCACAAAGCTGTAGATCTTTTGTTTGTACTGTATATTTTCATTTTAGTAGAGCTGAGATAATGCACAAGCTCTGTAACCATTCTCATGTCTATCTGTGGCCTTTCCCTAATGGAGCCTGTGCAGCTTGCACAAGCTCATACTCAGCAGAGTGTTTATGCACTGCCCAGAGCCCCTTGCTCTCTCCTCTCCCAGATAAAAGCCTGCTCTCCTTCCCACCATTCCCCCTGCAATCTCCTCCACCCAAAGGCACAGGGTATGCTATGGCACTGACCATTACACCAACCTAAATGCAAAAATAATGTTGTATGTAATATTAAAAAAATGCTCAGACAAAGAATTTGTTTCCCAGCAGACCCTTACTGTGTGCTCCACTCAAGAAAAGTCTAATTTACAATCCTGCCATGCTCCTGTATGTGCCAGCATGCTTGTGTCCATACTTCCATCCCAGTATGCAGGAAATTGTCCTGAAATTTCCTTGTAGGTGCTGTCAGTTCATCTTCAGCACTGAGGTGGGCCCTGGGAGCCCAGCTATTGAACATTTGGAGCAGATTTCTGTAACAGGACAGGTGAGTGCAAATGAGAACAGTCTCCTCACTGTGCCCTAGGAAACAAGGCTCAGTATGCTCTCACAGCTGGCTCTCAGGGCCCAGAAAGGCAGCTGTAAATAAACATGCAGATACCTAAAGAGAGCACAATGAGAGCTTCATCTTCCACTCAGGGTTTGGGCCCTGCCCCAAACAGGCAAAAAATAAAAATCCTCATCTCTGGTCTTAGTCCCAGAGCACAAGTCCCACAGAGCACAAGTCCCATGACCACCAGCTGGAGAGAGGGTCTCAAAAAGACCCTCAAAAAACCCATTCTCCAGAAAGGACACCCAGAAAGGACATGCATGGTGTTTTTGGCCATACATAATGCAGAGAACACCTGCATTCCCTGCCTGTACAGCACCTGCACTACACATAAAACAGACCCTGAAGTGTCCCACACAAAAGGTTTCACTAACTCCCAGTTTACCTTCTTACCTCTCAAACAACGACCTGCACACTAGATCATTTCACAAAACCACTGACATTGATGATAAATAATACTTCTTTTAGTTCTAGACATGGGGAGAGGGGAGTAGGGGTTTAAAAGCCCCCAGGTGATTAAAATTGGCTCACTGCAGGCATACTGAGGAGGTTGCCACTCTAACAAAAAGACCACTAGACTCTCCTTCTGGGAAAAGCTAAAAACATTAGCTGTGATGGGACACTGATAAAATCTACCACTAATGCAGAAAAGAACTGTAAGATCTTTAATTCTGCTGGCACGGAAAAGCACGCAGCGCGGAAAAACGGCACGATTAAAAACTATATGCAATCCAAAGGATCTGGAGGAAAGAAAAGAACACAGGAAAATTTTGGCCAGCTTCCCAGGCCTTACCTTCTGGCTCGTTTTTGATGAGCTCCTCCATTTTCCTTTGCTTGAGGGTGTCCACGACATCTGCCAGGCTGCCCTTGCGGCGCTCGGGGGTGCCCAGCGCCGCGCTGGACAGCGCCTCGCCGCCCTGGCGCCCGCCTTCTTCTGCCTTCAGGGGTGAGGTAGATGAGTTGTGCGGGGCAAACGAAGACATCACTTTATTGCCATCAACTTCCTGAAAGGGGAGAAAAGAAAAAAAAAACACACAAGATGAAACGTTCCTTGCTTTTCTTGAAGAAATGTGGGGGGGGGAAAAAATATCGGCGGAAAGAAAGGAAGAAGGGTCCTTTGTTCTTTGAGTTCATTGCTATTTGTTCTTCTGTTGAAACCTTTAAAAAAGGCGAGCAATGTTTCAAAACCAGCCAGAACAAAGCCCATCCATAAAGCATAAACCAAGATTACAGGCTGGAGTGAACAAAGATCAGCTTGCAAGAGAGAAACATAAAATACAGTTTTTCCCTAATTGAGAAGAAGTGTTGTTCTCATAGGTTTCCTAATAACAATGGTATTGATTACCTGTAATTGTTTGTTCTTTTACAGCTCTCTTTCTAAAAAAACCTTCAATTTTTACAAGGACCATTAATTTCCTGACTTTATAAAGTACTTAATGCCTTGATTGGCTAGTTGTTTTAGGAAATAAAATAGCAACTAAACATTAAATGTCCCTCACCATATGCCATATTTTAACTCACAGTTCAAGCAGTTCTCCCATCTCTAAAGGATGAAGCAATTGCTTTCTGTTTTCTAATTCTATTCTCTTCTGTCTTAAACCTTCATTTCTTGTAGAAACAGTGTTTTTCACAAAGGTGGTCCTAATGACTTTCCCTGGCAGCACAATGACAAAAACTCAGTGACTTCCTGGAACGTGCACACAACCCTCCTCACGTGAGAGTCCACACAGCTCTACTCATTAATTTTAATGGAAAGCAAAACTGGCTCCAGCATCTTCAAACCTGCCTTCATTAACGCAGGAGCCTTCTCCTCCACATCTCCTCCAGCTTAAAGCAACGTTCTGTGCACAGTTCCTCCTGCTCTCATGTCTGTGGTACCCAACCCTTCTGTACACAGCTCCCAAAGCCACTGATATGTGCCACCTGTAACCTGAAAAACTCAGGTCAACATCTCCAAACAAACACTGCAGCAGAGTAATACTCTGCATAAAATAGAATGCTGTAAGCATGAGTAGTTTTTATTTTGATGTGATTTCCCAGCTTTTTATTCCACTATCTTATTTTTGTACTCTAGCTGTTTAACGAATATTGTTTTTTAAATAAGCCACTGGATCATCTTGTTATATGAATTACAGACTTGGTTCAAAAAGTCTTAATTTTTAAATTGTTTTCATTTCTGCACTTCAATTCAGAGGGCATTAAGGTGTTACGTATGACTGTAAATATGCACACACACTGTGTTTAGTGATTTTTGTTATAATTTTATATTTTTGGAGTAATTTTGATGTCTGCTCTAATAAATCACAATATTTCAGAAAAAAAACCCACTTTTATAAACGAACATAAGTTGCTACAAATTATTTTAATAAAATCTGAGTAAAGCTACATGGAAAACATGCAATAAAGAAAAAAGATTTGTTTTCACAAGCTACTTTGTTGTGGCAAAAAGATTACCTATGGTTAAGAAAACTTTTAATGCAAACAGTTTGGAGCAGCTTGAACGTGTTACAGTAGTGAATAAATTCCCTAAGAGAATCGGATTTAACTGAGATTACAATCTGGGCCATCATATGCCCCAAAAACCAAACCCAGTGATGTTAATGAGAGACTTTCTACTGACGTCAATGAGCTTTTGACCAAGCCCTAAAAAATTTTCCAACTCCAATCCACAGAAATGCTCCTTTTTTCCCCCTTCCAACTCCCTCCATTTTTGTTCTGCACTTGAAAAATTCCTGGTTGCCAACACCGCACTTCAAAACTTAGCTGAAGCCACATGTAGTTTTTTTCACCTATAGACTTGAGTAAACTGATTTTTTAACACCAATCTAAACAAGCAAAATGGTTAACTTCAGCATCATTTCAGACTTTATCTAAATTCAAAACCATTATCACCAAGTGGCAATTTTTTTTTTCCAACACAGAAGGCTAAAAGAGGAAATATCCTGAAAGCTGCTTTCTTATTCACACTTTGAGACAGATAAGCCAAATATCATCATCCTTAGTTACAGTTCTTAAATCTACCTATGCCACCAGTCATGTACAGAACAATGTGTACATTCTGTATATTCTTGATTTTACCAAGAACTAGTTTCTTGTTGTAATCCAAAGCAGGTCCCAAAGACTTTCACTCCTGTTTCTGTATTACAAATATTTTGTGTATTTTGCAAATACACAAAGTATTTGTAAAAGCTGCCTAAACCTCAGGTGTCACCACTACAGTTTCCATGCACATTTGGGTACAGGCAAGTGTTTGCCTGTACCCCAAATGTTTTTAATCTACAAATATATTCTTATATAAAACCAGTTTGTTATAAGAGAAGAAGCACAAGAACACAAGGATTGAATGATTATGTAAAGTAATATAAGACAGTTTTCAGAATCACAAACTGCTTGGTTTTCAAATGAAGCTCACAAGTATTTTTAAAACTCTGCCTTGCTTTCTGGGGAAAAGGAATTGTGAGGGGAACAATGCAGTAGTCTGTGAACAAAGCAACATGAAGGACTCTGAATACTCAATTCCTAGTTCTTTCAAATGCACTGTGAAACCATGGAAAATATCACTTTTTTTCCCTGTATTTCAGTTTCCTACCTGTAGAACAGGCACAAGTAATCTCTTATATTAGAAAGGTCTTGGAACGATAAATTCATTAATAACAGAGACACTCTCTGACTAAAATGTTGGCTAAAAGCATTTGGAATAGCACAGTTAGAAAGACTTCACAGCTGGCTGAGAAAGGAAAGGGAAGTGTTCTACAAGATTTTTTTAAAAGATAAATTAGATACTGAAATATACAACCAAGAAACCATCCCCCTGCAAAAAGTTTCTGTGGAGCTGTAGGTTAGGCGTGCACGTATGCAGTGTTTGCATATCACACACATGGCTATTTATACACTTGTGGGATTAAAGCCTCAATCAAAACACATATACAGTAGGGGAACAGCTGCAATCACATCTCAGTGGGCTAAATTACAGTACACCAGTGAATTATTCATTCAGAGAGATCTGTGGCAATCACACATCCACTGTGTGATTCCAGTCCAAGAGGAATCCTCTGCTCCCCGTGCTGGGGAGGAGAGCTCAGCCCAGCTTCTGCTGTGAGGACACTTCAGCAGGAATCCTCCAGAACCTGAACCTCCTTGCCCACAATCCTTTTATTCTTTGGCCATTCCCAACAACAACATGAAATGTACATCAGTTACCTGGCCTGCACTTCATGTCCCTCCCTCTTATTTTGTATTTTTTTATGCCATTACTTGGAGACGTGAAAAAGCTCTCAGTGGGTCTGGATTTTTACAACTAGCATGTAAAAAAAAAGGACACTTCCACCACATAAAACCTGCTCCTGTCAATGGCTGCATAAAGCCAAAAACCTCTGAGTAAAGAAAATCCTCTGATATTGCATACAGAAGTTTAACTGTCCCCCTGAAAACACTCAGAGAAATCCTCAATGGCAAGAAAGACATGCCAGCAACAGTGTAAAATCAATCCCCTGAGAAGAAGTTCCCTCCCAACAAGTGAGATTTAGCAGGTTGTTTTTTTAAAAGGACAAATTGACATGATTTTCTCAAGTTTCACTCAGAGAACAGCAACAGCACTGTAAAGTGGAATTAAGAAACATCAATATCTAATGGTGACATTGAACAATTAAGTCCATCAAGCCACACACAGGACCCACCTCTGAGCCAGCAGAGCAGAGGACAAACACCTTTCCTGGAGAACAGCCTCTCCCAGCTGCAAAACCATTTCACCTGCTCAAGTTTGATTACATTCCAGCCTCTGGCACTGCTAATCCTGGTGGCAGCGTGATGCAGGCAGCAGCTCTGGGTGCACGGGGCTCTGCTGCCCACCTGCCCTGCCAACTGCTCTGCTGGCCCTCATCTCCTGCTGCCCTGAGCTGGGGTGGTACTCACCAAACACCTGAGGCTGCTGCTTCTCCAGTTCCCCTTCAGAAAGGCAGACAGGGGCTGCACAATCCTGCTGCAGCAAACGCTCCAGCCCCTTCTCTCCCTCCCAAGCACCAAAGGGAGCAGCCCACGGTCCGTGTCTTCTGCTGCTGTTCCACCCTAGAATCCACAGCTAGACCTGCTCATTTGCAAGAAAGTTGCCTGGATATTGCCAAACAGCTTTCCACCTATGGAGGAAATACCTCTTGCAAGGTTTAATGATAAAACAGGCTTCTGCCCTTTCAGGATGAGGTCAATAATCTTCCTTTGTTAATCTTGGGCAAGCTTTACTTAATCTAGCCCCCTTGTCACCTTTGTGATTGACAGGAAAAGTCATGTCACTGGACAATGGACTTGTCCTCACCGAGCAGTATCTTTTTTAAAGATTACACAATGTCACCCTTGCTCTCATAAAAGGTGCAAACATTGTGCTGTTAAAAGAAACCCTTCATTCCAGCTGTATCTTTCAAATTGTCTCCCTCTGTTTCCAGGGTCCAAGGGAGGCATATTTCAGTTCTACCAAGAACATTTAAAGGCTTAATGAAAAGAAACAGGTTGTACTCGGTGAGATCTCCAAAATATCTCTTAGTGCTCTAAATAGATCTCATCTTCTCCTTCCTCATCTAGAGATGCACATTATTCCTGTCTGCAATTAAACTCAGACACTCTGCTTCTGTGACATTAAAATTTTGTCCCAAACCAACCAAGAATCGAAGCAGAAGAAAACTGAGAACTAAGTCTGAAACTGTTAATTACCACCATATGGTATGCATGAAGTCTGCATCTGCAGGGAAAAAAAAATTATACATATCATGAGAATCAAGCTGCTGGTTTTGCAGCCAAAAACACCTGGAATAAAATACTCGTGCCTTTAAAACAAGCACAGATATTGTCTGATTTTAAGAAGCCTGTGATCCTAAAAGCAACCAAAAAGGTTCTTTTTTTCAAAGCTGGAATTTTGCCCATGCTTCACTCTTTCAGAATGTGTAAAGAAGACCAAAGGCAGGGTTTTTTCTCTGCTTTCTACATTAGACATGGAGGCCTATCTATTTTATAGTCTCCATAGTGACCAGGAAGCTGATAACAGTATGACATAAGAGATAATCAGAAAACAGAATACTTCACTCTTCTGAAGACAAATGATTCTTCAGCAATCCAGTACCAATTCCTATTTTTAAAAATTTATTTTCCCCAACAATATTTTAGGAAATGAGTATCTATGTGTAAGATTCAACAGCACAGCTACTTCAAGTGAAAATCTGGAAGCTGTAGAAATACTTCCACTGCCCACAGGAGGCCCACCAGCAATTACCAGAAAACTCAACTTGACATTTCCAGTATTTGTTAACGTTTAAAAGAAACAAAACAGACACACAATATTCACAAATCAAGAACGATCTTCAATTTTTGCTTAACCTTCCATTTAAAATCTTTGCCTCAATTAATGCAATTAACTTACTTCAGGAGCTTAAGTGTCATTGTCTTTCAATGGGAATTATATTTTTAAATCACTTAAGTGAAGAACTGTCCTCTTCTACAGACTGTGTCACCGGGGCTGCAGAGTAGGGACCACCACACCCCCTGGTTTATATATTTATATATATTTATATTTATATATATCAACCTGGCACCTTCAGGAAGGTGAAACAAACCCATATTCCATCAGGATTCCCAGGGCACACTGTGCCTTTCACATGTAGGCATTTCCTTCCTTCTCTCTTGTATTTAAGTAGTTTTTGGTGTGTAAGCCTCCTCCATGCAGTAAATATCTGCATAGAGGAGCCTTATCAATATCTGCTCATCAGTGGTGGAGAGGAATGATCCCAAGGAGATGGAAAGGAAACACTGGAGGACACCATAAGCAACCAGGAGACTACAGAAGGTCAGAAAGGGAAAAACAGGTGAAGAGGATAAAGACACTGTTAGGAGTCAGAACTGACACACAGCCCAAAGAGGGATCAAAGGGTAAAGGCATCCTATAAAGATCCAAAGGTTATGGGTCTGCAGTCTGATCCAGGAAAAGCAACCACTGTCCTTTTACTGACTATTTCCTATCCTAGGACTGTGGTTTTAAGGATGACAAGGAAATCAAACACAACAGAGAGTGAGGGAGGAAGGGAATGGATCAGGAGAGTCAGCTGAAGAGGCCATGGTGCCAGAGAACTTTTACCTGAATTTACCACAAAAAGAGATGCACTTTTTTGTCTTCTTTATACTGTGACCATGCTACTACCATCAAGGGAAATCCATCCAAGTCAAACACAGATTTGGATTTACTGACACAACTCCATGATCCGTATCGTGGAGGTACCACCAAGACTTATACAGCCCTGATGATCTTGTGCTCCCTCTAAAATGTTAAAATTTCACTTTGTATGGAATATCACTTATTTTTAGCAATCATTACTAGCTCGGACTTGTCCTTCACCTTGTATTTATTTGACATGAAGTGCTGTATCTAATTAACAACCTCTGCTTGATGAAGCAGCAGATACACTGGCAGAGGGTTCAGTGGGAAGACTAACAGGTATTTCCAGTGCTTGGCATCCCTGAACCTCACTGAAAAATGGTTCAAAGCTCAAAAAAAAAACCCATCTGCCATAGGAACTGCTGCATCACACACTTTCCTTTCTTTTACCTTGTTCCTCCATATGTAAACTGAGATATTAATGAATAGTTCCTGCAGCTTGAGGCATTTTATATAATTGATATAAAAAGCCCAGAGATTATTGGCTAAAAGCCCCACAGTGGTTGTGTTTTCATTTTTATGGATGCCATAAATACTCAGCCCTTACATTACTCTTACATTACTCCGTGGGGCACCACAGCCCAATCACCTGGACCCGGAAATTGGGAATTCTCTCATATATCAGGTGCCACCCCACAATATCTGACAGGAACACTGAAATGCACCTTCATTTTTTCCAAACACCACAATACTCAGACTGCTGCCACAACTGCACGAGCAAGAGAAAATCTCAAACATTTACAGGGTTTAGAGATGAGCTGCAAGAAACTGTTTGGTCCCACTGACACAAAAGGAATAACTTATAATCCGTTTTGCACTGATTTCTGACTTTATCCTCTGAGATTTAGAGAGCATAGGAACAGATTTTTCAAGGATTTAAGTATCTACAGATAGAAGGAGGTGCCTAGTGGGATTTCTGGAAATGCACAATAATATGTTTATTCAGTTAATTCTCAGTGACTTCTTTTTAAGTGTCTGAAACAAAGAGGTGGAAGCAGCACGGGTGGCTCTGAGTGCCCCCTCAGCAGAGCAGCACCATCAGCCCATCTCCAGCACAGAGCACAATCTGATAGCTGATGCCTTTAAACAAACATTGCTCCCCTGGCTGCTCTGCATTCCAGCCCATCCCCAAACACCAGCACAAGTCCAGTATTTCTTACTGCTTATCCCATCATTTCTACTTGATTTATTAAAAACCAAAGAATTACACGCAAACTGTGGATCTGTTTGTAGTAAAAATAGATGAGAAAATGTTGTGACTGAAATTTTACAACTTTTTTATATTGAATGCCAAGCATGGGTTTTTAAAATTATTTTCTTCTGTGGTCTATACTTTGGTTTTATTTTTAGCTCACCTCTTTTTCCCATTTCTAGCAATGAAGTGTTCCCCATATACAAAAGTAATTTGCAAATCTTTAGATATTAAATGCAGTAAAATTGTAAGAACTACCTTGTAATGAGTAAATGTGGTTAGTGACATGATTCCTGACACCCCTACTCAGCCCAGATCTCTCCTACTGCCTCTTCCCCTGGCTAAAGTCATTTCAAGAAAATAACGCAATACAGGATTACATCTATTTGCTCTCAAAACACTTAACAAACAAAACTGGCATTCTGAGAACTCCTAATATGTTAGCTATAACCTGCAAAAACAAAGAACATGTTGTACTACAAGAGCCTTGTTATCTTTGTGCTAGTAATCTTCATGCTTAAAAATAATAAATAAAGCTCTGCAAAAGCACTTTTAAGACTTTTATGAGCTCTTCCCTGAGGGACTAAAGATCGCCCGTAAGACCTTGCTAAACAAAAAATAAGACTGCTTATCAAAACAGCTTGGTAGAGGCTTCAGCATACATTAAATCCTTCTAATAGTTGGGAAATCATGCAGTATAAAACGATTATCTTTGTAAAAATACAAGCTTACTAACCAGATACAACAACTCTGGCTTGTGAGTGTAATAAAACCTATGTTGAGTGTCAAAGCCAGTTTGATCACCAGCTTTGTTACTGTGAAACAAACCCATTGTCTGTGCTAATTCCTTGGAAGGAGGGGAGAGGACTGTCTGCACAGAACTCGGGATGGAAGGGATGCCATGGGCCAGCAGTGGCTCCTGGACTGCTCCCAGCTTTCACACTTCAGCTCCCTGCAGATGGAAAGGGATGGCAGACTACTTCATCTGCTCCCTGGTAGCCCACAAAAACTTGTACCAGGCAGATGATTCCACTCAATCCCTTTGGCTGGGAGGCTGAGAGGAGAGTAAAGACACACATGAAATAGTTATGATGCCTCAGGTTTTAGATTTTATATTTGTCAGATTCTGTGCTGCTTTAGTGTGCAGTTCTGAGCTTCACATGAGGGGATGGTGAGCTCTGTGCACAGAGCAGGGACACAAAACAATTCCTGCTCCAGCTGGGCACCAAGGACAAATGATCCAAATCTCAGCCCAGGAGCACAAACCCCGTGGGCTGCAGAGAGAAAAACAAGCAGGGTGGGACTGCCTGGGCTAAAGCTGGGATGGGACAATGAACTGCAAGATGCAAATGGAGCAGAACTGATCCCAGGGACAGACCCCGTGCCCGGCCGTGCATTTTGGGGCCATTTGGGTTCATCTTGGGTTCATTTTGGGACCATTTTGGTTCATCTTGGGTTCATTTTGGGACCATTTTGGGGCCGTTTTGGTTCATCTTGGGTTCATTTTGGGGCCATTTTGGTTCATCTTGGGTGCAGCCCTGGCTGGGCTCGGGTGCTGCCCAAGGTGGATCCATGGAGGAGATCCTTTGGATAAATCCATTCTTTGTTCTGGAATTCCATCCAGCCTCTGTTCTAGGGCAGCCTCCCCAAGGCATCAATTCTGTGAACAGCAGCTATGTGCCTAAATCCACTACACTTCTTAAATAATCACATTCTGCTTCACACATGTTATGTATTTTTCATGAGCCTTCTCAATTCACATCAGTTTATCTACTTTTACCTTGTTATAATCTAAAAAAGCAAAAGAACAAATACAAGACTTACAAAATGATAACCATGAAAACAGTCTTTGCCTCCACAGAGATTAGCATCACAGTAGTTCTTTCTTCTGGAAGTTTTCATTTTCAAGAAGGGGAAGAAAACATAACTTTATCAAAATGGAATAGCAACTTGAGAAATAGCCTCACTGTGTGCAATGGAGTTTACTACAGCATCAGAACAGAAATTTTAAAAAAAGAAACTCTTTTAATTCATAAAGTTCATCTCATTTATTTTTGCAATGAATATCATCCAGCCCAAGGGATGGATGGATCTGCTTTTAACTGAGTTCTTTATTCTGCTACCTGCTCTTCACAAACTTCAATTACTTTGCCTACTACTAACTCTTACATTTCTTAAGTAAAGTTGCAGGACTTTGCCAAGCAGTAACTGGTTTAATCTTCTTTAACAGTTATTAACAGACTTGCTTTCTCTCCAAAATTTATTTCACCTATTCTGCCCTTTTATAATTTGATTTTCTTCCTACCTAAAATCGTTACACAATTTTAGTGAAAAAGAATTTGGAATTCTGGTGTAAACCAAAGTAGTTTTCTCACCTTTGGAGGAAGAATTGCACAGGATATAAAAAGAAAAGGAATATCCATATTCTGTGCTTATAACAGAGAATACATCTTTTCCAGAAAGGCAGTTCCCCAGAACATGCTTATGGAGTAGGAACCAAACTTATTTGGATCTTGCACACTTCAAAGGAGAGTATTTGATCAAAAATGCCAAATAGATTAGGATAATTATTAAAAATTAATATGACAGGAATCCATCAATGTAACACTGATACATAAACACAGTATAGGTTAGAGCTTATTCAGAATTTTTTTAGTCAATCCCCACAAAACACCTTTGTGCTACTGCACACAGGTCAGGACATGGCACGAGCTGCCTTGGCAGGCTCCAAAGCCCAGGAGAGCAGAGCACACTCAGCACCCAAGGGTTACCAGGAACCAACTCCCTGCTCACTCCTCTGCCTCTCACATGGTGACATGATGTTCCACTCCAGGGAGCAGCACGGTGTCATTTTACCATTTAAGTCCCATTCTAAAGCTCACCCAAGCAGAGCTTAAACAAGATTTAAAATGTACACACACCTCACCAGTTCAGCCTGTGGCTGAGTGATGCAAAACACCCTAATAAATTCTAATTTATGACAGATTCACAGTTGTTCCCACTCTGCAGATGAGTTATTCTTTCTTCTGTTTCTGTAAACTGCAGTCAGCAGCATACACTGCCTACTATGAAGAGACCTTTGTGATAAGATGATATCAAGGGATGTTGTGACATTCCTGATTAAGAATTACACAGTAAGCAAACTGCACAGAAATGCTAATTTCCCTCCCCTTTCTCATCACTTACCTAAATTATTCTGAGTAATACAAATGATCTTTATTAGCTTTAAAGCAGTTCATTCTCATTCTCTTATATCATTTCATTAAAGAAATCAAATTCCTGTGGATGACTAAGTGCACAACGTATTTTCCTCAACAATTAATTTCGTGCACTGATGTATGTCATGTTCACAAACAAACCAAAAAAACCCCAAGGAACATCAATTCTTCTACAGGCACAGCCAACTACCCACCATCAGCAGAGAATGAATAACTCTTGCTGGAAATAGCCCTTCTGCTCCAAATTCCTCTTTGAATCACTGATTTCTGAGTATTCCCTGTAGTTTTCAGTCATCACCAAGTGATGCTGCAAAACCCACGGAATTGCCCAACCCAAAGAAGAAAGGCACAATTTTCTCCACTTGGACTGGAAAGAATGCAAGGCTGCTTTATGGTGAGGAAGCACTGCTTGGCTAACAGAGCATGGTTTCACAAAATCTCTCTTTCTGCTCTTAAATTTATTAAAATTGGGTCTCAGGATGTGACCCAACCAGGTGCCACTGTGCCCACCAGCACTGAGCTGGTGTACAGAGAGTTTCTAACAAAAAGTTCTCTGCAATGCATTCATTAAACCCAGCAACATCAAACAGGGAAAAATAATTAAAAAGCTCCTATTGAGCACCTAGAGACCTTGAGCACAGAGAGGGGGTGAACACAAAGGGTATTTGGTTTTGAGTCACATTTCATATAAATATATAAAATATATAAATATATTATATATATTTATTTTATGTATATAAAATATAATAAATTATAAAATATAATTATAATATATACATATATTATAATTTATATATATATAAATATATAAAATATATAAATTTATATTAAAATATATAAATAAATATGCATGTGTGTGTGCATATATATATATGTATTTATACACATTAGAAGACATCACAGTGCATTTTGTAGGGTTTTCTTATTTTTCTCTTCTCTTCTGGCCTATGAGTGTCTACCCCTACAGTACACATATTTAAGCATACTCAAAAGAGCTACATAAAATTTTTTTATTTTAGTTTTTTTTAATCTTCAGATGTACATTTATGTGGGGATGAGTTGTTTGAAAAATAAATTGCCTGGACAGACTCCATTACGTGAAATAAAAGTGAAAATCACATGCAGATGGACATGTAAAGGGGAACTATGCTGAGGGTTCATTTGTGTGTTACAAGGGGGTAAAAGTGAGACTGATTGCTCTGAAAGGCACCCAGTCCTCCCCACAGCCCCCTGGGGGCTGCACTCTCACATTTATATAATTCTCTTCTCAATATAATTTGATTTATTTGATTTGTTGATCAAACACTACAGAGTGTCTCAATTTCAGGTTCAGAGTTACTTTCAAAAAGAGAAGGTCAAAAGATGCTACAATGACACCAAGCCACAACTTCTGATCTAAACTGGATCCAGCCAGTTCAGACTGGTCCAAGAAAGTCTGAGCTAGTCAGAACCAGTCTGATGTGGTTGGATCCAGTTTGAACAGCTCAGAACCAGTCTGATGTGGTTGGATCCAGTTTGAACAGCTCAGAACCAGTCTGATGTGGCTGGATCCAGTTTGAACAGCTCAGAACCAGTCTGATGTGGCTGGATCCAGTTTGAACAGCTCAGAACCAGTCTGAACCAGTCTGATGTGGTTGGATCCAGTTTGAACAGCTCAGAACCATTCTGAACCCAGCCCATGCTCATCCAGACTGGTGATACAGAAACCACAGTTACCCAAATCAGCCAAACCATCTCCTTCAAGGCAGAACACCTGGGATTAGAATGGTCCATGGAATCAAACCAAACTACCTAAATTACATTTCCAGTGACTGATTGGAGAACTTCTGAGGACTGCCTAAAATTCCCAATCCTTTTATAAACTTTTTTCCATTAAGATCTTGATCATCAACATGATTTTCCAGATTTCAGCACATTTGTTTCACACAGGAGCTGGCCAGAACACTGAACAAGAGTTTCAGGAGATCCCCAAAAGCAAACTGCATTTAACTCCACAGGTTATTTTCAGTGAACAACAGGATCACACTTCCAGAAGACTAAACTGTTCTGGAAATCTCACTTCCTGAATACATTTGATTTCAAGCCCTCGTGTTTATTTATTTTCATGTCAGCTATTATCCACTTCAATACTAAGTAAAACTTTCTTCCTTGAAAGTAGCAGAGTAAATTAAGAGCCCAGATTATGCACTGTGATAAACAAAGCACTGTCAGAATTAGCTGTTGAAAAGCCTCAAATCTTGGTAGCTAATCTTAAATTTACTGTAGGGCTTAAGCACTATGAAAAGAAACACAATATTCAGGGAAGACATTAAGGAGAATAAACTGGAAAACAGAGAGCAACAGACACCTTTGGAAGTTGCTGGTCATTCTTGTGACTGCAGGGCTGAATTAATTTGACACAGATTAGTGGAAGTTTAGATGAAAGTATCTGTGTTCTGCTTCTGAAACAGGAGAATGTCCAACTATGCACGGGGATAAACAGAACAGTGCCTTTAAATTGTCACCTACATTCCACACAGCTGTTCCCCAGGTATTTTCTGAGCCATGTCTATCTGCCTGCTTTATTGACCATTTCTTTTTAACTGCCCTCAGCACTGAAGAGTCAATACAGCTACAAAAGAAGAACTGGACTCTGCTTTGCAGACATATCATCAAAAAAATGGTTAAGTGCCATTTGCAAAGTGTTTATTACCAGGGATGATGTGAAGCAAAAAGAGACACAGCATATTTTCAAACCCTGGGTAAGTTATAGCATTATAGGCAATTAATAGAAATATCATATTTTTATGCAACTAAATTTGACCTCAAAAGCCACAGCAAGACAGAAAACATAGGACCCTTTAATGTCATTTCCCAGTCATTTATCTGACTATAACCACACTTTAAAGCACTAAGGTCAGCTGGGCATGCAGCATGACCTACACTTCTGACTAGCATGCACTACATTTGACTTGAGAGTAAATAAGGGACTGACACTCCATTAACCTTCACAAGTACAATTATTTATCAAAACAGTTCAAAAGACTACCCGACAGAGGACTGATAAATCTGGAAGCAAAAAAGGAAATTGCAACAGCACAAACTGATCCTTCACTGGTGATGAAGAGCTTTTTCCTACCACAATTCCTGTGGCAGGTCCTCTGGCCAGTTTTAACACAGCCATCCATTTTCAAGGGTTGCACCTTAAATCACACTGGCTTTATCAGAATATCAGTGCTTTCTTTTTTCATTTTGTGGGGTTTTTTTGTTTTTTTTCCCCACCTTCTTTCTCAAAAATAATACATGCTAATATCCTGTATTTACAAGAGTCTCCAAAGGCTTCCCCCAGAAATGCATGCAGAAAATTCAGAAGAGTTGGCCCTACCTGTCATAGCACACGTGGCAGTTGAGATGACCACCATACCCAGAGTGCCACCACACAATTTCAGAAATTGCACCCCAATTTCACCCCACACACAGTGACACCTTTCCACTCCAGCAGGCTGCAGCAACTGCCCTCCCTGTCCCTCAGCCCAGCCTTTTATAACCTGTGGCTGATGCCCTGCACCTGTGTGCCCTCTGTGCCCTGCATGGCTCGTTACTGTTAATGCTGCTCACCTGTGCTGGGGCCAATTGGGGCTGATTGGGCACAGGTGGGGCCAATTGGGGGTGATTGGGCACAGGTGGGGCCAATTGGGGCTGATTGGGCACAGCCCCACCCCATCACCACCAACTCTTTTGCCCTTTTGGTTACAGCCCAAGGATGACACCTGCTCCCAAAATTCCTGTTTGCTGAGGTGACCATCATCATGCCACCACCACCATGTGAACTTTATTTCTTTTATTACAAGACGTGTGCTGGTTGTGAACTCTGCAAAGCTTCTGGAACATCTTTCTGTAGTGACATTTTACCCAAATTCCTCACTGAAGCAGGGGTTGAGCTGCTCATCAGCAGCTGCTGTCATCTGCCATCAGCTACTTTGAATTTTTGACTGCAGAAGCACTTTGCACTTCCAAAGATCGGGAAGTTTGTTCAAAATCCTGCACCAGAAAGGGTCAGGGGGGAGAGTGAAGAGAAAGCAGCTGTACCCCATGAGGATTCTGTCATGATCTATTGGAATGCTGCCCATCACTGCCCTGTTGTCTTGCACAGTGCTTTTCCTCTGGCAGTACAGCATCCCCCTACTGCACCACACCCAGGACTCATCTCCAGCCTCTCTCAGATGCACAGGTGGGAACAATCCCCAGGTGTTCCCCCCTGGAGCTGCAGCTGTTACAGCAGAGCTCCAAAAGAAGCAGCAAATGAACCTTCCCTGTCTCTGCTCTCCCCTCGGGATTACCTCCCTACTTTGTAAAAATGCATCAAGTCCATGAACACAAACAGCTCACCCAGCTGCCTCAGACCTTCCTTCTGGAGGCAAGAACCCCAAAATGCAAAAATCAAGAGATAAAGGAGAAAAAAAGTAATTTAGACAAGGGAGAAAAAAAAACTTATTTGAAGGGGAAGAGGCTTTTCTCTTATCAAGTAGCCCAAACCACAGTAAAAGGAACAAGAAGTGCTGACTGACATCAAGGTCAATTTCTACCAAATATCATCTAATAAAGGGGAAAGATTGACTTGATAATGCCTTTTTAACAGAGGATTTATTGCATTCATGACATACAGCAAAGCATAATCCTCATTATATTAGTTACCTTATTTCAGCCAGTGCAAACAGTTTATTCCTTAAAGATAATAAAAGGAAATGGATTATGATTTTAAACCTTCTGCACACTTTACCTTATACCTATTAAAATAATCATGTTTAGGAGACTGAGTACTTTTTAAACCCGACTCTTAAAATTGATATCCTGAGGTCTAATGTTTATTTTTTCCCATTGACTTCCAGATTAAATGCCTTCAATTACAAATACTTCCCCTTTGCCAACTCCTTGTCTTGGAAACTCAACGTTTCCTTTTCCTCTTCCCACTAAGATTCTGTACTCAGCCTTGACTGACAATTCTTGGATGTGCAGGAGGCACTATAATCCATTTTGCTCTTTGAGAGCTCAGCAAAGCCAGGCAGCCCCAGAAGCTGTCCTCTGCCAGGCACCCAAGCAGAAGAGAGCAGCACACAAAGCCTTCCCTGCCCCAGAAAATGCACGGGAGAGGATTCCACTGCCAGTTAATTGAGCAAACCTGCACAGCATCATTTATGAAATGGTGTCTGAGCCCCCCAGAGCATCCTTCCCCTTGGGACCAGAGCTTCTCAGCAGCACCTCAGATGCACCTGCTGCACACACCACTGTCCTTACTGGAAAAGCAGCAGGTTTGAAGCAGGAGACACAGCTGTTAAAATGTGAATGATTCTACTCTAAGTAGTTCCAGAGAAGCAACAAAACAGTAAAAAAATTTTTAGAAAAACATGGTGGAGACAAGAGTGCCATATACTGAAAGGACAGTTTGAGATGAGGGAATGTGCTATCACTCTTCAAAAGCAAAAACATTGACTGCAGAAAAGAGAGAATTTCCTTTTGCTGCAGGAGCTAGGGCAAGAGCTAATGAGAGAAAAGGGATGCAGGAAGATGACACAGGAGTTATTACACAGGAGTTACTACACCAGATTTATTACACAGGAGTTATTACACAGGAGTCATTACACAGGAGTTATTACACAGGAGTCACTACACAGGAGTTACTACACAGGAGTTATTACACAGGAGTCATTACACAGGAGTTACTACACAGGAGTTATTACACAGGAGTTATTACACAGGAGTTATTACACAGGAGTTATTACACAGGAGTTATTACACCGGAGTTGCTACACCAGATTTATTACACAGGAGTCATTACACTGGAGTTACTACACAGGAGTCATTACTCAGGAGTTACTACACCAGATTTATTACACAGGAGTCATTACACAGGAGTTACTACACAGGAGTTATTTTCTAAAGGCAGAGACAGCAACACCCTGGGCCAGACAGACTGGGAGGTTCTGAGCCTCCTGTCCTGAGTAACTGCAGGAGTTCAGACTGTGATCTGCAGGAAATGACCCTGGCCCAGCTGATCCCTGGGCTGGAGCTGGGTCTGGGTGACCTCTCCCAATCCCCCTCAGCCCCACAGTCCCATCAAGTGCAGGGCTGACACATGGTGAGAAATGGATGTGCTCATTCACCAGGAGCTCTATAGATCTGCAAGGGACTTACTCACTAAGCTGGATCAGGGTTTTTTACTTGTGTTTTGCTCTGGATTTTTTTTTTTTTTTCAGATAAATCAATAGGCTTGGGCCATTTTCCAAAGATGTGATTTGGTAAGTTTCAAGCCAAACCTCTCAAGCTTTACTCATGAGATAAGTGCTAAACAATGAGCCAGATTCATCAAAGCTTTATAGACTTACTTAAAAGAAAAAGAAACTGATTCAGCCAACTCATTTCAAGCCAAATCAGGCAGTTGAAAATCTATTCCTGAGATTCGGAAAATCTGTCTTTTTTTAAAATACTTTAAAAATATGTTTTGAGAGTCCCTCTTTTGCAAGAGCCTCAGGCAACTCTGTCAAGAAACTGTTTTTTGGGATTTTTCAGTCTGATTAGGAGTGGTGTATTCCTCATGTCTAAAGGAGAAAGCAGAAATGCATGTGTTTGTACATATACACCTAAATATTTTTACATATATACTTATATATACAAGCAACATAAGGTTCAAGAACATTTTATCAGAAGTTTGGTAATTAAAGCAGTGAGTTTACTTTTAAAAAAGGCTAAAAATTAATGTGCATCTTTACCCCAAGAAAAAAACAAACAGCAGTGCTGGACACCAGGATACTCTGCTAATGCACAAAGACAAAACCAGCTCCCTGCTCTCAGGCATGTTTATGAGCCTTAGCACATAAAATCTACCAAACCTCTCAGTACTGACCCTTACAGTATTTCCTCAAAGAAGCTTCACTCCATGTTCTTCAGTGCTTGGGATCTCTACCAAGAGGGGTAATGACTGAGCTCAACCAGCCAGTTTTTGTGTGCACCCACAGAAAACCTCCCAGAAGCACCAAAGCACCTCAGATGTCACCAGGAGAGGGGAAGACACAGCCTGGTGTTACCTAAGCAGGATGGGTCACAATGGTGGCTGGGGACGGAGGAAAGGCCATCCTGCCATCCTGCCTGCTGCTGGCACCCCACACACGGCTCTGGAGCTGGAGGAAACCTGGACTGAAAATGCTGCAGAGATTTCTGTGCAGAACCACAGGAAAGGCCTCTCTGTATCCTCTTCTTCCCATTTCCATCGTTAATTCCCCAGTAAACTCCATTTCAAAGGCAGCAAGGTGATGGACACAGGCTGAGGCCATTGGATGGTGGCCCCTCCAGCCCAGCAATTGCTGTAAACATTTATGTCAAAGCAATGAGAAAACGTTCAGAACCTTGCCAGGCTTTATTTTTGTGCTGCTGTTCTTTGCTCCTTCCGAGGACATGGAAAAAACATGTGACTTTGAACTGGAAACCCTGCAAATCAGCGAGCCTACCTGCTAATGAGCAGCTTGCTATTGAAACGAGCTCGTTAGCTTTCATTTCTGCTGGCTGCTGATCGATTCATGAGCCACTAACGTGGCCTCTGTAAGCTGAACATAAATTATCAAACACATTGATTTCCCCAAATAATAAATCAGGAAGTCAGCCCTTTCCATATCTCTGGTATAACTGCTTAGCTCAATGGCCTTCAAAATTCAACCAAAGGAAACAGTGATAACATCAGCGTTCACAGAGACACTGCATCTGAAATGGCAAATATTCTGCTGCAAAAATAAGCTGTGCTGGCATCCCAGGGAAGCGAATAAGAACTTGCCTCTGCAAATGTTACATACAAAACGCACAGAATTTTGCATCAATCCTTGTGTAGGTGGCAGCTCAAGAAATTCACAGTAAGGAACAATTGTCTCCAGCAGGGAAAAATCCAAGATAGATCATCATCGTTTTCCATCTCATATAATTAAATTCCTACAGCCATCTTCATAGGACTGAGGTGGGCAAAGTCCTCTGGCATGCCAGAGTCAGAGCTGAGTTTTGGAAGTGGAAACATTTTCTCTTGTGCACTGGCAAGAGCACAGGAAGAGAACCTGTTCAACACTCACCAGCCAGCACAGGAGGAGGCAGGGAAAGCCTCCTCAGCCCCAACTTGCACCCATAACATTTCCATTTTCAGCACATACGGATACCTCCAAGGCCAACCCGACTTCACCTGGCCTCCCAACCGTTTTTTAAAGTACATCACAAAGTAATGCTTTGGACATGTATGCTTGCAAATTTCCAAGCACTTCATAACACTGATTTGCAATAATTTGCCTAAGGTCATGTGGGCCTTGATCCAAAGCCTATTAAAGACAAAGCAGTCTTTATAGTGACTTCAAAGAGCTTTGGATTGGACCCACGGTGAAGCACTGCATAGTAAATAGAGAAACCAAGAAAAGAAAACCAGCTCTAAAGAAGAACTGTCATCCTCTCCTTAACTGACTCAGTTTACTGAAAAAGATGGGAACGTGGGATTGAATTTCCCTGTTCTGCACTGCACTCCAGCCCAGTGAAAGGGCTCTTTCCCTTTTCCCACACCACTGCACTGCTCGGAGCATCATTCAGTTCTGCAATGGACCACGCTGCAGAGGAGCTTCCATCACCTTGACCCTCAGCAGCAGCAGCTCCCTGGCGTGCCCCTGCAGAGCTGTGCCACTCCATGCCAGCCCAGGACGGTGCCAGGATGGAACACTAGCTCCAAAAGAGCAGCAAGCTTAGCACTAAATGCAATAACAATAAGGAGTTAAAATGTGCAGACCAGAGAACATCGCTTAATCCCAGTTTACTGAAAGGACATGTCATTTTTAGAAAGTTGTCCAAACAACTGTCTTAATATTCTACACCAAAGTGGCTATTAATCAAACAACAAAGGCCCAATTAACACATAGCTGTTGTCACCTTGATGTTAAAAGCCTCTCCCTTCCCCCTTCTTTCTTTCTTTTTGTCTTTAATGTTACAACCTAACCCAAAAATGCCTCAGGGCCCTACAGCAAAAAAAAAAAAAAAGGGAAAAAAAAAGAAGACAAGATACAGAGAGGGAGACAGGGAGGAAGGGAAGAGGATGGAGAAAAGTGGGGAGGGGAGAAAAGGAGAGAGAGGGAGAGAGAGAGAGAGAGTCTTAAATACCATCTCTCCTCTAGGCAGCAATTTCCACAGATGAAGAGGTCACCACTGTTTAACAGTGTGCTGCCACGTTAATTTAGTATGACAAGATAAAGCAGTAATCTCTGCTTGAAGAGGCTGTAAACCGCCTGCTATCCAGGGACATGCTCGAGTCGATTTGCACTGTATATCACTTTATACAATTGCCGTGACAAAGCCCCCTGAGTTCCCTCATGTAAATCTCTTCTCTCTCGCTCTCGCTCCGCTGCCAGTCAGGCACAGAGGATCGGGGTAAGCCGGGCAAACTTGGTGCTTTCCACACGCCAGAGCACCCCAGAGCTCCCCTCCTCCCCCGCCCAAGAAAAGATGTTTAGGACTTTGATAATCCATTGATCCCACTTCCATATCGGCTTGTATTTTTCAATCTGTCGTGTTAAGTTGTCAGGGAGGGCGATTAAACCGATGTTTCATGTTCCCAGATTTGCGTTCCTGGGAATGATAGTTTTCAAAGCCTTTCTTGCTAGGTTCTGCTTAAAGATTATCCCTAAGAAAGCTGATGTGAATATTATTACTGGCATAAACCTGGTAATAAAACCATAAAGTGTTTTAGGTAAAGACATTTTAGAGATATTCAGGGTTATAAACATAAGAGTTTAAAGCTGGATAGAATTTGGAGTGCTTAAAAAAAAAAAAAAAAAAGAAAAAAAGGGAAAGAAAAAAAAAAAAAGCGCCCTGTCAGGCTGTGGAGTTTTCTCAGCACGAAGGAAAACAACATATGTAAAAGGGAGAAGGGAACTCGCGTGTCTGTGTGAAGTAAATAGAATTACAGAGCCACAGAGGAGGGCAGAGCAGAACAGGACCTGTGCAGCCAGGCAGGAACGAGGAGGAGGAGGCAGAGAGTGGCAGCAGTCGTGGCTGGAGCCTGGAATGAAACCCAGCCACAAACACCCCAGCCAGGGATGCTGCCGAGCCTGCACAGCTGAAACACCCCCTCTTCTTGTTGGGCAAATAGGGGGAACCTCCTGCAATATGTCACACCTCTCAGATGCCATACTGCATCCCTAGAAGATGCAAGTTTCAAATCGCGTCTCCCTCTATTTCACATTTAATTTGTGTCGTTTTCCTATGGCCTCCAGGCACGATACAAGTCACAGCACACAATACACCAAACACGGTGCCAAAATGTGAAGCTGTGCACATGTACATATCCCCATTTTCTGGATTAAACACAGAGGAGGACATAAGCAGAATTAAAACACGCGCAGCAGACAGGTTTCTACAGAGTAAGCCTGGAATTTTTACTACAGAGTAAGGCTGGAATTTCACTACAGAGTAAGGCTGGAATTTCACTACAGAGCAAGCCTGGAATTTTACTACGGTTTCTTAACCAATGCATTGCTATGCCTGTGCATAGCACTTGGACTTGCAAAAATGACCAAGCAAGGCTGAATCAAATCTTTAACAGGTTACATACATTCTCTGTAATCAATTAAACTGAACAATAAAATCTGATGCTCACTGCAGCTGATACTAAGACAGAAAAATGCTTTATTAAGAATTTGAATTTCCAATAACATTTGATAATTCCCTAAATTTTGAAGGGGAAACCCACTATAATTAATGCCATTTTTCAATACTAAGAGAACCTTCCCAAAATAACCTTTTTAACCTTTTTAAGGTATTCTGTATTTCTTCATTCTCTGATACATGTTGCTAACCAACACATTATTTATTATTTGAACTTAATACCACTTAATAGATATACAACAAAAGGTTGGCTTTCAGGGAATACCCAATTCTTAAAACCCCACTAAACACCATCAGGACTGGTTAAAAAAGAATTCTGATAGAATACTCACACACAACCCCCCCAGCCCCTCCCCAAAAAGGATGATCTAGAACATGGCTACTTCTCCAGAAAAACGAGAGAATTTTGGCACAGTAACCTGTGCTACTCCATTAGCACCACGTACTGTGAATGGGATTATTCTCACCTAATTTTAGCCCCAAATTTGACACCCAGTCATCAAGGCTCCCTCCACAGTCAACAGACAAGCACTTTCAGAGGGTAATTCATCTTTCTTGTCCCGGGTGCTTATTTTAAGATTGGAAATGCTGTTCTAGGTGGGTGGTTATCTTTTCACACAAACTGTGAAGACAGTCCTAACTTTTATGTGCCTCAACTTTGGGGAACTGAACCCAAATCTCACTGTATGGCAACAATAATCTCCAGGAGTGTGGAAATTCTGATAAATCATAGACCATCATGGGTGATGGGCAAGGACAATTTCCACTGTACTGGCACAGCCATGGATGACAGAAGTGAATTGTCCACGATAAATTAACAACCTGCAAGCTGGAAATAACATCTAATTTCACCCAGTAAACAAAAAACTTGCCATCTTTGTTAATATTTATCAAATTACAGCTCCGTGATATTTTACCAAGCAATACAAAGATACAGGTCCTAAATATAAAATTAAATATTTCAGTCAAATCAGTTTATTCACAAGGAAAGCTCAGGAATTCACTGTGTCAATATATTAGCCAATACTCATGTTGACAGCTTCAGAACTGAAGCTATGGTCACTGCCCAAAAGCTAAGTTTACACTGGCCACAAGCAAACAGGAAAAGTACATCATCTGCCACAGATGGATTCTTTGCAGGACTGAATGACTCTATTTGCAGCTCTGCTGGTACATCTATGAAATTCTGAAAACTGCTTTCCAGAGGAGTTTATCAAACAGGTTTAAAGAGAATTTACACGAGTCTTATACACGTAACTGTTCTGCTCTCTCCCACACTCTGCTGCTGTCTCTGTCAAGACAATGTGAATTTAAAAAACTGGGAAAAAAAGTGGGGGGATTGCAGATTAAATATTTATAAAAGTAAAGAATATACCATGGATTCTCTATCATTACACAGATGCAGGCCACAAACTGAAGTGAGCTGAGTGGTTTGAACTCTGAGATGCAGAATGTTTTCTATTCCCAACAGAGCCAAGCACTATATAGCAAACCTTTACTTATGAACAACAAATTATTAAATGCTCTGGCCAGGCAGCTACCTCTCACTCAAAGCTTTTTTGGTTGAAGTTATCTGAGCACAGATTTACAAACTATAGGGATCAACAGCTGAGCTTAACACCCTAAGCTCCAGCTGTGACCTGTGAAGGAGAACAGGCACTTCTGGGGTGTGAGTTCCCTGACCTACTTATGGGATCTGTGAGGACAAAATGAATCACACTCCACTGGTCCCCAGTTACTCCCATTAACTATAAAGTTAAAGCTCAATGTACTCTACAGTTTTTAAACAGTCTGAGGAGACTTCACCCTTGAATCTTCACCCCAAAAGGGACATTCAGATTTACATGGCTTTGTATGATGTGTCAGTGGGCAGCTCCATTCTGGGAGAGGAAATAATTTCTTTCCTCTATCAGAAAAGCCAACGTGTCCTCATGCTGCACCAAGGCTCCAATAATCACCAGAAATTTGTCACTGAGACTCCATAAATTTAACTGAAAACTGTGCAAGAAATGAACATTCTCCTAGCAGAGCCCTAAATGCTCAGTGCTAAGCTCTGCACCCATGTCTGGGCGTTTTCTGGAATCCCCAGCAGATCCTGGACACAGAGGGACCCAAAGCTGAGCAGGTCCCTGATTGCAGCTGCAGCACTCCAAAGTGAAAGGCAAGAGGATGGTTTCACTTGCAGAGATGAAAGCCACACTTTAAATTCAATCTGCAGATCAGCACAGAGTCTGAAGCACGGATGTTCTGCATTATTTCTGGCTAGCACTATTAACAAGCAGGGCAAGCTTCCACCTCTGACACGACTTAGAGGAGAGATGCACACACAATCTACCCCAGTAACTCAGACTTGAGATGTCAGAAGGATTTTACCTTTTTGCTATAATATTTCTTATTTTCTGTCATCAAAATCCAATCCCACAGAAAGCTCTGTGCAGAAGGAGTTATAGTCAGTGACCTCTCCTTCCCTCCCTCTTGCTACCATCAGCATTAGGTTCCAATCAACCAGATTATTTTGCAGGAACAGGGTCATAAGCTAAGCATTCTGGGGCAGGAATGTTTCTTTTTTCTGTCTCTATAAAAATAAATCATGCTCTTGGTACAATATAAATAAAGATAATAACAGTCTGATATTAGATTTTACTGGTCTATGCTTTAGACAATCTGTGTAATTTGCTTGCTGCCTGTACAAACCACAGAAAGTTAATCTTTAGGGCTCTTATTTTTTCCTTGGGGGGGATTCAGTTTAAAAGCATAAGAAGAGCATGCTGAAGCAGAGGATTTCCATATTTCCACTTCCACTATTTCCATGTATAATTACAGTCTTGTTTACACTGCCCTGGCCAAAGCTATCCCGAGTTACACTGGGCACAACTCCACTCAGTGACTTTTGCTGCTTTATCTAGTGATGCTAAATTAATGGGATTCACCAAGTCTACTTCTCCCTTGCAAAGAGCAAAAATGCCTTATCTGATCCCACAACTGCACCTAAACCAGAAACAGAAACAGAGAACTTGAGGGTGTTAAAGAGCACCTGGAAAGGAGGCAGCCAAACCACTCAGACATGCCTGCCACCCCAGGCATAAAGGACTCTTTTTACCTCAGCAAGTTTGTTTCCTCTGTCTCATTGTCTTTTAAACACTTTGGAACACTGGCTGGTTCAGAGATGGGGCAGCACATCCATCTCCTCCTGCAGGGAGCTCTCTGAACACATCTCAGGAGCTGACCCACCAATGGTAAATGCCCATTCCTAAGTAAACACATAATGAAACCTGCAGTCAACTTGCCAAAGGTCCTTCTTCATCATGAATTTCTAGAGAAAATTAATAACCCCTTGTATTACAGCAGAGAAGGAGGTGGTGTTTCACTGATGTACTGAAGACAAGAGGATGCAGTACGAAAGGGAAAAACCATCACTGGATGACATGAGACTTTAAATGGCATTTTCATTCCCACTACAACCACCATTACTTTTTGGTGAATCTGAAAAAGCATGAGCAGTGGGAAGAAAAATTAAGAGAAAGCAAGTTGGCCTTGGCACAGCCTAATCCAGCTGAATTTTGAACGACCTGAGAAATCACACTTAAAGAGACAGTGCAAAAACCATGAGCACATCACCAGTGCATTGAAAGGACAGAAAACAAAGAAATGCTCCAAATCCCAATGCAGTGGGTGACTTCCCATGGACACAAACCTCTGACAGTGAGAGGAGAGACTGTACAGCACAACTGTGAGCACTGAGGGTGGCAGAAGGTCCTGGCGCTGCTCAGAGCCTGAGTTTATGACCACAGGGATTCCTTGCAGTCCTGAAATTCAAGAAACCATGACCAACACCTCACAATGTCTTTTAGGTTTGGTGTATCTGAGCTAAGTAGAGCTGCATATCACAAAGCAACCATCCCCTACTTTATTGACATTCTGTCCAGGCAAATAGCTCAGCACTCATTCTTACTGTGCAACATCTTCACATGAGCTATTTACTGAAAGGCTTTAGAATGGATTAAATAATAAAAATGACTAAGCTAAATATGTCTACAAGCAGAGGAAGAAAATGGGCAAAGCAGAAAAAGGTTTTCAGAGGACAACTGAAAGCTGACAGGAACTGATAGAGTAAAGCTGGAAACAGAGAAATCTGCACCTGCACTGAAAAGAAAGGGAGAAAGCCACACCAGCTGCTCAGAAGGAGCACCAGGGGCATGAAAAATGTGTGGAGCAAACACAAAGCACATGGGGAAACTGTTCTGGAAGTTCTAAAATGAATTAACGACTACTGAAGCAAAAATGAGTCAAGGTGGTGTCCAAAAGGAGGAGTTTGTGCTAGGCAGGGTACAAAACACAATCAACTCAGGATTCCCACAGCCTTGCCTTGGGGAATAGGTCAGATAGGAGTATGGGAGCCTGGTTTGCTGCTCTCTACCCTGATAACAGTTACACTGAGCACAAAGCTTCTCATGAGGGCAGCAGCCTGGCCAAAGGACACACAGCCACTGAAAGGAAAAGCACAAACATTTCAAACTACATTTCTCTGGATTGCAGTTTTCAGAACATGGAGAACTGGGTGTTTAACTGGCAGCAGAGTTTGTGTCTCACTACAGCACCAGAAAGACTCACTGTCACCACAAATGGTGGAGTTCCAAATAAATTTGGGCAGAGTGGCACAGGGGATGGACCTGGACTGCAGAAACTACACAAAGTCCACAGCTATTGTTTGACTTCCAACAGGATGGAGAAGATCCCACAGACCATACCAGGGTTATGATGAAAGTAAAAGATGTATAAAGAAGGAGGAACATTTAAATTTAGTCTCTTTGGATTGCTGCTATAAACTGGTCCTGCAGTCCTAGTGCAGCTTTCTCCACATCCCAGACCTCAGCAGTCCTCCTCAAATTGATACCACAGATTTTAAACACAATTTTGAAGTTATCTCTGTTACATAGAAAGATGACCAAGGTTTTTGCTCACATAGTTTTTTTTATAGGGCATTTAATATTTCTTTTTTCTCATAAGAGGGAGCATCTGGTTCAAATATTCCTACCAAATGTGGGCTTTACAGTTCTACCTATCTCTTTTCTCTGCAGAATTTTTCAGCTACTCACTTGAATGAGATTTTACAGGTATTTATGCAGTAAGTTTAAATGAAGACATTTTCCAGTATGAAGTCAATGAATTGATGCCTAGGCACATAATCACTTGTAAACAATGGACACATACAGTTCCCAGCACTTCCATAAAACAAAGGTGTTTACTTTTCTGTTGATTATTTTCTGCTTAACTGAATTCAAATGAATCCATTAAAAACACGACTGCTTCACAGTAAGATGGTCTTCAGCAAAAACAAACAACTGCTGTTTCCACTTCTCCTCGTGGCCTTTAAAAACTACAGTATCTGCTCCCTGTGTTCCAGGCAATGTGTATGTCTGGTCTTGATTTGTCAAGCTATTGGTTTGAATGTAGTTTTAACCCTCCTGCTTGGGGATGGGGGGAAAAATTTTAAAAAAAGTTTTCTTACTTCATTACTTATTTAATGTCCCTTTGGACCTTTCAAAGTCTGGTCAAAACACCAATGGGTCACCTCAGAATTCAGCAGGTGTTTCTGCTGGGAATAATGTGCCCATCCTGCTTTTCCATGGCCACAAGTGTGCAGAAGTCCCTGTGTTAAGAGGGTGGTTCAATACACAGAGGGAAACTTCCAGAAGAGCTCCTGGCAGGCACCATGGCTTTGATCCCTGGCTCACCTGAGGAATGCAGGTGAGAGCATTTGTGTGGCCCAGACTTGGAGCAGGTAATGCCACAGGGCACAGGGATGGGACAGGGGGAGAACAGGGCCCAGGACAGGGGGGACACACAGATCAGCCCAACCTGAATGCAAGATGCTATCCAAGTGTTATCAGAGAGTTATCAAAGCTGTTATCAGCTGGCTCCATCACAGCTGATCCTCAAGGACTGCAGAGAGTTCTCCAGGCTCTGGAACAAACAATGCAGTAGCAACTTCTGCAGCTCTTTAAAGGGTCCTGACTTGATTCCTTCTCATTTGCTCCCCTTCCTAACAGCCCACATGGTGATTCCCTGAAATGCTCCAAGTATAAAGATTAAACTCTGGTAAAAGCCTGAAGTTGTATCTGCACAAACTGCTTCCACCAGCCACTTTAGTGATGACATTTATAATGCAGTGTTTGCAACAGTGCAATCTCACCATCTTATAAATATCAATTTACCACTAAGAGAGGAGGACAAGAACAGCAGACAAAGGCAAACTTACCCCTGTTTCTGGTTTATTTTAATTGAACTAGTCCTGTTCAGCTAGGCCTATCTCTTACAAAAACAACAGTTTCTAGTTTAAACTGTGAAATTGTGTGCGTGTGTGTGTTGTAATTATGGTGCCTGCTAACAATTTCATACTGCCACACTGCACATATGGCTTCCAAGCTAGCTTTATCTGAATCTTTGTGAATCTATTCTCCATGCTATTAAACTGAGCACATTCCACATCGTTCAAAAGTAATTACACTTTTGTCTAGAGTGTAGGAGACTGCTCTCCCCAAACAATGAAATTCTCATTATGAGAGCTGGCACAGTAAAGGCACTGGTGTTCACAACACTGTGCATTGTATCATCACAATAACTTATCCTAAGCTTGATGCTCAAAGGTACACTGGAAATTAAAATTTCTCTAAAACCACTGTGAGGTTGTTTTTTATTTTTTTTTAAATATGCATTCTTTAGCTCAGTATAATTAGAGTCCTATTTGACTTTTTAAAAAGCTATATGCATTCAGATTTCCATTCTCCTCGGAAGGTCTGAATAATAGCTGAGTGCTGCAGTGCTTGTTGTTCTGATCCACCACCATTCATATGCTGACAACTCCAGACCAACAGGTGAGGCACAGGCCAGGAGAGATGTGATAAGAGAATCCAAATGAAGCATTAAACAACCTTTTACTTTGAACAAGTGGAGGAAAAGCACAAAGCACTGTGCTGGTAAGCTCTTTGACCAGCAGAACTGCCATTCTCAATATAATTCCCAAGTTACACAGGAGTGACTTCATTCACCACAGAAACACAACTTCCTTTAGCGTGAAGCAACAAAGTTACTGAACAGTACACAGAATATCTCCTATAAATTTAAAGCACTATTAAAAATTAATTCTAAATCCCACTGAAAGTGCAGGACAGATGTGGGCTACCAGGACAGCCACAGCCACCAGTCTGGAACACCCGGGGAATGGCAGAATTATGGCTTACCACTTTGACCTCTTCTTCAGTACTTCTTTTATATTTTATTTTCCTTTAATCCCACCCTGCATTTCACTGATATTCTATAGCTAAAAAGGATGGTCTGATTTAAACACACCATGCCTGTGGAATACTTTAATCAGCACTTTCAGCCTTGACATTTCTCATTTTCCAGAATTTAGCACACAGACACCATTGGTGAGATCAGTGGTCTTAGAGTTGCAAAAGCAGACAAATAGAACATAAAGGCAGGCAAATAGAAACAAGTAAAACAAACCTTTGTAACTCAGATGAGCTAACAACTATCTGTGCTACCCAAATGCTGTAGCCTTGATAGGTTTCTTCAGAAGAGCTATTGACTGATACTGTGATCCTCAAGTGTTTCCCTGCAAGGCTCATGGCAGGGAAAAATCTCAGATATATTCCAGGTCAAACCATTTGCCTCCTATTTTCTACAGAGCAGTTGCTTTAAATCTGATAAAATATTGTTTCTTTTCTTATCAGGAGAAGAGTTTTCCTACTTGAAGTAAGTACCCAGTTTCTTCTATCAAGAGAAAGCTTGAGACAGAGTCACCCCAGCCTTGGTTGAGGCTGGTGGAGATGTCCAGAGGAGACCTGGCCCAATGCCCTGCTCAGGCAGGGCCACTGAGCTGCACTTCCAACATCCTCAGAAATATCCTGCTCACTCTGGTGGCTGTGCAGATTTTTGCCCGTTTTGATCAGGTCTGAAGATGTCCTTATAGGAATTTTTCCCTCCTCTATAAAAATCCTATAAAAATCTACCCAGAATTTCGAGCTGCCTCACGGGGTTGTTGAAACTTGGTGAAGTGCAACAGGGTAAATTTGCAGGAGTGTAAACTGGGAAGTGTGAAGCTCCTGGAGCTTTATCAATAACACTCCATCAGACTGCAGTCTGTGCTGTGTGCACCCCTGCACACACCTGGACCTGCTTCCCAGAGAGGATAAAACAGCAGAATGAAAATGAAAACAGTACAAAAACATCCTCTGCATTGTTAGAAAGTGAATGCCCCGTGGGAATGATTTTTGTCACTGCCAAGCACACGAACTGAAGCCATCCAAATGTTAGCCAGTGATTTCCCTCTGATAACTACCTACCACAACAGCAGAGGGAGGGACTGTGGCTATTTTACTCATTTAGACTGATCACTTCCTTCTGAGGACACACAAGCTGCATCCCTTCTGAACATCACTTTCTGAGTGATGGTTTACAACACAGTCCTCACTAAAAGGGAGATATTACCACAGTGTTGCATTCACACAGGCTGGCAGTATTCTTAAATATGCATGAAGACAAAACCAGACCCTTACAGCCCCCAAACAGTGCCTCAGGTAAGGCTGCAGTGTCACTGCTGCAGCAAAACTGTCTCCAACACCCCATGATTGAGCACCTTGTACTGTAAAAAGACACAAAACACTGTTTTGACATTGCATTGAACACAACCTCCATAGCAGGAAGCTACAGCAGATGATCAGCTAAACCTCTTGTTCTTAAAAACTGTAAGGACCAAAGAAGCCAAGGGTTGGTTAAAATCAGTGAAAGAGCAGTTCAGTGTCCCAGGGAGGTGCAGCTGAAATACTCCTGCTGGCTCCTTAGAGAACAGTATGTTTTTATTTCATCAGGGTCTGATTCTACACTACTGGTGCCATCACAACTTTATCTATTGACTTAAACGCTGCCAGAAACAATTCCTTATCTTCACAACACTCTCTTAAAAAAGGCCACAATATAGCAAAGCCCATACATTAGCTACATACCCTCACATCCCACTGGCTGGAACTGTTACATTAATGAATTTCATCTCCATAAAACATAAGATAAAGGATGAGAAATAAACAAGCTCGGAAAAGATAATGACATTGTCTGCCCATGAGTGATTTCTCCAGTGATGTTCTTTTCTCCATTGTAAAGTTGCAATAACACAAACTAAAATTATGTATTCCAAAGCACTGTCTGAGCTCAAGCATTAGCCCAAAAAAGGAAGGGAAATGGATCAGGATCAATGAGTTATTCTGTCTAGGAGAGCAGCTTCAGTGAATATCCAGTGACTTGGTCCTATGAGAAATAATAATCCCTAAGGCTTTTTACTTAGGGCTTGTTACATATGCATAATGAGCTGTAAGGGCTTAAATACCACTGTGGAGCTCTTGCAGGCTTTTATGAGAATACACTATCACCTATTTTGCAATGCCTTTTTAAAAGCCTTCAAATATGCAGGTCCACTTATTATCTTCCCTTCCAGTGAAATTACCAGCACCCTAGTGGAGGTGGGGGACTGACAGAAGAGTTGCAGCCCATTTGTGAACAGGCCAGAGCTGTGCAGGCTCTGTGCTCACTACAGAGCTCTGTGCAAGTGCCTAAAAATGCACTTTGCATTTTCAAAACCCTGCTGAAAATGCATCAGTGCTCCATGTGCCCAAACCAGCACAGTGACACTGCAATGCCAGCAGGGAACAGGGCACTGCTTTGTGCTTTTTAAGACACAGCCAGTTCTGGGCTTCCCTGGATTGCTGCCTGCCATGAATTGAGTGCTCAGAGTCAGCTGTAGAGTGGGAACTCACAGGTCAGAAAGCAGTGAGTTGATTTAATTTCATGAGCACGGTAAATTTTATTGTGGGTATCTGTGACGTGAATCACACATGGGATGTAAGTTTTAAAGTCATCAGAATTCAGTTTCTTTTTTTCTTTTGCCTTTATACAGTCTTTGAAGCTTTACTGTTGCACAAACTTGGCAGAGGGTGATGTTTCAGACTCCGTGCCAAACGTGACTCTCACTTGCAGGGCTCCAAACCCGTTTGCTGAACACACACACAACTTGCAGCTCACACCAGTGCAGCTGACACACGTGCAGCACCCCAAATGCCAGCAGGCAAAGGGGAGGAAAAGCCTGCACTGCGAGGGGCTCAGGGCCAGCCCAGCAGGGCAGAGCTGCCCAGGGTGAGGTGTGCCCTGCCCGTGGGGCTGAGCCTGCACACCCCAGCGTGGGCAGCCCTGGGTGCCAGGCTGCTGCAGGGGCACAGCTCAGAGGAGGGGAGAGCACAAGAGAGCAAAGCAAACCTACCATTGTGTTGTGCTGGGAAGTGGGAGTCCTATGGCCACAGTTCTCCTGCGTCAGCAGAGAAACTGGCTGAAATTCCTCAGAGTGAGGCTTGTTGGGAAAACTCACATGCAAGGGAAGGTGAAAGGCTGGGAGCCCGTCACTCTCCTCTTCTCCCACTTTCTGTCTGCTTGTCACCATGGCTACCTCTCCATCTGCTTCCCCATACGGAGAGGCTGGTCGCTTGGAAGACATCCTGGAAGGAACAAAAGAGGAGAAAATAATGAAACCTCCAAATAAATCCTTAATGCCGTCATTGTGTGGTTAGGGGCCATTGTAACAGAAATGCCTTTTTTGTGCTGGCAGAGAGCAGGAAACCATCCAAATACCACTGCAAAGCACACACAATTGGGAACAATGGCCAAGCAGGTAGCAACAGAACAGTGCCTTGTTTGTTGTGAGAATAATGCACTAATATAGCACTCCCTTGTATTCTGGCTTCTTAAACATGAAAATTCACCTAAGACTGCATAATGAAATGCAATTCCTTTTAAAAAATACCCATCTAGTTTTGCATTTGCAAGGGACTCTATGAAGATAGAATGTCTCCCGATACAAGCCATTGTCAACCTAGCTCTTAAGGAATAATCATCTGCATCTCATTATCGACCACAACTGATAAAAAAAACCAAAGTAAAATAAAATACAATACAATAAAAGAACTTGCTAGCGGGCCAAAACGTCTGTGTTTACAAAATTTCACCCACGTGAGCAACTGAGTGCTACAGTCGTGTTGCAAGGATCTTTCCAGGTCTGCAGATCTGGTATAGTTAAGCAATTAAACATTTGGACATTAATAACTTAAGATTTTTGACAACAAAGTCAGGGGCTTTGAACGAAGGTCAAGATTGAATGAAGATCTGCTATCAACTCTTTCTAGCTATATATCAAATTCCTCCTATCTACATATAGCGAGATCAGAAAAAAACCCTCATGAAAATGTAATTTATATCAGCACCTACATAAGAAAGGATACACAAGGAAGATACCTGGAGCACACACTGGGAAAACCACACAGAAATATTGGCTTGAAAATCAGGCTTACATTGTGAAGTTTTTGATAATGTCTGATAGAACATGTTTATCTTCAACTTTTACAAACACTGAAAGAAACTTAAATCATGGGCAAATTCAAGTATCATTCAAGACAAGCACTACTGAAAATCTTACAGAACACAGAATGCTTCCAGTTTGGTCTCCAAAACAGAAGTCTGAAAATGCAGACAAATTCTGGCATTAATTACAGCAACCTTGCTCGTGAAAATCAGGGTATGTGCATGGATGGCCCCTGTGCTAACCAGGGGCATCTGCAAGGGGCAGAATGAGGAGAAATCCTCCAGGCACAGCCAGAACAAGAAATTAAAAACAGGGAAATGTTTCATGGGAAAATAAATAAATAAAGTTATAAATGAGGAAACTGAAGACTATTTGTATGCAAAAGTTAAAAAAAGGGGCTGAAGTAATATTGCTCCTCCTCAAAAATGTCATATTTATGATTCTCTTGACCCCATATTTTTTTTCTGCACTCCACAGTTAGAGCTCTGCACTGGAAGGGCCCAGCAGCCTCCTGAGCCATGTGTGGGGCTGCTGTGAGGTGCAGCCTGGCCATGGGGTTTGGCACATTGAGCACAGAATGGTTCTCAGCAGCAGTCAAGGGGTCTGAAAACAAACAGTGACTTTAAACAGCCCTTTGTTAAAACTTATTTTGCTCCTAATGATCTCATTTTGAGCCTTGCCTCCTGAGCCAAGTTAGATTATATTAAGAAAAAAAAAAAAAAGGGAAAAAAACCAGAAAAACCAACAACAAAAACTCAGACAAAAAAAAAAATCCCTACCAGAACCTACATGCAGCTGCACATTGGCTGCTCTGAACACCACCTATTGCCAGTGCTCAGAGAACCCATCTGTATTTTCTATTAATGTCTGCCTTAGTCCAACAGACTAACACTTCATACATCCTACCTGAATTCTGTCTTCTAGGCTTTCCCACCTACGTGTCTGCAGCAAAGCATATGCACAAAGACAGAGATCACCAGAGAGACTCGTACTGGCAGTTTGCTACTAGCCCACTGAATTCAGCATTTTACAGCTATGTTTGATGTGACAGATCTCAAACCCTTCTGCAGAAACCACACAGCTCCCTTCTAAAGTTAATGTGAATTATTCATATTTTGCATTGTGCTGCACCGAGATCGACATTTGCTACGGAATTTCAGTTTTTTGGTTACTCATTTTAAAGTACTTTAATAGAAGCCTGAGCATTTACAAAATCTCTCTGAAAATCAGCACTAAGCAGTTGTCTCAATTCTGGCAAACAAAAAGGGACGGACACAAGATCATTACTCAATTATTCCACAGTAATTTTCTATACTTTAGAACAGTTATATTTGATAAAATGACTGAAAATATTGTAAGCCATGCACAAAAGTCCCCACTGCAATTCACTCTGACAATAAATTACAGAGAGAGAGGATGCCTTGCTTTGTATTGATGATTTGGATTATACATTATATACTCAAACTGTGTCAAGAACTCCTACTGCTGTTAACCTAGAATAACACAGATTCTGTCACATTGCTTCACAAGGAAAGTTTGAATATCACGCTGAAATAAAGCTCTTCTGTTAACTTTGGATGTGAATATAGAGTTTCAGATCATCTTCCTCTGCTTGTCACTGTTCCCAACAGGGATGAAATAATTTTCTGCAGGGAATTTATATAAACAGACAAGGAAGATAATAGAGGTGTCCACCTCCACGCACTTGCAATAACAGAGATTATTTTGCTTTTGATCTAAAATGAAAACCTACAGGCTGGATTGTAGACCAAACTAAAGTGAAAGCAGAAAGGGCAGAAGAAACTTTTCCTTTTGTCTCTAAAATATCCAGTTTAAATTACAAGCCATGTGCCCATCACCATTCTAGAAAATTAACAAATCACTAAAATGGCTAAGGCAGCAAAATTGAGCTTTAATCTGGGTTAGTCTTCCAAGAACACCCAAAGAAATGGTCACACAAACCTGGACAGCTCAGCCACCAAATGCAATTTGTGTTCAGGCAGCTCTGTCCACAGCCAGCCTGAGTCAGACAAAAATCAGTTTCACAGAAATTTCTTACTCCTTATGAGCATCCAGGAAATTTCCACAAGAAAACAGAAGATTTAAATAAATTAATTAATAGATCCACATTTACTTTTGGAAATGTCATCCTAAAGGATAATAACTATCAAAGTCTATAGTAGCAAAGGATCAAATAAATGTCTGAGAGAGTAGAAAACGTGGAACAAGAAAAAGTCATCTACAAATGTCTTTCATCATTTCTACAGCTTGATTGCTTCATTCCCCAAATTTGCTATGCCCCCACATCATGCATCTCCTAATATTCTTCTTTTCATAAATCTGGTTTATCCTACTGAGCTAATGCCAGCTCCTAACAGATTCCACACCTAAGATGCAAGCGGAGTTCCCACCACAAACAATGAGAAAAGGGAACAGCTGAATTCTGAGCAGCAACACCACCTGAAACTGAGCTCCTTTAACCAGACCCAGATCCAATGAAGTGCTGGAATTGTCCCATCCTAACAAAGGACTGCAAACACCCTGCATCTGCCCTCGGTGACAACACAACAGTTCACTGCTCACGGGACTTGCAGATCTTTTCCTCAAATTTAAACTCAGACCAGTTTCCAATTACATCACTCTGAAAGAAGATCTACAATGGAACAGGAAACACCAATTTATGGACAGGATTTTAAAAAAGCACCCCAAAACCCTAAGATATAACCCAGAAAAGTACAAAAGCAATACAGCACACCAGATTCCCAATGTAAAAGGTGTCACTGCAGATGAAATCTGTTGCAACTTGATTGTTTCAAGAAGAATTGCATTTTGAAATGTCATTAATCAGGTCTACTGAATAAAAACAGGTAGGTGGTAATCTTTTAGGGAACCCAAATCTGCAAAGTTCTGATGCACAGGGACACACCATTCCTGTACCCAGGCCATTCCACAGACACACTGGAATTATGAAATGCATCTCCATATTTGAGTTCATCAGTGGTTCAGATGGAACTGAAGATTTAGTCCTGGATGAATTCAATTTTGATACTGTTTCCTGTAAAGAGACCCATTTTCAGAAAGGCTTCTTAATATGCAGAAACTGCAAGTAAACAACCCAAACATGCATTTTGTTTAATTTCATTAAATAAATGCTTTTCCTGGTAGGATGAATGTTTTTTCAGGGAAGTAAAACCCTCATTGTTCTAACTCGCTCTTATCCAACAAATATTTTATGTGATTCATATTACAACAGCTCCTCCAAATATTTCTTTATGCCCTTCAGCTTGTACAGACTCTTTGTAGGCTTGAATTGACACCCTGTGTCTGTTGATCTCAGAGTTTTTGCACTGACTTCAGCAAGGCTGGATTTGCCCACTGGAGCAAGTAAGAGCTTCACTACATCCACATCAATTGTTTCCTACACTTATTGGTTCCATCCAAATAATTTCAGGCTGCTAAATATGACTATTTTTCTTGCTTGCTTTTCCCCTTGGATTCAGGGCCTCACTGAAGTGATCTTTCCATAGCTATATTTTCTTTATTATTACTATTTTTAAGAGAACCTCACTAAAGTGCCCCCCACTGCATCTCCATTTGTTCATTGGTTTTGGTTCATTTCATCCATGATTGTACTCCCCAAATAAACCTGAAGTGGTGTTCAGTACTCAAGGAGATAGTGCCCTCTAGCACACAACCTGCATCCTCTCCAACTGGATTGTTCCTGCCATAAAATTTAATAAATTTTGTGTCATAAAACTCTAATCTTGTTACATTAAGCAAAATACCTCAGAAACATTTCAGATACCTACAAAAGCTTTTGGAGAAGGGGCTTATCCGTGTCTTCAAAAGTGTCAAACACAGATGTGTCAGGAGAAAAAGATATGAGGCCATAAATCTTAACTTGTTGGGAGTTAATTAAGGGATTCATCAATCATTGCACAGCTCACCCCATACACACACAGGCAAAATCCCGTCACAGCAATCACACAGCCCACAGCAATCCACAGGTTAAAAACTCCCCAAGCCCCTCTGTTCTGACTATTTATAAATGACTTGCTATAATCTAGCATTAAGACCTGTAATTATAAACCAGCATTAAAACAGGCCTGCAAAGTTATGGATAATTATAACTGGTGTACTTTTTAAAGAAATAAAAAGCTTTTCCATTCAAACACAGGCTTTGCCTCCCTGACAGCTCCAAGTCCACAGGATGCAGCAGGATGATTTAAACTGTATGTCAAAACTCTGTGCAAGAATCTCTTTTCTGCCTCATCAAGGGAGGCATTGCTGCTTTCTCACCACAGCCAGGCGTGCCTGCAGTGGCACAGCCAGCTCTGAGCCAGCATGGGGACATCACCCTGAGCTCCCCTGGCAGCCACAAACCCTCCTGGGCTGGAACCCCTCAGCCTGAGGGCAGGGATGGAGCAGGGATGGAGCAGGGATGGAGCAGAGCAGCACCAGGAATCTGCTCCTGAGCACAGCCCCAGTCCAAGTCCAACACTAAGACTGAACCAGCCCAAAAGCTTCCCTGGGACTCAGGCTGCCTCTCTGCAGGGACATTCACCCTGATCCCAGCCCTTGCTGGAAAGCTGCAGCCTGCCCTTCCACAGGAAATAATTCTGATTACAGACAGCAGCACGGCTGCATGTATCTAATGCATGAGCACACACACGTATGGATGCAGGAACACAACCTATACAAAATGTCAGCAATGCATCTGCTCATCCCTGACCACATCTAATGCTAATAAAACAGCTCTTCCTCCCAGGTGCACTGAAACTATCATCTCTCCTCACACACAGCCCTGCAAGAGGTGCCAGTGAACACCAACAACGTTTCCATTCTGTTCTGGCCCCAAAGTAATTCATTATTTATGTACACTGAATAACTAGTACCTCTAAAAAAACCAGCTCTATTCATTTTGACAAGATTACTTGTGTAATAAGGTATTACTCAACATGAGTAAGGGTGGCAGACTCCCACACACTGTCCCACTGGGAACTGCAAGCCTGACTTGTTTCTACACATACCACTAAAAACAGACTTCATTTGGCAATATCTTTGAGTCATTTACAGCCTGGTTTGGAATTCTTCACTGAAGTAATTCCACAATTAAAAAAAAAAAAAAAGGGAAAAAGAAGCAAAAGTCTGTAATCTGCTGATCAGTAAAAACTGTGAGTGAAACGTGCTCTAATCTGTCACACTGAGGGGGGATAATCTGTTAATTATTACTTTCTAGGATCATATCAACCAGTTATCTTTTAAAGCACACCTATGCTACAAGTCACTTTTGTTATTCAAAGGGGGTTTTGGTGAACAAGTCAACTTTGTTAACACAAACCCAGATCACTACAGCATCCCCTGAGTAACATTTCTGTGCAGCTGTCTATTATTGGAGCTGCCACAAGTAATCCTATGCTTAGGGACACCCCATAATTTCCATTGCACCCAGCCCACCTTCTCCCTTTGGCTTTCCAGATTTCCTCTCTGTGTGGGGGAACTTGAGCCATCTCAGACAGTCCCCTCCAGTTTAGAGGATTCTGAACATAAAATGGGAAGGGAATATATAATTCCCAATCTATTTTAAATCTTAGTATAATATCAGCAGCCCAACTCATAAACCTGATATTCCACATACTGTGGAAACTGCTTTTGAGGATAGCTACTGCTCCAAGTTCCAGTGGTAAATAAATGGTTTCAATTTGACCAGATTTGAAACTGTCAAATACTAAAGTTGTTGTAAGTGTCCTTAGAAAAAAATTTTAACAAAACCTTTTTTTATTAGAAAAATGAAAAAAAAAATCAAAACAACTTTCTAAAAATTCCATGCCATCAACTGAAATTTTATAACCTGCATTTTCTTGCACTTGCAAGGGATTTATGCACAAAAAACCACTGTAAAATCAAGTCTAGTAAAAATCCATTGTCAAAGAAGTCCATGCTGAACATTCCCACCATGTGCTACACAAAGCTTTTCAGGGAATTTTTGAAGCAGGTAGCTGGGAAAGACTGTGCATGAGCAAGTTTTAGTGAAATGCTGTGGCCTGAAAGAAAGCAGCCTTCAACCTAAACAGAATTTGGATGGTAATGAACACACTCCCATCTCTGCTATATTACTGTAAGGAATATTACCTAATCTTCCACAGATCTCACAGAGAGTTTGCATCTCACTGGTGTGTGCCAAGCAGGAACATTCAGCAATTCACCCAGAGACACAAATCCAAGGGCAGCTTCAGCAGCAGAACCTGAGTTCTCCTGATTTCTGCTTGGCACCTGCCAACCTCATCATCCTTTTCTTTTCGCTCATCTCTAATATCAGCTCAAAGAGCCAAAAATCCAGTAAAACGTTTTTAAACCAGGATGAGATTTGAGTTCCTGCAAAGTGCATTTCCAAGGGGTCAAACCCCAAGATGTGTGAGTTGGGAGCCCTGTCCAAGGCAGCAGAGGCCCGGGGTGGTGTCAGGGCCGATGAGCATCCACCAGCACAAACTCTGAAACAGCAGGATGCAGGCATTGTTGATGTTTCAAGCAAACTGAGCCTGATCACTGGCTTCTTTCATGCAAAAGACTCTGCTTGGATGATTTTGAATTAAATCCACAAGCTCATTTATTTTCCAGTGCATCCTCAAATTAACTCTGGCTTCCTTTCCTTCCAGCCCCCAACCTTTCAGAAATGCACCCTGACTCTTCAGCTCCTCGTACATCTTGCTTTTCTAATTATTTATTTATTTATTATACTTTTTATTATTAAGTTAAATTTGTCATCATGCCACCACAAAAATAACAGAGCTTTTATTTTCATGTAAAGTTTTAGGAAGGGCTCGCTGCTGAAAGCGCTACCTCAGTCACTGACATCAGGGAATCACCACTCCTCTGCCTGCTGAACTAGAGAGGATTGGATAAATAATTAGAGATTCCAAGCCTTGAGGTTTCACTGCACAAACTAACACCTGAAAATGACAGGAAAGTCCTCAGTCCTGCTGCAGACACCAAGTGGGAGACACAGGGAATCCACAGACGTGCACACCTAATTCCCACTGAGAGAAATGAAGGCAAGGACTTCAAACAGCTCTAAAATTATGACAATTATGACTGATTTATTACAAAGAAATTTGAGGAAGATGGGCTCATTTTGGAAAGTTAGTAAATATTAAAACTTTTGCAGTTTTGGGAGCTTATTCTCGGTCATTCGCAGCATTTGTCTAATCAAGCTGACACTAATTTTTTCTTCAAGTATTGTTAAATGATTCATTACTTTCAGTAGAATCTACATTAGTAACAAGAACTCTCCCCCAAAAGATGCCCAGATTTCTGTGTGAGGAGCCATTATTTTGACTGAGATCTTGCTAGAAGGTGACACAGCTTTTCCCATTCCCCACCACGCCAGTGTCTGATGGGAGTGCCAAGCAAACAGCCACAGAGCTTCAGCCCCCCTTCTCTTTCCCCTTTCTTTATTTAAACCCTAAACTCAACAAATGGTATTTTAACTATTTTCTAAGCAACATCTCCTCTGCAGAGTTTGTGTGTAATCATAAATCAGAAACACAGAAATTTTTAGAAGTTTCTTTTTTTTCCCCACTTCACTCTCAGTTTCCCTACTGTTAAGTTCAGAAAAATAACTTTGCATTGCATGTGTGTTTCCTTCCAGTTCAGAATAATAACTTTGCATTGCATGTGTGCTTCCTTCCTTCCTTTAAAAATTACATTTATAAAGTGATTTTCAAGGTACCCACTGGTGTTTACACATCTGAATTTGCAGTATCATTCTACCTTATCATCTAACTCCTGCTCCAACCATCACTTGCATCCACATTTGCACCGTGTCATCACTTAGTAAAAAAAAAAACAAAACAAAAAAAAAAAAAACAACAACAAAAAAACCCAAACCAAACCAAAACAAAGAAAAATAAAAGGGCCAAAGCCCACAAGCACATATGAACACATCCATCCACAGGTGTCCTGCACGTTTCCTGGCTAAACTGATCATGCCAGTAAAGCAGATAACCACTCATAGCACAGATTTGCATCACTGAAATATTAAACCTTTAATTAAGTTTAGTGGGAACAGAACTGAGGCCTCAGAGAATCCATTTGTACCTTTAAGAACTACAGACAGTGAAATCAGCTCTGCATCTGTGTGTGTGATGAAGTGGGCTATGAAAAAAAAATAAACTTTAGCAGAGCAATGCCTCTAATGGATGCAAACCTTTTCTTCCCACCAGGTTAATTCTAGCTGCCCAGAATTTTTATTATTCTTTTTTGTTCACATCCACGTGCGTGCTCCTCCCTTTCTGGAGGGTTTGAACATGACAGGTGCATTCTTGGCCCAGGAACAAATAATCCTGGAGACCCCAAGAAAGAAAAATCAAACTGAACTTGAAGATAAAATCACAGGGAATAAATACATCGTTGCCTTTCCATTATGCTAAAAAAACACCACCCAAAAAAAAAAAAATTTTTGAACATTTATAACGTGCAAGCAATTTGAGGTAGGATTTTCAAAGCTGAAAAGAGATTGTTCCAAAGCCCAGATGTTGCCTTTCAGAAACCAGTGAAAATTGCTGCCTCGGAAAATTACTCTGAAATACCCATAGAGTAAAACAAAAATTGTTTAAATAAAAATAATTCTACTCAGACGTTCAGCTATTCCAAGAGAGAAAATGAACTTTTTTCCAAGTGTTCAGGCGGTTTTGCATTCCTATCTCCTACTTCAGATGATCCACACTCATGGATCATCTCTGGCCCAACAAATAGGGGATAAAACAGGAAAAATGCATGGCAGGATGTGAGGGCTCCTGCCTCACTGGCCGTGCACACTGCACTGAGAATCTGCCTCAGCTCTCTCAGGGCTGTTGCCCTCCTTTCCCAGGTTTTATTCAGAAAAATGTCAGAATTAAAGATCCACATTAAAAACAGGGGTGGTGCAATCACACATCTGCTCACTCACACAGGGCTGTACAAGCCCCTTTCACTGCTGTAATTTTCTGATTTCTGAGCATCCACGTTCCATTTCCAGCACTACTGGGCCCCTTCCAGAACCTGTGCTAAATAACCAATGCTCACACATGCTAACACACTTCCTCATGTAGGTACTGACTTAAGGCTGGTTTCTTACTTTGTTTGATTCTAAAAAAACCTGTAAAATTGCAAGAGAAATGAACAATCATAACCAGCTGATAATTACCCAGCTTAACAAACCAACTCTAGACACAGCTGGAGCTGCTAGGTAAGAAAAACACAGCTCTGAGCCATGAAACACACATTTATCCCTGCACAATCAAGTGCATATTGGCAGGAAAGGTAAAAAAACCCAACAAATAGGAAAATGGGGGCTCCTCTGAAAATGATGATCCCTCTGAAAATGGGAGACCCCCCCTTATGAACCCTAAGAATCATAAAGGGTCTCAATATTCATTCAGAAAAGCTGCAGTGGCAGGCACAGCAGCATCACTGCAAGAAGTGGGCTACCTAAAAAAGCTCTGGAAGCTGTGGAGTGGGGTAGAGAGGAGAAAAGGCCTGAAGGGAACATCCTTCCCTCCAAAAAAACTCAGAAACATCCTTCCCTCCAAGAAAACTCAGAAACATCCTTCCCTCCAAGAAAACTCTCAGAAACATCCTTCCCCCCAAAAAAGCTGTCAGAAACATCCCTCCCTCCAAGAAAACTCTCAGAAACATCTTTCCCCCCAAGAAAACTCTCAGAAACATCCCTCCCTCCAAGGAAACTCAGAAACATCCTTCCCTCCAAGGAAACTCTCAGAAACACCCTTCCCTCCACAAAAACTCTCAGAAACATCCTTCCCCCCAAGAAAACTCAGAAACATCCCTCCCTCCAAGAAAACTCTCAGAAACATCCTTCCCCCCAAAAAAGCTGTCAGAAACATCCTTCCCCCCAAGAACACTCTCAGAAACATCCTTCCCCCCAAGAAAACTCAGAAACATCCTTCCCCCTAAAAAGGTGTCAGAAACATCCTTCCCCCCAAGAACACTCTCAGAAACATCCTTCCCTCCAAGGGAGCTCAGAGGATGCTGCTCCCCTTGGAGGTTTTGTCCCCAGCCTGCCCCAGCCCAGGACAGCTCTGACACGCTGCCCGCGGGCTGAGCCTGCGGGGATAAAGGGGCCGTGATGGAGAGCAGTAATCACCCATTGTGTTTGTTTATTTTACCTCCTCCACCACACACGGGAACCTTTTTTTGTTTTTTCCATTACCAAAACCATCCCCCACTGAGAGGCCTTTGTGATCTAACAGGGGCAGAGCCCCTCTCTCCTAACACTGGCAAATTGATGTAGGAAGATTCATTCAAACACATCTTCAAATAAACACTGGACTCTTCCCCTTCCATCACACTGCCTTCAGACAGACTGAAAATCCACCATTAAAATGCTCCGGCCTGCAACTGCTTTTACTGAGGTGTGTTAGAACAATTTAGCAGTCCAAGGCACACATTGCCATGAAGTCCAGCTTCAGATGAGACCAACAGTCCTCTGAAAAGAATAAACACACATTACAGTAAAGTAAACCTGGCTGCTATTGCCATAACAAGTGGTGTAACAGCTTTCTTGAAAAGACTTCTCCTACCAAAAACCCTCTCCCTGCTGGGGATACACTAAATTACTCTGTAAGTGAGTCTGAATCCAGATGTTCAGATCTAAAACAAAAGTCAGAAGGCTCATGAGGAAAGTGACCACTGCATGGGAAATGAGCATTCCAAAGGCACCACTGGAATTCTGGATTCTGGAAGGTGCTGAGCATCTCAGAAAATTATCTTATTCCTTAACCAAAAATGATCAACAAACTTCCTTACTTCCCACTTTTTTTCCCCCCTTCTACCCTCCCCACACATATATCAATTTCTGGTTTTCCTACATAGCTACATGGATTTGGCAGTGAGAACAATTCAGCCATGTAAAAATGCAGACCATTCTTACATACCTGAATTGTATGTAAAAAGGGCAACAGAAAGCCTTTAGATCTATCTGAAGGCAACACCAGAAAGAAAACTTCTGTACTGGAGGATGCCTGTGGTCACTCTGTGGCACAGCTGCTGCATCCACAGCAATGGATCAGGAATAATTACAGTCACAATAAACTGGGGCATGGAGAAAATTCCTGAATTCATCAGCACCTTACATTAACAAACAGTATCACAGGCTAGTGATAATCTATGTTTTCAAGGTGAACAGCCACAACTGCCTATAAAACACAACAGGGAAGGTCCACTATCCTGTTTGCTGTTTGAAAAAGGCAGTAGAGAGCTTTTGATGTGGGTAAGTGGTCAGCTGGCAGGTTCTAGAGCTGCTGAATGAATCCTGAGAAAGGAATGACTGCAATACATCAGACACTGATTTCTGGGGGACAGCAGGGGCCTTTGGCACTGCTGCCTGCCAAGGAGCACAAACTCTGGAGCTGTGACCAGGCTGTGACTCCTGGATGCCTCCTCTGCCCCAGGATGGACCATGGAACCAGGGCTCAGCACTGGGAATTCAGAGACAGCAACACCCCGTGTGATCCCACATAATTCACTGAACCTTTCTGGCTCCCAGCTTTTCTGCTTTCACAAGAGATAAGAATGTTTAACTGCCTTTATAAAATGCCCTGCCAGCTCAGATTTTCCTTCTTTAAAAGGAAACTCTCTACTGGTGATTGCTGCTTGCATTAATTACTTGTATCATTGATTTACCCACTGGGTTTGTGTGCTCTGACACTTCAGTGATGACAAAATTTAAGTTCTCTCATCAGCTACTGCATTTTGAAGCTGCAGAACTAAGTTTCACAGAATCACAGAATATTCAGAGTGGGAAGGGAACCACAAGGTTCATTGAGTCCAACTCTCAAGGAAGTTCCTACATGGAGTCCTCCCAAATACTCTAATAATGTTTTGTTTTAATTTAATGACTATATTTACATTAAAATCTATTCAACTCTCTTTTCTGGGCAGTGATAATTGAAACCAAACAACCCAACCAAAAAACAAAAAAAACCAAAACAAAACAAAAAACCCCAAACAAACAAAAAACCCCAAACCCAAAAAACAAAACCGCAACAAACAAAACCAAAACAAAAAAAAACCAAACAAACAAAAAAAAAAAACAACAAAAAAAAAACAAAACCAAAAAAACCCTAAACAAGCAAAACCCCCTGAATGCAGCACTTAGCAGGAGAATGTCACTGCATCCTTTCCACTCGTGCCCAGTTTCCCTGGCTGGCATTTTCAGCACTCTGTAAACCCCTCCCTGGTACAGGAGCTCATCACATGTGCAGATGAATTTACCTTTCTCCTCTCTCCTCCCTCAGCCTCCATCTCCACGCTTGCCTTGCAGGGGAGGATCAGAAAGTGCAGCTGTTTCCAGGCTGCTGACCTCACTCCACCTCCTTCCCACCCCACAATTCAGATTTTAAAAGATATTCAAGTGCCAGAACCAGAGCTTGCCCTGCTGCTAAGAGAATTTCAAATATGCTTCAGATATTAAGATAGCCACAGATTTCTGAAAATCTGACTGGGAGCCCATCTCTGGCTCCAAGCACCTCCACAGATCTATAAACTCATTTTATTCCTCTTTTTACTTGTACCCAATTTATTAGCAAACATTCCATATTTGCACTATTTTCATCATCCTTAAAAGCACTTACAAATACTAATTACCCTTCAAATGTCCCTTCTCCTGTGAAGTAAATAGGCATTATTATCCCCTCTGAAGCAAATACAGATGAGTAACTCCTCTTTCCAGTCTGAGGAGCTACAGAAGGGGACTGAGGAGTCCTGCACAGCACAGAGTACAGAGCAGCTACTGAGACCAAGACACAGAAGTTCTCCATCCCGTGCTCAGGCTGTGACAATCTAAATCTCACCCATCTATTTGCAAATGATACTCTCAGCCCAATTGTTCCCCTCTGCTGGCTGATGATCAAATATTTAATGCATGCCATAAAATGAGAATATGAACTCGACAGCAGTGCCTCTTATTTGTCATGGCCCATTACCCAGACAGGGGGGTAACGTGCCCACGTGACACTTCTCAATTTTATTATAGTCTCTATTTGCTCACTCACTTAAGATGTTTAAAGAAGAGTTGTATGGATTATCAGGCAGTCTGAAAAGTTCAGTTCAGAGCTCTTCAAACATATTCATTTTCATCTTATTAGCACAAGTAAAGTAAAAGCCTTAGGCAGGTAATTTACCATCCAGTTTATCCAAAGGGACTTCTAAAGGAAAAGTCAACCTTTGTAAATTGTTGGTGATAATCTCCAAATTGATCATTAATTATCAGCTGCTCCTAAGCGTTTCTTCCATCAGCAGCACTGTGAAAATAATAGATTTCTCAGAAAATCTGCCATTGTTGTCACTGCCACCTGTGCAATCAGCCCTGATTAAACCCAGCAAAGTTCCAGGGCAGGCAGCTGCCTTGCTAAGGGAATTCTGTCCAGCCACTGCATTTCCCAGGCAGGTTAAAAACGAGTTATCCACCAAAAGGAAAGCATTTCTTACTAATGTTATATTTTATATTCTTTACCTTCCCGTGCATAGTAGCAGCCACAATTAATTTAAAGCCATTCAACTGTGCTTAACAAAGAGCAAATTGTTTGGTACTGCCAAGGCCAAGCTGACACACACAAACTTCACCCTTCCCTCTGCAGTTCTGTGATTTTCTTCTGCTGCAAGTCAATGCTTACAATCCAACAGTAAAAACTTGGAAAGATCATTCCAGACTTTGTGAAAATGAACTCTGGAGCACACCAAGTGCTCACCATCTCAGGTCCTCATCACACAGGATCACAGCAGGATTCTTTCTTTTTTTTTTTTTGTTTGCATGTCAAAATCCAATTCAGCCTTGCTGAAAATATTCTGACAACTGCTCTCCAGAATTGCTGAGCACACACACTCAGCAGAGTTCCCAGAATTTTGGGAAATACTGTGGCCAGAATACAACACCTGACATTGCACTAATTAAGTTTATCACTCCACTAAGTTCCTACTTCAATCCCTCCCATGGACAGCCCCAGCTCCCTTTGCTGCAGCAGCCATGGGTGTCACACACCCCTCATCACCTGCAGTGTGACCAGACACACCTGGCACACCCACTTCAAAAAACAACCAGGATCCCAAGAGGAGCACAGCAAACTGCCAGTCTGACACCACTGAATGGTGTATTGTTATATCACAGTGAAAAGGAAGCAAAGAATTGAGAGGAGAGGGAAGATACAGGCAGGGAGTGGAATTTTTTAGAAATAGAGTATCTGGAAATGGTATCCAGAAAAGGCTGCATGGTTACAAAGCACAGCAGTTTGCTTCAGCTTGAAGATGGTCTACAGGTAAAAACACCCTGAACCAGGTAAAAACACCCTGAACCAGGGAAAAACACCCTGAACCAGGAGATCTGCCACCTCCATGGGCTGTAGGTGTAACACAGCAGGAGCTGAGAATGGCAGGTAAGAATACAGGTAAAATACACAGGTAAAAACACCCTGAACCAGGTGATCTGCCACCTCCATGGGCTGTAGGTACACCCCAGCAGCAGCTGAAACCCTTCACACCTGAGAATGGCAAAAACACAGGAAAAAAAATCCTAAACCAGGAGATCTGCCACCTCCATGGGCTGTAGGTGTAACAGACAGCAGCTCAAGCCTTTGACACCTGAGAATGGCATAAATACAGGTTAAATATACAGGTAAAAACACCCTGAACCAGGTGATTTGCCACCACCATGGGCTGTAGGTGTAACCCAGCAGCAGCTGAGAATGGCAGGTAAGAATACAGGTAAAATACACAGGCAAAAACACCCTGAACCAGGTGATTTGCCAGTTCCATGGACTGTAGGTACAACCCAGCAGCAGCTGAAGCCTTTCACACCTGAGAATGGCAAATATACAGGTAAAATACACAGGTAAAACCACCCTGAACCAGGTAAAAACCCCACCTAAACCAGGTGATTTGCCAGTTCCAGGGGCTGTAGGTGTAACACAGCAGCAGCTGAGGATGGCATTTCCAGCACACTCCAACACATCCCTCTGGTTTGCACAAACTGAGATGCAGGCCAGCTCTACAGTGGGCAGCCCCAGCACCTTGAACACACACACAGTAAAGGAGCTCTGCTCACATTTAACAGACTGACTGCTCACTGGGCTCATGACCTCTGCCCATTGCCAACAACTCCACACTGAGCCCTGGTAATTCCAAATGCAGTGGGATTACAGTCATCAAGATGGAAAAACACAGCAGTGCCACAGCTCAAAGAAGAACCATCCCTTAAAGATAGTTTTGCTCAGATGCTCTCAAATTCAAATAATTTAGGTTTACAGACACAGCCCGGGAGCTTTTAAATAATAGATATGAAATTTCCAGTTCAAAGGGCAGGAAGCCCGAAATGGAACAGAACCTTACAGAGAGATGAGACACAAATCTGGCAAAAAAAGAGAAGGGAATTGTATTTCTATCAGTGAGATGGTGCCAGGGAATGGGCTGCTGCTGCTCTTACAGGAGCCTGGGCTATAAATACATTTATACTGAGTAAAGGAAACCAAGGAATCCATCCAAACTATTCCATCCAAACTATTGAGGTGTGCTTCTGTTCTGGACAGGGGGAATTCAAATGGCAGCACCTCACTGAACAGTCCTGAGCACTGAGAACTGCCTCTCATACCCTGGGTTAAACGTCCAGGACTGAAAATAAAACAAAAAAAGCAAACCCACACTAAAGTAAAACACAGTTTAGGGAGAGAAAATGAATGCTGTGATGTGATTTACAGGTAATTCTTTCCAGGAGAACTACACCAAGACTCTGAATGTATGTTTAATATTGGAAACAAGATTTGTCATCAGCAAACAATTGAATAATCCAGTTACACGAGCAGTACCAGCTCCTGGGCTGGTAATGAACACTATGATATCAAAGTTGTCATCTCTCAGACAGGATCTTGGTTGCTTTTCTGTACATGAGCAGCCCTGATTGATTCAGTTGTGCCCTTGGTGTGCTTAGTGCCTGCCTAGGTATGGGAGCAGAGTCTTGCAAAGGTCTCTCTGAGGATTGAGTGAGCTTTGAAATTCTAACTTGGGCCACGTTATATGAAATAGAACCCAGCTCACTTGCCAGGAAGCAATAAAAGAGAACTCAGAGAGCCTGCTCGTGTGAATACATCTCAGCAGAATCAGGGCCCGCTCGAGCCACAAGGGAGGAGAAACTTAAATAAAGCATTTCAGTAGAAGCATTCTTTCAGCAGCTCTTAGTCTGTATTAGCAGCTAACATCTGAGGAAAGGAAAGGTTTGCTGCTTGGCAATGGTGTGGTGTTAATGTAACACAATCTGTTAAATGAAAAAGCAAAATTAATTCCAATTTGGTGTCTTCACATTTCACACTCCAGAGACTCTCATGGACTGAATGAAAGACAAGAAGGGGAAAAGAAAATTTAGCGATTGAAAAAAAAAAATTAATTGTCTATTTCTTTGCATTTCACCCAATTAAGTCAAGAGGCAATCTGAGGAGAAAATAAGAAAGGTCTCTAATTTTTATAGGTATTTCTCCCCATGTGGCCTCAGAAATGTCAGCCTGTGTCCATCTCTCCCTGCCCACTCCCCCTCTTCCCCCTGTCCTCCACACATTTCACATGTTCAGCTTTACTCCATCCTCACAGCAAGCAATGGATTAAGCAGAATTACTCACTGCTATGCCAATTAGGGATGAATTAATTACAATTTTGCCTCCTGTCCCTCGAAGGTTGCAAGTTTGTCTACCAAGCCCAACGTGAAGGCAGTGAAGGGAAGACTCAAACACTCCAGAGCCTGCAGAAACCCAACTTTTCCTCCTGAGCAGAAACCCAGCTCTTCCTCCAGAGCAGAAACCCAACTTTTCCTCCTGAGCAGAAACCCAACTTTTCCTCCTGAGCAGAAACCCAGCTCTTCCTCCAGAGCAGAAACCCAACTTTTCCTCCTGAGCAGAAACCCAGCTTTTCCTCCTGAGCAGAAACCCAGCTCTTCCTCCTGAGCACAAACCCAGCTTTTCCTCCTGAGCAGAAACCCAGCTTTTCCTCCTGAGCACAAACCCAGCTTTTCCTCCTGAGCAGAAACCCAGCTTTTCCTCCTGAGCAGAAACCCAACTCTTCCTCCTGAGCACAAACCCAGCTTTTCCTCCTGACCCATTCAAGCCTCTCTGTGCACTGGGGGAAATTGATGTGAGCTCTTCTCTCCGGGCAAAGCACAGCTGGGACTCCAGCTCCCAGGACTGTAAGGGGGCAGCAATAATTCCTATTTTCCAGTGGCATTGTGCAAGTTAATTCCTTAATATTTGCAGAGCACCTTGAGGCACAACAGAAGCACAAATGTCACCATCATCAGAACAAACTGGGGCATGTTCCAGCCAGGCTGCTCCCAGTGAAGCCTCCTGGGACCTCCACTCAGGACATTTCTGGCTTCCAGAGTTCCATGCACACACTGTCCAAACCAAAAATCTGGGAAGCCACACAAGCCTTTTCTCCTCCTCAGCAGCCCGTTTTTCCCTTATTTATTCTTTTCTGAAAAAACACTTGGCCATACCAGCCAGCACCCACATTCACTTCCAGGCTAATTACACACTGAAGGACAACCAGCATCAGGCTGATGATAGCTTACAGTCAAGGGAAGGCCTAGGCAAATAAACAGGACCATTTCCCTTGGTCCCTCACTGGTTTCCACTTGGTGATGAATCTCAAAACCTGTTCACCCATACACCTTAAAAAGACTGAAACAATCTTTGTCTCCCTTTTCTCTCCTTTTTTGCTACCTCTGCATACTTCCAGCAGCACCTTCCCAAGCTATAAATTGCCAACCAAACCTTCCCCTTCACCCTGGTCACAGAACAAAAGGAAGCAATTCTGAGTGACCCGCTGCCACCACTTAAAAAAACCCAAAAGAATTTAAAATAATCCAACAGCAAGAGCCCAGTATCATGCCACCCTCCATTTAAAATTCCAAAAATGGGACAGAAAGCAGGCAGCTGTGCCTCTCACACAAGCTGACCCATGTAAGCAGTCCCACCCCACCCCTCCTGTGCCAATTCCTTCTTCCATTCCCTTCTCAGTGCCCAGCAGGACCACGGATGCTCCAAGAGCAGCATCCCATAGCCCAGGGCCAGGCTGGGTGCACCCAGACCCAGGGGTGCCATCCCTCTCTTTGGAACTTTCAGGTCCCTTCCAGCCCAAACCATTCTGGGGTCCTGTGAGCCCAAATGACCCCCAAGAGGTAAAAACTCCTTTTGACTTGAGCAGGATGCCTAACCCTAAAAAGATCTCAGCTGGTTCCAAAGAAACTCTGGGCACTTAATTTGTACAATATAAATTACAACAGAAATTACTAATATCTCCTTTTGGATTAATCTGTGGTGATTTTCAAGAGGCCCACACCTTGTCAGTGTAACTGCTCTGCTGTGCTAGTCTGCTATGACCTGTGACATTATAAAAGGACATTCCTGTGCAAACAGAACATGAACCCAAATATCACCACTGTCCTCACAGAATAAATGTAATGCTGCACCTTTGGTCAAATCACTTTATGAAGTGGCAAAGGAGAAAAAGTACTCCATGGACTTGATTATAACACATTTAGAGGTTTTTTTGATATAATTGTTCTGAGATTGTGGTTTTTTAACACACCAAAAAGTGCCACTATTTACCTAAAGGAAAATATTTTAGTTCATTTCTCTGCCGTGATTTGTTCTAGTCCATTTTTCACATCTGTATATCTGGTATCATTATTGACACAGCCATGTGAGTAATAACATGTATCATGCCCCTTTCTGCACACAGCTCATATACAGAAGAATGGGGTACTTCAGCCAAATGAGTAATTATTAAGGGTATATTTTGAAAAACCAGAAATCAATTGCACATCACAGCCACTGGCTGGGGTCATTCATTACATCTCTGCTGTAGATCCTGCTCTGCTTTATAGGAGACATGTCATTACCAAGAGGCAGTAAGAAAATACTGCACAAGTTTTAGCTCTCTGAATGACAAATATGTCAGTGTTTCATAATGTACAACAGAAATGATGAAAAAAGTCACACAAAAAGGAAGATGGAGCAAGTGGCAGTGCTGGTTTGCTGGTTCAGTGACACACTGTTCCAGGGCAGCTCTCTGGCACCCATTCCTCATACAAACACTCCAAATGAACACTGAGGGGTTCTGACCTGATTATCTGAACACCCCAAATGCAGATAAAGCAGAGCTTTAGAACTGAAATACTCACCCACCTAGCAGGCATATAAAATTGTCAAAGCAGGATAACCAGTAATTTTATACACCTAGGATGTTAACTGCCCTGGCTATAGTGTGTTGCTTTAGTTGTATACCCCTAGTCAAGTTAAAAAACCCCAAAAAACAAAAAACAAACAAAAAAAACAAAACAAAAAAAACAAACAAAAAACCCCACAAAAAACACAAAACAAAACAAAACAAAAAAACAACCAAAATCCATAAAAGGTCCAAAAGGTCCAAAGCATCCAAGCAAGAAAAAAAAAAAAAAAAAAGAAAAAAAGAAAAAAAAATCACAAATTATTTCAAACCTCTTGGTCAGCACAGCAGTTCATCCTGCCCCGTTGGAGTGTGTGAAGTGACAGCATTTATCTCCTCCTGTTTACTTTTCTGAGTGCCTTACCTCAAGACTAGATATTGAGAGGAATGAGTCTGGGGTCCTCTTGCCTCTATCTACCCACCTGGACACCCTCCAGTGACTGCAGTGCAGAACTTGTCAGGTGTTAATCGTGTCCCATTCCACACCCTACAGGAGCAGCAGTCACCTTTTTTATCTTTTAGGTAATATTGCCTACATTTTACAAGACAAAATAAAAATATGCCTTCTAATTTGGATTATTAGCCATGTGAAAGTGCATCCTGCTACCCACTGAATTAACAAGTAATAGGGATATTAAAAAATCCTGAACAACCCCACTCCAAAAGAAGCACAAGCAATAACAAAAAAACTAAACTACACTCAAATGGCCCAAAATCTATTCTTTAACTGATGGCATGTACACCCATTTCAGTGTTTCACAATTGCTTCTTCATTCCCCAGACATGAAGTCATTCCAAGGGGACTCCAAGCTATGCTGTATTTTCCACGTTTCGCTTCAATAAAATATTACAAATACGTTACCATGTAGTTGGGATTTTTTTTTTCTGCAATCATCATAACAAAGCAATGTTTTCATAATTCCACCACAAACCACATCTATTACCTCACACAAGAGCACAATGTTTTGGCCAGGCAGTGCAAATAGTAGGAACGAGCTCACCATCACCTTCCAAAATAGTTCTTTGAAACATTCCCAAAAAACAGTAGCGACAAAAGCCCTGACACTCCATTCCTCCCCTCCACCCTGCTGGATGGGGAGAAAGCACAGAAAAAGCCCAGAAACAAGCACTGCCCTCTGCCACCTCTGTGCTAGGAACAGGCTCTGAGCACAGCCATCCACAGCTAAACCAGTCTGCAGCCAACAGCAAACTTTCCAAAACCTGGAGAGAGAAACTGCATCCATCATTTCACCTGGGCACTCCAGAATGAGGTTTAAGAAAAGCAGACTGTTTAATCTTCCTGTCTCACATGGCTTAACCAAGTCATGGGGAGGGCTGGGGAAACACCTAAAATATACCAGAAACGTAAGCAGTGCCCCGTTTAAATGTGAAAACGACACTGAAAATTACAGCAGAAAAAATTGAAGATGAGGTGAAAATTCTTTTGCTCGTGGCCTGATGCTTTTAGCAAGTCCAAAACCTACAGAACTTCAAAGGAATCAAAGTCACTCAAAGCCTAACAGAGCTGGCCTTTATTTACGTGTTCAGTCTACTATATTCCCTCCCAGACTTTACCCAAAATGGTTTTCAAGCAACTTACTGTTAATAAGGATTAAACCTGCTTAACTGAAGTATTTCCAGAGATCACATCACTATCAGGCCTGATTAACAGGTCTTGAAGTCTACAGCAGCGAGGCTGCACTCCTCACATATTCTAAATATGACTATATATTTGTATTCTGGATTCCTTCTCAGTGAGAACCAGTGCATGCAAAATAAATTCCACAACCCCACATCTCGTATACAAAGGGCATCACACATATCCCGCGACTTAAGCTATTCTTCTGAAATTATCTTAGTCTCACACAATCACACTTCAAATACCCCATATGTCCACTTTGGTTATCCCTCCTTTGAAAAGCTAATAAATGGAACGCCGAGATGCAACTGCATTTCATCGAGGAACAATTCTCGGCAGCACTGTGTGCCAGGAAAAGCATCAACAGGCACGGCTAACAACACTTCCACTTCATTTTCCTCCCGTCTGATGGGCCCAGTCCAAGAGCCGTGGAAGGCAAGGAGAGGCTCCCCACTGTCCAGCGGGCGCTGGGCACAGCCCCAGGGGGGCACAGGGATGTGGGGTCTGTGCAGGCAGGGACAGCGCGGCCTCTGCTCATTCACACCGCGCCCCCAAGGCAGAGGAACAGCAAACTGCCCGGGGTGCTCCCACCACCAGAGCTGGAGAGCCAGCAGTGCAAGCTCTGGAGGTGGGAGCAAGCACGGCTCTCTGCACTCAGCCCTTGTTCTCCTTTCTGAAGCTGAGAGCTGGACTGACACAGGCACCTGGTAACATCCAACATTTACCTGCTACTCTCCCCAGGTGTTCCTAAAATTAAAAATCACAATACAAGACCCACCCTTGGTGCCACACGGAGCCTCCTATTCACCCTTCGTTGTTTGCATCTCAAAGGAAAAACAGGTAATCTGCACAATGGTTCTCAGTAATAATGCACTTGTCTTGGTTTGCTGAACTCTACCTGATACCGGGTTTAAAAACAGCAAAAAATTTATTTCAGCCACTCACTGGGATGTTTCACACAGACAAAAATAAGAAGAGGGAAAAATGAGCTCTTGTTTTTCCCTAAAATACCCATGGAAGGGGTATATTTCCAAAGAGACTGCATGAAGCAAACAATTAAAAGCACTCACAAGTGCCCCATCATTCCAAAAGGACTCCCAAGTGCTTCGTATGGCTGCCTCACACATAATGTTTTCCCAAACAATTTTTGATTTCTTGATGAAAATCATGCACTCTTCCTACACACACACTCCTGCCTTCCTCCTGCTTTTGGTGTTAAATGTAACACCAGGATCTCTGGAAGTGCAGATGTTGTGTTGTGGATTTTTTCCTACTGAACACATCTCAACAATGAGAACCCTGCTCACTGGTGAGCTACAGGAAGGATGCCCTCTGGGAAAGGCTCAGCTAGCAGCACAAAGCAGGTACCAAACACAACCATGCATGGCTGGCATTGGTCACCTCGTGCATGGGGCACTGATTGTTTGGGGACACCCGGGGACACCAGGTGACCCAAAAGCTGATTGGATAAAAGGATGTGGAACAGCAACACTGCAGTGCCAGGCAGACAGTGAGTGCTTGCTTTGGGTGAAGTCTGGAACATAAAAAGGTTTGGTTTGTTGCAATAAATGATACTCTTCAAAGAAAGAGGTCCGTGTGTCTCTGTTCCCCATTTACATTATGCAGCCTTTTAAACCAAGGAGACAACTTTTTTCTGGAGACTTTCAAACCTGTACCTGTCTGGGGCTTCCTGGAAGGCACAGGATGAATGTAAACCTCCAAGGGATTCCCAATTCCTGCACTGCCATGTGCCTGACCCCAAACCCAAGGGATTCCCAAAGTAATGCACTGCCACGTGCCTGACCCCAAAGCCAAGGGATTCCCAAGGTCCTGCACTGCCATGTGCCTGACCCCCAAACCCAAGGCATTCCCAATTTCTGCACTGCCACATTCCTGACCCCAATTCCAAGGCATTCCCAATTTCTGCACTTCCATGTCCCTGACCCCAAACCCAAGGGATTCCCAATTCCTGCACTGCCATGTCCCTGACCCCAATTCCAAGGGATTCCCAATTCCTGTACTGCCATGTCCCTGACCCCAATTCCAAGGGATTCCCAATTTCTGCACTGCCACGTCCCTGACCCCAATTCCAAGGGATTCCCAATTCCTGTACTGCCATGTCCCTGACCCCAAACCCAAGAGATTCCCAATTCCTGCACTGCCACATTCCTGACCCCCAAACCCAAGAGATTCCCAATTCCTGCACTGCCATGTCCCTGACCCCAAACCCAAGGGATTCCCAATTCCTGCACTGCCATGTCCCTGAGCTCACCTTCCCTTACAGGCTGGAGTTACACCATCCAACCCTGGCAGGCTGCCATGCCATTGCCATCTGCACCTCCATGTGGCAAACCCCACTTTATTTGGGATTATGGAAAAGACAGACCACAAGGAGGGTTGAGGTCCAACCATTAAACCTGGTCATTTGCACCCAGGTTTAATGCAGATGCAGCTGTAACCTGATGGTAACACCAAACTCACTGAAAATCACCAGAGCATCCTCTGAAAACCAACCTCCTATCATCTCAAGATTTCCATAGGTCACAGAGCTAAATTTTAGTGGGAAGGGTGATGGAATGCAGCAGTTTGCTTAAAACCAACACAAAGAGACCAGAAAGAGACAACCAGAATTTCAGAGCCGCAAAAGAAAGAAGAAATGAAAAAGAGAAGAAAAAAAAAAAAGAAGGGAAAGGGCAAGATATTTACTCATCTTGTATTTAAAGCATAGGGGAAACTTAACCTTAACAGTGCAAATCAAATTAAACATTTCAGGGGTCTGGCTTTAAAAGCTGCCATTTTAATAAAAAGGGGGACAATTGGGAGGTTGTTTAAAAACTGTAGCTGCATTCTCCTACCCTCTGCCTCCTCCTTCTCCCAACCCTTCCTCCCACACCACCAACTGCCATCTCTAATTTACCTTGCCATGCAGTCACTCCAGAAATCCCTCCCAACCACAGAGGACTGGAGGAATCTACAGAAAATAAACTGTCAATAAATACGACTATATTACCTAAAGGGAGGAGGGGAAGCAACGAAAATTACCAAACTGTTGACATTGGTCAAGAAAACTTTCCCCTCTAAAATTTCAAAGAGCACGAAGGCTGAGCAGCAAAGGTCTCATTATGAATTCACTCAAAACTGGTTTTTTTTTTTTTTTAACAGAGTTCCTTCTCCCCATCCCTGAATACAGGAGCCCATTCTTGTGCAATCATTAGTGCCCAACAGGCTGCTGTTGCCCACTCCTGAAGAAACCCATTTTATGGCACACAGCATGAGGAGCTCTTCATCAGTGAGATGGTTCAACAGCTCCAGTGGAGCTGCTACAGGGTGACACTGTGGTGGCAGAACTGGCTTTCTTTCCATCTGGATCATCACTGAAAGGGCCTCAGAGCTTCCTCAAACTTAACAGGTTTATTGTTTTAATCCCCACCTGGGAGAATAACAGGATTCCTCCTAAAAACAGAGAAAGCAAGTGTGACTGCAAGTGGGGAGAATGTGGCAGGGAAGCAGCTGAGGAGGAGAAAGGATGAGGGCTAGTCTATATTTTTGCTGGGACTGAATGCATTCATACTGTTAAGGCTTATTTCACACACATTTTTTAAAAGAGTGGGATTTTTGCTGTCCACACACCACGATTCAACTAAAACTAAAGCAGAGACTTTTAAGTTTCCAATATTATCATAATTTCATCCCTAGAAATCCAACTTTATCTGTCTTTGAGTATCTTGGACCTTCTCCACAAAAAGCCAGGCTCAGGCTAATAAAAGGTAATAGTTTAAAGCAGCACTTTCTCGAGATCATGTAACGTACAGAAAATGAAATTTTCATTAAAATGAGAACATAAATATCAATCAGTCCTTTCATTCACCCTCCTGACGTCGTGGAAGCAAACAATCCAGCCCTACCTATAAACCAGCAGTACATTTACTGAGGAAAGCACCCAGACACATGATGCACTGACATTAGCAGCTCTCCAGACACAGCAGCAGGGACCCCTCAGCCCTGTCCAAAGGTGTCACCAATGCAGGACTGATGTGACGTGGCACTAAAGGGATGGCCAAACACAGAGCCTTGGGCACACACATTTTTGCCATCTTTTCCCAAGCATGCACCTAAGGGAAAATACTATCAAGCCCTTGGAAAGAAGGACTTTAAAGGAAGAAAAGGAGAAACTCTTTTGCCCTGCATATTTTATGGACAATTGCTAATAAAAAGTGAAAGCTCCACTGATTGTTAATTTTTCTCTTATGGCAGATTTTCCTCTGTTTAACTTAAGGGTAAAAGATGAGCTGGTCAGAGTACCAAATTCCCACATACCCAAATCTCCTAACTTTCGAAATTTATTTTATATAGCTATACATTTCATAAATAGGGTTTTACCAAAGGTTTTATTCAGTCCCATTCATTCTCAACCTTCACACAGACAAACTGGATCAAAATGATTGTATTATATTCCTGTAATTTATGGTATCAACTGTACTTTCCACCACTGCACCACTGAAGGAAGCCCGTGGTCCTGGTTTAGAGCTGTAAATTCCGATCAAATGGGAAAGTGTTAAATTCAGAAGAGCTTTTGGTCCATTAACTTCCACGCTGATTTGACACGCTCTGCAGTGCTTGGGCAACAGACTCTGCCACACAACGTATTCCTGAGCAAACAGTGCTTTGTGTCATAAACCATCTGGGGTGTCAGCTCCAAGGGCCACTCATCCAGCCTCCTCTGATACACTTGGAAATGCTGAGGTGCAGAACACAAACTTTCCCTCACCACAAAATATCTGTTGCAAGGGTGAGGTGGATGCTGCCATCAGAGGAACGGCGGCAGACACAAAATTTTGGTTAAAAGGGTTTTGTTTGCATTATTGCACCGAAGAAAACCACTGGACAAATGAGCTTTCTGAAACACTGGGATTTTCCTAAGGTGCCAGTGAAAGTGATACCCTCCATAATCTGGACAGTGCTCCCTTTCATATCAGAGCCTATGGCTGCAGAGCTGAGTGCCAAGCAGATGGTTGAAATCTGTTTTGTATAAGGAGTGTGTGTGCACACGCGTTTTTTTCAGATGGAGTTCTTTGTATTCATATTCAGGCCCAGGTTCCAGCCATCACAACACTGGCACTGAAGCAATCATTAGCTGCACTTTAGACAACTGGCAACTGAGGTATTCACAGTTCTCCACAAAATGTTCAGCTAATACCTCCCAGATGTATAACCAAGGCAAAAGATCATCTTCTTAAATTGGTATCAGTGCTCTGGATGGCCTTTCAATAGACTGCACATGTATGTAAAAATCTATTGTATTTATCTCCTTCTTAAAATCATTCTCTGTTATGCTCTAAGTGCATATAGCAGCTTTTAAAAATACAGGCTTCCACATCAAATTCTACCCAAACACAACAGCAGAAACTCCATTCATCTTGTTTTCATCTTTCTAAGAAACATCTAGCAGGAAACTCTGTAGGTAATTTCAAGACAAAGACTTTGTCTTTCTTATCTGATAATCATTTAGCTTATTTAAAAAGTAAACACCAGATAGGCTCAGCTGCTCCAGAGGAGTCAGTTCCAGACAAGATGAACCTGTTCCTGCTACCCTGGACAACTCACCTCAGTCAATTTCTAAGTGGGTTGCTTATTACCACAAACAGCAAAACCAGAAATGCTTACCAGCATGGGGCTCTGCTGTCTGCCTGGGCTTCTCATGGAATCAGTGAACAGGTGACAATAATTTGCCTGGTGACAAATTAACAGAGGTCACACTCTGGAAAACTGGGGTTATCAAACAAATGTATATTTGGAAGAAGGCATTTTTGTGCAGCAGTCTCTCCACAGGCCTTGCTGGCCACAACTGGGAATTAGTACCTTAGGAAACACACAGTTTCAAAACAAAGATTGATTTTCTGTGCAGTGCCAAGTCCACTAAGGGCCAGATGTTAGCTCTGGCATAATTCAGGTAAATTTTCATCATGGCCATTCAGATCATTCTGATCTGCCAGGCATACTTGTTGTTTAGGAGAAAAAGAGAGTTAACCTGTTGTCAAAGCACAGCAACAGGGAACTCCCAAAATCCCCAATCTGCTGAAGCCTGCAGAAATCCCTCCTGATGCCTTGGAAACTCTGGTGACACTGCAACCCATGGGCAAGTGCTTCAGGTAAGGGAAGTCAGGATTCTGCTCCTCACGAGTCACATTCTCCTGCCATCCTGGAGGACCGGGGTGAAGAACACCAGCCCTTTCCATGGGGTTCAGCAGGACGTTAATTAATTAATTAGGCCTGCGTTTTCAGGACCTGACACTGAACTCCAGTGCCACTGAGCCCAAACACTCAGAATGAATGGGCACCTTTTTAAAGGATGCCTGGACTGGCCCTATCACAAAACAGGGCTTTGTGAACACACTGCTGAAAAACAGCGACTGAAGCACCACGGAGCTGGCCTGATCATAATCCATTATCTTGAAAGTAATGTCACTCTTAAAAAGCTCATCAAAGAGAATAACTTAACAGCTTAGTCATGATATTCAAAGGCAGCAGAGATCAAATCCACCCAGGACTACCTCAGTTTATACCCATTTTCTCAACAGTGTGTAGGAAAGGATGCAGCACTCAGCCTGGATGTAAAGCTACCTGCAGACCTCAGCACTTCAGCTCTGCTCTCACAGAGTGTGCACTTGGAAACAAGGGAAAAACCACTAAAACAGATCAGAAGAACTTATAAAGTTAACAAGAAAATAATTCCTCCCTTTTAATAACTCTGTATCACTTCCTTCATTTCGGATCTCATTTGAAAAGCGGATGTCAAACGTTTGGGGAAGAATCACAGTGCATTTTGTGTTCTGCAGCAGGGTTTTTTGCTCTTTTAGGCTGGTTTGCTCACTGTGGCTGCCTACACTGCCACTTCCAGAGGAGCCTGTTCCTCACATCAGTACTCTCCATGTGAACAGTTTTTCCCAACACTGCAACACCTGCTCACCTCATGCCTGGTCCTTAGGTTATAAAACCCATGACAGCTCTGGTACACACGGCTGAAGATGTAAACTGATCCTCAGTGCCCAAGTTTACCTGTTTGCAGCACACATAGCTTCCCAAATTACTGCAAAATAATAATTACTGCATTTAGCAGGTACAGCTGCCCAACTCCAGCTATCCAAACCTGCCTCCAGGTAAGGAGCTGCTTTAGAAGCAACTCAGGTAACTGGAGGGTCTACAAACAGTGTTCCCTCCCAGCCCTCAATGATACAACTGTGGCTGCAAACATTCCTTTAATTTATTTTATTAATTATACTCCACAGTCCCTATTTTACATACTTAAGCGATTTGAACACTATAGTTCATCTTGCTAGAATGAGACCTTTAGAAATTATAATTGGACAGGGAGAAGTCTGTAATTTGCAGTTCTTAGGCTCTCAAGAAGGGAAAAGTAGGGTGTCTCGAGGTTAAAAAACAGGACTACCAGTCAGCATCGCTACTTTTTAAACTCACACATGTAAAAGATTTTGTGACAGAATTCCTCAGTTTGCTCATCTATAGGTTGAGGCTAATCTCGCTTCTCAATCTAAAAAGCACAGAAATCTTCATGATTTGTATATCAATGCTTACCAAATGCTCTGAATTCCTAATCAAAAGACTTTACAGGAAGAATGAATCTATTATTAATAATATCAGTACTTCTAACAGTAAAGCAACTTCTCCATACGTGCGTCAGGAAAGAAAAAAAAACAGAAAGAGAATACCCATACACATATATTGCTCAATTTATAAATTGTTAAGCATGGCTTCAGGACTGAAATCTCATTCATGAACCATGCTAGGGATCTCTTACCTACTCCCTGTTTCTGAATTTTCCCCATACAAAGACACATTTATATTACTCTAAGCTCTAAGCACAAAGGCTGCTCTGTGGAATGGAAAGAAACCTTCTTTTTTTGTGTTTGTACAGTGACAAGCATAATGGGGTCCTGATTCAGGATGCTTGCACTCTACAAAAGCACACTAAATCAATGACACCAATACACATGAAGATTATCTATAAAAGAGATGCATGGCACACTCACTGCAGAGGGGCACAGCATTTTCCCTATAATTTGCCTGGAATTTCATGCAAACGCCTAATGTGCATTCCCGAGTCACACAATTCATTTCAGACTTTAGGCAAGAACAGAAAAAGTGAGCAGAACTTACAAAACATAAGCAAAGGAGGAGAGCCTTCCACTGAGAAATTCTGCCAAATTCTAATCTCAGTTGTAAAACCAGAATCAGCCCGATGTTCATGGGGTTTTGACAAAGATGAGAACCAGTAGCCTTCTTGAAAACACACCATCAATTTCTACTTCAGGGTCCAAAACCCAGGAGCAAAAAATAAATCAAAGCCTGAACCTGAAGAGAGAAATGTATTTTCCGTGTCCCTGTTATATTCAAATTCAAAAGCCTAGATATTTTTAACAGACATGGAAAAAAAGAACTATTTGGCTTTACTCAGCAACTGCAGAAGGAAACTGTACCAAAAGAATAATGTTGCATGTTCTGTTTTCAGTTGATTTCATTTAGCCTTTCAGTTCTATTTCAGTTATGTTTCATTTAGCCTATTTTTTTTTTTAAATAATCATCATGTTTTGGTGATTCACATTTCACACCATCCCAGGAACAAGTCATGTAAATACAACACAGCAAAATGACCCAGTTTGTTAATAGACATGCAAAACGGGTAAGAACATCCTTCCCTCCGCCCTTTCCAACCATCACCTTCCCACACATCTCATGTCTATCCAAAAAAGCCTCTGCCCTGCTGAGGCCATGGTATCAAAATTTAGGGATAAAACCCGATGAACTGAAACCTCACTGATTCTTGGGAGAAGATGTTTTCAGTCTTGTTTCACGAAGTGAATGCAATGAGGACACTAAGGGAATTCATCTGGAAGCAGAAGACCTCTCTGCAGCCTGACACAGCACTCAGAACCACAGCTCCCTCCCAGCACAAAGCACTGCTCGAGGGCTTTAGTCCTGACCCAGGCAGGCCAGCCCTAAAGGTCAGAAGACACCCAATGCTTCCTACCCCTCATTACACACTCTCTCTCTTAAATCAAGGAATACTCCCAAATGTATAAAAATGGCGTGCAGCGACGCACTCGGGTCTTTCAGACTGTGATGGGTTTTACCTCATCCCGCTCTGCTGCGGTGAGTTTTACTTCATTTCACCCTGCTACAGTGAGTTTTACTTCATTTCACCCTGCTGCAGGGAGTTTTACTTCATCCCACCGTGCTGCAGTGTAGTCCCTCCGTGCCCCCAGCAGACCCCCCAAACCACGGAGGGCAAACACAAATCCGCGCGGACGGGCGCGCACGCCCCCGACATCCCGGGAGGCTCGCCGGCTGAACCGGCAAAAAATTACTGGTGAAATATTTCCATGTAACTACGGTGAAAAAAAGCAATAAAAGCATTAAAAATTGTTTGGAACCATTAATATTTTCTTTAGTTTTGGTCTTTGCTGGCAATGGTGAGTAAGTCCAGCTCGCTGTCAGACATTAACTTTGGCCATGCCCAACCTCTGAGATGAATCAATGGAACTTGGGTCAGTTTTTCCATTCCCAAATTCCTGAAACAATTAAGCCCAGCACCAAAGAAACCAAGAGGATGACAAACTGTATGGGTTTCTCTTTACATGAGCTACATTCCAAGGGCTTCTTCCTGTAGAGCTACAAAGGTTCAAGAAGAACACTAGATGTAGACAATGCTCTTAACTACAAAACCAGCACATATCTCTACCACAAGCTCCTCACCACTAAAAAGAATTCTGAGTATTCACACAAGAAAATTAAATATCAATTCACTCTGTTTATGTTTTTGCCCCCAAATGTAACAGAATTATGTTATGACAGAAACAAATGAGTAATGATAAAACTATAATAAAATCACAAAGAAAATTAGCACTAAGGCAACATTTTATGGTATATTTAGGTCGAATAGCAGTCAGACACCCACATCCCAGGAAAAAAAACACAGCCCAAAAAACTGAGGATAGTCTATATGAACTTGAGAAGACACAAAAGCAGAACTGCATGGTAAAACAAAATAAAATTATTATAGATCTCAAAAAGCATATGCCAAAATGAATTTCAATACTTGGTCTTTAAAAAACCTGAACTATGAAAAGGAAATCTGGAATACTAAACATAAATTTAAATACTAAACATAAATTTTAAAAATAGCAAAATATCAGTACAGTTTGAGAATTAAGAAATGCTACCTGATTAATCCCACAGTACTTTTAAGGGAAACAAGGTCAATATAATTTCAAACTTCCAAAGCGAGCCACGAGCTTTTCCTCATTTTCATTTTACCTCTGAGTCCCACAAGTCAAAAAATAATATCATCATGTTGGACTTATTATTTTTCTTTAAACGAGGTGACAAAAAGACAAGTTCAAGAGAAGTGCCAAGCCAGATTTAAACCAGGACATTGGAAAATGTTTGCCAATTTCTTTCAAAACAAACAGCTCCCTCAATACCATGGGAAGCACCTGAACTTCACATCAACATCTGATAATTCTAGCAAACCGAATTCAATGTTTCCTTCTTAGTCTGTTTAAAACAACAGAATAATTAAATTTCGCACCTATCCAAAAAAAAAAGACAGGCAGCTTCTCTGAATTACTCCTGCACACCTCACAATTTCCATCCACTTCTCACATTCTTTTCAAGTCCCATGGCCCCTGCAGGCAGCGCTGGCTCGCTAAAACTCCTCCAGAACCTCGTCTGAATTTGCCGTCTCCCAAGAGCCACCGTGCACGGGACTCCACGCTGTCCCAAGGCCACGTGGGCTCAGGAACAGCTCCTGGGGACTCCCGCCTGCCCAGCTGGCACGGGAGGGGTGACCAGGGCTGGGCAGGGGGTGACGAGCGGCGGCTCCAGCGGAGGCTACGGCGCCTGGGGCTCTCCACAGCATCCCAAGGCCACCTGGAGCAAGGCAGCCCCTCTGGAGGGTGTGGGACAGCTGGGACAGCTCCATCACCCTCGGCCCGGGGCGCGGGTGAGGACCTGGGGGTGGTGGTGGTGGTGTTCTGACAGCGGGGCCGTGGGAGGAGATGGAACGGGACAAACGCCGCCGGTGAATCCCCACACGTGCCAGAGCCACCCAAAGCTCCAGAGAAAAACAGCCCAAAGTTCCACAAGGTCTGGTCTGGGTGATTCAGTAATGTGACGAGGATCTGCTTGCTTTGCAGCCTTGTGGGTTTTAACATACTCACGTACAATGTAATTTTTTCTTTTGTAGGAAGGAGACTTCACAAGTTTTCCACATTTGGTAAAAATCCATAGGAACTTTAAGAGGGAAATACTCTTTGCTTTTAAGGATGCCACTTGTTAAACAACAAACTCCTTGCCATCATCAGAGAGGCACTACAGCTATTGATTAATTGCTGTGAGCACTTCTTTTCTCTTGACTACAGTAGCAGAATTCACAGGCATTGAATATTCCCAGTCTGGTAAAGCACGACAACATTTTTCACCTTCTACTCCTGAGTTAATTATGCTACAACCAGGCCCGAGCAAGAAATTAACAAAATAAAATAAAACTGAAAGTCAAGAGGATGTCAGACTGACTTCTGCAACGGTTGTAAAGGCACAGGTATCTCACACAAACATAAAGTTACCCTATATTTCAAGTCCAGCATGAAAAGCGTGTGAAGAAACTGTAACTGTACCTTGGGAGGAGACACACTTTTCCCCGTATAAATATTGTTGAAAGTGTATTTTATACACCTACAGATACATCACACTGCACAGACACATATTCCTATCCTATCAGGCAGCTTCACATTTAAGTAACTCAAGCAGATACTCTGTGCCTCCTAAATGATAAAGCCATAAATGCTCGTTAAAGCTCCCCGAGAGGCAGTAAATATTTTGTAAACTAGTTATATATTTAAGATCTCTGGACAGAAAGAGAAGGAAAAACAATTCCTCGCCCATGTAAAGGTACCAATCAAACACACTACGCACATAAACACCGCAAGATGCTTGGTGGGAGACTGTGTATGTGTTTGTGTGTGTTTTAATTAACTCCTTGAATGCATATGATGAGCCAGCCACCCAGAATTAGTAATGCCAAACTCCCAATTTGATTCAAATGCAATGAATACAACAGTCGAATTGTGCAGGCTGGTGTGTCACTCATCAGCTCTCTCATTTGGGCTTTTGCCTTCCAAGATTAGTTCACAATTTCAGCAACTGGTAAATTATTGAGATGTTCATTAAAATCTGTAATCTGTAACAGTCAACTTCTTCCTAGCCAAGCATAAGCACAACAAATTAAATTAGTGCATGCAGGACGTTAATGAATAGTCTGCAAACGCATTAATTCCTGCAGAATTATCTCAGGGAAATAAAACTGTTCATTTTTGTCACTGCAAAAAACCAGTATCTGCAACTTTACAGCGGCACTCTATCTATTCTTCAAATCCCACATCCCTAGAACCACGAACTTGAGCAATCAAGTCCTTTTCCCAGAACGTCTCAATGAAGTTAAAAGATACTCAGCTCAACAGTAATCTTTGAAATGAAAGGATCTACTTCTACAGGTAGATTTTAGGAGAGTGGGGCAGAGCTCTGAGCGAGCCGAGCAATGGAAAGGTGTTATTCTTTCTCCAAAATTCTCAGCAAATGCAGCAGAATAAAGCTTTTAGGGTAACTTTAGCTAAGAAAAGCACTCAGGAATACGCAAAGTTTCCTTTTAAGAAAATGACTTCTCCATTTGACAGTGTTGGTACAACCCCAAAATAAATTCAGTGGGAGTCTGAAATGACTCGTGCAGTGCAGCAGCAAAGCAGCTAAGTATATTTTTTTCCTCCCAGCAGAGGCTTGCTTTACATCCCTGAGCCTTTCCCCTCTCCAAGCTATTCAGTGGAACGGGGAACGCTCCGAGAGCCGCCACCGGTGACTGCCAACGCTGAACTTGTTCCACTGTCCCCGTCCCCACTGCTCCCATCCACGCCTTTTGTCTTTTCCAGCTCTGCCTTTTTCCCCTACCGAGGCTCCAACCCACCCGTCCTTCTTCCGCCAGCACTCCGTGCCACTTTGCCTTCCACTGGCTTGCTGAAAATAAGGAGGAAAAAAAGTGAAGGGAATAATGAAGAAGAGAAAGGATGTCACTCTGTCTGGGTGCCTAGCACAGCCTCTCTCTCAGCCTACAGTGAAATGTAAATATGCAGTCATTAAGTTAGGTTTAAGAACATTCCATACTCTAGGGATATTGTTAAGCAGTCACTTTATCTATTTTTCATTAATCAGATTTTATTAAGACATTAAAACTTTACGTTGGGCATTTCTGGGTTTTTATCATTCTGTAAATTTCCCTGCTGTCTGCGATGGTTCCGGCTGCATTGTCTCTACCTTGTCCTCAGGGAAGTTAAACTTTCTTTCTATTGTGGCCAGACTTGTTATATTTAAGTATAATGACCCAACTTAAAAAAAAAAGGAAAAAAAAGGAAAAAAAAAAAAGAGAGAGAGAAAAATCAAACAACAAAAGACTTATTATTTTCAAGACCTTTAGAGCCAATGCAGGGTGCCACAGGCGCTCACACAGCACATCCCAGAAGTTCCCCTTTCTCTGGGAAACACACGGAGTGCATCCCAGCTAGAATATCTCCCCACAATGTTGCTGCAAACATCATCCCCCTCACCGTACACATTCTGATGCTCCTCTCAATCAGGCAGCTGAACAACCACAAACAGAAATAAAGGCGTGCAAGGAACTTCTCAGGGAAGGACGAAAATCCTCACAATTTTGACACGGTAATTAATTATACATGTTAATTCACAAAACCTACTGCAATTTACCAGTGGTGCTGAATGAATTAATGAGTGTTTATTTGTCTGATAGCGAGGATCATTTTCATTCCAAGTGCGTGCCGTAAATTCCCCCTGCTGATGGCCACAGACACAGAAGAGAAGCCCCCTGAATTGAGCTCTCCTCAGCTGGGGTGGCTGAAAGTTTCTCAAGTGTTTGCAGCTCACCAAGACACACAGAAAGCTCAGGGGAAAGACAACGGGGAGAGAGGAGCGACCTCCTGAGAGACACACGGGTGCTCTGAGATCTGAGCTGCGAACAACTCTGCCTGACAAACCTCCCCTCCTTGGCATCCGCTGCTCGAGCTCCACAGCGAGCAGTGGGAGACGGGGCACAGGAACACAACTGAACTGGGACACGCTGCCACGACAAGCTGGACACCAAGAGACTGCAGAAATGTGCTCCAAGGTCTGTGCTGCTGACTGGGAATGCAAGGAAGAACCTGCCACAATCATCTAGAAAGCAATGATCTGTGCATCGTGCACACACACACACACACAGAACTGTGCAGGCGTTTGTGGGTCTGAGGTCCCTGTGCAGGAGGAAGCGTGTCCTCGTGGCTGCTCCCTGACAAACACACTCGTATGACATGGACAGTGCCTCTGTGTGTGTGTGTGTGACTGTAGTCAAACACACACAATGTAAACAAACGGTAATGATTAACAAAAACACTGCTCTCTATCCCCCAATTTCAACTGCAGAGGGAAAATTGTTTAAAAAAAAAAATTTCCAAAAGATTGCACGTCCTGAGGTTCATTTTTATTGCTTCCCATTTCTGCTGCTTGCTATTATCTGCATGGCAAAAGGAGAGCAGCGTATTGATTATTTAACTAGAATGTTTACAAGAGCAAAGCTGGGATCTCTGAAAATGAAACGTATGCCTGGGGCAAAAAAAAAAAAAAGAGAAGAAAAAAGAAGGGAGTAGAGAAGCTCATTCTAAGGATGATGGTTGCCCCAAATGACTTGTTTATATATAAAATTTATATAAATATCTATATTTATAATGCAGAGAGACTTCAGCTAAAAAAAGTCCCCCAGCAGGAAAATGAAAGGACTTCTTTCTGCTTCAGAGAGTTTACAAGCATTGTGTGCATCACGAAGTTCAAAGAATGATCAAAATCGCTCGCTTATAAATTTCTCCGTGTAAACTTAGTGAGGCACATGAAATACGCGAATCTATCGATTGCATGAAAAAGACAAATACGTGAGCATGATGCCAGGCCAAATTTGACATCAGAAACAGTAACAGTTTCCTCAGGTAGTTGAACTAAGTTAATGCAGCGCACGTGAACATAACCAATTTCGTCCTATTATTGTAATGCTAACAAACCGAAGGAAAACGCCAAGTATTCCAAGTCTGGAAAATTAATTGCATTAAAGACAGCCTTGGAGTAGAGCAACCTCGCCAATTTCACTTTCTAGTAAGGAAGCGGTCTAGTTTCAGAACAAGGATTGAAAGTGTTAAAATAGTTCTGTTCTGCGTTTCCAAATTTTAATTTTCTCCGATCTTTTAATTCAAGTGTTCTTTCCTGTCCTTCCTTTGCATGCGTGTTCCTCAGCCCACTTAAAATGTTTTTATCTTGCCTTCTTTTCTATGCCTTTACTATCAAATTCAGTAGGTTTGAACGATGAACAGCTTGACTTAGCATATTTTTAACCAGCTGGTCTAGCACCTAGCTTGTATTGCATAGTCAGATACAACCAAATGTTTATACAGGAGGTAGCTTTCACGAAGATGAGAAAAACCTCAGTAACGCGCATCCTGGCATTCTTTCATTTACTGCTTGGAATTGAAAGTTTGGGTTGTTTACTGCAGCCGCACAAGGGGCTATTAATAACCTCTCAAGAAGAAGCCGGAGGGGAGGGATGCGGGACCATCAACGCGCGGACGTACGAGAGAGCCTGAGAAAACGCTTCCAAACATCTCGGGAGAACCAGACCGTATGAAACAAGGATAACCGAACTCTCGGAGGTCACAAGCCACCAGCAGTGACAGCAAAACCTCGATTCCAAGCAGGGACGGCTCCTGTTTCGGGCAGGGGGAGTCGGGCTCAGCTACGTCACACCCGAAGCCCGCTCGTCATCCCCAGACCCGGCTCCTGACACTCCGCGAGACAAGCGACGGCCAAAACTTGGAGGCAAGAGTTTCACTTTTTCCCTTCGGTTTGTTTTTTCCTTCCCACCACCCCCCCGCTCTCTCTTCAGGCAGAAAGATGTTCTCCTCCTGACGGAGGGCTGCGATGTTAACTCGCCTAAAAATAATAGCTCCTGCTAGATCAACAAAAGGTCATGTGCTCGGCACAGCGCCTTCCCAAGTTTGACGGGAGCCTGGGGCTGGAAGTTAGAGGATGCCCGGGAGCCTGGCCGCCGCCGGGCATCCTCGGAGCGCCCTGCCGGGCTCGGCGGGCAGCAGGGCTGGAACGGCGGAGGGTGAGCGGCAGCAGGGCACGGCAGCTCCGCGGCCCCGAACAAAGCTGAGCGCCGCCCGGGGCCGGGGGCTCGGCGGCCGCCGCCACCCCGGGCACTGACACGGCACCGGGGGGACGCGCAGGAGGGAGCACAATCCTCTCCCTCCCGCCCGGCCTCCTGCCCGAGTTGCGCGCCCGGCCCCGCGTGTCCGTGTGTCCGTCCGCCCATCCGCGCACACGCGCGCCGGCAGGCGTGCTCGGATGAATTAAAAAATAATAATAGAAATAACAGTGCAGTAACAAACAAAGCACGAAACAGAACGGGAGGGGAAAAAAAAATAAAAAAGGGGAAGAGACACCCCCACACGCATACACACACCCCCGCCCCAGCAACTCGACTCACCTTTCAAACTCCTGAGGTAAATCAGGGTCAGTTAGCATGCTGGAAAAGCACAATTTCCCTTTGTCACAGCAGCCACCTATGGTCGCCTCCAACTGAACCTGTCAAGTGAGTCCAAACCTTCTAAACCGATTGATTTTCTCTCTCGCTCGCTCTCTCCCTCCCTCCCTCTCCCTCCCTCCCTCCCGGCTCGCTCTGAGCGAGGGCTCCTTGACCAGTCTCTTAAAGGGGCAGCGCGCTCAGCGCAGCGCTCCCCCCGCCGCGACCTCCGGGGGCCTGTCCCTTCCCTGCCAGCCCCGCTCGCCCGCCGCCGCCAAACGGGAAAAGTCAACTCCTTCAGGGTCCTAAAAAAACGCGGAGGGGTGGAGGGGATAAAGGGGGGTGGGCGGAGGGGGGAGGAGGGGAAAAAAAAAAAAAAACACAACAAAAAGCAGTCCGACAATCCACCTAAAGCGGCGAAGCAGGAGCAAATCCCCTGCGCTGAGGAAGATCAGTGGAGAAAGAAGATAAAACAAGAGCAGACTGATTAAATGGAAACAGTTATCAACTCCCCTATTTCAACTCCGAGAGAAGAGATTAAACACATAAAAATGTTACCAAAGGCATTCGTGCTCCGAAGAATTTTCATTCCTTTCCCCCCACCCTTCCCGGTCTCTGGCTTTCTCTCTCCCTCTTTCTCTCTCTTTGGGTAGGGGAAAGAAAAAAAAAAAATCACCCGCACAACAATCAGGCATTGTTCTGAGGGAAGAAAAGCAACTTTGACAGATTGAAATATAGCAGAGGCCCCTTCAAGGAAACCTGTAAACAACTTGTCACTCACTCTGTCGGTCTCACTGTTAGCTCTTGCTTTCCACAAAGTGCTGCGAACCGTCCTGGCAACAAACCCAAAGTTTCCTCAGCTCCAAACTCCATCAAACAGCCCTGTTGTGTGCAAGGGAAAAGGTAGCCACATGCCAAAACAGCGGGCGCGCACACGAACGCACACACACGGATGTTCAAACAACAACAAAAATAAACTTTCCGTTCATCTGCTGGGGCTTTTCTCGTTTAATCACACCCTCTTTTTCCCCCCGACTCTCCGGGCGAGCGGTAAAGCCCCTGGGTCGCGCTCCGTGCCATTCTCCTGGCCGGACAATCGCTGATAACAAGGTGGACGAGGCGCAGAGCCCCTGGGCTGCCTGGCGGAGCGCAGCACTCCAGTTATCCCGATGGAAATGTGCCGGGCCGGGAGGGCAGGCGGGGATCGGGATCGGGATCGGGCCCCGGCCACCCCGGCATCCCCGCATCCCGGCGGGCACCGGCGCATCCCTGCGCGCTGGGCGGGCACGGCGCTCCCGGGGCAGCGAACGGGGCAAAACCCCCGAGCGAGCGAGCCGGGGGGATCGGCCGGGGCTGCTGTGCCCGGCCCGGCCCCGGCCTGGCACTCAGCTCCCCGCAAGGGCCGGCAGGGGAAAGGAAAAAAAAAAAAAATAGAGAAAAAAATGGGGCGCCCTGTTCTTTCGCACACACGTGCGCACACACCCACGCAGGAGCACGTATCTATACCCCATTCTTTCCAGTTCCCCTGCCCTCATTCTTTTCTCTCTTCCCCTCCCCGCTTTCATCTGCAGCTGGACAACATTAAGGGCCTTCCAAACCCACGTGGTTCTGACCCCACAGCACTTTGATTAGGGCCATTGCCACCCCTCTCATCCCTGCCTCCCAGTGGCACGGAGATTGCAAGTTTACTTTTTGTAATATACACACATATTTTGCGCGGAGCATCCATAAAACTTTCAACATTTTCATGCCCGCTGGCTTGAGAAAAACGCCAAAATAGAAAAGCTTATTATTTTTAATATCCAACAGCTCCAGTGTTTAATTTGCTGCTCGGTGCACATGTTAGAAAGCAGCAGGCTCATGCGGAGGCCGCCCAGCCCAGCGCTGCTATAAAGGCGCTGCCAGCTGGGAGCCGGGGCTGCTCCTTTCATCACCAGGATGATCCCACTCCCGGGCCGGGCTCATCAGCATCCATCGGAGCGCCCGGCCCGGCCCCGGCACACAGCTCTGCCCAGCACAAAGGAGATGAGCGGGGGCACCTCCAGCCTGCCATCCCCACCAGCATCTCCGAGATCTGCTCCTCACCGCGGGGCACGGCAAAGCAGCTCCCTTCCGCAGCCCCCAGAAAATCTTATTTCCCACAGAGGTCCATTCACGGGAGCCTGGCAAACCTGTAAATGTCTACGCTGATTTTTCATTTGTTTTTTTAGTGGCTATCCCTTTTAGGACAGCCGTGGAGTAAACTTTGAAAAGGCAGCAGATGATTAAAAAGAACAATTCCAAATACTTTCTCTTTCATCTGAGGGTCTCAAACCATGTTAAGTATCGCATTACTCCTCTGCAGGTAATAAATATAATTAGGGCCGATTCCAAAACTTTATTTGTATTGAAAAGTATCTCACTCCGCAGGGGCTCCATTCAAATCAGCAAATCTCTGTGTGGAGTAGGAGGCTACTTAGTAAGAGAATTTGGCCTCAAATAAGGAAACTGAGATGCAGGCAGGCTTAGTAGCTTGCCCAAGTTGACACAGTTAGCCAACCCCAGCAAAAGGATGAAAAACAAAGACCCCACATGCCTCCCAGTCAACAACAGCCCTTATGCTGCTGAAAAATACATATATATTTTTTTAATACATATGTGTATTTGAGCTTTTTCCCCGCAGATTTTTTACTTTTCCTGTTGTGTTTAAAACATGCTTCATTTCTGTATCCCCACTCTGTAGGGCCCCTCTTCTTGGTGTTTCATTTTCCCCTTGATGCACCACTGCCCATCCATAAATGCTGCTCCTTCTGTCCCAGCCCTTGCCTTGCCTCCCCTCACACCTGGCCCTGGGAGGAGTTCACAGAGTGAAGCTGCACAGCAGCCACATCTGGAAGAGAATTAGGAGCACCTCTTATTAAAAGAAGGATAAATCTCAAGCATTTGGGTAGAACCTTACTTTGTGTGTGAGCTCCATTCAGCTCTAACCTCACATCCTTTTACCAACTCAGTTCCACACCTGCCCTTGTCCCACCATGTCCTTCCTTTGTCTGTTCTGTATTTACCCCTGTCCCATATCATTTCCCACCTGAGCTTTTCCAGGACACTGATCACACACCTCCTAAGCTGGTTTTATTCCCAGCACACTGGACTGGGGCTCCTGGATTGCTGGCTCTCTGCTATGATTATAAACCAAAGCAGCCACCATCAGCATCAGGAGTTCTAGAAGAAGAAATGGGCTAGATGAGGAAGAATCATATTAAAAGGAGGAAAAAAAGAAAAATAAAGGAGTGGGAGAGAAAACTAAGATAACTGAGCAAAAGGGAGAGCTGAGAAAGGGACAGGAAATGGAAGAAAGAAAGGAAATTGAGATCTCTCCCCTGAATGAGCTCTTCTTTTACTTAACCTAGTTTACAATTACTCTTAGCCCAATAAATTTTGTGCTCAGGTACCTTCTTCCCCATTACCTTCCTTTTATGTTTTCTGCAGCCTCTGAGCTCCCACTCCCAGATTAGTGGGAGCAAAGAGAGTGGTGTCCAAAGAGGAGAAATAAACAACAACTTACTGTTGCTGTTGTAGTAATTCTGTATTATGGTATCCTTGTCCTGTACTGGATTATGTGGATAATATATATATTACTGCAATATAGACAGTTAAGTATAGACTTGCTGATGAAATTACTTTCTCATAAGAAGTTCAACTGCAATTGCAAGATGGAGAACAGGCAAGTTAAGTGGTTTGAGGGAATCTTGAAACCCTTCTGAAAATCATTTCATATTGCCTTTCAACTTGCTTTTTAGAAATTGCCAGGACATGTCACAGAGTCTGCACATCAGAGAGTGGAAAAACTGAGAAATTCGGATAAATAACCACCGAGAAAGAAAAAAAATGTACATAACATGAAACTGTCCAGTTTTTAACATAGGAAATGTTATCTTGTTCTGAAACTTTTGACTACTAATAGGCAGCTCTGGTGGCCCTTGTTTCTGAGTGGGTGGCAGTTACAAAACCAACCAGCAACCTCCAGCATCCACATTTAATGCTCACAGTTCTTTCTTCTCAAACTGAGAATTCAGACAAGTTCTAATGTCTTGAACTGATGAGAAAAATGAAAACCCTCTCACTTACTACTCCCCTAACAATTCAGTGACTCTTCATTTCTCTTGCTTTGCTTCCTTTAAGGGGTGCTCAAACAAAAAAGGCCCAGTAAAAGAGGAAAATTTGGGTTGAACTAAAAAAACCTCTGATTTTCATTTGGATGAGGGGACACGACTGAAATCATAAACTCCTGTAAGAATTTTTGTGCTTAACTGATTTTTTTTGCTATTGTGGTTCTCCAATTCAAGAAGTGAACCAAAAAATCAATTATCCACCCAGCTCAAGTTAGAAATCCTGTAACTCCTGAATATTACACAGGCAGAATCCTCAAGTTCTTACACAAGCATACTGGAAGAAGGGAAATCTTAAATGAAACATTATTAAAAAAAAAATCCTTGAATGATATCATTTCAGTCTAGTGCCTTTGGCATATACTGCAATACTGTAAGCAAAGGGGGATCTGGGGGGGGAAGAAGAGCTTTTTGGGTTTTGTTATTTCCACTGTAGGTTTTAATAACAGGGACCTACCAAGTCCAAGGCAATGTAAGATGTTCCACAGAACGATTTGCTGGAAAATTCTCACAGAAAATATGCAAAACTCTGAAGATCCTAAATGGATTTTCTTTTTTAGGCACACAGTCCAAACAACTGCAGCATTAAGGATGAATCTGTGAGAAAGGGTGTTTGAACACACTATGGGAGAGTGGAGCGGGGCTGATGCATTTATTATGAAAAATATCTTGCAAATAATGAGTGCTTGCTTCAGAGCATGGAAATGTTTAGCTACAATGCAGTTTGGATCATATGCTTAGGAACAGATTTTTCCTTCCAGTGTGCATGCCTAGCTGCCATTTCCATTAATGGGAATTAAGTACATGTGTCAAGAGGAGAAGTTAACTCTTAGAAATAAAACTAATCTATGCCTTTTTTAAAGAATGTAAATGCCACATCAGGCATGTTCAGTGTTGGCAAAACTGAATGCTGAATATAGTATAGCAAAATCTGAGAAGGAGAAGGCGGTCTGGAGGACTGAAATTTCTGTGCTATTTAGAGTTTTTCAATTTACTGCATTTCTTCAAGGAAAAGTAAAACCATCTCATTTGTAAGTGGGAAGCCCTCATTTATCAGTTATTCACTTGCACTTTTAGCAAGGCCTTACCATCTGCAACCCTCCCTTTAAAAAGGGACTGATGCTACCCTTAAAAAGAAATCTGAACCTTCATCTAAATTCAAACTTCCCTGAATATTACAATAAAGCCCCTATTTATTTTTTTAAAGGAGGCTGAAACTCACTCTCTTATCCTGTCCACTCTGAATCAGCCAGGCTAAAGGAATCTCAACATTAATATATTTTCAAACTATAATAGAAATAGGGATTTTCAGGAATTAAAATAGTACGCGTAAACACATTGAAAATTAAATTACATGTCTATTTTAGCAATAAGTAACTTCTAATTGTAAAACCAAAATATATTAGTGAGGTGGCACAATCCTGGTTTTGTGTTGTGTGTTGGTTTCTCAGTCTCCCAACTCCCTCTATTTTCTGGATTATTATTGTTTTGTTATTTCTGTATACAAGGTCTCTTTACTGTTTGTCTTAATATCCTTGGTCTGCACAGAAGCAGCTTGAAAAAAAAAATTAAACAAAACCAGGACCATGAAAAAAAATGTCACAAAAATAGAGAGCATACCCATGGATAGGAACTGTGATTGAAATTATTTAAGAAAATAATTGGATTTCAAATTTACAGCTCCTCATTAAGGTTCTGTGTGCCACCACACCCAGCATGCACAGAGACTCCCAGGCAAGGGGATGATCCCTTCTCCTGGTGCTTGTGCAGAGCAGGGGCTGGTAGGCATCAACACTTAACAGGCAATGTCAGCTTCTGAGCCTGAGCATCCTAAACCCACAGCTCTGGTCTGCTTGCAATGGTAGATGATGAACCTGAGCATCCCAAACCCACAACCTTGGTCTGATTGCAGTGGTAGACAATGAGCCTGAGTATCCTGAACCCAACTTTGGTGTATTTGCAATGGTAAATAAGGAGCCTGAGTAACTGAAACCCAACTTTGATCTATTGCAATGGTGGATAATGAGCCTGAGTAACCTAAACCCACAACTTTGGTCTGTTTGCAATGGTGGATAATGAGCCTGAGTAACCTAAACCCACAACTTTGGTCTATTTGCAATGGTACACAATGAATCTGAGTATCCTGAACCCAACTCTGATCTATTTTCAATGGTAGATGATGAACCTGAGTATCCCAAACCCACACCTTTGGTCTATTGCAGTGGTAGATGATGAGCCTGGGTCTCCTGAACCCAACTTTAATCTGTTTGCAATTGTAGACAATGAACCTGAGTATCCTGAACCCAATTTTGGTCTGTTTGCAATGGTAGACAAAGAGCCTGAGTATCCCAAACCCACAACTCTCTTCTATTTGCAATGGTGGATAATGAGCCTGAGTACCCTAAACCCAACTTTGGTCTGTTTGCACCAGCAGATGATGAACCTGAGTATCCTAAACCCACAGCTTTGGTCTATTTGCAATGGTAGATGATGAGCCTGAGTATCCTGAACCCACAGGTCTGGTCTATTTGCAATGGTGGATAATAATTGTGGAGCTGATTCCATTTCAATGGTGGACAATAATTGTGGAGCTGATTCCATTTCAATGGTGGATAATAATTGTGGAGCTGATTCCATTTCAATGGTGGACAATAATTGTGGAGCTGATTCCATTTCAATGGTGGACAATAATTTGGAGCTGATTCCATTTCAATGGTGGACAATAATTGTAGAGCTGATTCCATTTCAATGGTGGACAATAATTGTAGAGCTGATTCCATTTCAATGGTGGACAATAATTGTGGAGCTGATTCCATTTCAATGGTGGATAATAATTGTGGAGCTGATTCCATTTCAATGGTGGATAATAATTGTGGAGCTGATTCCATTTCAATGGTAGACAATAATTGTGGAGCTGATTCCATTTCAATGGTGGATAATAATTGTGGAGCTGATTCCATTTCAATGGTAGACAATAATTGTGGAGCTGATTCCCAGTGCCCTGAAACTGAGATCTCCCTGCTCGACCCACTGGGCCTTTCTTCCTGGCTCTCACAGCGTTTATCCCACCCCATCCTCATCACTCCCACAGCAACAATTCTGTCCCTTTTCTGACTGATCCACTGAACCAGGCTAGTCATCACATTTTGTCTCTATTTCTAATCCCACTGCTTTTTCCACTCTGCTCTAACTCGTACACCGAGGGCTCAGGGTTTGAGGCAGACAGCTTTGCTTCCATGGATCATCAAGCAACATGCAAGCAGAAGTGCAGGGCTGTTTTTGGAGCAGTCCACATCACCCAGAAATGTGTTTTGTGAAGGCATTCCAGCCTTCCCCTTGTGGTCATGAGGTTTGCTGTGGTGTTTGCCATCCAGATCCTCCACACCCACACACACACTGCCTGTCTGCTTCCCTTACTAGAAGTGGTTTCCCTGGAGTGCCCCTGCAGTCACTTGTGACACTTTTAGCACAGAGCTGCAGCCACCCTGGGCTAACCAGATTGAACTCTTTGCAGGTGTGCATGACTCAAGCTGAGTTTAATTCATGGTTGCCCTTCCTTCACTGGATTAAAAAAAGTAGCAATATAAAGTTCTTTCAAATAATATGACCATTAGGTATTCACTTTTTACTGGAGGAACAGTGAAGAATTTGGCCTTTTCTAAGAAATATCCTCTGTCTGAACCAGTTTTGACTGCAATTACAATTAGAACACAAGAAGAGGTACCATTCCTACCTTCTGTAAACTCTTTATCTATTCCATTCTCTTTTAGTCTGTACAATCATAAGGACTCATATAACTGCTATCTAGAAAATGTTTCATAAATAGAAATACTGAAATGTCAAATTCAGAACAAATTTGGAACTAAATTCCTTTCTAGTATGCCATGCATGAGACCCCTACATTATGTATACAGTCTGTGATAAGATAAATACAAGTCAGTGTTTATTAAATGCAGTCAATTGATATTTAACTTGTTATATGAGTCCCTGTGAAGATCAAACTCTAAATTAAGCAGCGATTCTAATGCCATTAAATGCAAGGGAAGGAGATATAAAGCACATTGCCATCTTACACCTTGAGCAGTGATCAGCAATCAATGAGTATGAGGAGTTACAGCTCACTTACCAAGTTACAAAAGCATATGTAACCCTTAATTTATTTTAACGGGGCTCTGATGAAGTTTCATAAGTGATTTTCCACTTCTGAGTAAGAGCAAGAATCTCAACTCCTACTTTCAGCACACAGACTTCAATTCAGCCTCTATTAGAGAGAAATAAATACCTAAGTATGGTATAAAGCAGAGCAATGGCTTGTTATTGCTCTTTCTATGGGGGCTTAACTCTTGCTCCTCATCTCTCATTACCTGGGACAGAAACATTGCCAGGCTGGAATGCTACAGGCCCCAGGGAATGCTTCTGTGCCTTGTGCAGGGAAAAACAGAGAAAATACTGCCACAGAGTCCTGAAGCATAAATATGGGGAAATCAGAATATCTGGGGAGCCTCTCCAGAAGCCCTGATGCAGCCCAGGCCCAGGGCTGACTGCTTTCCAGCACCAATTAGCTGCTAAGACAGATCTTCAACACTTGCCATTGAGGTATATTCAGAATATAAAAGAATCAGAAAGGAGATATAAAAGAATATAAAAAACACAGGAAAAAAAAAAAAAAGACCACTAGGCTGAGACAAACAGACATTCATTAAGATAAAAATACAAAGACGTTTCTCAGGGATGTTTATCAAAGAAAATTTATGTCATAAATTTTTCTCTGCCTGGAGAGGATCCAGAGCTGAGTGTCTCTTCTCTTGCCATGTAACATTGTACTGAGTCCAGACTGCACATTTGGTCACCCACTTTTTGCTTTCAATAACATTTTCTATTTCTAATGTGGCTTTTGTTTTGTTGTACAAAGTTTAATTTCTCTTTCTTTTCGATGCGTTTTCTTTTTGTCATTATTTCAGAGCTGTGTTAAAGTAATTAGTGACACGATGCCAAGGACTGAAGCACACAAGCAACCTAAATATTTTGATTCACTGAGAATGCAGCCCATAATTTACAAAGTGCCTGACCCCATCCAATAAATAAAATAAAATAAATTAGATGACTTCTGAATGTTAACATGAGCCATACAGAGAAAAAACATCAAAATGCAGAAAGAGTGTAATATCATCACATCAGATACAAGACAGTCTTTTAACACTTTTTCAAGAAATGAAATAACATTTGTGCTTACCTTTTTTAACATTTGTCCCCACAATATCAGCCCTGTCACCCATTTCCATTTTGGGAGCAGTGTGGTTCAGCCTCGGGGCAGGGGTTTCACCAGGGAGAGGGGCACAGGTGGAATTTGTTCTCTTAAGGAAGCCTGAGCCAGCCACACACTGGCAGCAGGTGCTTCCAGAAGTGCAAATTGGGGGAAAATAAAAGGAGCAGGAGACAGATTCTTTCTTCTTCTTCATTTGTTTGTTTGTTTTTTAACTGGCCTTGGCTTTTTCATTTATTTTACAACTTGCCATAATTTTTTCAGAAGGTCCCAATATTGTAGTTGAAGCTCAAACATGCTGAGTGCAGCCAGGACAGGCATTTGGCACAGGAGGAGCCCCAGAGAGCCTTGTGCCTGTAATCTGTAAAAGGATCACAGCTTTTAGGGTGATTTGTGGGCTGTGACACACAGGCCACCAAAACATGACTTTGCCAGGATTTGTGTTCCATTGCATGAAAAAAAAGATGTACATCACTTAATGAAGCAATTTTTTCTTATGTTGGTTTGAAAAATGCCCCCTGAATTTCAGTGAGGACTGTGGCTCAGACACAAGGTGCAGCCTGGTCACAGTGAGGGTCAGCTGTGCATTATTTTATCTCCCAGGTATTTCATACAAGGGGGCCCAGGCTGGACAAGTGTTCTGTAATGAGGGGGGAACTCATTCCTGTCCCTCACCCCCTGCTGCATGCTTTAACTGCTTTACTGCTCCATAAAACTATATAAATCCAAATACATGTAACTTCTGAGCCAGAAGTAAATTACAAGTTCCATAAAAGACTGTTTCCTATTTTGTGTGTTTGCAACTCACTGACTCGTTCTTATAACTGAAAAAATAAAAAGGAATTGATCTCGCTTTATTTAATAAACTTCTATTTTTATTATTTATCTTTCCTCTAAAAAGTCTCGTAGCTTTTTCCTCATACAGAAGTCAATCTATTCAAGCACCTTGTAAAGGTCTTTTTCAAAAACTGCCATTAAAGGGAAAAAAATCTAATGATTGTATTTTATTATTTGTTGACAAGCTCAAGCAATTATCTTTATACCTATTTTTTTCTCTACAAAAGCTGTGCTGATGGATAGCTATTGTATCACAACACTCATCTATATGTCTCCTAATTTTATTTTTTATTACCACTTCAACCAATTTATCAAGTAAGGAAAGAAAAGTCATTAGACTAATTCTCAGCATCAATTCTACTGTTCAATTAAAGAGAAGCAGAAAAATGGCTTTCTCCAACCTTACAGGTTAGAAGCCAATATTAAAAGGAAAGAATAGATATTAATTTAGCAGCCCTATTTCAGCTCATCATCAATTTCCAGGTGCACATTTTTGATATGTCCAACTTTCCCCACTGCTCTGTGGCTCTTCATTTGATGAGTTTAGCATCTGCTTTTCCTTCACTTTTTTCTTTGACAATTGTAATCCTTAATACTCCAAAAGAATGGCTACAGGTTAGATTTCCCTCTTAAACCTTATACAATTGAATATGACCAAGAAATAATTTGGTTTTTCAGCAAACCTGTTACCCTTTTAACCTATTATTCTGTGTTAAAGCAGCAAGGAAGAAAACCTGAACTATCAATGTGTTACAGTACAGAGGGAAAAAATATTTACAAATGTGACGTGGATAGCCTTTTAGAAAACAACTGAATTTCTTCTGTGTAACTTCAATGGATCCAAGACATGATGCTTGTTTTGGATGGGGTTTTCCTATATTTCTAGCTATAATAATACTAATACTAATAATAGTAATAGTAACAATAATAATAATGGTGATAATAATAATGGTAATAATAATAATAATAATAGTAATAATAATAATAATAATAATAATAATAATAATAAGAAGAAGAAGAAGAAGAAGAAGAAGAAGCCACACCTATTCCAATGCCACACTTCTAATACTGAGCTGTGCAAATCAGTTTTTCCAGCAGCTTGGAGCCCAGTCCATACTCCAGACTTGGGCAGCCTTCAGAGGATAATGAACTTTGACCAGGCCTTGATACCAAGGATATCCAGAAATTCAGAGCCTGTCTTTGATGTGAAAGGTGATGTGGGATGGCATCAGCTCTCCAGAACTGAGGGAGCTGCAGGAATTGGACCAGAGGTTGCACAAGATTTACATTTTGTACCATGGCAGAGTTTTGATAGTTTGCACATGGTTGTACTAGTCTATATAAGAAAAATACTGTTTTTTTAGAAATGATCCAATGATTTGCATTTACAAATCTGACTGCAGAGTTTTGTGTCACTGCTGTGCAGGGTTTGAGTATTTTCATAAGCATGAGATGGAAGAATTTCACTCTTAATCAAAGCCTTACAAGTTGGGATTTTGAAAACTGAAATAAAGACACATTTCTTGTAAACCTTACTAAATATCTCATTGCACTAAAATTCTACCTGCAGACACAGTTTCATTCCTGGTAAATGCTCACAATCTCTGCCACCTTTTCCAATGTCCATAGAGGACCTGCAGCCTGTCCCTAAAGCACAGGATACTCAATGAAAATCCTAGGATTGTGTTTTTAAAGGTTGTTACACACAAGATCTGTGTACCACAGTGACTGCTCTTGTGTGAATGTTCAGTTATTCACATAACACAGGGGGTTTACTACATGGGGAGCAAACAGAGAGCAAACCTCTGAGGAGCAGTTTGTTGCACTGCTCAGATTTTCAGGCTCCTAAATAGCAGGAATAGCAGGAGGGAGGCTCATCCCCACCTCTGAGAGCAGCCCAAAGGCAGCAGACACCTGATGCACACCAAAGTGGATCCCACATCACCTGAACAGCCAGTCCTGAGCCCCTCTGCCTCATTATCCTGACCACACAGCCCCTCTGCACAAACCAGGAGCACTGCCCAGCATTTCACATATTCAGCATCAGCCACTGAAGCCAGGTGCTGCTGAGCTGTGTCTGGCTGTCCAAAATGTCATGGGCATCCCTGGACAAGCAGCAATCCAGCAGATCAGCTCTGAGAGCCACAGCATGCTGCCAATTGTTTGCAGTTTTGTGTCCAGAGGAGTTTCGGGCTGAGAGCATCCCCTGAGAGGGCTCCAGCACAGACCAGGAGCCCTGGGCAGGCTCTCAGCATCACTCCACACTGCACAGATCCCCTCCAATCCCACACAGTGAGCAAAAGCTCCCTCATGCTTCCTCACAGCCAGTTCTGTGCTGTTGTGATGTGTTTTACATGGAATTTGTGGGCATTTTCTGACAAGTGTGACCACACTCCTTGCACTCAGGCTTTTATTCACTGTAACCACCTAAGTACCATTGCTTTCTCACTGAAGGAAGAATTCAAAGTGTTCATTTTGGGTACTGAGATATACTTCAAACACCAAAAAAACCCCACCAAACCCCAAAACCAAACAACCCAAGCCTGACAAAAATACTGAGAAGATTTTTACGAGTGCCTTTATGAATATAAAGGATCTGGAAAGCTGTCACTAGGTGGGTCCATAGCAATGGATTAGACTTTGAGAGATGTTACATTCAGAACCCTGATGATTAGAACAGATGCAATATGGACTGAGAGAGGAGGAGGAAATGGGGCAGTGAAATGGGAGAGTTTCTTTCCTGCAGCTGCAAGGGCATCAGGCCTGGAAACCAAGGGCTGAGGAGCTGCTTGCCCTGGCTGCCCAGCCTTTAGATGGCTTTTGTTGAGAAGAGAACAATTCATGTAACAGCAGAAATTACTCATGTTCTCTCTGAGGTGCAGATGCTCACATGAAAGCTCTCCTTTCTGTAAGAGAAGAAGGTTAAGGAGATACAGGAAGGTGTTTGTTCAGACCCAAACCTCTGAACCTGCAAGCCAAAGGAGGAACGTTCCTTATCATCCTAGAAAATATTGATTTGGGACACTGAGTGGAAAGGAAAGTGTCATTTCTTAATTTGCTTTCTGTTTGAACTGCCATAAGAGTAAGGTGTTGGTTCCAGGCAGAAAACCCTTTGCTTTTGGTCTGGTCACATTTATTGAGGTTTAGTCAGACTTCAGCCAGGAGGAAACAGCCTCAGTGTGGCCACCATGACAGCAAGGAAGGAATAACAGGTATTTTCTCATTTCTGCTAAGCAGAAGCTCCTATCAGAACACAAAGATGATGAAAAACGTGGGTGGATTATTTGGTTCCAGCTGGCTCCACATCACACAGTAAGGAAATGCCATGATCTTTGACAGGTTCATATTAGCAAAAATCAAGCAAAAGATTATGGAAAAGCTTCCCATTCCATTATCAAATAATTTGGGGGAGGGAGAAGGATGGGAGACTAACAGTTTTTCTTTCTAAGCTCTCAGGAAATGCCTATTTTTATGACCCTTTTAGTGTTGAAAGCATTGTCTGAAATAAAGACTAATCTCAAAGGATGTGAAAAGCAAACCCATGGTAAGGCTGCTCAGAAAATGCAGAGCAGGAGGGAATGAGCCATTTTCCACTGGTGAAGATGCTGCCCAGGCCCTGCTGGCACCCTGAAAATAATCCTTACTTCATCTCCCACCTATGACCAACCTGCCCAACAGCCTGCAATACCCACAGCCAGTAAAACCCAACATCCCATCACACCCTACAGCCTGCAATGCCCCCAGCAATAAAAACAAACATGCCACCCTACAGCCTGCAATGTCTACAGTAATGAACACCAACATCCCACCCTACAGCCTGCAACACCCACAGCAATAAACACCAACATCCCATCACACCCAACAGCCTGCAATAACCACAGCAAACACCAACATCCCACCCTACAGCCTGCAATACCCACAGTAATGAACACCAACATCCCATCCTACAGCCTGCAGTGCCCACAGCAATAAACACCAACATCCCACCCTACAGCCTGCAACACCCACAGGAACAAACACCAACATCCCATCCTACAGCCTGCAATGCCCCCAGCTAAAAACACCAACATCCCACCCTACAGCCTGCAGTACCCACAGCAAATAAAACCCAACATCCCACCCTAACCCACAGCAAATAAAGCCCAACATCCCATCCTACAGCCTGCAATACTCACAGCAAATAAAAACCCAACATCCCACCCTGCAGCCTGCAACACCCACAGCAATAAACACCAACATCACCAGCACCTTCCTCAGGGAGAGGAGAGTGGGAGCACAGCCCTCATACATGAACACACCTCACTAACACCCTGTCTGTATGTCTGTAGGCTGTCTATACACCCTGTCTGTCTGTCTGTCTGTAGGCTGTCCATTCACCTGTCTGTCTGTCTGTAGGCTGTCCATACACCTGTCTGTCTGTGGGCTGTCCATACACCCTGTCTGTCTGTCTGTCTGTAGGCTGTCCATTCACCTGTCTGTCTGTCTGTGGGCTCTCCATACACCCTGCTAGGTGTCTCAGGCATTTTTCAGTCTGATCTCTGAAGGAAGCTCATTAAAGATGTGGGGACAGAATTTAAACCCTACCGCCCTGGTGTGTGAATTCACTGCTCCCTGTCCTTGGGCCACACAACTCAAGGCTGTCCTGTCCCTTTGGACATTATCAGGCTGCTGCTTTTAGGGTAAAAAAAGGTTTATCCCAACCACCAGGGGCTAAAGCTGCAACTACTGACCCAGAGTGTGTCTAGAAATTGGTACAAAGTGCAAAAAACACTTTGGTGGGAAATGCAAATAGCACAATGACAATGGCAATGGCACAATGATAAAACACAAAAAAGTGTGTTTTACTTACAATTACTTGCACTGCAAATAAAACACAGACCTGAGTAGATGGCACTCCCATTTCCACACTCCCTTCCACGACCTGTTCCTTCTTTTTACAATTAAAATGACCACGGATGAAGCATTAAAATGGTTTCATTATCTAATTCATTAAGCTAGAAGAGAAATACCTCTCTGCAGCCAAATTACTCTTTCATTCTTTCTGGCCAATTTCAACAATTTCATTATAAACATGACAGGTCTCAGCCAGCCCCAGCATTCTCCTCAAAAGTGGGATCACAGTTTTATCCCCCTGTGGCAGGAGGAGAGGGCAGCCCCCAGAGCAGCCCCCATCCCTGGATCCAGAGAGATCTCTGAGGCAGATAAGTGCCAGAAATGCTGCTCATCTCAGCCCAGAGAGCTGCTCTGCTGAGTGCACTTTATCCTAAGTGAAGGATCTCTCACAATTGGGAACTTTCAGCACAATCAGGGCAGACAGGAGCTAAGAGGAGGTTCTTGGGATCACAAGATTTCATTTAGGCACTTAGGCCCTGTCACTGCTCACATTAAACACTTGCAGATCTGAGCCTAAGTGCAGCTCCAGTTCAAGGGAACAAGATATTCCCTGTGTAAAGAAAATGGATGTGGTTGGAATAAAGGAAACAGGCTGGAAATTCATGTAAACTCCAGAGCTTGAATCTGCTATTGAGCAGTCTCTTGGAATTAATATCTTTGATTCTGAAAATATAAACATGTGCTACACCTTTAACGTCTGCTCAAAGCCCCTCAAATGCTCTAGGAGAGGCAGAAGTTAATTTTTGTTAAGTTTTTCTGTCAAACCAGACCAGGATATGTGCAGGACTCATCACAGGGCCCTTGCAGAGCAGTTGAACACTCTGAGCCAAGAGAACAGCAGGCAGCAGCACTGTGCAAGGGCTGAGCACTGGGGGTTATCAGGGCCCCTCAAACCTCACTCAGAGACACTTGGTCATCTCTGGGCAGTTGTGGCTGCATCATGAACGCTCTGATCTCAATGTGCATCACCAGAAACTGCACATCCTGTCAGCTCCAGGCACAGAAACATCACTGGGTAAGGATGGGCTGCCTGGAAATTCAAACAGGTGACACAGGGCAGCAATTCCCAATTCACACGGCCACTGTTGGTCCAGCTCCTTTCAGGTCTTTAAGGTCAACCCCTTAAGCATCCCAATCCTAAAAACAAGCCAGTATTTGTTTTCCAAGACTAGTTAGTTTTTTACAGAACTTTCAAAATAGAGAATGGGGCATAAGTGCAGAGAATTGCTACAAAAACTCACCAATGGGTCTTTGGTGAAACTGTTGTTTCAACAGCCACAATTTCCCTCATTGAGAGGCTATTTTCTTTGAGCCACTGCTAGTGTGTTATTGGCTTCTCTAATACTCAGCAAGGAATGTAGAAAACAAGAGAAAAGTTGAGGCTGGAGTGGATTTCAGTGGGGCTACATTGGGCACCTTCCTCTGATGTGCTCTCATCAATGATCTGCTACTGAAATGGCAGAGATGGGGCAAGGGATGGAACTCTGGGTGACCTGGAAATGTTGTGAACATTCATTTGAGGAAAAATTTAAATAAAAATCAAGGTTTTTTGAGAAAAAAAAAAATTAAAAAATCAACCTCATGCTTGGTTTGCAAACATGGGATGGAACACTGGGTAACCTGGAAATGTTATAAACATTCATTTGAGAAAAAAAATATAAAAATCAATGTTTTTTGAGAAAAAAAAAAATTAAAAATCAACCTCGTGCTTGGTTTGCCTTCTTGGGGATTTATGGCTGCTTTGAAGAGATGAGGCTCACAGTGGTGGCCATTATAGCTGACATGTTATTTGTGTGCTGTTTGGATTTTGGTCACCAGAGCATTTTGCTTTACATGCATGTCGAATATCCAAGATCTTGACTAATGCTGATAAACCAGAAAAACCATTTGTTGCACATCAGGTAGATTTCATGTCAATAATAGGGCAAACAAGCCTCTTATCTTGTATTGTATTGCTGTTTGCTTCCAGGTGAACCTGGAAAGAGAAAAGCAAGGAGGAGGGCGAAAAGACCAACAAAACTCTGAACTTTTTAAGTTCTTCAAAATGGTTCTGTTCAGCAGATCAAAGTATAGACTGGTTCTTATTTTATCCAGAGTTGGCTTATCCCTCCACCATAAGGACTTCTTTAATTCCTGTAAAACAACTGTGTGTTCAGGAGAGTGTCTATTCTGAAAATGTTTCTATTCATAAAAATGGCATTGCTGAGCTCTAGCTCTCCAGCATGTTTGCAGCTCCGTGTGAGATTTACTGGCTGACAGATAAAAGATGTCTTTTTCAAGCAGCAGCCCTGAACACTCAGTGAGGGATCATAAAATCAATCTGGTTACCTAGTGCCTCATCCAGCAACAATGGGCAGGGACAATTTGTTCACTGTCACCACGTGGGCAGCTCCATTACCCTCAGAGGAGCCAGGCTCACATCCCACTGCTGGTGCCCTGAGCAAGGGGAGCCTCATTCCCCTGGTGCCCTGAACATGGAGCCTCATCCCCCTGGTGCCCTGAACATGGAGCCTCATCCCCCTGGGCCCTGAACATGGGGAGCCTCATCCCCCTGCACTCCTGAACATGGGGAGCCTCATCCCCCTGGTGTCCTGAACAAGGGGAGCCTCATTCCCCTGGTGCCCTGAACATGGAGCCTCATTCCCCTGGTGCCCTGAACATGGAGCCTCATCCCCCTGCACCCCTGAGCAAGGGGAGCCTCATCCCCCTGCACCCTGAACATGGGGAGCCTCATCCCCCTGCACCCCTGAGCAAGGGGAGCCTCATCCCCCTGCACCCTGAACATGGGGAGCCTCATCCCCCTGATGTCCTGAGCAAGGGGAGCCTCATCCCCCTGGTGCCCTGAACAAGGGGAGCCTCATCCCCCTGCTCTGCCAGCCTGGAGCAGGGGTCGGCACCCTTCCAGCAGGGATGTGCCAGATTGCAATTTTCTTTCCCAAATTAGAGTTTAAGAATGCTGGCAGGAAGTTTGCAGGAGCCAACAGACGCTGCCTCTCAGAGAGGAGCCGTGCTGCCAATCAGCTGATTGGCACTGCCTTGCCTCTGGGTGAGCCAGGGGCTCTGGGGAGCCAGGAGCTCTGCAGGAGCCTGAGCTGCCTGCTGCCCTGGCCTGTGTGCCACCCCATAATCTGTGTGCCATCCTATAACCTGTGTGCCATCCCATAACCTGTGTGCCATCCCATAATCTGTGTGCCACACCATAACCTGTGTGCCATCCTATAACCTGTGTGCCGCCCTGTAACCTGTGTGCCACCCCATAACCTGTGTGCCACCCCATAACCTGTGTGCCACCCCATAATCTGTGTGCCACTCTATAACCTGTGTGCCACCCTGTAACCTGTGTGCCATCCCATAACCTGTGTGCCACCCTGTAACCTGTGTGTCACCCCAAAACCTGTGTGCCACCCCATAATCTGTGTGCCATCCCATAACCTGTGTACCACCCTATGGAGGCAAAGGACCAAAGGAAAATAGCATTTCACACTCCCTGGAACTTGCACAGTGATAGGAAATACAAACTTCCTCAGTGGTGCCAGTTTATTTTTAACTCTTGAATTTCGTCTAGAAGCGTGTGGGCAACTCCAGTGCCTGAACACAGACTTAGAGAAAAGAAACACCTCAAATACATGGCCTAAACACACAGTTTAGATAAAATAAACACCTCAAATACATGGCTTTAACACACACTTAGAGAAAAGAAATGCCTCAAATCCATGGCCCTTGCTGTGGGCTCGTATTCTGAGCTCCTCACACATTCCCTTCCTACAAACTCACACACCTCTTTCACTTCCAGGAGCACACAAACATTTTCAATTAGTCAGAGAGCAAATACACATAAATACAGCATGGTGGTTAGGGCAGAATAGATAATGGAGAGCAAGTGTGCATTTTAAAATCAAAGATGCCTGAGAAGACAAACAGTAATTTTCTGAGGTTTTTGGCAGGGCAGGTTGCTGAGTGTGACCGTGCTTACAAGAGTTCTTGGATGAGGGAAGAGATGAGGATCTGACTCCATGGTTCAGAAGGCTGATTGATTATTTTATGATATATATTACATTAAAACTATACTAAAAGAATAGAAGAAAGGATTTCATCAGAAGGCTGGCTAAGAATAGAATAGCAAAGAATGATAACAAAGGTTTGTGTCTTGGCTCTCTGTCTGAGCCAGCTCACTGTGATTGGCCATTAATTAGAAACAACCAATATGAGCCAATCCCAGATGCACCTGTTGCATCCCACAGCAGCAGATAATCTATTTTACATTTTGTTCCTGAGGCCTCTCAGCTTCTCAGGAGGAAAAATCCTAAGGAAAGGATTTTTCATTAAAGATGTCTGTGACATCTGAGCGTAACTGAGACATTAAAACTGCCTCATTCAAAAAGCTGCAGAGGGGAGAAGAGCCATCCCAGCCCTTTCAGATTTTCAGTGAGTGGCTGTCGTGCTTTGAAGGCTCCCAAAGTGCACAACCAGCAGCACTGCTGCCAGCCATGCAACTCTGTCCCCTCATTCTGCATTCCCAGCCCAGCAGCAGGGCACCGATGGAGCTGCCACCAGTCCTCTTTGGGCTGTCTGTCTGTCTGTCTGTGCCTCCTTCCCCACGCAGGCTGCAGCCCCCAGTGCTGTGAGAGCAGCAGCTCCCGTGGCACTGGCAGCTGTGCAGTAAATCCTGGGATTCTGCTGAGCTGGGATTGCTGCTGCTGGATTAAACACAGTGTCACCTGGCAGGGGCATGGGCTGCAGCCTGGCTCCTGGCAGAGCAGCTCATGGCACTTCTTTATTAAGTTCAGGTTAGATTCACTTAAGGAATGTGCTTGCCAGCTATGCCATGTTTTCAGCTTTATATCCATCATGATGATAAATGGTCTATTTACAAAGATATTCATAATTAAATTCTTACCTTCTTTTCCCAGCCCAACATAAAACACACCTATCATTGTGTTCTGCTGAAGCAAGCCAAATTCCATTAGAAACATTTTCAGACATCAGCACAGGATCCTTCCCTACTCTGCTCCAATCCTGAACTTTCTAAAGATGGGTGCCTATTTTTAGGGCTTGAGATTGTTAAAAAAATGACAAATTACACAATAACACCCTTCACTTCCTTCCCTTCCTTCCTTCCCCCTCCTTTTCTTTTCCTCTGTACTCCTGCAATTCAGTGAGCCATCTAGGAATATATGAAATTTTGAGCATCTGCCTCTTTACCTATGCAATTATCAGAACAGAGCTGTTATAATGTAGTGCCTGGGAACCTCAGCCACCAGTGGATGGTAGCTGCTACTGTGAAAAATCATAGTTCCTGCCCCAGGCACTTGGCAAGTTATGAAACAAGAGGCAGCAGTTAGACTGCAGCAGTATGGAAGTAATGAAATACATTTGCTCAGGATTATTATGCAGCGGTCTCACAGAGACCTAACAAGTTATTTTAGATATTAAGACAAACTATCAGCCCAGCCAGAGTTTCAACAACTCTACCCCCCTCTTTGCAGGCTTTGTTTTGTGGTTTATTGGTGGCATTTCACCTCCTGCAGGAATGGACTCTGAGCAGGGTCTGCTGCTCTGCAGTGAGAGTGCAGCCCAGGCACAGCTGGGCTCTGCAGCACTTATGAAGTAAAGAAGTTATTAATCCCTACAAGCATATAAATCACCGTGCCCAAATACACTACAGCTTCTCTAGCATGTTTTACTCCCCCTCTGAAATATGAATTTCTCTTCAACCTGCCTTATGATATCCATGGATTTTTTTTTCCTGAAGTACCTGGGGAGGGATTCTAAAAAATGCCTTAAAATGTAAATAGACAATCAGTCTGTAGCATTCAAAACTGCTTACAGAAGTAGTGCTTAAGCACATTTAAAAATTCCAGATGAACCTTCCTGTGCCTAAGCAACTTAGGCCCTGACCCATCGTGCTAAAAACTTTGCTCCAAAATTCCCCCTCTCCCCATACACATCTCAGGGCTCTGACAACAAACCCTTTCTTCCTGGGCTAAATCTGGTAGCAGCCAAGCTTTCCCTTGAAGTATTTAATTAATCTCATTGCCAAAGTATTCTTCTTGAAACCTTGATAAAGAGGCACTCAGCACTCAGAATTAAAATGGATGGGAAGGGAAGCTGGGATGGGATCTGTCTCACCTAATATTACACATTCAGCATAGCTGCTAAAATCAGATATTAACACAAACTATCAGTCCAGCCAGAGTTTCAACAACTTCATCCCCCTCTTTGTCAGGCTTTGTTTTGTGGTTTATTGGTGAAAGAAACCACTCCATTCATGGCTAGCAGGGAGAAGTGGGATCTCACAGGACAGAATTAATTTGACACCTCCTAAATAACTACCAAAGGGTTTCTAGTGAGTTGCATCTCAGCTTTGACAGAAAGAAAGAAAGAAGAGATAACTCATTTAACCCCAGCTCCTGCTTTGAAGGCAGCTGAAGCTGGGGGAGATGGATTGCACCACTGAGTCTGCAGGTTAAAGCAGGATATTGATAGTCCAGTTCTATGAATTCCTTCCTTCCTGTCATTGACTCTGAACATAACCACCAGCAAATCATTTAACTTCTCAATGTTTCAGTTTATATATCTATAAAAAAGGTATATTATAGTGCTATTACACTCTAGATAGGCTGCAGAGTCATAGCAGGGCAAAAGTAGCTCTTGAAAGTGTGCTGAGAACCTCAGAGGGAATATATTAAGTATGTGCAAACCATATTAAAGAGACTACTAAAGAATGGGGGGAAACAACTGACAAGACTTGGAGCAAGAAATAAAAGAGATTAAATTCCACTGGCTGCACATAAATGTTGTGAATAGCCTACCTTACAAATGTTTAGCATGTTACACGTGCTCAGGAGAGCTAATATTTCAGGGTGGATTTTCTCCACAGCACGAGGAGAAGAGAAGAACTTGGTTAAATCCTCACCTGGGGTTCAGGAGCATTTTCCAGCCAGGGGAGCTGGCTGTGCCACCCAGCCTGGCAGTGCTGTGAGTGAAGCTCTTGTGCAGGGTGCTAATCTTCCCAGAACTCTCATTAAAAATGGATGTGCTTCCAAACAGCCAGGACATCCGTTTTTTATCTATTAGTCCTGTGAGCATTGCTCCTGGTGCATTTCTGCAGGCTTTTCACAAAAATAAAAGGGGGAAAAGGTGAGTTAGGATGGCCATCTGCATGGCCTTTATTCCCCACCTAAGGAAAATGTTTAACTTGTTGGTCAGGTCAGCACAGTAAATTTTGGTTCTGTGTCTGGCTCTCTCCTGGCCTGTGCCTGGAAGCAAAGAGTTAATGTTCCACATGCAGCCAGAGGTGCTGTAAAGGAGGGAGGAATTGAGCACCCGAGGTGATTATAGCTGAAAACATGACTCTAATGTAGGGAAATAATTCATATTTAAATAATTGATTATTATCTACAAAGTTATCATTATAATCATGTTTATAATGAATGCATGTTTTACCAATTTGAAATAACTAAGTATTCTAATCTTAGCAAGCTTAAAGAAAGTCTGTTAATGAGATAAGAATATTTTCCTTTCTGCATATGCATTAACTGCTCTTTTTTTTTTCATTTCAGAAAAGATGCCTGCAAATGGATTACTCTGGGATGTGCTCTTGCCAATTCACCAGTGGGAATGCAGGTAGATTCACTGCTGGGAAAAATCTGGGGTTTGAATTGTGCCTGCTACTTCCGTTTGAAATGACATTTCCCTCCAGTTCTTTGTGCCTGTCCATTCAGTTCCATGATATTTTCATTTCTGTGTTCCATCAGGGGCTCAGCCAAATTGCACTCCTGAGTATCTGGGAAACACTTTCAACTCAAGGCTGTGGGACACCAAACATCCTCTTTTCTGGTGGGAATGGGTGATGCACATCCTTTGAGTGTCCTCAGCTGTTATTCTTCATTCTTCCCAGGCAGAGAACAACCTCCCATTTCAAATGCAACCTGTGCTCTAGGCATCACCACCATATTCACTTAGAAGCCCATGCTAATGCTCTGTGAGGTGCTAACCTCCACCAAAATTAGTAAATTCAGGAATTTAAATCATGGAATCATAGAACAGTTTGGGTTGGAGGTGTCCTTGAAGATTTATGTAATTCCAATCACCTTGCCCTGGGCAGGGACATCTTCCAAATAGAATTGAAAAGGCCACCTGTGTTACAATATTATTGTTAATATTTTTTAAGCAGACACCCCTTTGTCATAGACTGGATTCAAAGCTCGAGGCCACAGTCAAACACACAAAAGAATAGCTGGCTTTTTCCTCTTTAAATTGTTGATATGAAAGAGACAGGACAGAGTAATTGTTTAATCACTGGCACATTGCTTTAAATCTCATTCTCAGCACACACAGAGAAAACAAAAATGGCTGGAAAGGGCACGGAGGCATTTGAGCTGATTGATGGCAGGTCAGCAGCCCATGCACAACAGATAGAAAATGGAGCAGATCAGAGCACCACCTCTGAAAAGCATTCCATGAAGCTGATCTCAACCAGAGGGATGTTTAATACAACAGCAAGGTGGAAATTCCAGCCAGTGTGCAATATCATGTAGTGGATTGCATGGGGACAGAAAAGGTGGGAAATTGAGGATGGCAAATATTTTTGCTACTCTTTAGAGCCCTCACTTTGCAGCAATATTTGCCTATTTTAATAAATGTCACGTTCCAGAAGTTGACCCTTTAAACTGAAGAACGTGGCAGTGCTACTCAGGATGGGCAGTCCCTGTGCCCTCAGTGGGGCAGGCAGCACTTCCTGATTTCCCCTAAATTCCTGTGCATCCATGAGCACAGCCCAAGCCCATTCACACAGCAGGGAACTCTTCCCACAGCTGACATTCTGCACCTGCTTTGCATGCACTGCACTCTTCCCTGGGCAATCCAGCAGGTCCCAGAGAGCAGGAGCAGAGTCCTGGTGGTTATTGCCCTCTCTGAGGTTTCCCCATCACTTCAGCAATTCTCTCCATGAGGATTTAACAGCCTCTCCTGCTCCTGGGATGTGCATTAGAATTTTAAGGTAAATATTTAATGTTTGCAGATGACAGGAGAGCACGCAGCTGAGCAGATTATAAAACATGGTAGAGTTTAAAGGAACACATGGCAGAGGAGGAGCTGGCACCCTGGGAGGTTTGTGAGGATAAGGAGCCCCCGGTTTGCTGACTGCCCTCACTGGAGTTCTGTGTCAGAGCAGCATGAAAGAGCAATTTAAAAGTATTTAAAATGTGCTCTTAGGTGCTGGTTTGAATGGGTACTGGAGGAGAAAGTCACTGTCAACAGCTGGAGAGTTGGCAACTGACAGAGGAATCAGCAGAATTCTGGAAAACCTCTGGAAGCGCAGCTGGAATCAGGAGCTGTTCAAGATAAATGTGGGAATTTGGGGGATACATCTTTAACTTTTTGTTTTTTATGATGTTACTGCTGAGGGCTGCAGTCCCAGCTGCTTTCCATATCCACTGAAGCTCTGTGGGCTGCCAGGACTGGAGCACTCCCCAGCACTCAGATCTGAGAGCTCGGGTTAGGAGGGAGCCACAGGCTTTCATGCAGGCATGAGATGGGAGCTAAGAAGTTCCCTCACATTAAAGTTCCTGTGAATCCGTTCCTGTCGATGGAACCAATTTGGCTCCTTCCCAAAATGGTATCAGAATCTGCCCTTTGATTGCCAGGCAGAAAAGATCAGGCAGCTCACTGACTGATCCAGTGATTTGTTATGACCTAATTGTATATTTAGATGTAAATGTTGCCTTTGGATTTGCCTGTGAGGGCAAAATTTGACCCTTTCCCTTTTTTTCCAGCTGAAATGAAATTATGCCTAAGTAACACATCAAAAGAGGCAGGAATTTGCAGTTGGCAGCATTTAAGGATTCTTATTATCTATTGATATTACATTAATTAGATATTCCCCCTGCTCAAATGATTCAAATGTATTTTTTTTTTCAGGACTGGGAAAAAGGAGCATGGCTTGTACTGGAAATGAAGATGTGACACAGCATTCAGCTCCTGCCCTTTTCTTTAACCTGTCTTGCACAAGTGGCAGGACTGGGAGAAAGCCTGGCTGAGAACACTCCAAAGCAATACATCTCTGTTCTGAGCACTGCTTTCATGGGGACAGCTGCCTGTTTGCACCATTCAGCAAATTACATTCAGGATTGGGCCTGACAAGCCTGATTTTGTGCGAGGAGCTAAATGGGCCAAGAAATGAATTCTATTGAGAGCTACCTATGTAGGGATATCAGAAATGCACCATAATTCAGGCATTTCTGTAAAACAGTGGGGCTGAACTTTGCTGCTGAGTGTGAATGGACAGAGAATTTCAGTCCTGGAGCTCAATTCATTAGCCTGAACAAGCATTAATTGTATTTCTTTGAAGCAGAGGGAGACTATTCCACAAGTATTATTTGCCCCATTTACAATAAACTGCATTTGTATATTTTATTTGGATATCTGGCTATTAACAGGAAATATTTACCATCAGAAATAAATTACCCCTTCCTAAAAAAAACCCAAAAACCGTATGCTCTTAGGTTCTGGTTTGAATGGGTACTAGAGGAGAAAGTCACTGTCAACAGCTGGAGAGTTGGCAACTGACAGAAGAATTAGCAGAATTCTGGAAAACCCCTGGAAGTGCAGCTGGAATTGTAAAAGTTCTGATTTAACAATTGAAGATTTTTACAAATCACCTGGAAGTTTAAGAGCCTCAGAAGATTATCACAGATCACTAACACGTGATCTTCTGTGCTGGATAACTACTTTATTGTGTTTTTATAAAATGATGGTGTTTTTTAGGAGCAGGCTGCAGCTTTACTCCCCAGCCAGAGTGGTTTTGTTTTGCACCCACAGTGCAGGGAAAGCAGACAGTGTCAGATCAGCCAGGGCTCAGAGCAGCCTCGCTGATCCACAGCTCCATCCCAGAGTGCCAACGTGCCCTGGGCTCCTCCTGGGTACCCCCAGGGCCAGAGCAGCCACGCTGATCCACAGCTCCATCCCAGAGTGCCAACGTGCCCTGGGCTCCTCCTGGGTACCCCCAGGGCTCAGAGCAGCCACGCTGATCCACAGCTCCATCCCAGAGTGCCAACGTGCCCTGGGCTCCTCCTGGGTACCCCCAGGGCCAGAGCAGCTCCCAGGGCTGGGTGGGAATTGCCACAAAAGGGATGTTCCTCAGGGACAGCAAGGGAGACAGAAAGGGCCAGGGAAGGAGGGAGAGGATTGATGTGCAGAGGGGATGCTGGAAGAAGTCAAAAGGGAAATGCAGAAGGAAGAGGATAAAGGAAGCCGTGGGATGTGTTGGTGGTGGCAAGGAAGGACAAGACAGGACTTTGAGCTGTGAGTGACTGAGTTTGTACCCAAAATCAGATTTTCAGTCTCTCGTTTTACCCAGTCTCACAAACACAGATTGCTCTGCCATTGCCCTGCCAGACTTTTCCCAGAGATCCCCTCCACTACACCCAGAGGCACAGGGGCCACCCAAGCTCTTTTCCTTCAGGCCTAACCCTCTGAGCAGTTCCTTTTCATGCCTGCAGTTTGCCTTTTTACCTCTTTTTGTGTCACACCATTAAATTTTATCCAGCTGCTCTGGAGCCATCCACAGGTGGTCCAGAGCAAGGAGGGGAAGAGCCCAGGAAGGACCCAGGTGAAACCATCACCTTTTACAGATGCTTATTTAGAGAATCCAGGGAGCCACAAGCAGCCAACTTTAGCCAACAAACACTACTGCAATATGTCTTTCACAGTGCTCCAGATCTGGAAAAGCCTGAAGGATCAGAAAGTATTTTTGGTTTTTTATTTGCTAGATCCAAGTAGACAAGCTGTTATTTTATTGCTCTGTGTAGATGCTCCTACTTTGATGGACAAAATGTCTGGCACAATTGGACCACAAAGTGACATAAATCCCAACAGAACAAAAATATATCCATTACCTACAGTATGCCTGGAATCAATCTCTGTGAGGGATGATTATGGTATTGACCTGAGATCTGTCAGTGCAGTTTCCTCTGAGAAGTCCCTGGTGCTGTAGACAGAGCCCCTGAGGGGGTTATCTCTCATGTACACCAATGTGAACTGAAGAATAAAACTTGCCTCGTGTGTGTGCCTCTCACAGCCAGATTAAAACCATTAATGGCTGTTGGATTAGCAGCTCAGTACAAGTTGTATTGAGCATAAAATAAATAAAATAAATAAAATCATAAAGGAAATGAATATATATGGAACAAGGAATCCATGTCACAAAGTCCCCAGCAAGAGACACTAAACAAGTCACTCCATAATGCAAACCTTCACACCTCAGTGCTCCGTGTACCTGGATAAACTTCAGCAGATATCTGCATAAATTTGGTAATTAGGGTGGCAGCAGCAAGGAAACAAGTGCTGGACAGGGTAAACCAGGAATCCCTTAGTGCCTAATGCATTCTAGTGTTTATTACAAAGACCCTCACTTCACCTGGAATTAATACAAGCAGGTTTTTTTTCAGTCTCTGGGGAAGATGCATCCACTTTGAGTGCAGTAATTGCACGTGGATTAATCACCCAGAATTGCCTGCAAAGATCACATCATCACCCAGACCCAAACACCCATCCAAAGCTAAGGAATTAATTCACATACAGTGCCAGAGTTCTGCCAGAGGGAAGAAAACCCTACAGAACACAGCCCTTGCCATGTGTGGTGTAGGTGGAAGAGTCATCCCCTTTATCCCCTGGACACCAACCAAAATAAAGTCAGGAATTTTAGATTGCTGCTGACTAACAGGATTAAAGGCAGGTCCATGAAATTTGAGAGTGTCTCCTGACAGTCAAGGCTCTTCTGGCAGTTTGTTCATCAGGACAGAAGTGAAGCCACATTTTGAGAGGCAATATAAGCAGCTAAACACCACAGCCCTGTCACTATAGGGCACGAAAAAACACAAGTGCACACTGCTGTTCTCAAGGTGAAAGAAAACAGAAGCTTATTTTTTAACTCTCACATTTATAGTTTTCCAAGAGTGACAGTGGATTGGAGGGTGACAGTGCCACCTCTCCAATGACACTGGTCAAACCAACAGCCCATCAACTCTCTCCTCTTCCATAAAGGAATGCAAAACAATGAGTTATTTACAGAAAGTGTGTGTGAAAGTTCACTACAAGAATGTCAGCATCAAAAAGCTCAGAAAATCTCAAAAAACCAGAGTAACAATAGCCCTGGGCCTTGATGCAGTCAGGCTGCATCATGCCATTTTCTCATGCAGCCAGGCCAAAGGAGATCAGCTGAGCAGGCCACAACAAAGTGCTGGGCAGAGAGGCATGAGCTGCTTCAGGGGCCAGAATCCCAACGTGGAACATAAAAGGAAACTCAGAGTCACTTCCTCTGCTTGTGACACTCATTGTTGCTGGGCTGGCTGGGACCTCATCCTCCAGAGCTGTGTGAAAAATCCTCCTCTGGATTCTATCAGCACTTTTATCACTTTTATCAGAGATGGGGAGACACGGGGAGGGCAGGCTCACAGACAGGAGATGGAAAAGCTCCACAGGAACCCCAGAGCCCTGTGCCCTGTCAGAACAGGGCTGAGCACGTGTGAGAGCCCCACTGACAGCTGGAAATGTCAGATTTGGGCTGTTCCCAGACCTTGTCAGAGTGTGCCCCTGTGACCATGTTCACAGGGGTCTGAGGGTGAGGGAAGAGATGAGGATCTGACTCCATGGTTCAGAAGGCTGATTTGTTATTCTATGATATATATTACATTAAAACCATACTAAAAGAAGAAAGGATTTCATCAGAAGGCTGGCTAAGAATAGAAAAAAAAGGAATGATAACAAAGGTTTGTGGCTCGGACTCTCTGTCCAAACCAGCTGACTGTGATTGGCCATTAATTAGAAACAACCCCATGAGACCAATCCCAGATGCACCTGTTGCATTCCACAGCAGCAGATAATCAATTTTCCATTTTGTTCCTGAGGCCTCTCAGCTTCTCAGGAGGAAAAATCCTGAGGAAATGATTTTTCATGTAAGATGTCAGTGACAGTGCCCCTGTGGCTGATCCCGTGACACAGCTCAGGTTTGCAGGCCACATTTCTTTTTTTAACAATCAGTGGTTACCCAACCTTACCCTGGGGAGAAGCATTTGAGGAACACCAAGTTCCTTTGTATTTGCATTTTTTAGAACACTTCGAGTTTGTCTCAGAAGTTTTATAAATTAAAAGATTTGCCACAGAGACCAGAACTGTTCTTAATCAGCATAAAGATGTATAACTGTCCTAAACTCTTCCATAAAAAGATGAGTTTTACCTGGCATTCTGCAGCAATTCCAAGCTTTAGCATCGTAAGAGTTTAAAGGATGGGACATGGATTGCACATTACAGTGTCTGATGCATTACCCAGGGGTTTCTCAGTCATTTTGTAGTACATCTGCAGTCAGGCTGGGACTATCACTCCATCAAATTGGAATAAATAAATATTTTGCATGCTTATAAGCGCCCATAAACAAAGTCAAACATGCACTTCTCTCTGAGAATTCACAGGCTTTTTCAGGCAGGGGTTGATCAGCCACAGGAAATTGCAGGAAGGGACACAAATGCTCCCATCCCTTCTGTGCAGGGGGTGATGCCCCAGCAGCAGTGAGATCCTGAGTGCCAGGAGCAGGGACTGGAGAGCTCAGCCAGGGCTCACCCAGCACTCCCAGCAACACCCACCAGGCACTCACTCCCATTGCATCCTCAAACTGCTCTGGGCTCTGCCTCCATGAAATATTTAAGAGATGTGCATGCAAAAACAAAGGTATCTGCCATCAGGAATAGCCTAACAAATTGCTTTAAAAGAAAGGAGGTCTGCATAATGGTATTAAGGAAATAAAAAACCCCAAACAAAAGGTTTGAAAGGTCTTGCATCTCATTTTTGACCCACAGCTTGAATCCACTCTTGTTTCTGTTTGCCTCTAAAGTATTTCCAGTCATTCTATACTTATAAAATAATTAGCATACTTCAGAAACTACAATTTCTGTAAAGCCAAGGTTTCTATGGTAGGAATTTTCAAGAAGGAAATCATTCCAATATCTTAAATTTGAATCCAATAGGATAGAAACCCCCTGGAATTATTACAATAAACATCACTGCAACAAATGTGGGGACAGCCAAAAAAAAATGAAAACTCAGGTTGCATGGGAAGTGCTGAGGTAACCTCAGCTAGAGCAGCACAAAGGCTGCTCCTGGTTACCAAATCCCCCATAAATCTCATCAAGCTAATGTTAATTTCAAGAGTGTTTTAGCACAGCTGGGAAAAATTCATACCATAGAAAACTTGGCTTTACAGAAATTGTCGTTTCTGAAGTATGCTAATTATTTTACAAGTATACAATGACTGGAAATACTTTAAAGGCAAACAGAAGCAAGAGTGGATTGAAGCCGTGGGTTAAAAATGAGACCCAAGACCTTTCAGTGGAAGTGTGCAAACATTTTCAGCACAGATTTGGATGGTTTACTGCATTCTGCTTCCTCTATTCTCCCCCTCTCCAAACTGCATCGAAATTCAATGAAAAAAATGTATGGGAAAGGAAAAATAATATGGATACAGTAAGACAGAAAACACTTAGTGGCCATAAAAAATACAAAGATGCCATTATTACTATTTATATTACATTAGCAATCACAAAATAATGCACACTTTACAAACACAGAGATACAATCTCCCCCCAAAAACAAGTTTACATGGGAAGCCAATGAGCAGGAGGAGCTGGACCTCCTTGCTGGGCTGGGTTTAACAGCACCTGTGGCTTTCTCCAGCCCTGAGATGTGCAGGCAAACAGGGGAACTCTGCAGGGGCACAGCCATGGCTTTATGGCATGGAAATACATTCACTCAGGGATGCAATGGCAGTTACAAAATAGTTTTAAACTGGTTTCATTTTTTAAACTTGTTTCTTCCACACTGCTGCTGGAGAAAGAAGTTTTCAAAGTCCCTACATTTCTATAGGCTCTAAAGAGGAGTAGAAATAAATTAATTTAAAAGAAAATTCAGACATTTTCCTGAGGATTGCCCTCATTCCCAGCAGCCTCCCCCTCCCTCCCTGAGCCACAAAACCATACACAAAACCTGGAATGACAGCACAGAGGGACTCCTCATACAAAGTGTCCTCTCCTCTGCCTAATGCCCCAAACATTGCAGGTCTTAGAGGGAGGTTACTTGGAGAGTAAAAGAGCAAGAAAATGATTGCAGGGTAGATAATATCATCCTTTCCCTCATGGTGACTTTTCCAGGCCAGTTATCAATACCATCTGCATCATCTGAAGCAAGCTGCAATCCAGTATGCTGGAAACTCAGCAAGAACACACCCCAGGAAAAGAAAGGAGCAAGCAAAACTCACTCAGGAGTTCTGTCAGTGGGACTGGAGGCATTGCAGTGCCACTGCAGAGTGGGGACAGGGCCCTGCTGGGGCAGTCCTGCTCCATGAACACCAACAGTGAGCTCTGCCCAAAGCCAGTGCCTGACCCAAAATGCACAGAAATCAGAGATCACCAACCCCAGACTCCTCCCTCCACCCAAACAGCAGCTGGTTCTGGCTGGGATGGAGTTAATGCTCTGCCCAGTGCTCAGTGCAGTGCTGAGCTTTGGGTTTAGGCTGGGATGGAGTTAATTCTCTCCCCAGTGGTTGGTGCAGAGCTGAGCTTTGGGTTTAGGCTGGGATGGAGTTAATTCTCTCCCCAGTGCTCAGTGCAGTGCTGTGGTTTGGGTTTAGGCTGGGACAGAGTTAATTCTCTCCCCAGTGGTCAGTGCAGTGCTGAGTTTTGAGTTTAGGCTGGGATAGAGTTAATTCTCTCCCCAGTGCTCAGTGCAGTGCTGTGGTTTGGGTTTAGGCTGAGAACATCATTAAGAGCACTTTGCAGTTTTCGTTCTTGCAGTGTTTACTCCCAGTCAAGGAATTGTCAGCTCCTCACTCTGCCCTGCCTGGGAGGGGCTGGAGGAGCACCAGGGCACAGCCAGGAGCTCAGGAGGAAAGGTGGCTGATGGTTCAGGAACACCCAGCATCACAACTGAGTTTTATTTGCATCTCTTGTTTTCCTTGGGGTTTATTTTTATCTCTTTCTGTTAGTCTCCTTTCATTACAGCAATTGATTCTTTCACTTTAATTCAATCATTAAACTGTTCTTATCTCACAAGTTTTCCCACTTTTCCCCTTCCCAGCCCCACTGGAAGGGGAAGGGGAGCCTGTGCAGTTCTGAGTTGCCAGCTGGGGTTAAACCACAGCCAATTCCCTGCTCGCTCCTCAGCAGCACCTGGAGGAAACTGGAGGCAGAGTGACTGCTCAGATGAGATGATCTTCAATGTCCAAACAGCAACCAACATAAAATTTCATCCCAGCTACACCACAGGGCACGTTTTCAGCACTTTTGTGTGGGGGGAGATGATGCTTGGGGAGTGAACTGCAAAACTCCCATTATTAATAGAAGTCACACAGCTAAATCCCCACAACCTATAAGGAAAATATTGCCTTCCATTTCTGTCTGGTATCACTCCTGATCTGTGCTGACAGCACTCTCATCATGAATAACATTATGTCAGGCTGCCCAATGATTCCTGAAACTGTCAACAATGCTTAAAGTCAACTTCTCCAAACTTTTTAAAAGTTAATCATCTTCACTCTGGAAGCATAAAAGTTGAATGCAATAGCAAATGTGCAGATTCACAGCAAGTTTTATTGACTTGCTGGCCAAAGCCTTCATCTGGCTGCTGAACCATTTACATACAACAAAGCACTCTCTATAGAAAGGGTGTCCTTAAAGGCCAGAATATACATGAGATGGCAGAGCTGAGAAAGTGTGGAGGATAGTGCACAGTGTACTTGAGTTTTACACTAAATTATGAAAGCCCTCAGTCAATCCAGTGTCTGCAATCAGCCCAGTTTGGGGAGCCTTGCTGTAACACCACGTACAAGCACAGCTGAGAAGGAAAAACTCTTGAGAGATCTTGATTTCCTTGTCTCCTTCTCTTGCAATCTGACTTACAATGGCACATTTTTCAAACCATCAGTCCTTCAATTTCCCTCAATTTATTTATTCTTTTAATTACTACTCATCAATGTGATGAGAATTTCCAGAGGGAAAGGCTGAAGAAAGAGCAATCAATGTGCTCTTTACTAGCTGAAAGTGTAAATTTTCTCCAGTAGTCCCCCCCTAGGCAGGTCCACAGGGGACACTAGCAGATGAAATAACTTTCCTTCTGAAAGGCAGCCAATCAACTTTGCATTTTTAAATGGCTCAATTACAAAAAAATACATATATAAATTGTTTCAAATTGAGTTCCTGATAAATGCTGTACACACTTTAAACACCTGCATATATCATCTTTTCCTTGTTAATTTTGCACTTCCCTTTTGTTGTCTAAAGGGGTGTTTCCAGCAATAATGACATTAACTTGTACTCCAGACCTCTGAACTATTGACCTACACATAGCCAAGACTGCAGGAGCTGATCCAAACTGAACTTTGTGAATCTTCTATTGGCCTTCATTACTCACAAATCTTCCACCCTGTGCTTCTCTCAAAGCTGCAACTCCTTCAATCAATGATCACATGAGATCACGTTGGAATTCACTTTTAAAAAGTTGAGATTTCCTTTAATGCCCAGCTGAATGCACTGAAGAAGTCCAGAAACAAAAAGTCAAAGAAAAAAAAAAAGATGCAGGAATCATTATTTTATAATACCAAGACTATGATGCCAATTTTGCATTTTGGGGTTTAATTTATTATTTTCAATATACTTTCAATTGCATTTATTAATTGTATTAATTTATTATTTTCAAATTATTATTTTCAATTTTATTTGCTGGCAACACATCTGTTTTACTCTCTGCACTGTTGAACTGAAGGATTTAACAAAGCAGCCAACAAAATCTCTGTGCACTGGACTGAAGTCCCTCTCAAAGACCCCCACCTATATTTTTTATAAGAAATAGAGGGTGTATCTGTCAGCTTCTGTCAAGAGCTGACAGGGAACAGCTCCTTTTGCAGAGGAGGGCACAGTTTTTCTGCTGGTTCCATATTAACCTGGGAAAGCCTTTAAACCATGAATATTTCCCCAAAATCTGTTTCTATTTGTCCTTTTCGCTTTTGAAGGAGCAGAAAGAGGATGAAGGAGGATGGAGAAAGAGTCTCATGGAGTGCCCACATGATAGGCCTGTCTTAAGGAAAGCTCTTATCTGTAAAAAATTTATTCAGTCATGAGAATCTAAACATAGCTCCCTGCTCACAGAGCAAACACCAACGGCACACAAAAGCCCTCTCATTTTGGGGCTGGGTGAGCATGGATAGAATAAAGCAAGGAAGAAGTGAGAGTGGTCAGAAACTGTTTGCTTGCTTTCAAGTCCTTTCAAGTGCCCCCAGTCCAGCCATTGATGTGGTGTGGCCCAGAAGGGACAAAGCACAAGGAGATCCACAGCTCATTGGGGTGTGTTGAACACTGCTGCCTTAGACTGGACAGTGATTCCTAAGGAACAGGAGGATTTTCTCTCTCTCTTTTCCTCCCTCCTTCCTTCTCCATGGCCAGAAGTCAGAGAGCTGTGCTGGTGACAGGAGGTCATGATGAGCACCAGGTTCTCTGACAGCCAAGGTGCACCAATAATTCTGTCATCTCAGGGCACCCAGCCACTGTGAGCATCACCCATGTGTGCCAAAAATGCACTGATGGTCAATCCTATGCCAGGTAAATTCCCTCCATCAGGCAGATACGTCTGACATGGTCCTGGAATGTGACTGGAATCCAGCCTAGGCTGTTCAGCAGCGCAATTACCACAAAAGGAAAAAAAAGATAAATATATAGAAAAAAATAGTGGGAGTGAGGGTGATACAGCACTGGACCAGGTGCTTAGAAATGGAACAAGATCCTGAACAACCTGAATTAACTTCCAGCTGCACCTCCTCTGAGTGAAGGGTTGAACCAGATGGTTCTCAGAGGGTTTGTTCCAACATAAATTCTGACTCTCAGTGTGGTTTAAATGGCCAAACTGCCCACTGCTAGTGGCTCCTTGAGGGCTGCTGATGTGGCAAACATTTGCCATGGATCCCATTCTCCCAGGGAAATTTATCATTAAGGTGAAGAGAATTTAACAATTAAAATTGTTTAAAGTGCCAGACCAAGAAACATGAACTACTGTAACTTGTCCCTCCAGGTTCTTCACACCTCCTCAAAGCCCTATGTGAAAAATAATTACCAGTTCTTGGAATAAACACAGATCTTCATATTTCCAATGATTATTCAGAAATTATTTTGGTGCAGTAGCAAAGACTTTGTTTGCAAAGACAAAATTCATTCAGGGGTTGCTTCAAGCTCTGCTTGAATGTTTATAGCAACTTTTATGCAATCTGACATTCCAAAAAGAACTGACAGTAATGGACTGGAAACACAGGGAAACCATTACAGAACACGGAAAAAAAGAGTTTCAAAAGAAAGGGAATTTAGGAGCTAAATTTCTTTAACTGGCTCTGAGGAGGGACTGGCTGAACAGAAACCCTTTGAGGAACTTTCAGACTAACAAGATGACCCTGCATTGCTGCAAACCCAACACAAAAGTTGGGATGTGGGGCTGGAGAAACATTCCCCTCTGGCCTTTGCCTTGCCAGGTTTGATGGAGCCAGGCAGAGTGCCAGGGATCAGCAGTGAGAGGGAAAGGGGATCAGCAGTGAGAGGGAAAGGGGATCAGCAGGGAGAGGGAAAGGGGATCAGCAGTGAGAGGGAAAGGGGATCAGCAGTGAGAGGGAAAGGGGATCAGCAGTGAGGGGGAAAGGGGATCAGCAGTGAGGGGGAAAGGGGATCAGCAGTGAGAGGGAAAGGGGATCAGCAGGGAGAGGGAAAGGGGATCAGCAGTGAGAGGGAAAGGGGATCAGCAGGGAGGAGGGAAAGGGGATCAGCAGTGAGAGGGAAAGGGGATCAGCAGGGAGAGGGAAAGGGGATCAGCAGGGAGAGGGAAAGGGGATCAGCAGGGAGGAGGGAAAGGGGATCAGCAGTGAGAGGGAAACGGGATCAGCAGGGAGAGGGAAAGGGGATCAGCAGTGAGGAGGGAAAGGGGATCAGCAGGGAGAGGGAAAGGCCTCCCAGGGCAGCACTGGAGTCCCCAGGAGACAGAAAGGTCCGGGAGCTCCGGGAACCTGGAGCAGACAACTCTTATGGAAAATCCTTTCTTTGGGATTTTTCCTCCTGAGAAGCTGAGAGGCCTCAGGAACAAAATGTAAAATTGATTATCTGCTGCTGTGGAATGCAACAGGGGCATCTGTGATTGGTCTCATGTGGTTGTTTCTAATTAATGGCCAATCACAGTCAGCTGGCTCAGACAGAGAGCCCGAGTCACAAACCTTTGTGATCATTCCTTTCTATTCTTAGCCAGCCTTCTGATGAAACCTTTTCTTCTATTCTTTTAGTACAGTTCTAATGTAATAGATATCATAAAATAATAAATCAGCCTTCTGAACCATGGAGTCAGATCCTCGTCTCTTCCCCAGTCCAAGAACCCCTGTGAACACTGTCACACTCCTCCTCTTGAAAAGTACAAAACATCCAAATGTGTCCTTAAAAGTGCATACCAGGACATTGCTGTGATGACAATAAATGACAGAATTGACAAAATGCTCCACCCTTTATGCTGGGGCTGAAGCAGACATTGACCTTTCCTGAGACTTTAACAATTCTCTGTGAATATTCTTCCACCTCTGTAGCTTCAGCATTCAGCAGAGCTCTTGGTCACCCTGGAAATGTTTTCTAAAATGCTTTTTTTAAATTCTGGAAACCTGGCCTTCCTTTTTTTCCTTCCTTGATAATTCCTAGCTGGAGATAATGCTCTTTGGTGACCAAATGCATGTGTAGCACACCCCAGGAGGAGTAATTTGACTTTATTTATGTTATGATGTCTGTTTAACAAGTGATGGGCCCATTACTTGTCCACACCCCATCACTTTTCCACAAGATGCAAGAGCAATGCAGGCCAACACAAGTTACTGAATTCCCACTCTCCACCCATCTTTAAGAACAGGAAGGCTAACTCTAGAGTCTCCTCAAATTATCATGCAGCTCAAAGTAACATTTCTAACTTGTTATGTGGAGTAATTCTGGTTCTTTCTAATAATGGGTGAAGATTTCTACCCCTCTGTCCCTTACAATTTTGGAGCATTCTAAATTTCTGGTTTCTCCAGAATTAACATTGCTACTAAAATAGAAAATTGCCATTTTAAAAACTTGCAAAATATTCCTCTTCCTGTATTTATACTGCTGAGTCTCTGATTGATATTTCACTCTCCAAATCTTTCCCTCACACAGTGCCAATCTTGTGCTGAAGGGTGCTGTCCTTCTCCTTTTTGCACACAGATGACACAGAGCCATTTTTCCTCCCTCACCTCATTTTGTGGCCTTGCAGAATTACTGTGGGCATTCTCCTCAGAGCTTGGAGGACTGGGCTAATTGTCTGTGAGGTGACAACTGCTCCATCCACAGGTCTGCAAAACACCTCAGCCAGTCACTGCAGTTAACAAAGTCTGGTGTGTTTGATTTAATTCTCACTTGGGAGTTCTCACAAGAACTCGTTCAGGTGTACCCAGAGAGGCATGCACTCAACAGAATAGGTAAGGATTGAATGTCCTGCCTATACCCAGAGCCCTGCACCTCAGACTCTTCCTAAAACACTAATTAATTAATTAAGACTCAAGTTATTCTCCACGGTGGAGAAACACAGCTTTGCCTGCTTTATGTAGGTCAAGGTCCGAGGCAGAAATAGGCCAAGTTAATTGGCCAAGATCCAAGAGAAAGCACGCAGCAGAACTGGAAATTCAACTGTGACCTCACTGCCAAGATGTCTCACATTCCCCACCCAAAAATCAGTCCTACCTTCATTCATTCCTTCCTCCTGAGCACTTGCAATTTTTGTAACTCGATGACCATCATTTCCAGTTAGAGTGGGCAACACATCACTGAAGCAGCTCTTAGAATCTTCTTTAGAGGAAGAAAATATAAGTACAGTACTCCAGAGCAATGCAGAACAAGAGGTTTAGGGTTGTTAACCTGATACTTGCTCTGATTTGATCAGCACAGTCCGGGTTTGGAAAGCTCAGACAAGCTAAAATTGCTAACTTTGATATTTTTGTGACTTTATGTCATCATCCATAACACTGCTGTACAGTAAAACATTATACATGATGACATAACACCTGGAGAAAGCATTGTGCTTATCAGAAAAGCTGTGGGTTCAGCCAGCTCAGCTCAAGACCTCGTGAGCATTTCTGAGCTCTCAGCCAGGCTCTATCAGCTCTGGTTATTACCTCCGTCCCTTTGCTGGCAAGAAGCAAATAATGTGCCTGCATTGTCTGCCCTGTGCAAAAGCCACACCAGGGTTTAACAGTTTGATGCCCAGCAAGAGAGATGCAGGTCACTGTTGTGGCATGACCTTGTGAAGGTGACCAAATAGAAATTTAAAATAAAAATTAAAAAAATATAAGAATGCTGTGCCTTCACAGTTCTGTGCCTTTCAAACGTGTGTCAGGGAAGCCAGAAGAGTGCTAGTGAAAGAAAGTGGAAGAAAAGTTGTTCTGTGTCTCTAAGCAAATCCCCACCACCTCTACAGTGAGGCAGAGACTGTTCAGCCCAAAGTTGAAAGCGACTCCTGAAATTCAGCATTGCTGGGGCCTGCCTGCCTAATAGAGACTACGGGGTGTTGAGAAGCACAGTATATTATTTCATTAAGTGCTTTTTGGGAGAAGGGGATTTAGAAGTAAAACTGCTGGCTTTGTGTGGCAAGGTTACGACCTTTGACAACTTTGGAGCTTATCTCTTTCATCTTCCCACTCCCCCGAGAGCCCGAACTTGCGCGGGGATGGCAGCGGGTAAGCCGGGGCCAGACAGAGTCCGGCATTGTTGTGGGGCTGCCTCCTCTCCCTCTCCCTCTTTCCCCTTCTCTCTCCCTCTGCCTCTCCCTCTCTCTCTCTTTTTTTTCCCCCCTAAACAAAACAGATCTGAACTGAGCCAAGGAAACAAAAATGTATTGTTCCTCGCAGATGGAAGCGAGTGTCGCCTAGGTAACCAGATTAATCTCCTTTTTCTCTCCCTTCCTCTCTTGTAGTGCGGTAATCGGTGGGCTCTTTTCACAAAAAAGCCAGCCTCAAAGCTGGGGCTCTAACTAGGTTCCTAATTAGCTGCAATTTACAATGAAGACAACATGATGAGATAATAGAAATTTGCAAAATAATGACATACCTCAGCAAAATATTCCTCCTCCTAAGAACCATTTTTATACAAAAACAATAAAGAGGGCCCTTCTAAAGCAAAGCTGGAAAATGGTGGTGTATTATGTGACACAGAACATTATTGTTCGCCTCTTGTTCCCCCAATCAACAGCTTATTGTTTGGCATCTTAAATAAAAATGACTCAAATACAGGCCACATAATGATCTCCATTGCGCTAATACACTGTATATACAGAGTAGTCAAAAATGTACCCAAGCCAAGGCCAGTGGGGCTGATAAAGTAGCAGGGCCCAGAAAGGTAATTTACAATACAATGCACTAACTATTATTGCTGGCCTTAATCACACTGATATCTCCCTGATTCCTGTCAGGATGAGCTCCCACATCAAAAAGGGCACTTGAGCGGGGGGCAGCCCGTTAATGAAATATGATGGCTCGCATTTGTTTTCATGTGGTGGCTGGCTCAAGCGAGGCAGCTCCAGACTGTTAGCCAACAGCCTTCCCTTGTGCCACATCAAAGGCTCCCACTGATGGCAGGGAGGGAGGGCAGGGGGACGGCGGGGAGACAGCGCCGAGGGAGGAGCGCTGGGCAGCTCAAAGCTCCGTTCAATCCTAATCTCTGCCTTATGTCCCGAGGAGGACACAGGGGAGGCAGAGCTGGCTGGGGCCAGCCGGGCTCCCCAGCTCCAAGGGGAGCAGTGGCAGCAGCTCCGTGGCATGGGCAAGGTCCTGGATGGGGCAGGGGCTGCACAAGGCTCACTGCTGATGTGGGGAGCACATCGAGCTCAGGGCAGCTTTGATCCCAACAGAAAGGGTTCAGGAATGGCAACAGATTGCCTAAAACTGCCAGGAAGAGCAGCAGCATCAAAAGTCACTCCTGATTTGATCTGTGGGCTCAGCAGTGTTGATTGGTGAGTGCAAGTGTTGGTGACCTACAGATCTGCAAGGACTGTCCCTCAAAGAAGAGCAACTGTGCCCACTTTGGGCAAGGATGGAAGAGCATTATCATGTACCCTGATCCTCTGGTTCCTGAGAATGGCAAGAAGCCTAATTTCCCTCACTGAGTAATTGAAAGGATTGAGTAATGTTGTATTACACAGAGCAAGCCAAGTTTGGCTGAGATCTCCTGACAGGAACGTGGCTCCAGCCAGGTCCTGCAGGACAGTTCACAGCAAGGGTTAACCAGAACCACTGCAACTCCACTGCCATCTGCTTGTACAACTTCTTTCATCCTTCTCAAAGCTCTACATGGTATTGTAGGTTAGTTGGGGAGAGCCACTGAATACATCACTGCTGAACATTATGTGCAAGAATGAGGAAAAGAAGATTTTACAAGTACCCCAAATATACCACTTTGAATGACCACTGCCATGAGGTTTAAACAGCACACAGGGCAACTGGGCTTTGGGGTTTGAGATATTATTCAAAACACTCACATAGAAACATATTGATCCTTTAGAAGTGCAATGTGACACCTTTCAATCAACAACAGTGAACATTCAAACAATAATATAAAAAAAAAAGAAGGATGTAGGTTTGAGAGAGAGAACAGCACTGAAAATAGATTTCAGTTTTGGAATTGGGTCTGCTGTAAACAAACACAGCAAAGATTTCTAGGAAAAAGAGAACAAGGTGGACAAATGTGAAGCATTCAGTCTTTAAATAGAAATGAACAGCAAGCAATAGATGGTCAGATCCTTGTGTGCTTAATCCTATTCTCTCCATGCAAAGTGTGATTCAGCTGCAGAATAAGGTGTCATTTAATGTAACAGCATCAAAACTGCCTCTGAAAAACAAAATAATGTGTGAGGTACTTGAACTGCTTGTCAGGCAGCCCTACTCCAACTAATGCTGAGCATCTTCTTATCCCATTGACTTCTCCCAGCACGGGAGCTGGCAATCTACCAGAAGGATGCTGACACACAGCATCAGGCAGCACCCAAGGAAAGAGCAGGAGAGAGCAGAAAATGGCTTTGAACCTGTGAACCCAGTTCAGTGTAAATCCTGTGCTGACATCACTGATCGTGGAAGTCACTAGTGGCACACTGAAAGCCAGATCTAAAGATTGGTGTGTTATCTTGTTTTTGGGTTTTTTTTTGTTTTGTTTTCATATTATACATTTCTATGGAAGGCTAAATATAGCCTGTTCCTTTCAGGCCCATCTGAAAAAGCAGACCCAGTTTAAAATTTAGAATTAAGCTTTTTACCTGGCACATTTTTCTTCTTTGAAGCTTACAGCATAGTTTTGCTTAATCTACCTGGAGGTTTCATCCTTGCATGCTCAGATAATCCTGTGTGGAGCAGCCTCCAGAGCCCAGGAATTCAGAGAGGTGGGAGCAGTGCTGTGGCCCTGGATGTGCCATGGCAGAGCCAGAACAGCAGCTCTCTATCTGCACCTGGTGTGCCTAACACCATTTTACACAGAAAACATCCCAGGAGCTCTTCCAGCTCCTTGGGTGGATGAAACAGCTCAGAGAGAGTTAGTTCCCCACAATCACAGAGCTCTAGCTGATATTGTAGGTGCATGGCACAAATGGAATTGAATTGGATTTCTGTACATTCAGCATCTGAAGGTTGGGAGCCTGAATATTAAACCTTTTCTCCACAATCCCATCCAAAGCAGTGCACCATAGGAGGTCAAAACACGGGGCATAAACCTGCAATATGAACCCTGTTATTCCTTCCCTTCTTTTTTCTTTTTTAAATTAACAGAACTGTTTGTGTAAACCAGCGCTGCAAGGCTGGACACTCGGTGTGTTTTCTTCTCTGGCATCCCGAGGGTCTGGCACAGGCTGAGTGACCCAGGATGTGTCTGAGCTCATCTACACCATTCCCCTGCAATAGCACCTGTGCCCTCCTGGCCTTGGATGGCTCTCACCATACAGATTTACAAATGGCTTTTGAAAATTACCCAAACATCCTTCCCACGAGCGAAATCTGCTGCGACACAACTGCCTGGCCTTGGCTTTATTATGATTATTACCACTCCCAGCCTTTGGGGAGCTTTGTGTGTGTCAGCACATTTCTTTAGCATCTCTGATAGCCTTCAATCTCCCTGCCTTTTATACCTTTGAACCGGTTGAAAACAGCAAGAAAAACTACACTAACCACGGGTTAGCTCAGGATACAAGGAAATCCACACATCCAACTGAAGTTTAATGCTCTGCAACTCCATTCCTCCCTCTCTTGCCCCTGGGAGGCGGAGGAATGGTTCAAATCAATAACCCAAGGCTTCAGTTGAGCAAACCCTGGAGCCATAGGGTGCACCAGCCCCAGCCTCCCCCACCCTGCACACACACAACACATTCAGAAAAGAAACGCTGGCAGCCTGGCACGAACAGTGTTCACTCGGTGCTCTTTACTTAAAGGAAAAAACAATTAAGTGAAACCTTGAAGTAATCTCATTCTGCCTATTTAGCCTCTTCATCCCTCAATGTGTGGTTAGTAAGTGTTGCAATCAGGGGCTAAGGCCTGCTATCATTCGGCCTTAATTAAAAAAGACACAAGCAGTGGAGCTGCGAATTAGAAATGTAACAACGCACTACCCCTGATTAATTCGAGGCTCATGTTGGATTAATAACTCCAAACAAAGAACAAAAGGAAATTGTTATGCGAATTGCAGTCCTCCCAGGCCAGACAAAGGTCAAATCACAGGATTTCAATTTCATCCGGAGTCGCTTAATCAACTCCCTCGGAAGGAAGACCATATGCAGCCCTGAAAGCTCCCCATTGTAGTCCTGTTGTCACTGGACCTGAGAGACAGCACACAGATAATCCCAGCTATTCCCCACCTTTTCTCCTTCTTGTCTGTTCCTTTTTTTTTTTTCCTTTTTCTTTTTTATTTTCCTTTTTTTTTTTTTTTTTTTTCTTTTTCCCCCCATTATGACAAAAGCCCTTCATTAGGGCTAATGATTCAGGAATAATCTGAAGCCAGGACAGGATGGCATCTGTGGGAAAGTGGCTTTTGTGGCTGCTGCCCCATGGCAGCATCCTGGCTCTCAGTCCCCATGCAGCTGCAGGGGCAGCCCCTCATTTTGGGGGGGAGTCACAACTGCTGTGTTTCATTGCACACCACACAGTCACTTACCCCCAAACTTGGGGTGTAAAACAGGGTGTTTGGGGCACCCTCAGGGCACTGCCTACATCTTCATGCAGAGATCTTTTGGGGATGTTAGCTGAGGAGGAAGGATATTACCAGTCCGAAACCCCATCCAAAACTAAGCCACAAAGAATAAAATCCCATCTTTTCTTGTTGTTGACACCCCCAGTGAAATGATGATGGAGGAGAACACCCCTCAGTTTTCCTGATCTTGGATATAGTTAGCAGGAGCAGGGCATGTCCCCCTGTTCCCACATAACTTCTCATAACTCACACAGCAGAGCATTTTAAGTAGACTGCACAGTTATTCTGTATTAAAAAAAGGAAAGTTTGGGTCTACTTAGGAATCCAGCACGCCAAAAGCAAGCCTTTAGAAATGTAAAAAGAGCAAGGGAGAAGCCTCAGGGGGTCCATCCCCACCCTCAGTGCCTCCTAGAAGGGCTCAGCCCATCAGCTCAGGAGCACCAGCTTGCCAAAGAGCTGCCAGGATGAGCAAGTACCCCTTGAGCCTGGATGGGCAGGTACCCCTCTCAGCTAGATCCCTATTGTTTGTACACATCTCCACAGGCAGCCTGGAATGTCTCAGGGTTTAGCTCATTGAGGTTTTGTTGTATATTCTGTAACAAGAACACAGTTTGGGACCAAATTTGCTGTCCCCAGGAATTGGCTGCAGCAAGAGGCCAAGAGCCAACAAGACTCCCCACCTTGACCTACACCTCCTGCTTAACTCTAACAAACCTCTCCTGATCTACATGGACATGATATTCAAAGGCTCAAGCAACAGTTCTCTTCTGATCTTAAACTCTGGTTCAGATAACATTCTGTGCAGGAGCTCCTTGGTGTAGGATTGCTGACAGAATTCACCAGGGCTCTTACCAAGGGACACCCAAAGCCCAGTGAAACCCCACAAAACCTGGCACTGCATCAGCAGCTTCCAAACCTGCAGGCTCTGCAGAGCAGGAGTTATGGCTGGGGTGTTACACCCCCTTGGGAAATGCAGAATCTGTGGAGATCTCTTACCTGTGCTGGGTGCTGGAGCAAACCTGCAGGTCGCTGGGTGAACTCAAAAGCAGATCCTGTTCTGACTCAGCTTGGGATCATCTCCACTCAGTTCTGTCACAAGCTGCACTTGGTCCTCCTGCCAGGGGGCTGCTCACACAATTGTGCCTCTGAATTAGCTGCTGGAGGGGAAGAAGTGGTTTGTGAATTGCCCTTTCCCACTCAGAAATATTCCAGTTTTAAATATTAACCCAATACATGACTATTCAACTTCTCTGATGCTTTCCTTTCAAGTATCCATACTCTCTTACTTTACATATTGATTTCTTAGCATGCAACCAAAAATTAAGATGAAATACCTACTGTGCCATGGAAAAAGAGAGTCATATACTCAGAAACCCTTTTGCCTGTGTTATACCAACCTATTAAATCCAAATCACACAGAATGCAAATTCTGTTAGAAATGAATCTTTCAAGCATTCCACCAGCTCCAAAATGTATTCAAAAAATAAGTTTTGAAATCTGTTACTATTAGAAGCTCAGCAACAAATTAAGTTCCATGCACTACCCAGCTATTTTAGCTACTTGCACTCCTCAGCATGAAAGTAAAATGCAAGTTTAAAGTGTGCAGCTCCAAAAGTTGAGCCCATGCATTCATCTGTCAGAGAAGGAAACGAGTGCCCCTATCCCAGTAGGAGCAGCAGGATGACAAGATTTCCCTTCCCAGTCATGTTGAAAGCCAGTTTAGTGTCACAGACATCTTTTCATGAAAAATCCTTTCCTTAGGATTTTTCCTCCTGAGAAGCTGAGAAGCCTCAGGAACAAAGTGTAAGCAATGGTTATCTGCTGCTGTGGAATGCAACAGGTAAATCTTTGATTGGTCCATCTTAGATGTTTCTAATGAATGGCCAATCACAGCCCAGCTGGCTTGGACAGAGAGGCTGAGACAGAGCCTTTGTTATCATCCTTTGTTATCATTCTTTGTTATCATTCTTTCCTTTCTATTCTTAGCTTAGCTGGTCTTCTGATGAAACCTTTTCTTCTATTCTTTTAGTATCATTTTAATGTAATATATATCATAAAATATATAATAAAATAATAGATCAAGCCATCTGAACCATGGAGTCAGATCTGCATCCCATCCCTCATCCTGGGACCCCTGTGAACATGTCACAGTTTAGCTTGTGGCCTTCAGCCCAAAGGGAGAGGGACTGGTCACACATTTCTCATGTTTTCTGATTACTAAAGAGCAAATCAGTTTCTGCTCGGGAGTGAAAGAATCACAGAACCATTCAGGCTGGAAAAGACCTCTGAGATCACCAAGTCCAACCCTTGATCACCACTTTGTCAACTGGACCATGGCATTCAGTGCCACATGCAGTCATTTCTTGAGCACCTCCAGGGACCTTGACTCTGCCACCTCCTTGGGCACTTGGGCAGCCCATGCCAGTGTTTAACAGCCCTTTCTGTCAGGACATTCCTCCTGATGTCCAACCTGGAGCTCCCTTGGTGCAGCCTCAAGCCGTGTCCTCTTGTCCTGGCAGAAGAGGCTGACCCCGCCTGGCTGCACCTTCCCATCAGGGATGTAAAGAGGGATAAATTCCCTCTGAGCCTCCTCTCCTCCAGGACAAACAGCCCCAGCTCCCCAGCAGCTCCTCACAGGCCTTGCTCCATGGAAAGCACACGCTCAGGAGCTGTTCAGCTCTCACTTCACTCCCCAGCTCCGTGAGATCACATTTACTCCTCTCAACACAGGACATGCACCTCTCACTTACCGGCCAATCGTGTGCAAATGAAAAAAATAAATTACAAAAAATTGTGTGGAAATGAAAGCTGATGTGCTAAAAAATAGCTCAGCACAGTGATGAAATGCTGCTGTAATGCTGCAAAACCAAAGCAAACAAACAAAACCCAAAAACAACCCCCAAAAAACAACAACAGCAACAAAACCCCCAAAAAGAACAACAACAAACAAACAAAAAAACCCAAACAAACAAACAAAAAAACCCAACCTCAAAACCATTAAAAAACCCCAAAAACAACAACAAAAAAGCAAACCAAAAAAACCACCTCAGAATAGTTTTCATCTGTTTTCTACAGACAGAGTCAGGGGCATCTGCTCTCTCCCAGCCCAAATGCCAGCACACACCAGGTATGCAAAGGTTCCTACAGCCTACATCAGATGATAACCTACAAATCTGCTCAGGATGAGGAGGAAAATAATTTATTTAAGTGGCTGCAGACCCGACCAGCCCCACTATTAAGTTTGGTACATGCATGCTGAGTCTTGAAATCAAACTTTGCCCATCCCCATAGCTCCTGCAAACGCAGTGGCCAAAAACAAATTCCAAGGAGCTGCCCTGGATGGGGCAGGCACAGCCTAAACCAGCAGGCTGCCCTAAATTCCTCTGCAATCCCCCAAAACTGCCCATGCTTGGAGCCCATCCCACTCTCCTTGCTCCCCTCAGCTCTCTCTGAAGCCTCATGGATTTTTATAAATCCCAAAGCATCCACAACATTGGGCATTGAAAGCTGCCCTCAGCTTGACTTGCTCTTTTCTTGGTGGCAATAATCCCAGAGCTGTGCACCTGTATCTTTAAGCAAATAAACCAACACATTTCCCTGATTTTACTTGACATTTTTTCTTATCCTTTCCCTTTACGTAGGAGCTGCCTCTTTCTCTTCCTTTTCCCTCAAACAAGGCACCAGTGAGAAACATTCCTCCTCTGTAGCTCTTCCCAAGTGTGAAAGAGCTTTCACATATCTTTACCTCACCGACCCTTCATCTCTTTTCAAATCACAGATAAGAAACAACATTTTCTTATCTTGCTAAGAACTGGGAACACTTTCCACTTCTATTACAGCATTTGCCACCCCTATTAAACACTCTAAGAGCCTGCATGAAAAAAAAAATTATGCATAAATATGGTAGTTCTCTGAGAGATTCCAAGCAACCAGTTTTTCAGTGGATAGCACTCCAAACTGTACTGCAAGCAAGCAGCTGTGTCAAAAGATTAAATATGATGGGGTGTGCAGAGAAAACCAGTTATGTCAAGCCCATTTGTCTCTCCCAAAGAAAACCAAGCCAACCAACCAAAGATAATGTGGGTTCTTCTATTCACCTCACCAAAATGCCACTTCCACTGGAAGGATAAAATCACAGCACAGAAAATTAGGTTTTACACCTGGGTAATTTTTCCCAAGAAGTCCAGCACCTTTGTTTGAGCTCAGCTTAAAGGAGTGCAGAGCATTTCTGAGTGTTGCTGGGGAGCTGCTGCTCTCCCTCTTAGAGGTGCCTGCTCCTCAGGACTTGGCATTAAGACATAATTTCCTTGAGAGATACAGCTTTTATTCCAAGATGTAAAAATATTTCATAAAACACTTTTTTTTTTTTTTTCCGTTTCATTTTTGGCCAGCTTTAATGGTAATTATGGGGATTGCCAATTATTGTTATAAATCTAGAAACACTGCAGTATCTTCCTTGTAAAAGAATTTATAATACACTTTAACAAAGTTATCAGGAATCTTATCTAATTCTTCATTGCTCTGATGAGATATTGCCTAAAGGAGCAAGACTAAGAGTCTATTCATGTTGTATAAGCTGGAAAGAGGTTCCAGAAGCTTAAAAGAACTGGATCCCATAAATAATTTCACCTTTGCCTTTTTTTTTTTTTAATTTCCTTGTGAAATCTGTCTCCTTTGCTTTGATGCCTTTGATTGAAAGGCATTGTGTAAATGACTCACGTTTGCACAGCTCTGAAACAGGAACACCAACAAAAGCCAAAACATACAATTTGGTGTCTTTGCCTGCTGACTAAACACTTTTCCTTGGATCTCCCTTTGCTTGGAGGGTAAATTGTTAGTTTCAAAGCTGAATGACTGCTTCAGTGAGTTGGGTAGCAGACTATTGGTACAGTGTGATAATTAAGGGATCTTAGTTCTCAAACAATGCTGATAAAACAGAAATCCCTCTCCCTTTTTTCTGGATTACCTTTAGAACTGAAATCAGAGCACGTAAAATGAATAATAATTTGCACCTTCTGTGAATGATAAAAGATTGAATCAAATTTTAACTAGAGTCTATTTGTAAATCCCTCAGGATGACATAATTACTATTCAACACATACCTTAATTAGCTGTACACATCTATTTCATAGTATTTAACAGGTTTAAACAGCTCCTATTGTCTGCTGAATGGATGTTCCATTCTTATCAAAATGGAAACTATTCTGAATTTCCTCAGCTGGAGGAAACTTGCTCACAGAAGTTAAGAAATGATCTGGAAATTACTGCTCCTATAGTCAAATCGGTTTTGGTTGGGTTTGTTTGTTTGTTTTTCACTTTTAAAGTTGTTTCAAATTCACCAATGGTACAAAGAACGGCATTGCATGATGCAAATTATTGTTGCTGCTGTTTCTTTCCTTTTGATGAAAAAAGGTCATAGTTGCATTGTCTGGTGAAAAGAAAAATCTATTCAAACTTTTTGCATTGAATTTGAAACTAAAAGCAGGCTGGGCAAGGACAGGATTTCTTCTCCTGGTTTGGATTACAGCACAGCCTCCCCTCCAGAAAGCCCTGCTGCTCTCAGTGCTCCATCAGGGTCAGGAACAGGCTGAGGTTTGCAGGGTGTGTTTCTAAGCCAGGCCTTCAGGTGGGACAGGGACCTGCCCCCTGAGCCCTCGGTGCCCAGCTGGGCACAGCAGGGCCTGCCAGCTGCAGGGGCTGCTCCTAAACCCAGGGGCATCTGCAGGACCAGGAGCTTTGCTCACACCTGCTGGGGCTTGGTGCAGCCCCAAGCACATCCTCCCCTAAAATCAGAGAATCCCAGATTCCCACGGGTTGGAAAAGACCCCAAAGGTCACTGGGTCCAGCCATTATCCCCACACTGCCAGGTCCACCACTGAACCACGTCCCACAGTGCCACATGCACCCTTCTTCTCAACATCTCCAGGGGGGCTCCAGCAATGAGAGTGACACTGATGGTGCACAGACACATTTGCACCTGGTATGATTCCATATTTTGTCAAACTGCCCCGAGTGAGATCAAAATGTTTGCTGAAATTCTCATTTTATATCTGTGCCACTTGCCTTCTGTTCTCCCAGCAGTGTAAGGCTAGAGACAGCTGACCCTTCAGAGAACCCACTGCAGAGCCAAGTCCAAATGAAGATAACCCCAGGGACACCATGGAGGCTGGGCTGGGGGAGAGGAAAGGCAGGACTGGAGGTGCTTTCTCTCCAGACACCTTTTCACTGGTTTTACTGGGGTCACAGAGAAGCCAAGACCTCCCCAGTCACAGTGAGGCAGCACTGCCAGGAGCCCAGGGACAGGGAAACACCAAGCACCCTGCTCTGGCAGAGGAAATAAACAACCTGAGGAGAAGGTCTGGACGATATTGTAGGTACCACCCCTCCCAAATACCCAAAAGTCACAGACCAGACTTATAGTCCTAAAATTTACCATAAACAATAATGTTTAGAAACATACAAACAAGCAACCCCCCTAAACCAGTGCCTCCCAATGCCTTTGAGACCCTTTTATCTTTCTCTTACTTCTCTAGGCTTCTCCCATGTCATATTTTCAAGTTTTTCACCGCAATTCCTTGTAGCAAAAATGTATTTTTTTAGTAAGTGGAGGTAGAGATTCCTTCACATTCATGTTATCTCATAACAGGGCTCTGCAAGGCTTGTTACATACTGCAAGCTTCATGATAAAATTGCAGACATTGTGTTGGGGAGCTAATCTGTTTTGCCCCTGAAACAGAACGAAGTCAAACAAAATAAAAACAAACTTATTCAGTTGGGAATGCTTCTTCCTTCATAGTTAAGTTTCTTCTTCTGTGTATGATGGAAGTGTTAATGCCCAATCAGTAAAAATTAAAAGATATGGATCAATCAAATGTATCAACCTGATTCCTTATCTTTCTTGGCAGATTTGGGGATGGAGGAGGAAAAAAAAAAGGGGTATGTGGTATATATGGCAAGGTGTTTTATACTTTACCAGCACTTCTCTTTGAACCTCACTTTCCACCCTGCCTTGCTGTGGGGGTCACTTGCTTGGTACTGGAAAAGTGGCAAATCACAGGGGGGAAAAGGGAGCAAAATGCACTCACTGTGCAGCATTAATTAGTGCTGGATACTCTCTAATTACACAGACTACTGCTGATAAAAATAATCATATTACTGATAAATACTGATCAAATTACTGATAAAAATAATCATATTGATTATTAGCATTATATAATATAATGTATTTAAGATAATAATATCATTAATATATTTTATTTATACACAATATATAGTTATTATAATATAATATAATATATATTATATTAATATAATACATATATTAATATAATTATATAAGTATTATTATATTATATTATTATATAAGTATATATACTTATATTAAGTATATATACTTATATTATTATATAAGTATTATTATTAATTTTATTATATAAGTACTATATAATTATATAAGTATATATTAATTAATTGTATATTAATATATATAATTAATTCTAATTAAGACTACTACTAATTTTTTTTCTACATATCCTATTGTAAAGAGAAATAGTTCAAGCTCAGCCAGCTACAGAGGAAAAAAAAACCTCCAGGAGGCCAAAGAAGGATTTCCAATTCTCTTCCACTTAAATGCCATCATCTGTGAGGAAACATGCATTTCAATGGAGCACTGTATAGAAGAACTTTGGGACAGTGCAAACAGCCTGACAGTGGATCCAGGCAGCAAACCCATGAGATCTGGAGCACCATAAAAAGGGTGGTGGTGCCAGCTCACACAGACCACCCAGTGTGTTCCATCCCCAGCTGAGTCCTACTGTCCTGACACTGATACTGGATTATTTATTATTTGCATTCTGTATTATTTGCATTGCAGTATCCCCAGCAAGGCCTCCAGGAAGCCCCACAGGAGTATTTTCATGTTTGCTTGATTAGTTTTGCATCTGCATAAAAATATTTGCCTCGTTGCCTGAAACTTCGACTTCAGCATGGAAATGCACAAAAAGCAGGAAATAAATCTGATCTTTCTGCTTTCCAGCTCCAAGCTGATCAATGCTTAAAATCATTTACTTATAACAATTAAAGATGACGTTAGTAATACAAAGAATGTCTTGAAATTACATTCAGTGTGTCAGATTCCTGAAAGCTCTTCTGAGTTCTGCTGGAGCCCCAAGAAACTGCAAACCTGTTGAGCAGTGAGCACAGGCATCTGAGCCAAAAACTCACTTATTACTGCAAATACCCCTTCCAAATCTTAATTACTGTGTCTGTGCAGTACCTGGCTAGGAAAATCACCTGTGATGATGCCTGCTGTGCATGGCTGTGGTTTCACCAGGAAGGCAGGAACATTTACACGTGAAACTCATTCTGTGGGTAACACTAGAAAAAATAAATATATGTATATGCATCTCCAGAAGAAAGCAAACTTGACAGAAACATCAAGTTTGCAGGGCTGTGTTTTCTAAACACACAATATTGTAGGCAGACACATTGTCCCTACACAATACACTTTGGCACAATCACAGATCATTCTTGTGTAAATAATTTGGGATAGCATTAGAAAAATTGCAAATATGGCACTCAATTTTATTAAGAAAACAACTGATGCAATAGCAGCTATTGCAAAAATGGGATGGTAAACAGGCTGGGGTTTTACCAAATTTCTCTTTGGGCCTCTCTGATAGTTAATGAAGATATTTTATTGAAGCCATACAGTCAGGCTGAAGGAGGCTCTACATCCCACAGCAGGAGAGGTAGATACAACTAAGTCAGCTAATTTGGCTTTATTAATTCCTTTGAGGGAATCCAAAAGATGAATTTCTGAATTTTGATTATTGTGGACCTGGAATAACACCAGTGGATGCAGAAATCTGTCAAACATGGAAGAAAGGATGGAACAGAACAACTTTTACCACCCATTTGTTCAGTGAGCTTGAGCTGATGAGCATTGCTTTATTCTCAACAAATTAAAAACACCCACAAGCCATGCAGTGGGAAAACATGAATGGCATATTTGGGATCTGCCAAGTAGAATATAGCTGGAAAAAAATTTGGTCCTAAGTCCCAAAGTATAGCAGATCTGTGCCCTGATTAGCTCACATTCATCCAAACCTCCTTCTGTGCCCTGTGCTTAGATTAGGTTGTGCACACAACCTATTTTCTATTTATGCAACATCTGCTCTGCTTTGAGATTGTGAGCAAGAACATTTCCAGGCTCCAAAGCAGGATGAGATTACAGACTGGCAAACTGAGCTGGATCAAACAGGGCCAGAGCCACAAAGATTTAGGTTCAACTCAGATTATTTAAGATTCCAAAAATGTCTCTATTTCACATTACCATAAGTGGTTTCCCATATTTATACCTCCTTCCAGTTTTGAGAAGGAAGAGAAACAGAGTGCTTAATTAGTAGAAGTTCATCTAGTGCTGTTCTTTCACATGACCAGAGTGACAAATCTTGTGGCCATCATGTGTAGTGCCATAATTAAACCTTCAGCCCTGATTATTCAGACCTTGGAGAGTCATCTAAGCCCTGTCATGCACACACAGCCATGTCCTCCTGCCACTGGCATGGAGAGGGGAGTGCAGGAGGCCTCCAAGCACTGATCTCTCTCCCTTGATGCCAGCATGAAAAATGCTCATTTTGTGGGAGAGTGAGGGACACTGAGAGGGGAAGAGTGCTGCTGAAGCAGGGGGAGATAGCAGGGTAACACAGGGTCCCCTGCAGATGATCAGCTCAAAATAGAATGAAGCTTTTTCCCTAAAAAACAATCATCAAAATTTCTGTTAAAATCTGCAGTAAAATTAACAGGGGTTCCTGTGAGAGCCACCTCTGTGAGCAGTGAGGGACTGTGAGAGGGGAAGAGTGCTGCTGAAGCAGGGGAGATGGCAGGGAAACACAGGGTCCCCTTGCAGATGATCAGCTCAAAATCAAAAGAATGAAGCTTTTTTCCCTAAGCAGCAACCACCAAAATTTCTGTCAAAATCTGCAGTAAAATTAACAGGATTTCCTGTGAGAGCCACCTCTGTGAGCAGCGAGGGACTGTGAGAGGGGAAGAAGGTGCAGTGCTGCTGAAGCAGGGGAGATGGCAGGGAAACACAGGTACACAGGGTCCCCTGCAGATGACAAGCTCAAAATAAGAAGAATGAAGCTTTTTTTCCTGAGAAGTAACCAGCAAAATGTCTGTTAAAATCTGCAGTAAAATTAACAGTGGTTCCTGTGAAAGTCATCTCTGTGAGCAGCCAGGCCAGGACTTGGTCTGCAGCAGCAACAGCCACCACACACGGAAGGTCTGCAGAATTTGTTTTAATCAAACAGAAATTTAAACATCTGAGCAACCTCAGGGTGACTACCAGGAGCACAGAGCTGCTCCTGCCCTCCTGCTGGACCGGCCTTTCCTGCCTGCATCCCACACTCCCGTGGCAAGGCACAGGTGAGCAGAGATGCTGCTGCTGCTGGGCTGTGGGGTTTGCCAGCCCCACTGATGCTCACAGAAATCCCCAGCCCAGCTCACATTCCCAGGCTGGTCAGAGAGGCACTGCTTCCCCAGTTTGGGTGTCCGAGTGCTTTCAGCTGAGTTCGGTGGAATAATGGCTCACTGAGAGCCCTTAAATAAATAAATAAAGTAAATAAATAAATAAATAAATGGATAAATGGATAAATCCCTCTTTACTTGGCCGTGATTGAAGGTTTCTTCCTCCCTCGGAGGAGGCTGCAGCACAAGGAATGCCATTCAGCCGGGAGGAACTGGCTGCATCAAAAGCCAGCCAGCATTTCTCCCTCTCCCCATTCTTCCCCTCCCCAGCACAATGGACCCGAAGACAAAAGGCAGATTATTAGGTTTAAGTGTGTAGCCCATTCTCCACGTAGCCTTTCCTCCCTCCTCGCAGCCCTTCCTCAGCACATCTGGTAACCATGTGTGGCAAGTGCTAATGAAGACTTTCCTGAGTGAGCCACAATTAGTTCCGACTGCTGCACGCCTCTCTCGGCTGCGCTGAGGATAAATACCAAAACAAAACAAATATCTTCCCCTCACTGTTCCTGAAACCTCCTCTGCCCCTGGGATTCCCCTTCCTCATTTGCTGCCGAAATGAGAACAAAAAAAAAAAAAAAAATAGTGTAAGCAAATACTTTGAGGTGGTCTTCTGCCTGATTTCTTTTCTCTTTTTAAATCAGCATTTTATTCATTTTGATTGAACACGACAGGCAGGCAACAGTGTTTCTATGATCCTGTCTACAATGGAGAATTGTTAAACAGATGTCCATTTTTTCCCCTCCTAGCCTGGCAGTATTATACACATAGCAGTTTTATCTGCTTGAGCAGATCAAATTTGTGTGTGTGAGAGTGTGTGTTGCCATTTGGAGTGATTAGAGTAAGCTGCACAGAGGCAAGATGCATTGTGCACAATTAAGCCCATCTCCAGAGCGCACATTTATTTCTGTTTGCTTTTGGTCTCCTCTCCTTTCCCCAATCAGGCTGCTAATAGAGCTGTTTCAAGTTTCAACAGGACCACATTCACTGCTGCTCTCCACATGAGACAGGCTGTCAAACTCTGAGCACCAGCCCCCCTGTCCTTTACATTTCTCTCTGAAACTGCCACGGCCCTCACCTCCAAAATTCCCGGTGATTCCCCCGTGGCACCCAGTGCAATGAGGAATTTCACCCTGGGACACTCCACATGCTCTCTGCCATTGCTCTCAGCTGTGTCACACCACGGGGCTGCCACTGACCAGCCCCTGGCTGAAAGTGTGCTCCCACCAAACAAACAATCTGGATATTGCAGTGCAAGTGTGATGGTATCTGCATACATCATATTTCAATTACACCTTACTCACTCCAAAAATGGCTGTGACCCTCCCACGCCTTGTGAACGGCGCTGTATGTTGGAATGTAAAAAACTAAGTTCTAAAAGCAGAACAAAAGCTTGAAAAGGAGTTATTCTCCTAAAATGCACATGTTTCTACTTGCCAAATGATTTCTCAGAGAAGATGATAGGCTGGGGTGCTGCAGGGAGGGGGGAACAAAAGGGGTTTTAATCATGGCTGGGATTAAGGAGTTGTGTAACAATTGCTCTCCTTCCAGGCACATATACTGTACAGGCTCCCTGGAAATGATCAGCATTACAAGAAACAAAGTGCACCGTGGCACATCTCACATACAGACAGCTGCATATACATTAACACTTGATTCATCCAAAGACACTGGTTATCTTCCTCCCTCTGATAACCAGGAAATAGCACTTATGCACACAGGACTGACAGCCAAAGCCAGGCTTCTCCCCTGCCCCAATTAAAGTACATAAAACCCACTGTGGGGAAAAGAAAAAAACAAAAAAAAGCACAAGACTCTTTATAATTTGGGGGCCTCTTTCAGGACAAAAAATATTGCTTCATCTCTTGCTTTTCTCTGCATTAAGCAGGGAGTAGAGCAAAGCTGTGGTACTTCCAGCAATATTTTTCCATAAAACATAAGTTTTACACTTCGAAAAAAAGGCTAATTTTATTGGTAATGAATACCAGCAATAACTTAATGAGTCACTGCAGCACACACTTTAAGGAGGAGCCGGTGCTAATGCGTGAATAATTATTGACACAATTAAGTGCCCAGCACTGGGCCTGTTAAACTGCTTCTGGCACGTGAGGGCTCCCTAATGGCTCCATGGCATCCTACAATGACCCTAAAAGGTTTCAAAGTGCAGAGAGCTCCCTTTTCCAAGGGATCCTTGGATCTCCAACCCATTCCCCGCCAGATAATGCTGAGTTGGCAAGGATCTACATCCTGTGGGGTGTTCTGCCTGCTGCCAGGCTGAATAATTGCCTGTTTACCCATTTGTAAACAGCCAGCTCAGCCTCTGACCTGCCTTGGGAGGGACTGTCTGGTCCCCAGCCCTGCTGACAGTCCCCTGTGAGCCGGGCTGCTGCTGCAAACCTGGCTGCTCCCTCCCACTGAGGGTTGCAAAGCAGCGAGGGGCCAGCAGCACACCAGCCACGGAATCCTCAGGGGGTGTGTGGGGACTGAGCTCCAATTCACCTACAAAAGCTTTCCTCAAAGTGGAAAAGAGTAATGGGCTCAAGGAGGGGAACAGCTCCAAGCTCCAAGCTGTTTGAGCTGCCCCTCCACACCATGGGTGCATGGGGATGGGATGGGATGGGGATGGGATGGGGTGGGATGGGATGGGATGGGGATGGGGATGGGGATGGGATGGGGATGGGATGGGGATGGGGTGGGATGGGATGGGATGGGATGGGGATGGGGATGGGATGGGGATGGGATGGGATGGGATGGGGATGGGGATGGGATGGGGATGGGGATGGGGATGGGGATGGGGATGGGAATGGGATGGGATGGGATGGGGATGGGGATGGGATGGGATGGGATGGGATGGGGTGGGATGGGATGGGATGGGATGGGGATGGGGATGGGATGGGATGGGGATGGGGATGGGATGGGGATGGGATGGGATGGGGATGGGATGGGAATGGGATGGGGATGGGATGGGATGGGGATGGGGTGGGGATGGGGATGGGGATGGGGATGGGGATGGGGATGGGGATGGGGAGGGGGATGGGATGGGAATGGGATGGGGATGGGATGAGGATGGGGATGGGGATGGGGATGGGATGGGGATGGGATGGGAATGGGATGGGGATGGGATGGGGATGGGGTGGGGATGGGGATGGGGATGGGATGGGGATGGGATGGGGATGGGATGGGATGGGGATGGGATGGGATAGGGATGGGGATGGGGATGGGGAGGGATGGGATGGGGATGGGGATGGGGATGGGATGGGGATGGGGATGGGGATGGGGATGGGGAGGGATGGGATGGGATGGGATGGGATGGGGATGGGGATGGGGATGGGGATGGGGATGGGGATGGGATGGGGATGTCCCACCACCCCAGGACACTCAGACCCCCCCAGCTGCCTTGCACACTCTCTGCTCCCTCTTTCCCACGTGTGCCAGTGTGCAGCTGTCCCAGATCTCCAGCCCTGCTGTGCATTCCACACTTATCTGCAGCACATGCAGCAGAATCCTGGAGATATCTGCAGGTTTCCAGCAGAGTTATGTGTGAGGCAACGTTGCCAGCAAGAAAGCCATAAAAAAGTCACCTCTGGCCAGGAAGTGCTGGCCGTGTTTCACAAGAAGGGCACTGTGGTGTCTGTGAGAGGGACAGCCTGCCAGGACGCCTCATCAGCGAGCAGCCCTGCACTCACACAGAGCTGACCCTTCCCTCTGAGCCCCTGAACTCCCCCTGACCTTCCTGAGCCATTCCTGCATGCATGGGGGTCCAGGAGGTAGATGGACAGGCAGACAGACAGGAGGAAATATTCTGTGTTACAACTGGCACAGCCTGAGTGCTGCACCCACAGATTGCCACTCACTGAGGGGTGCCCAGGCCAGGGTTAATGAAATTGTTTTAAAATTTTTGCATTTTCTCATCTGCACAATGCCAACACAGATGCTGCCCTCTTTGCAGGGTGCTGTGTATCCATTTTGGAAACATGCACTGTACAGGATACAACCAAAAACAACAGGGAAACAGGGCTGACCCCAAAAATACATGTCCTGCATTAGGAACTACAAACACACTCTAGCACTTCTCTCACAGGAGAAGGCTTGCAAGGGAGATACCACTCCAAAAACTAAGCAGCTTCGTTAATTTCCTTTAATTAGATAATGGTAGATGACAAACCCCAGTTTATGTTCCTGACAGGCCAACACCAGCTCACTGAGACCCAGAGAAAAGCCACCAGTTTCCCGTGTCCCACATGATGCCCCATTCCCACCAGACATTCCACACTCAAAGCATTTTCTGAAACACCAGGAGTGAGCTGCAGAGGAGACTGGCATCATGCACAATGAACTGAGCTGTTGTTACTTTGATCTGCCTGACTTCTGAGTAGGGAGGAACAGGAATTTTCCCCATATCTGCCCCCCAACAGGGCACAGGAGCTGCCTGGGAGGGCAGGGAGAGTTTCACCTGCAGCTGCACCGTGCCAGCCCAGTGGTACCACACTTATGAATGGCTCTTGCCCTGACTTGCAGCAGAAGGCAGCTGTTCCAAAAGCAGCAGCCCTGCAGAGCCAGGCAGGGTTTGTGCTGTTGCACTGGAGCAGGAATTCACTGTGAATTCAGGAATTCAGTGCTGAACACCCAGTGCTGCCCACAGCCAGCCCCAGGAAACCCCCGGGCTGCCCTCTCTGCTCTGCAACCAACCAAATGTGCAATGAAATATTGCCACATCCCGTGTGTGTGTATTGACACAACTGGGACTTCAACCCCCATGTTGCTTTGTGTTTTTCAAGTGGTTTTGTTTGCCTTGAGATCAAGCACACACGTTGTGGGCTGACAGAGGGGCAGCCAGGCTGGGGAAGGGAGGCAGGGCACGTTCTGGGCACTGGGTCACCCCAGGACAGGACCTCTCCTCAAGTGCTGCCCTGTGGCAGGAGCCAGCGAGCCCTGGCACACCTGCAGAACCAGTCCCCTTCAGAAAGAGAGGAAAAATGATGAATTTTTCATGACTCGCAGTGCAAAACGTATGTTTTGAAGTCAGCTGGTGTGAAAACTGCAGGGAAAAGGAATCAAACTTTAGGCTGCTGGTCATAGGTTTTTATAACATGGAGAAGAAAAAAAGAAAAACCCAGACATTGTGTTTGCATTCTATTTCTGGGCCTTTGAAGCTGTAACAGCATGAGTGGTATTTGCATCAGGAGTTACCATATATCATTGCAAGCAGCATATGCATAGATGGAAAAAAGATGACGGCAGCAGCAGGTTCAGTGAAATCTCAGGATCTCTCTGTGATAGGGACCTGCTAAAGGTTTGGTTTTATTTAGCGGAGCTTAAAATGTCATTGGCATATGTGTTTCTCAATTAACACCCATTTAATACACTCCAGAAGTGTTCTATTCTGAGAGCAGGCTTCAGAGTTTACAAAGGATCTAACCTGACATTTTAGCACAGGATATCCAGACCCATTTACAATCAGGAAGGCACGCTATGAAGGCTGGAGGTTTTTTTCTTTTCCCCCTTCCACATTGTGTAATGATGCCTCTAATGATAAATACAAAAGTCAGAAAATCCTAGCAAACACTGCTCCACTATGGAAATTGTGAGTCCCTCCATCCTCTGTGAGTCACTCCTATCCCCCACTTGAAATGGTGCCTTGCAGAAAATGCAGAGTTTCAGCAGTGCAAGGTTCATTTTCCTTCCCTGTGCCTTAACCCTGCTGTACATTTCCCTCAGCTGATAAACTGCCAACTCACCTACAGAATAAGTGACAAATATATTGAAAAACCACAAAAGCAGACCTCAAACTCAAAGAGAAGTGGCCAACAATCCTGAAAACCCTGGGCCTTATGACAAAAACTTGAGGAGGGAAGGATTCACTGATGACGACTTCCTAAATGATAAATACAGATGTCCAAGAGAATCCCAGAAACCAACCACTGAAAGGTTGAAGGATTATTTTTTAAACAAAAGGATGAATTAAGAATAGGCAAGTATCATTTCATATGAACTTTACACAGACTATATGAATGTCTACAGTCTATTTAAAAAGAGCACCTGGCATTATTAATATTGATTTTGGAATATACAATTCATTAGATGCAATGGGCCAAATTCATTCCTGATGAAACCAGTAACTTCAGAGAAGCTGCATGAGACAGAAATACATTTTTCAGATCTAGTTAACTCTTTATTCTGAAATCAGTGACAACAGAAACACTGGGGGGAAAAACATTCAAAAACATTGGGAGAACAAGGTGAAAATCAAGTATTTTAAGATTAGGAAACACCTGGTTTCCTAACCTTACACCAAGTTTTCAACTTGCCCATTAATTGTGTCCTGTTGTGTGTCTGCACTGAAGAGGGGAAACCAGCCCAGGTTTTTGCAGTTCAAAAGTGTATCACAGGGCACTCACACAAGAGGGCAGGAGTGGGATGGAGGGAAAACCTGAATTTGGTCTTAATTATCAATTTTGGCTTTGCAATTTCCATGAACTTTTTCTAAAGGGGGTGAAACAAAATAATATAAAAGCTAAATATATTCCAAACAGCAGCTGAAGCTTCCCAAAACACACCTCCCTGGCAAGGTTTAGCACCAATGTCTGCTCTCTGAGCTTCAGGCTGTGGGCTGCAATCTGCAGAACACAAGGCACAGGCTGCTCTCCAGCCAGGAGAGCTCAGCAGCCCTCCCCATTTCCAGCTGCACTGCAGGGGAAACTCCAGCTGCTGCCAGGGTGGGGAGGGAGGAAAGAGAAACCAGAGCACAGGGAGGAGACTGGAGAGGAGGAGCTCCCAACCCTGCTCCACCCTGCTCCATGGAGGATGGATGGATGGATGGATGGATGGATGGATGGATGGATGGATGGATGGATGGGTGGGTGGATGGATGGGTGGATGGATGGATGATGGAATAGATGATGGATGGATGATGGATGGATGGATGGATGGATGGTGGATGATGGATGATGGAGGATGGAGAATGGAGGATGGAATGGATGATAGAGGATGGATGGATAGAATGGATGATGATGGATGATGGATGGATGATGGAATAAATGATGGAGGATGGATGGTGGATGATGGAGGATGGAGAATGGATGGATGGATGATGGAGGATGGATAATGGAGGATGGAATGGATGATAGAGGATGGATGGATGGATGGAATGGAGGATGGAGGATGGATGGATGATGGAACGAATGATGGATGATGGATGGATGGATGGATGGATGGAATGGATGGAATGGATGGATGGATAATAGAGGATGGATGATGTCCAGCTCAGGAGCTCCTGGGCTGCAGGAGAGGAGCTGCTCTGCTCCCAGCTGAGCTCAGCTCCTCTGACTCCCCTGCCTGCTCCTCCCACACTGAGTCCCTGCCCACAAAATGACCATCAAAGTCAAACTGAGGCTCTCACAGCCTTGTGTCATCACCAGGTTTGGACAGAGCCTCAGGGCATGACAACATTCTGCTGCTGAAGCCTGGAATTCCATGGCATCACAGAGTTCTGCTGCTAAAACTTGGGATGTTTTTCAATAGCAAATTTTAAAGCAAGCCCAAGGCAGAGCAAACATTAAACTTTCTTGGTCCAACAGGATCATTTAGAATTAACTGAAGCAATCTAGAGGCATCAGACTTCTACTGTCTCCTGCAATAAATAATTTGGAATAATCCTTCCCTGTAACAACATTCTCACCTACACACTGTCTAGAGCATGTGTGTTTGTGTATACCCACATATATATAAACACATCCTTGAATACAAACAGTTGGAAAGGCTTCATCCTGAGCACCACTTGCCAGCAAATCTGGAGAATTCTGATATATGAGGAGTTAAAATATTAACAGATGTGCACATTCAAAGTGAGAATTTAATCCTGAATTTGATCAGGAATACACGTTGAACTCTGAAATTCAAAACTCTGAAATTCAAAAATTTATCAAAAATAATATTGACAACATCATCGAAGATGTTCGATGTGAAATCATGGGAAATCTTGGGTTTCAGATTCTTCAATTCCTGGTTCCAGTGCAAGCCTGGAGCTGCTTGTGCAGTTTTGGTCCTCTATAAATGTAATTGAAAGGACAGGACCCCCTGCCCAGGCACCCAGTGGGTGCCACATCCCTCCCTCAGGGACCTGACTGCTCATGGGATGACCCTGCCTGTCTCTGCTGATTTCACAGATGGCTTTAGCTCCTAATTTGGGTACCTGATTTAGAGAAAGCTCCATGGTGTGACAATTTTATCCTCAAACCTTACTGCTAGTCACTAAAAGCTAACTCCATCCCAAATGAGTGGGGTCTGAGCTAAATTCAGGTTTTTGCTAAAAATGAGCCCAGATGATGATGCAGACCCAGATGCCCTCAAGCTCTAAGAACCAAAGATCTTCCAGGTGGAAGTTTCTCTGACCTAGCTATAGCTTTGCCTGGAAATCTGGATTATTTATAGCTTTATAAGCAAAAAAAGCCCTGTCCAAAGTTTCCTTATTTATTTCATCCAATTATATGGCAATATTTACATACCTTTTTTTTCAGCCTTCAGTTATCACTACTGAAATATTTTTTTGCTGTACTTCATAAGCAGCAGAGAACTTAGAGAAGCACAGATACCTCACCTGGAATTTGCATTTCATTCCCCAATAAAGTGTTGCCACCCTTCCTTTTCCTCTCCAGCTTATAACACAGAGCAGTGGGAAAGGAGCAGACAAAGTCCTATTAGAGCTGAGAAGAGAATCCTGGCTCCAGGATGGAATCAGAATCATAGAATTATTTAGGCTGGAAAGACCTCTGAGATATCTGCTCCAGGTTTTGACTGATGATCACCTTGTCAGCTAAACCAGAGCACTGAGTGCCACACCAGTCACTCCCCAACCCCTGAGGGATGGAGATCAGCCCCTCCCTGGGCAGCCTGTCCCAGAGCTCCACAGCCCTTTGGGCTTATCCTGATGGCCAGCCTCAGCCTCCCTGGGCCATTTCCCCTTGTCCTGTCCCTGTTCCCTGGGGCACAGCCTGACCCTCCTGTCTGTCCCTGCTGCCAGGAGCTGTGCAGAGCCACAGGGTCCCTCTGAGCCTCCTTTTCCCAGGTAAACCCCCCCAGCTCCCCCAGCTGCTCCCCACAGGGCTGTGCTGCAGCCCCTTCCCCAGCTGTTTCCTTCTCTCCAAACTCCAGCCCCCAAGGTCCCCCTTGTGCTGAGGGGCCCAGAGCTGGACAAGGACTCAAGGTCTGGCCTCACCAGTGCTCTGTACAAAGGGACAATCACTGCCCTGGACCTGCTGCCCACTCAGCTCAGCTTCCTCTCAGGATGCCCATTTTGGCCAGGATCAACCCCTGGGCTGTGCTGAGCACCAACCCTGCAGCCTCCACCCTGCCCAGGCTGCCCAGGTGAGGGCACAGCTGCACCCAGGTGTGCAGACACTCAGCCACCACCCATCCTCTGCTGCCTTTATTCCTAAGGCACTCCTGCTCCAAACTGCCCATTCCTTTTGCATCTTTTCATGCTGTCTTCTAGGGAGTCTATTATTATTATTACTACTATTATTATTATTAATATTAATAATAATATGATTAATATTACTATTATTACTATAATTATTAATTTATTAACAATAATTTACTTATCATTTATTAATACGAATTAATATTAATATCATTAATAATTATTTATTATTATTGATAGTAAGAATGATATTAATTATTATTATTATTATTATTATTATTATTATTATTATTATTATTATTATTATTCAGATGACAATCTGATTTTAAATCAGGAGACACTATGCTCTCCTCAGGACAACATCCAACTCTCCTCCCAGTCTTCTCTCCACCCCTTTGACATCTAATGGACAAATTCTCATGGAATGCCTCTCAAATCTCCCCCCACAGTGCCAAATTCATCCAAATTTGTTTCATGCTGCAAAGTGCTGCCTCTTCAGAGCTTTTTCAAGACCCATTTCAAACCCTCAGCACTTAAAGCTGAGGTGCTCAAATATTATCTTTGTCCATAATAACACTGCCTGCTCTTTGCTTCCTGCCTCTTCATCCCAAAGGACTTTTTTTTTTTTTTTTGCACATTCTAAAGTAACTGCATCTCCTTAATGGCCTCCTGTGAAGAACTTTACACAAAGCATTTCAGCACTTGAATAAATCATATCCCCAGTCGTTCCCTGAGCACCATTTTACAAACCCTCCCTATGAAGGAGGAAAAACAATCTAATTAGTTAATCTTTGCATGGTACTGTGAAGAAGAAAGTGCTGGCTCTGTTTGAACATTCTTACACCACCTGGTGTGCTGCCTTGGGTTCAGCCTTCAGAACAGACCAGGATGCAACAGCAGCACCCCAGGAACCACCCCAAAGAGGCACCCCAAAGAGCCAGCCTCAATTTCTGCCTCCTTGGGATGCTCCTCGGATGGAAGCACTCCCCACACACACACATCAATATCCAGAAAGGAAATAAAATGCTTTTCCAACCCTGACTATTCAGTTTGCCTATTCAGTTTTCCAACCCTAACTATTCTGTTTGCCAGGCCCTTTGCTGTAAATAAACACGTGCCCAAAACTCTCCTTGGTTTGAGGATTTGGGGACTGGTGAGGAACCCTTGAGCCAGGCACTCATTAATATTATTGATTATTAATAATATTTATATTATATTTATTAATATTTATTTATAATATTATTTCCCTCACCAGCTCTGCTGGCCAGTGTCTGGCTGTTGGGATAAGGGTGTCACAGGTTCTGGGATTGTCATGGCTCTGCAAGCCAGCAAGAGTTACTAAAACACAACAAAAATAGAGACAACCTCAAATCAGAGGCTGTCCTGTGGCCTGGAGGAGAGCTTGGTGAAGAAGGGGTGAGAATTAGGGGTGAGAATCTTCTTGGTGAAGAATTAGAGAGACAGACCAGCTCTCTCTAATTTACAGCGCAAGCTGTCAATGCAATAAATTGATTAATTAAGGGACAATTAATGCACAGTAGCAGGAAATCCAGGCCCTGCTGGTGCAGCACACAGCCTGGGATTGAGAGCTGGCTGGACCCCACATCATGGGGTTTTTATTGCTCAGGGCTGGTGCTGCTCCTCTTTCCCCAGTGCCCTGGCTCTTTGTTTTCTGTCTCTCAGCGAGGGCTGTGGTTGTTCTAACCCATTTGTGTCTGGTTTGGAGCAGCGTGGTTTGCCCCCTCTGTCTCTCATCATTGCTTTTGGCCCAGATTCTTGACAGGAAATGCAAGATTTATTTTGTCTGGCCTGAACTGCATTGTTCCTTCCTGACTACTGGTGTTACTTCACTGGAAATAACACGAAATAACACAGCTTTGTGCTTATTGCTAGGGCAGGGTCAGAGCCTGAGGGTGCAGGCACACTCAGGAGCAATGTGAGAGGAGGGGATGAGGCTTCAGGGCAAGAACAGAGACTAAAAGGCAGAGGGAGACACAGGTAAGAAATTAAGACATGATTTAAAAACTTCTGCTTTGAAGGAGATTCTCTTCAAGCTGAACAGCTGCTACAGAATAACTCTTGGATATACATTCTCACCAAGCTAACATTATCATAATGAAGCAGGATATTGGCAGGCAATTTTTACCACAAATTTAAGGAGAAGAAAAGTTACCAAAATTGTTACCAAAATACAAAAGTTACCAAAGTTAACAAAATACAAGTAATTTTAAAGGTTTTGCTGAAGATTTTCAGCCTTTGGTTGCTCGGCAGATCAGCAGCACAGGAATGTGGAATGAATCTGGTTCAGAGCAGAGCTGAATGCAAACAAACATACAAATGCTGGAAACCAAGCATCAGTCCTTACATGAATTATATTCGAGTTCCTCTGGTGCTTGTAGAAGGATTTGTAAGTCTTTGCCTGGTATCATTAAGTACACAGCAAATGAACTTGTAAAAGGAGCTGTGCCAGGCATTGCTGGGCTGCTGAAACTGTGCCACTCAAATTCAAACCAGGAGCAGAACAGCCTTGGTACAAACCAGTCAGATTTGTTATGGACAAAAATAATGTTTGAGCACCTCAGCCAAAAGTTGCCAAGCTCCTTTCTGACTCATCACAGGGCTAAAAAACCTCATTTCTCCCATTTACCTATTCTGAAATGAATCCAAAGCAACAAGCAAAGCTGGTTCTCAGCCAGCAGAGACACACACCTGGCCAGCCCCCAGCCTGCAGTGCATTTACTGGGATGGGGATGCAGCTCCAGCCTGCCCACACTCTGTTATCCCTGAAACTGGGCTCAAGGAAGTTCTCCACAACTTCAGATAAGCACAAGGGAATGGGCACCTTTGCCTATTTGCACCTTTTTCACACTAAATCCTTCATCTTAGGCTGCTCTCAAATTTTGTTCTGTAGGATCCTTTTAACAAGGTCATCTCCACAGCATTTATACCCCAATGGTTCAGGAGGAGCCCAAATGCTGAAAGCCTGCAGTCACAAATCACTGCTAACCAGCAAGTCTACAGGGGTTCAGATGTCCCTGGGTAACTCTGCAGGTTCTGATGCTTTCGTGGCTTTTGTCTGATACCAGTCAGAATAAAATGTCCAGGATGGGGCCAGGAGCCTGGGAGAAGGGAAGAATGGCTTTGCAAACAACCTGAGCAGCACTGAAAGCCAAAATGCAGTCCAGGCCCACTGATGGCAGCCTTTGGTACCTCAGACCCTAAATCACAGCACTGCATCAGTGCCACCTCCCTGCACCAGGCACTGGGCAGCCTTTGGTACCTCAAACACTAAATAAATCACAGCACTGCATCAGTGCCACCTCCCTGCACCAGGCACTGGGCAGCTCTGTGTGCACACAGAGCCAGGGCTCTGCCCTGGGATGCTTTGACCTGCACAGGTGAGATATATCAGATATATCCTCAACATCCCAGAATTCTGCTGCCCAGTATCCCCTCACATTCCCACACATGGCCAGCCAGGTTCTCCCTGAAGGGAACTGGTGTTCTGTGCCAGCTGGGGGAATGTCTCAGGAGATGGGTCTTGCTCCTTACTCCAGAAACACAAGGACTGTGTGCTCACTGATTCAAACAACTCATTTTCTTGGTCACAGCTAGACAAGGGTCTAAAAAATGTGGTACATGAAGAGTGTGGGCTCCAAGCAGGGAGGAGCCATTTCCTACAGGAGGCTGTTGCAGTGGCTCAGTTGAGTGCTGTGTGACAAGTGACAAGAGCAGAGATTGTCCTTTGCCATTTGGGGGGCAATCCCAGCAGAGGGATTGCTTTGGTGCAGCACAACACCAGCAGCAATGTGCATGCTGAAGTTTCTATCTCTCTTATGCCACTACCCCAAATTTCTTATCCTCATCAGACTGGGAGAGTCTCAGTGCACCAGCTGAAAAACACAGGGTCAAGGCTTATGGTCCTTTTTTGCTGAGGTCTAAAGAGTCAAAAGCTTCTCAAATTAAGAATGGCCATTTTGTAAACAACTGATTTTAAATTGAATTTAAGTTGGCAAGAGCTTTTCAGCAGGATGGTGAGGCAAATATGCACAGTGCCAACTTCCTGAAGTTCACCCCCATATTTCTCAAGGAAGTGGCCAAAACCTATGGGCCACCTTCCCTTTGCTTTGCACCCTTCAGAGTCTCCTTCTTTCACTGCAATTAGGTTTAAACAGTGTTTGGCATTCTATGATTGCCCTACTTTGCAGTCCCTTCGTTTTCTTAGCTTAAAAACGAGTGAAGTTGCAAGGCTGTGGTGTTTCTGTTGTGATTGTCATCATGGAAGCAGAGCCAATGCAATTTGCCCGTGTTTTACTCGCTGCCATCTGGCAGGGATATGGTGACATGCTAATCTTCACAGGACTCTTGCTTCTCAGCTATCTGCTGGACAACTAAGGAGATCACCAGGCTGCTGGGACGAGTGCCAGATAGGAGGCAGGTATGTTTATGAGTTTAAGATTCTTATTTTCTTTCAGTGCTTTCGCATGCTGCTCGTGGAGCGGCAGGAAAAGTGAAAAGGGGGAGGAGGGGATGAGTCAGTGACTAGACTACAACTGTTCAAAATCACACTGAAGTTCTGCAAAAGGTGTTTGTTCACAGCTCACCTCTTACCTGCTGTCTGCTCACTTGGCCTTGAGGTCTGAATGGGCTTTTTGGGAGTCCTTGCCAGGGCTTTGCCCAGTGTTCCCAGCAAACACAGGCCTGACCACACATACAGTGCTCAATGAAATGGCCACATTTTCCTCTCCTCCTCATTCTTGTAGCTCTGGTGAGCTCTGGGGTGCTGGAAGGACACTCACATGCTGCCTCACTGGTAATTACAGGCAGCTGACATGGTGCTAGCACAGCAGCTGAGTCTTGCAGGGGAAGTGGAATTATGGCAGCTCTGTACCAAGGGTGAGAGAAAAGCCTTTGTTCATCTCCCTGAGCTTCAGGGCTGCCTAAATGGCAAATATTGCTGTCACAAGATGGGGACTGGGCCGTGCTGCTGATGAACGCCAAAGTAACCCAAAAGATAAAGATAGCATCAAAGCTACATAGATACTTTGAAGTTTATGTAAAAATCCCAACAAGAAAATCCATCAGGCTGTGAATTGTGAGAGGACAACTGCAAACAGTGGGTGAAGCAGCCAGGGGATGACTGCTCCTCAAGTGATGCAGACAATAAGCCAGCTCTGTCTGGAACATGCCCAGGTCTCAGCTTCCTGCTGCTTCCCAAGCTTCCCTCCCAGACCCCACATCCCTCAGTCCCTTCAGCAGGGAGGAGGCTGTGCAGCACCTACCCATCCACTGGGGCTGGAGCCAGTGCCAGCTCCTGCCAGCATTTCAGAAGGAATCAGCAACTTCAGCAAATTTATTTAACAAATGCCTTACCCTGACTCACCTCCTTGCAGCGGGGCCAAAAAACAGAGTCTAGTTTTAGCCTCTGTAATGACTAACATTCATAATGACTAGCAAAGAATTACAGCTAAAAACACAAGCTGCTTCAGCTCAAGCTAAACAGCCATGGCTCACCAGTGGGGACTGAGAGATTCATGCTCAGCTCAAGTGCAGAGGAGTATCTGTGGCACACTCTCACCAGCACGTGACACTGGCAGGGCTGAGTGCAATAAATCCTTATTTCAGTAGGAAACAGAGCAAAGGGTCCTGATGAGGGGGCTGCTTTGGAAGAAGCCTGTGTGGCATCAATTAAGCAAAACAAACAACTCCTCACAAAAAAACAGAGCACAAACAAACAAACAAACAAACAAATCCCTCACCTGTCACAGTCAAGTTTGAAATGAACCAATGGTTCCAGCCAAGGGTGAAGCACTGGACATGCACAGGTACCTCACCTTTCTTTCCTCACTATAGGTAAGACAATCCCTATGAAAATGATCTGCTCCGTTATTAATTAAAAATCTATAAATTCACACACTCACAGACAGTCTCTCTCTCCACAGGCCTTGGCATAAGGGTGCACACAGAATTTTGGCACTGAGCTGAGAGTGGAAGAGGCGGCACAACCCAGACATGCCCAAGCCTTCCTGACACAGGAACAGCTTCTCCTCCCCGTGCCAGTGGTTTGCTCAGTGCCAGCTCCCATGCACACCCCCTTCCAGGAATGGCTCTCTTCCATGCTGGCAAACAAAATGATGGGGAAGAAAATACGAAATTACTCTTGAGCATGTAAGTGGAAGGATGAGCACGGCGCCAAGTGAGAAGGATCCAAATGTGAGATCCCACACTGCTGTGTGTCACTCGGGAGGGGACACACCTACAGGGGGTCAGGCAAGCAGCTTTGTCCACAAAGGGCAGCTAAAGGAGACCACTGGCATTTCGTGCAGTGAAATGTTTCAATCAGCACTGCCCAAATGATGCACAGAACCCCTCACTGCAGCCACCAGCAGTGCCAGCACCCCGAATGGCAGCTGGCCAGCAAAGCCTTTATTAATACAGGGTGATGAGAAGGAAGCAGGAAAGTGGCTGCCGACCCCTGAAGGCCAGCAGGTAATGCAAGCCAATTGATTATTCAGCTCTAATGAAGGGATCCAATAGTTATTTTGGACTGCTCACTGGAGAATAAAGCGAGAGTTCAGGGTGAAGTAAAGTCGACTTTATTTAACAATCTGTGACTGATTATAAGGGAGCAGCAAGTTCCAGATGGGTGGGAGTGCTTACAAAAACCCCTCTATTTTCCTACAACTTACAATCAATGCTTTTGGTTTCCATGTATTGTAATGTTGCCACTTAACACGACAAGCACAGGAGAACAAAGAAACATGAAACTAACTTTGCACCAAAATTTGGGGACTGAACAGGACATGCTTTCCCACTCAAAGGAAGTAGTTCAGGCTTCTAATTTTAGCACCTTATTCAAGACAATATCTCATTTAGAATGTTCCTTGGTCGAGCCCTCAGCTCTGACCTAAGCCTAAGAAACTTTAATTCTGTTATGTAAAATATGCAGGCTTTTTGAGACAGAAATCATGCCTCATTCTATGCTGTGGAAAAATCATCATGCAGACAGTCTTTTAAAATAACATTCACTTTAGCCATTAGTTGTTTTCAACTATCTGTCTTTAAGAAATGCTATAATTTTGGAATGAACAATTGATTTTCTTTTTAAATTAATCCTATGCATGTCCTCATAACCATGTAGATTTATCGCTGCGGGTGGGCAAATCACATGGAAGCATGGAAATCCCAACAGTTTGAAAAGTAATTAGTCCCTTTTCTGTTACAATTGCAAGCCCAAGAAACTGTTCATGTTTCCAGTGAGAAAAGGCACACTTTAACTTTGCTGTGATTCCTGTTCCGTGCCTTTGCCCACCCAGCACCTAATCCCCACTGCCTTGGCACGGTGGTGGAAAAGCAGCAGGACCATGAGTAATGGTGAAACCTGGGACTAAGCAGCCTTAATTGATTCATATTCAGTGAAAAGCAGAAGAAAAAGCCTGTGTTTGTCTCCTCTGAGTGCACCCTGCTGGACAGAGTGGGTGCACTGGACCCACCGTGTGCTCCTGCCTCAGCAGAGCCATGCAAGATAACACAGGTAAGATAACACAGCCCAACTTCCAGCCACCAGGACTGCCCCAGGCAGCAGCTGGGAAAGGGTTAATGCCATTAAACCTGCCCTACCTGACTGCTTTAGCAGCCTGACAGAATCCCTGGGCTGCACTTTCCCCTGGACAAATGGAAGAAGAAGAGGAGTGGAAAGAGGAAGAGCTCCATGGAGAGCGATGCTCTGACAGAGGTCAGTGAATTTTACATGGACACACACACAGAGCATTACTGCAGCTTCAGACACACAGGGCAGGGCAGGGCCTGCCTGCTCTGGGCTGCTACAAGAATCAAAACCTCCCTGTTCAGGACATAATGGATGCAGAAGGAATCTGGAGACATCCATGAACAGAAATCAATCCTGTCACCTCAGCTCCAGACAGGACAACACCAAGCCTCCCACCAAGCCTCCAGCTCCCCAAAAAATGAGAAAAAAATAGGCAAACTTTTGTAAGCACATGAATGGTAACAAGGAGAAAAATAATGCACACATCAGTGTTGATTTGTCAAGAAAATACCTTGCTAAATGAATCTCTTTCTGCTACTTGTAATTCTTGTAAATCTTGCAGAGCAGCAGGAGCAGCAGTTGCCATACTTGGTTTGTGGTTCACTTTTTGAAACTCTCTCACATTACCTTCACACAAGGAAACTCTAAGAACTTCAAGGGACAGGATCTTGCTGGAACTATCACAACTCAGATTTGAAAACAATACACAGCCACAAGGAAAACAATGAAAACATCATTAATGGCTCATCATTAAATGGAAGAATGCACAGAGCAGCTTTCCACTAGGATCTGCCCTGAATCAGATGCTACTCAGGATCTTTGTTTACAGCCCAGACAATGGAATAAATAGTGTTCCTATGAAATCCACAGACAGCATCAAACTGGCAGGGACAGCAAGTAGGAAGGCAGAATCAAAATTCTAAATAATCTTGAAAATTAAAGGAACAGCCTTAAAAGGGTGCAATGGGGACAAGGAGATGAAATTATAATTACATAGGACAGTGAAGTGCACAATGCAGGACTGGGAGGAAATGATTAGGAAACACTTCCTTGGGAAAGCAGCTGGGGGTTGCAGTGCATTGCAAACCCACATCGCCACGATGATATTGTGGGAAAGCCCCAGCACCACACCAGGGAGGTTCATGAAGGTGCATGAAAAACTCTCTCATTCTATTTCATCACTGGAAAAGTCTCTGGAGGGAAAAATTTCGGGGCACTTCTCTAGAAAAGAGATGTGAACTACCTGTAGATGGTTCCTAATTTCCACCTGAAATTTAATCATCTGTAGGTATGACATGTTTTTTTCTTAAAATGTTCATCTCTTTCATGGTGTATTAATACCAAATAAATAATCTAATACCTTTAAGCACACCTAAATGGAGCTGTACAAAGCCTTCTATGTGAATTGTACAATGGCTCCCTTCCCTCCTGTGCTGGGAATACCAGACCTGATACATCCTGCACCCAATTTGCCTTTTTCATATTTTCACATTGAATATTTCAGAGTAATCTCTGATCACCTAAATATCCAGGACTGCCCCTCTCACTTTGAGGAAGGGAGGAGATGACAAGGTATAGCAAACATCATCAGTCCTTAACCAAATGACCTTGTTGTTTGTCTGCAAAGTTTAATCTATAAATCCCCTTCAAAGTCATCTATTTTGGCATCATGGCCTTGTGAACCTCCCCTAAAATGACAGTGCCTCTCAAAGTTTATGGCTGGCTTCTGTTTAAAACACAACTGTAAGAGCAGTTATTGTTCTTTATTGGTCTTCTTTGCCCCTTTTATTTAGGTATGAATGGTGAAAATCTCACTGTGTAAATCACAGTTTGCTCTTGTGTGTTTGGTTTTGTTGTTTTGTTTTTTTTTTTAAACAGAAGTCACCCAGATGAGGTTCTGATTCATTAATTCCATAACTGTCATGACCCAAGCCTCTATCTGTTGAAAGACTGTTAGGTTGTTTATTCCTTTTAACCCTTGTGATACGTTTAGATTGATTGAACATTTTCAAAGCTGACACTGCAAGGGATTAAAATAAAATATAAAAAAAAGCTTCAAATTGCAGTCCCCAATCAGGCAAAAGGCTTTGCCAAAGGTCAGCTCTATATGAGAATTCACAGTTTTAAAACATATTATTTTCTCTCTAAATAACATGTAAGATATTATTCATGATCTACTATGCCAATACTTTTCCCAGGGCTATAAAACATACTCTTGGCTACATAATGGACTCCTCAAACACACACTGGAGCTGACAGAACGGTTCTAGGTTTGATGATAAAATGATAATGTGGAATTTTATGGCCTGCTGTAAAGAGCAGATCAGGCAGGGAGAATACAGAGCCCAGGTGATGGCTCTTGGTGGCTCTGCATGATCTCTGCACTCCCCAAATTCACTGACTGAAACAAGGACAAACCCATTGCCCGAGGAGAGGAAAGGAAAGGAAAGGAAAGGAAAGGAAAGGAAAGGAAAGGAAAGGAAAGGAAAGGAAGAAAAGAAAAGAAAAGAAAAGAAAAGAAAAGAAAAGAAAAGAAAAGAAAAGAAAAGAAAAGAAAAGAAAAGAAAAGAAAAGAAAAGAAAAGAAAAGAAAAGAAAAGAAAAGAAAAGAAAAGAAAAGAAAAGAAAAGAAAAGAAAAGAAAAGAAAAGAAAAGAAAAGAAAAGAAAAGAGAAAAGAAACTGAGGGCACTCCCCAGGGCAGGCAGAGGGGCAGCACTGACCTCTCCCCTCTCCAGCAGCACTCAGAAATGCCAGGCAGCTGATTTGGGGGAGCTGGAGGTTGGGTATCAGAGGAAATCTCTTCCCCCAGGCTCCCCAGGGAAGTGGCCACAAGGCTGGCAGAGCTCCAGAAGGGTTTGGACAAGGCTCTCAGCACTCCCACTGTCCTGGAGCAGCAGAGGTTCCCTGCCCAAGCACAAACACTGCACAGAGCTGCTGACACACACAGCAGCTTTCCCCATCGTGTTAAATGTGTTCAAAGCACATGTACATCAGTTATTTTGGAGGGTTTTTCCCTGCTCACAAGGGTTGCCATGGGATTGAAGGAATGGGTGGGGAGGGGTTTATGTTTGCAGCCCTAAACACCACCATGTGTGAGGATAAAGGAGAGATCTCTGCTAGAGCACAGCAGGATTTGTTCTCCCCATTCACCTGAGAAAAGAACATTGTGGGGCAACCCCAACCCCCACAAATAAATTTTTAAAAAAAGAGAAAAGAAGGAAGGGCTGATTTGGATGTCAGAGCAGAGACTGTGCAGACCTCAAAACTACTTTATACTGGTTGTCAGCTTTCCTTACACACAATGGCAAGAGTGATTATAAAAACAAATAATCAGACATTAAAGTTGGCTTAATCCTTGCTTAAGTACTGCAGACACAGAACTCTGAAAGCATGCACAATGTGATTATAAATAAAAGCTCTGGTCTGTCACCACACTGAGCTATTTCAGAGTTTTTAAAGATGGCAACTGGGGAATTAACAGTCCTGATGCTGTCACAGCACCATCAGCCACCAAACCCCAAGCAGAATCTGTGTTATGTTCAAGGTTTTTCCTCCACCTCCTAGGAGTGATTGCTCCTCTTAGTCCCTGGATGGAGAGGGCACCTCAGGACACGTTCAGTGGATCTGTGTCTGGGAATGTGCTTAAAGGTGCACTCACACAAATGGATTTTTCTCTCAGATGGGATCTCCTGCACACTGGGTTCCCCAAATGAGCCTGTAGGATGTGGCTGGTGCTATATGAATAATTAAATTTAAAAAAATTGTCACCTGGCCAGTTTTTGATTACACATTTACAGACTCACAGGAGTGCAGTAACAGAAACTTCAAATTTTTGCACAATTAAATGGAAAAAAAAAAAACCAAACCAAACCTAATTTGGAAGCTATGGCTCAAGTGTTCCTAGGTGTTAAACAAAAGCAAGAACTCTACACAAAATCCCCTGTGTGCTTTTGTACTGTACCCACAAAATGCACAGAATCAGCAAAACTCTACAGCCAAGATTTCCCTGGAAAACACCAAGGTCCTTATCTCACTTGAGACATCAAGTCATTGCTGCCAACCTCCTTCCCCACTGAAAAACTCCACTGGCTGAGAAGGATGATTGCTGCAAGGGAAAAACAGAGTGCTCAGAGGAAGAACTGCTCCTTGGGAAAAGGAGAGAGTTCTGTCCTAGCTGGGGATGAACACAGAACACTGTGCCATGTTCCTGCACTTCTGCAAGCCAGGGAGTGCTCTGAACCCCCCTGCTCACCAGGGAGGGCTCAGACAGCAATCTCCAGCCAAGCTGCATGCAGGCCCTCTTGGCCAGGGCTGAAACCTCCAGAAGCCCACATTTTGAGGGAAGGTTTACTGGGAGACAGTGCTGGGGAAAGCTGCAGAGGATCCTGGTGCAGCAGAGATGGATTGTGCTCCAGATGTGGCAGCAGGGCTGCTGGAGCCCTCGTTATCAGCAAGCACACAGCACACAGGATTGTTCACAGCTCTGTCAGAGGAACCTGAGGCTCAGGGTCCTGCAGAACATGGACCAAGAAAGGGTCTTTATGGCTGAACAAGGGGGGAGCTGTTAGCCATGTGTTTGCTAGCACTCCCAACGTGATCCTGTGTCCTGGGCCATGATAGCAAATAAAGGGTCTTTTCTGCTGCAGAGAACCCTCCTCTGGCCCAGAATCTGTAATAACACTTTTTTTCCATAGTCAGGATTCATTACATCTGGCTGGGTTTTTCCCTAACCTTTTTGGCTTGCAGAGTTGCAAGGCTACATTCAGGGTAGCTCTGTCTCCTGAAGGGGATCAAGTTTTCCTCTATGGTTTGAAAGAGGAATCAATGAGAGCTGATTATTTTTTGCAATTTTTAATTGCTTCAGCAGATAGTCCCCGTCTTTGCTTTGTTGACTCTGTCTGGGGCTTTTTGCTTTCCCTGGGCCTCACCACTATCAAAGTACAAATTGCTGTGTGTGCTATTTGCTGACTTTAGAAGAGAGATCTGGCACTGAAAGCAGCTTCAGTGAGCTGAGATAGTGGCTGGGACAGATTAGTGCACCAGCAAAAGGAAAAGCTCTTCTTTAAGGAATGCAGGAGGCTTTTGTCCCTCCCATCACGTGCTAATTCAGTGACCTGAAACTCCTGATGATTCCTCAGCAGCCAGGAGAATTGCATCCTCATGTTTTCACAGGGCAAACCCTGCCTTCCCAAACCCCTTAACCCTTTTTTCCCACCTCGGTGCTTTGCAACACCAAGAGGAAGAAGCAGAAGTGAACATGCTCCGGCAGTCCCCACAGGCTGCTTAAACAAACACTGTGATTGCAATTTAGACAATCTGGAGTCCATTCAACATTAAATCCCCATCCCGGGCTACAACCACCAAACAAACAAAGGCTTCATGGAGTACTTTACACTGTCATTTACTCCCAGGCCATTGTCACTTGACAGTGCAGAGGAGGAGCCTGCACAGGCTGATGTGCAGCAGCCACATCTGTCAACAGGAGACAGAGAGCCTGCTCAGCAAACAGCCCTGATCCTGCTCCACACAGCCTCCTTTGTCCTGAGCCCCTCTAATCTCCTCACCCATCTCCAGCAGCACAGGCCACAGCTTCTCCTGCGGCAGGCAGACAAAAGGTGCCTTTTTGCCCCCCTCTTTCTGCCCTGTTTAAATGTTTGTGCCACTCCAGCTCCCTCCCTGCACCTTCAGCCCACGTCCCCACCCACTGCACAGCTGCAATGAACGCTTGCTGTTTGTGGCTGCACATTCTGCAGGGGTTATGTGTGTGTGTTTGTGGGGGCTCCACACTGAATGCACTACACATTTCACTCTCCCTCAGCTGTAAATTGTTCCAGTTACTCACTCAGAAGAACCTCCCAGATCAAACTCCCATCATGCTGCTTCAAATCAGGATGAGCTGCTTTGGCTGGAGAGCTCTCGTTTGTCTGCTTTAGAAACCCCCTGGGATTAGAAATATCCACCACTTCCAGAAACTGAATCCACTTGGAAACATTAAGGTAAAAATTATCAAGGTATATTACTCTAGAAGTCCAGGTGGAAATCTTGCACTGAGTAACTTTTTCTCATTGCTGCACATCTTAAATAAATAGCACCCAAGCAAAATCACCAGGTGAACCCATAGGATACACTTCACCTCAAGGAACATGAATACAAGATCTCCAGCTGTTTCAGCATCAGGAACTGCCATATTTATTCTGGAAGGAGCAAACAACAGATGTGGCTGGATAGCAAGAGTTCATCTGGTTTTCAACCACACAAAATAAAACTCAATGTGCCATTATCATGTCAAAAGCACTCGATAAATGTCAGGAATCTGGGGGAAATCCTAATGTGCAAACCTCCAAGTCCAATTGCTTAGCCAGGTTAGAAGGGGCCTCGTAAGACAGAATCCTTTATCAACATCTGTTAAAGCAACTATCAGCAACAAGTGGTTTCCCTGACTTGTGAAATTCCCACGAAGTGTATTTATGATTTTTCCTCCTTCACTGTGAGATGGAGCCCCTCAATCCACACCTTGAGCTGCTCCTGCCAGGGCTGTGCCCCTGCACAGGATGGGTGGGATGGGTCCCAGAGCCCAGAGCTGCCTTGGCAGTGTTTTGTGCTGATTGCCTTTGAAAAACCAGAGACAGATATTTCAGGAAATGAATGAGCATCACTACAACCCCACCTTATCCCTGTGCCACATCCAGGGAACCAGCAGTGCCCAGTGCTGGCTCCAGGGCTCAGGGGGCAGCACTTCCCCAGCCCACACAGAAATTCATGAATTTGTACTTGTAAAATTGTAAAAAGTAAAACTGTGCTTGGAAACCAGAGCCTGCAGCTTCTGTGTGCTTTGATGGTGTCCTTTAAAAACACATAATAATCAGAAGGGATGCACAAACCAAAGTCCCAGTGGGATGAGTTACTGCCATCTGCACCTCCCACCTTGGGACACTGATGTTTTACCCCCACAAACACCATCAGCCACTGGTGCTGTGCTCAGCCCTGAGTGACAGAAAAATCTGCAGAGATACAAACCTAGGGAAAAAGGGAAAACAGGAAAATAAGGGAAGCATTGCTGAGTGAAACCTGATGTAAATGTACCTACACCAGGAGTGAATCGAGCTGGTTAAATATCTATTTAAAAATGTGAATATCTCTTTCAATCTCACATTCATCCCTCCACAAAAAGGGAAGAAAGAAATTCCATTATCTCAATAGTACTTGCTGTCAGCAGCTCCATTCTCTGCTAGCAGGAGCACACAGCTCTCTATCCCTCACTCTGAAGTATACTCCTAACTTTATATCCAATTCTGTTTAGCTGACTTTTGATTACTGTGTCTCTGCCGTGTTGGCCGCTGCATTTTTTTCCCTCCTCCTGCCTGTGAATTGCTCCACACAAATGGATTTTATCCTTGATTGTACCCAGGTACTACTTCCTTACAGATAAATCATCCAGAGTAAAAATTTACCTCCCTTCCCCTCGTGTTGGCACTCCCACTTTGTAATCCTGTAAGCTGCAGTACATCAGAAATAACACAATTTCAGGCTGAAGTTACAACTCATGTGATGCACTAAGGGCACAGATTCCCCATTCCCCCTGTGCCTTTTGCCTCCCCTGCCCTTGGCTGTGCTGTCCCTGCTCTGGGGTATTTGTCACACATTTCAAAGGCCCATGTGAGCCTTGGCAGGTCACAGCCAGCAGCCTGTGTGACCCCTGCCCTTCCACCCCCATCCAACCCCTTTTCTTCTCCTTCTTCTTTTCTTCCTGCTCTCCAAACCCCATCTTGTCCAAACCCCATCTTGTCCAAACCCCATCTTGTGCAACCCCATTTTGTCCAAACCCCATTTTGTCCAAACCCCATTGTGTCCAAACCCCATCTTGTCCAAACCCCATCTTGTCCAAACCCCATTGTGTCCAAACCCCATCTTGTCCAAACCCCATCTTGTCCAAACCCCATTGTGTTCCAAACCCCATCTTGTCCAAACCCCATCTATCTCGTGTGCCCCTGCCAAGCCAGCACAGAAATGCTGGTCATCACCATCCAGGGTCATCAAACACATGGAGCCTGCCAGGCCCTCATGCTGTAGCAGGAAAATGTCCCCCAGGGGCAAGGGGACAGGAAGAGATCATTTTTCATCTGTGGGACAGCGAGTGTGGAGAGCTTTGTGCACACCTGGCTATCTGAGAGGGGTCATGTAGACATGATACCACTGGCTAAGCTAGAAGGAGACAAGTACAGGAGCCAGTAGTCAGTGTCCAACAACAGGCAAGGACATTGTGCCCTTGGTGCAACATCAGGAAAGGGAGGAAAATCTTTGGCAGAAATGTGTAGAACAGTTTCAATAGAATAACTACAAGAATGCAGAAGTAGGTGTAGTTGGCTGATAAGTAACTAACCAATAGTGAGCTCACCTTTGCAACATGTATGAGCTTCATTAACACCAATATAAATATGTGTACCTATCAATAAAGTAACTAACCAATAGTGAGCTCACCTTTGCAACATGTATGAGCTTCATTAACACCAATATAAATATGTGTACCTATCAATAAAGTTGGAGATTCACTGATGACTCATATCCCGCGTTTCTTTCGCCAATTCCCAACAAGTGAGGAACCCTTTTCCTTTGGGACTGAGTTTAACAAACCCTCCTTCCCTGTCACACTGCTGCTGCTGCTCACTTGCACACCCTGGCAGCACAGGAGCTGGAGAATAAAGAGCACTTGCAGGAAAGTAGCAGCTAAACTTGGCTTGGCGTGCTGGAATGCAAAATAATTAAATGCAGAGTGGGAGAGGAGCCAAAAGTAGAGGAGTTTCCAGAGCAGAGGAGTGAAATTTGTCTGGTTTCCAGGTGTGATGAGCAATCCTCAGAAGGCTCTCAGCAGTTCAAAGGAGGCAGCTCAAAATGTGGGTTCTTGGTGAACTTCAATCAAACTGCATCAACCTTTCCAATCTTCAAAAAGATCTAGACACAGGGATTACTTGGAAATAGGCTCCTTCAGGGATGGAGTAATTTTTTTTTCTTTTAACAAAACCAAACCAAAAAACCACCCCAAACAAATAAACAAAAAAAACTTTTGGCGTTTTTTTATAGTGGGCAAACCAGCAATAAGACTGTTAAGTTTCCCATGACAAGCTAAAGTCTTTTTTTTTCCTTGAGGTTGCAGCCAAGGGGTTTTTTCAAGGGCTGAGTCAATAATAATTCTGGTTGTGGACATCTGTATTGGAACTGGTGCATTCTCTGCTGCTCAGGCTCTCCTCACCTAAACACAAGAGAAGCAAAGCTGCAATACAAAATAACTCTCCAGCAGCTTGATGAAGTGGTTGCTGGCTGGTTTTTAATTTTTGTTGTTTTATTTCCAGAGGCATCTCTGATGACTTATAAGGCAGCTCAAGCCCAGCAGTACAAATGACATTTTACATGTCCTCTGCAGACAGGTGCATTTTTCAAATGAAATTGCTGAAAACTCTTACCCTGCCCACAGAATTACACAAAATTATATCAGTGAATCACAACATGATCTGGGTTGGAAGGGGCCTTGAAGATCATCTGGTTCCAAACCCCAGATCAGAGGTTTACACTGAGATCCTCAATGTGAACCCCTTATTACCTACCAAATGCAGACAATATCCCAGACAGGACAGGTTCATTTCCCAATACTGCTACAGATAAAAAAAATTAAAATGCTCCTCTCATTAAAGCACTTCCTGCACGGGCAGGAATTTAATTATAATAGTTAGCCCTGAAAACCAGAAATCTGTCCAAGTCAGAAATTCTGCTTTTTCCATCTACAAACCAGTTCTGCATTTGCAGCAGTGGTGGCCTCTTACCTAAATCAAACCTCCAGCTTTACACAGATTTGAAATCATCCTCTTAACTAATTTCTGTGACACAGTCTTGTTTGATTTAGAGACATTAGGTGACAATATCCTTGCCACTGGTGATCTGGCTATCATGATAAGACAGAGAACTCTCCAGGCATTGCTTTTTTTGCCTCCCCTTTCATCCAAGCAAGGCAAAAATCAGCAGATGGGGTAAACACCACGGTCCCTCACACAGGGCTGCACAGGAACACTCTTGCCTGTTTTTCCAAGTCCCTCACACAGGAACAGCAGTGTTCCAGCAATTCTAAATGCAGCCAAAAATTCTGTACAAAAAGCTGTAAAACTTTCAAGACCTTCCCCCCCTCCTTCTGATTTTGAATCATCTTGGTACTCTCAGAGATGTCAGAGAGAAAAAGAAACAAAAAATCGATTAGAGATGGCTCCTTGTGTGTCTTTACCCAAACATCATCTTCCTCTTCACCATAAATCTTCAACCTTTTTCTTTTAAGTTAGAAATGCTTACAGTGTGAGAAAGATTGGTGGGGTGGCTAGAACAGCATGAGAATCTGTTTTCTTTCTTTTTTTCCTTTCTCTCAGCCTTTTGGCCACTTTTTTAGGTGATGCCAATCAGGGAGGAAAGCTCTGAGGAAATGCTCTAAGCCAGTTGTCTGGAGATAATCACACAGCAATCAGGTTCAAGTTCTACAGCACCTGCAGGCACATTTTCTTGAATTGCAGCTTCCTGAAAACCTTGGCAGAGAAGAGCTCCTTATTTTGCAGCTCAGGATCATCTGCCCCTAAAATGATTTCACTGACTCCATTCAGACTATTAGCAAAAGATCCAAACCAGGCAGAGTGAGAACCTCTCCTGCTTTCATTCATATTTTGCCATCCTGTCCTTGCTGCCTCTCCAAGCTGTGCCCAACATGAACAGCAGAATGGAGAACCTCTTCTTGTTTTGTTCTGGCCTCTGAACTAGAAGGGGAGCAGAGCAAACATCCCCTTCCTTTCAGATGCACAGCAGTTATCCCCACTGCAGAAAAGCTGAGAGAGAATGAAGCAGAAGAAGGAGAAAGAGCAGTGGAGCAAAGGGGCTGCAAGGGGCTGCAGGCACAGGGTGGGCAGGGGCTGTCAGTGATCCTCAGCCCTCTTCTCTCACAGGGAAGCAGAACTGATCTATGTTATCCCTGTGTTATCCCTAACAAGCACCAAATTATTTAAAAAACAAAGAAACCCAAACACAAACCAAACCTCAGGAATTTTTCCATCACATTCTAATGGCAGAGGACCAGAGGATGCTGAGGGATTCTGCCTATTCCTTTGCAGAGGTATGGCAAAGTTTCTGATTTTCCATTCTGTCTACAGCTGCACATCATGCAGAAACTGTTCTTCACCAGAGGATGTACTTGTTCATTTTGGGGGGGAAAATGAAAATGTATCCTTGCTTTCTTTCTTTCTTTTCTTTTACCTACATTAAGCCAATCCCTTTGGAAAACATTTGAGTGTTAAAAGTAAACTCTAAAAATTGGAAAAACAGTTCCATATTAGATGCCTTGAGTACTGGCAACAGGAAAGAAATTACCATGTTCTTGGTACACTAAATACAACATGAATGCTTAATTCTCAGAAAGTCCCACCTTTTAAAAATATTTAATAAAACATCAAAGCATCCTATTGCTTCTGAAATCCACACCAGATTCAAGCACAGATATGCAATTAAAAGCAAGAGCTGATTTCTGTAAGGAGGTGCTCTACTTTTAAAAATGTCTTTATGTAAGCAGTAATTTTTTCCTTCTGAATTCAAATCGTAACTCTGTGTTAAGTGAAGAGTAAAATCTCTAGCTTGGCTTCAAAATGGCAATTTTTAGTCTTAATGACCTTCACACAGCACTTTTGAACATCACATTAAAAAGATAAGCCTTTGAAAACTTTAAAATGTGGGTAAGTAGGAAATATTTGAATAAGTAATTACGAAGGCTAAAGAGAAGAATGATGTATATCATCACTAGGCCACATTCAAAGAAATATATTCAGTCCTGGAGAATGAGTGGTTCTTACAAAGCCCCATCTCAGCAGGAAGGTGTGCTGCAGGTATTGGGCACAGGCACACACCTCACTCCTAAACCTGCCCAGAATTCAGCAGGGCTGGAGCCCCTGGCTCAGCACAGCCCTTTTGTTCCAGCAGAGCTGACCAGACCAAGTCATGCTTGAGTCAACTGGAGGAGAGCTCTCCAAAATAACCACACACATCCCATAAACAGATGCCAGCAGGGTCAGACCCAAGCTTAACTCACAGCAAGATTTAACAAACTCCCTGGATTGAGGACTGGCTAACACAAAGTGCTTTGGGAGTCAGAAGAGAATCCTTCACTGCTCCAATGGCAAGAGTGCAGCTTTTCACAATTCTACATCTAAATGCCCCAGCAGTTTAAAAAAAGGCCAGGGACTTCAAATTCCATAGGCAGCCCAGGGAATTTCAGCCACAGTTCCTAGAAGGTTCAAGTGAGCCCTGCTCTGGTTTATTTTGAGACACTGAGTGCACTGTGATTTGTCAGAATTTGTTAGATTTGTTAGGCTGCAAGCTGCAGCCTCCTCAAAATGAGATGTACGTGTGTGTGCCTGCATGATCCCCTCATAAATGGGATTAAACACCAGTCCCTGCTCAACACTGCCATTCATAATTTAAGGGTCAAAAGGAAAGCAAAGAGATCCCTTTCTGCTGCATTTCAAAGCAGAAACAAATATTTATTTCAGTCTGCGAGCTGCTGTGCTGCCAGAACAGCACATTAACAAGAAAGTATTCTGAAAAATGCTGCACATTTCTCTGTTAGGGGCTCCTGTGCATAACTTGGGTCATCTGGGGCTTTGGTAACAGTAGAACTTTAACAAGGTTAACCAAATAAGGTTTTAACCGTGACCTCCAGGGATGTCTAATTGACTCTACCTATCAAGGTTTCCTGTATAGCTTTTAATTTACTTTTAGTATTTCTACAAACTTAAAATTGTTCTGAAAACAATGGCTACATTAAAAGAAATTACTAAGCAAAAAAAAAAAAAAAAATCAGGAAAATTAAAAAATGCTGTAGTTAAAGTTAATCAATGCCTTCCACATGGGAAACAGTGAGTTCCCACAATATCTATGTACTTTAAAATAAAAAAGCAAGTTAAACTCCTCAAAGAAAGATAATCTATTATCAGCTCATGCAGTCAGACTTATGTCTAGAAATCATGTAATTTTCTGCACCATAAAAAAAGAAAAAAAAAGCCAAGCAGACAGGATTTCTCTAGTAGCCTTAACAAGTTTTGAATGTCTTTACAGCGTGGGCTAAAATCTCCCATACAAGATCTGGGCTTTAAATAAAGTTTGGTTTGTTTTCAGTGGCAGACAGATAGCTGCTTTGAGAGAGAGGCTTGGAAAAGGAAAATGTTCCACTTAATTTCAAAATGGGATGGATTGAATGTTTTTGATGCCGCTCAACTGACTTTGTTTGGCGAACTGGGACACTGAATTATTTTATTTTCTTGTATTTTTAAAATTGTTGCCAAGAGACAGATTCCCTTCCCTCAGTGGGAGCTGCACCTATTTACACCAGCTTGAGGAGTCCATCAAGTCACATTTCTGAAGAGACATGAATGAGCAGCACATGAAAAAGAATGTGAAGTAGTGAATATGAATTTTGCATGCGGGGAACTGGCTTGTCAATTTTGAGATGTAACAATAAAACTTCATTCACTGTTGCAGTAATTAATAACCACAGCACAGCCTAACTTCCAGCTTACCTATGCCAACACCTGAACTTTAGAACTGCACAGGGTTTAAGCCCAGACCAAAGCCAGATTTGGATGTTTGGTTAATAATTAGTATAATAATTCATTTCAACGTTTACAGTAAACATGGTGGCATTGCTGAAAATCTTAATTATAGAAATCAGTAAAAACTGCAGCACAATAATTACCCCCCTTTGTCTGAGGCCATTCATTCATGGCTTCTCCTACATAATCTCATGAGCTGCCCAGGCCTCCCCTCAGCCTGCTCTTCTAAATATCTGAGGATCACAGAGGTGAGGTCACTTCACCACTCCTCGGGAGGAAAGAGAGAAAGAAAAGAAAAGGAAAGGGGGGAAAAAGGGAGAAAAAAGCAAAGCATCTGCTAAAATCTGACTTCATTTGATTTACTCTCCAAGACTGTTTTTTATTAAATATGTTTGACTGCTATCTCTAATTAAATGTAGAATTAATTTTGGCAAACTAACCACAGATGCAGTTTATGTTCAATTTTATCAGACAGATTTATTTATAAGCTGTCAACTTCTTGAAAGACTTCATTTTGGAGCAGTTTTAAATTGCTAACAGTAGCTGTAAATGGGGCTACTGTTCTCTGGAAGACTAAAGAAGAAGTATGCTATAAATGTCCATTCCATCTGCGAGGAATCATAAAACAATCACATTCCTTTATATTTTTTTTTTCTTCCTTTCCCCCCCCTCCTTCTTGGGACCTTTATTAAATTAGTTCAACTCAATTAAAAATAACTTCAAAAACATTTCAGGCCCCTTTGTTTCAGGGAATACTTGGAACTCTCTGCACGGAACGTCACCCTTTTAACTAATCCCTTTTGGGGAGCGGAGGAGAATGGTGGCATTGTGACTTCAGACAGTGCTTTCAAGGGTCTCTACTGTACCGAATTGAGGTCAGGGCCAGACAATGGCCAGCACCCAACAGCCTTTCAGGCCTTCTTCACAGCTCCATCAAACGTGCCTTTCTTCCCTGCGCGCTTTCTCTCGTGGCAGAGCCACAGGACAATGGAGAAAGCCTCCAGCACCATTTATGGGCGCTATATTTGCACATGACAAAGTCTATTCTTCCTGGTTTGCCAGTTCCCTGGTAAAAAAGAATGAACCCTGGGTAGATTTTCCCACCATTACAGTTGTTCAAACTTAGCTCAGATTAAAAACGGAAAACTCTTAAAAACAACAACAACAAAAAAACCCCTGTCTAAGAACAGTGAGTGCTGTTTGAAAGGGGAGCTGCTCCACTCCTTGCTATTTTGGTATTGAGAGAGAAGCTGCAGAGATGGAGGGGAAGATTAAATATGCTACATTATAGCCTGCATATGCATGGCTGAGGATGCATTTCAGTGGAAACAAGGGGTAAAGCAGAACTATTTTTCATCCTATCCTTTAAAATCCCTGTTTGAGCAGCAGGGCAGGAGCTCCTGTGCACCCCTTGGCTTTGCTGGGGAAGGTTCCACTGCTCCAGTCACAAACAACAGCAGCAAACCAATTACTGCACATTTGTGCTGGCTACTGCTGCTATTTCTGAAGCCCTACCTCAGAAGTTTTACTCTCTCAACAGATGAGGATGAGAGAGAGACAGAGTGAGAATGTTGCACTAGATACGGCGAGCTTGCTGCCAGGAAGGATTTTTTTTTTTTTTCCTGAAATTTTAAATATGCGCTACAGATACAGTATTCTTCACAACCTAAAAAGATCTGAATGAAAAATGTGCTGCTGTTTAAAAAGACTGTTTATAACCAGTGCTGAACTTGACATTTGCACTGCCTCACCCACGCACCTCCAAAACACACACATCTTATTTTAGTTCCTTTTTAGAGATGGCAAAGCCCCCACCCCTGCCTGACAACAGGAGAGCAGCAACCCAACCTGCAGCCAGGCAAAAGCCACCAAAGCATGGCTGGAGAGTCACTGCAGCCTGCTCCATCCTACCATGGCATGGTGCTTTTATTTCATTTCTGACCTTTTTGGTGATTTTGTTCCGTTTGGCACCGCGCTGTTTGCGCGGCATTGTGCGGCTGCAGGCTCCTTCCAAAATCTGATCCCAGCCCTGTTGGAACCCAGGACATTGCTCTGGCTGCCCTGGGGGCTCCAGACCCTGGCAGGGGGCTCAGACCCCTTGGCACAGAGTCACAAACACCTGTGCCTTTGGTTTTAACCCGTGGAAACAATTCCCAACTTCGTGTGAAGAGTTACAAACCACAAGGGTTTGAGTAGAATGACAGTGAATGTGTCACAGAGTGAACAAGTAGAATTTTGGGGATTTAGAATGAGGGTTCAGGGGGCAAGATGGAGGAATCCGGGCATGTCCTGTCCTTCCTTCTGCTTCTTCTTGTTGTCCATCTCCTGCTGTGCTGGTGGCACTTCTGGGTTGGTTTAGAGTAGAGACAGACTGACATAGGTGATAGGTATTGGAAAATTATGGTAAATAAAGTACACATAGTTTGTAGTATCGTGTAAGTAAAACTTAACACCACCCCAAGGGCAGGGACTGTGCCACAACCCGACAGATCTCAGCAGGTCAGAGAGACAATGGATTAAATAGGAGAAAATAAACAACCTTGAGAATGAGAGCTGAGGAATCCTGACTTCTTCTTCAGTCTCGGGGCTGGGAAGAAGAGACTTTCCAACACCTCAGGGTCACCTCAACCCCAGAGACCCCGTCACAGCCTCCCCAGGCAGATCCCCCTGCTGCTGGGGCTGCTGTCCTGCCCAGCAAAGGGCTCTGCTTGCCCCTCTGCCCCTGCAGTGCTGGGAGGGGACACACAGAGCCAGGGCAAGGCGTGCTCTGCTCTGTACCTGCCCATGTGCACAGCCAGCCACACCTTCCCTAAATCCCACATCAAATTCAGCAGGAAATTGCAGAACAAGGGCTCCAAACTGGCTGCCGGGTGGTGCTTTGGGATGGTTTTTCCCCCACCAGGATCTAACATAAACTGAATTATTACACTGAGGCTCCCTGGAACAGTTATGTCCAAAGCCAGTGTGATGCCAGGCACCACACTCTGCTTTTTGGCTCTCAAGGAAAACAACCCAGTACCAAAATCCCAACCCACTTCAGGAAATCCCATAAGCATGGAGCTCATTTTCAGAACCTGCCCAGTGTGCATGTTCATCTGAATCAAAGGCTAAATGTCTAATTCAGGCTGGAACCAAGGGTGTACCAAGATCCATCGAGAATAAATTACTCACTTAACTGGTAAACCTACATGAGATCTTCGGATGGAAAATATTCTATAGAATGATGAACCATAATGTTAATATAAAAAATAACTATAGCATGTTCCACTCAAGCAGCAAAATGTTGGAGTTCTGACTCATGGGTTCCAGACATGTGGAAAAGAAATAGCATTAAGTTACTTCCAAATTTGCTCCCCACATTCTGATTGTATGCAGACCCAGAAATGAGTCAGTGCCATTAGCACATTCTTATTTAATAGAGTAAAACTTAAATATCTGATTGTAGATGTGAGCATCATCCACAGGCTGATAGCCAAGGGTTTCTGCCTGCAAATGGGAGCCTATGTCAGACTGCAGAAACAAATTAAGAGGCCAGAAAAAGGATTTCCTGAGAGTTTGCTGGTCAATAGCATTTCTTTCTGTGTTCTAAAAAAAACAACATAAAGTGTTAAGGAGGTGCATTTAAAAAAGAAAAAATCTGCAATGAAAGAATATAATTATATTAATAATAATTAAATAATTAATTATATTAATTATTTAAAAATTATTAATATAATGATTCCATTTTTTCCTTTTTTCTTTAGCATAGCTTTATTTGTATATGTATATACACACATATATATAGAAATAAATTTGTGTATGTATATATGTGTATAGACAATATATACATATATACAATATATATACAATATATACATACATATATATTCATATATATATACACATATGTATATTGTATATACACATATATGTATATATGTGTATATACATATATACAATATATACAATGTATACATACATACATATATATACAATATATATATACAACATATATATACACAATATATAATATTGTACACAATATTATATACAATACATTGTACATGCAATATATTTGTATATACATCCACATGTAAAAAAAGGGTCTTTAAGAAAAAGTTTCCTGAAGAAAAACCAGGATGGAGAGTTTGAAAGTTTTTCTATAACCCATTATTTGCTTGAAAACACAGTCAGCAAAATCCAGGAGGATATCAAGCACCACCAAGCTAGACAGATAGGGGCACAAATTGATTGAAAGATTTTTTCAGTGTCTCCATGCACAATGTCAGTGTGGTATGGAACACTGAGACACCTTCAAAATCACACGTGCATAATACACAGTGATAGGTGAAGAAAGTTAAATTCCAAATTAAAAAAAACCCCTCAAACCGTATTTTCTGGAGTGAAAAAGATATTTATGAGTGTCAGAAGGGCTTTTGGGCATGAAAGCCCACCAGCTAAGCTAGAACAACATGAATTTCAACCCTGCACAATTAGAAGGCAACAAAGCTCAGTTTCAACTGCTTTTACTCCACCAAATTTCATTTCAGAGCTGTTGGGATGGACAACCACACCCACACAGGGACCAATACAAACTGTGGCAGGGCACTGGCTCAGCCTGTTGAGTTACAGCAAATAATTTGTGTCTGAGGACTTGAATATCTGAGTGCACAGAACATCCCCACATCCCTGGCACACCTTGGTGCCTCTGTCTCAGCCAGGATCTCAGCAGTGCTTGATGAAAATGCTCCCTGGCACTGAAACCATCCCAGCTCCACAAGGGGGGCAGCATCTCATTCCTACACACAACTTTAAAATTCATGCTTTCAATCCTGAGGTCTTGTTTTGCAACTGGATAATACAATGCTCTGCTTATTCCTGGTTTGATAGCATCCAAAGAACTTTTGGGCTCACTTTTAGGTTTCTGGAAAGCATCTATTACAGCAGGCCTTTAAAATATAAATTAATGTGATCCCCTGTAGAGAAAACACACGAGATCATGAGTCCCCTTAATAACACAAAGGGGTACCTGCACATAAGTATAAAGATATATTAGTGCTATGTTTTCTTTTTTATGAGAACAATTTAGCTTTCCCCTGTCCTTCCAGCCAGACTTGGCTGGTGTGATATTGAGAGAGAGGAATCAAATACCTTCAGAATGGCTGACAGCCTGCTCTAGGCATTATATCTGAAAGCAAATCAGCAGCAGCAAGAAAATTGGCATTTAGAGAGAGAATAAATTACAGGACATTGAAATGTCTCTACTAGAGCTGTAAAAAGTAGAAAAGGAAAAAAATAAGAAAAAGATCACCTGGTATTCATGGCAAGGCCAAGGAAGGCAAGGGGAAGATGAAAAGAAGATTTTATTGTGACCACTGTGTGTAGTCTGAAAGGATAGCATGATACCCCCAGAAAATGCTAGAAAGGCTGCAAAATCTGGCACTCAGAGGTTAGGGCACAAAGAATAACATTTACCTACACCACCTTTGTTATCCCCACCATGCAGATCAACTGCAATAACAATTAAATAATCCCAGATGATTTTTTCCCACAAGATCTCTGCCCCACTGCCCAGAACAGATGTCCTGCAGTAAGGAGCTGGGGCTGTCAGTGGCAATGTGCCTCTGGCTCCTTTCTGCAGGCTCTGAAGGGGTGCTGGGAGCCAGGGCAGGGAAGGAAGGAAGGAAGGGAGCAGAAGCTCCCATCAGCAGCCAGGCAGGTGGGTCCTGCTTGGGCAGGCTGGATCTCCTTCCCTGCCACAGGGAGTGAGGTGCCCTTGGTCAGGGACCTTTCCCAGGCATCCCTCAGTCTGTCTTTGTCCCCTCTGGGTGGGACACAAACCTGCCTGGCTGCTCTGCATTGTCACTCACAGGTGCCACGTGAGTCATTCCAGGCATCACCCCGAACAGAAGAAGTGCTAGGTAATGTTTATTACTGAAAAGGAATATATACACTCAGGAATATATAAAAGGAATATATAAACTCAGCTATAACCCCACCAGTATCCCCAAGTATCCTGGATTCAATGTGTTAGCAAGGTTCCTGCTTCTTGGTTTCCCATCTATGAAATTGGGGTGCCTTCCTTTCTCAGGACCTCAACAGACCCACTGTGTGGAGAGAAAGTTTGTGAAGTTCTCTTCCACAAACAAAAGCCTGTGAAAAAGAAAGGGGTTGTATCTCCAGAGCAAGAATGATTTGTGACTGAATTGTGTGGGAAGTCTGCACCCTGTACCCTGAGGAATAATCAGGAAGGATAAGGGGAGATTGAGCAGCTGCTCATTTTCTTACCACCTCCCTTCTGTGTGGTCAGTGAGGTTCCCTGGAGAACAAAAACTGATCATTTAGGGCAGACTGCACCCTGTGTACAGATGTGGGAGTCCTGAACTGAAATTACAGCAGTGGAATGAGAGTGCTTGACTTTGCAAGCAAAGCCATTCGTGCATGCCATTTCCTGCATTCCTCAAAAAGGCAGAGGAAGCAGCAGTTCCACCACATTTATGGCACTGCCAACATCTTTGTCACCTGGCTCAGGACCTCCAGCACCTTTCTGCTAATGACAGTCACCAAGGGCAAAAATAAACTTGTGTCTGTGTAGCCCTTACACAGTGAACCTTCCACCAAAGTCTCAGAGACATTCGATGCCAGTAAAAGGGGATCCATCCCATGGCCCCAATAAAAAGGGCTTTTCCTGCCCTTTCCCCTAAATCCTTCCTATTTCATTTTTTCTCCCCTTTTCTTCCAGTTCAGTCCCACCCTTCCTGCCTACCAGTATTGACTCCCAATCTTCACTGTTTTTATTCCCACACCTCTTCCTCAGCTTATCTCAAAATCTCTTGAAGTGACAGGTATGGGCACATACTACAAAAGTAATGGAAAATGCACAGAGTCCATCAATTGGGACATGCTATCTTTGCCTCCCTGCTGTGGACTATTAAGACTTTTTAAAAAAAAGCCCATTGGTTTTTGTTTTGTTTGTTTGGGGTTTTTTGGGGTTTTTTTTTTTTTTTTTTTTTTTTTCAAATGGATAAACCAATTATTTTCTCTCATATCATTCAATATAAGAAAAGCAAACAAACAAGAATAAGAGTGGGAGGTCAGACCAAAGGTCCACCTTGCCCAGCATCTTCTCTCTAACTGAGTGACCAAAGCAGATGTCTGGGGAACAGTAAGTTTAAATAAATCAATAAATCTGCCTAAGGCAGATATTTTCAACACTTTACAGTCTTATAGCAGGAAGTATTTGACAACTTCAAAAATATTTTTCTTCTGCAGCACCCAATGAATCTTGGTTATGTTCTGAAAATCCCACTGGAGAAGCCTTAATTCCTGAGATCAGATAATAACACACAATCAGAGAAAACAAACAAGTTCCTCAAAGAATACAGATAATAACACTTCTGGCACATCACCCATCCTCCTGGACTGTCATTCTTTCTGCTTGTGCAAAACATCCTGGTAAGAAGTGACTTTCATCCCAACTTATCATCTCCCTCCCCAAGACACACAGAATGTCACCTCAGCATCCTTCTCCCACAGGGTTCATAGCAGCCTGGTTTTAAAGAAAAAGCTCTGTTTGCCACAGGTCTGCCTGGAGTCTTGTGCTCTGTGTTGAAGATGCAAACTCATCCAACACTGGCTAAGTGCTAAAATTGCAAACCTGAGCTGCTGCTGCTGCTAGAGGGTTCTCAGAGGTCTCAGGTAACTCAGAGGGATTTCTCACTAAATCTGCCCTGCCCAGCAAAGAAACATATTGTTTCACATTTGCCACTGAACCTTTTTAAAAAGAAATAAAGTAAGATACGTAAAGGGGTGTGTAGAGGAGGGGATGGAGCAGAAAGGAGTGGGAGGGAGCACAGCTGGCTCTGCAGCCCCTCCCAGGCTGTGACTGGGCTCTGGCACGGGTCAGAGCTCTGGAGATGGACAGGAGAGGCTGAGCAGGGCAGGGAGCAGGCTGCAGCAGAAAGCAAATCTGCCACCACCCCTTCCCACTGCCCCTGGGCTTCAGGAACGCTGGAAATCCTTAAAAGAAAAGGTAAAAACCATCCCATGGAAGGGCAAATGTTACTGACACCTTTTGTGAAAAATCCTTTCTTAGGATTTTTCCTGCTGGAGCTGAGAAGCTCAGTAACAAATGTAAACAATTATTATCTGCTGCTGTGGAATGCTACAGGTCCACCTGGGATTGGTCTCATGTGGGATGTTTGGATTTACTGACCACTCACAATGGAGATGCTGTTGCTCTCTGCTGAGACACAGACCTTTGTTATTCATTCTTTTTATTCTATTCTTAGCTTACCCAGCTTCTGAAGAAGCTCCTTTCCTTTCTATTCCTATGTAGTACAGTTATAATGTTATATATATATAATAAGATAATAAATCAAGCCTTCTGATCATGGAATCAAGATTCTCATCTCTTCCTTCCTCTACAAACCCTGTGACCACTGTCACAGGTAAATTTATTCCTTTTGTGCCAGGTCTGACCCAGGGCACCAGCTGGAATGAAGTTGTGCTTCCCAAGGTTTTGGGCACTCAGGATACCCACACCCCACCTGTGGTGGAAATTTTCCTCTCTCACACCCAAGAACTGCTCTGGTCCAGCATCAGCAGGTGAAGATCAGCTTAAAAATCTGGGCTTTGTGTCTCCCAGAGGTTCCCAAGCTCTTTTCCTTTGGGAGAACAGTGTTCCCCATCTCAGGAGCCAATCCAGTCACCAGCAAACACTCCTGCTTTCCTTATCACATGTGTAATCATCTGCCCCCTGGGCAGCTGGGGCTCTGTTTGGTGAGGCACTATCCAAGCAAAGCCTCAAGAGCCACTTTGCTGAACTTCTGGAAAGCAAAAAAGGCAAAATGCAATGTTCCCCTGCCAGGGTCTGAAGGAAGGGATTCTCCAGGGATTCCCCTGCTCTCAGTCCATGGTGCACCTCACAAAAACCCCAAACCATTCTGCACTTTCTGAACCTGATGTCAGTCCAGTGTCATAATCACTGGCTTAGCACAAGCAATTAAACCAAAGGGAATGGATGGGGAGTTAAGATTATCTAAGACAATAGCAGTGTCCCAGAGGAAACAGCAGAAAAGTCATTAATTGTAGAATGCCCCCTCAAGGTCTGAATCCAGGCCAGCAAAGTTCATTTTTTGCAGGACTGAGCACAGGATCAAAGGGACAGCAAAGTTCACAGCCTTAACAGACAGGGCACCAAGCAGGTGCTGCAAGGGGACTGAGGAAAATGTTACTCAGGGCTTCTCTCAGGCAAAAAGCAGATTTTAGGGATTTTAGGTTTACCCCAGACCTTCCCTTTTTGTTGCATCATTTTTGTCTCCCTACAGTTTACCTTTCTTTGCAAAAATAATAGCTTTTAAAAAGCTGTTCTGAGACATTTTAAACAGAAACTGCAGTTGGAACTGGAGGAAATAGAGGAACATGTAAACAAGACAGTCACTTGTATAAAAGAGGCAACTGCACCTGTCAATAAAGGATGCACTGAAGAAAAATAAGTGCAGGTCTTTTTGTCAGACTGTGAAACAAGAAAACTTTGTCTCAGATTTTCCAGGAGCCTCTGCACACCTCTGTAGATTTATATCTGTGTTCAATAACAACAACCACACTGAAGGAATGCAAATCCAGGCCTGACCTTTGTGGGTTTTTTCCCCATCCTTAAAAGCAAATCCATGCAAGCCCATAGAAAACTTGAACTTTGTGATGTGAGAGGAGGTGCCAGGGTTCAGGTGCTGCCTGAACTGAGGGAGTCAATCCTTTGAGCTGCCTCTCCTCCTCCTCTCCCACACTTGTGGTTGATATTTCAAATCTATCAGAGGCTGTGAGATACCATCTCTCTAACAGTGCTTGTGGCCACCAACTTGCTTTGTAATCTCTCTCCATTTTTCCTATGTAAGAGTCTTAAATGAAGTTTGTTCCACACTATTAACCTATGACAGAAGACTGCAGAGATAAGATTCCACTGACATATAGAACAAAGAAAAAGAAAGGGTGTGAAAATTGCAATGACAAGGTTGCCTTCGTAGTTCAAGATGTATGAAATGAAATGAACTAAAATATCTGACAAATGTCTGGATAACACACGTTGGGCACCACTCCCTTCAGCTGAGTCAATCAGAACTGCATTTAATGGACAGCACAAAAGATTTCATTTACAAACACAACTCCTTAACTGGAACATCTTAAATTTATCCAGTGTTGTACTGCTTTCAAGAATAACTGATGTAATCACTGCTACCAGGACATTTATTCTCAAATCACAGCACTTCTAAACCAGGCAAAATAAATATTCCATTGCACTGAGACCAGTTCAGACTGTGTCTGTAAGAGAAAAGCCATGGCTTTGGGAAAGCTCCTATGCCACACTAAAACTGATCAAACAGGCCTCATGGGCTGGACAGCACCAAACCATCTTTGGACTGCAGGCCAAAAACAATCTCCCATCTTTGGCTGTGCAAGAAGTTTTCATATATTCTAAAGGGAAGATGGCTTCAAGCTGAAAATGCCACAATTGTGCAGGAAAAGGAGGAGGACTGAAGTTAGAGAGAGACTGAAGGGAGCAGCTTTCATAGCTCCCTTGTGGAGCAAGAACAAAGCACCAAAAGCAAAAGCAAGAAAAAATGTAAATCCCTGTGTGCAAATATCACCCTCTGTGCAGGGTTCCTGTGGCAGTGCCCAGTGTCACACCCAGCTGGCAAAAGTCTCAGGCCCTGTTTCCTTCTGCACAGCTTAGCTGAATACACCCACAACATAGAGAGGTAGTGTTTCCATTTCCTTGAAATCTGGCCTCCCTTTCTGCTGCAGAATTAATTATTAATCAATTATCTGTCAGTTAATGTCCTCCAGGCCTAGCTGGACACCCTCCTTGTGGGAGCCTCCATGAGCATCACCCCCAGCAGAAATGGGATGCTCCAGGGGTTTGTGATCCTCCAGGATTGCTGGGTGCCCCTGCACCCTCAGAAATCCAATGTTCTCCAACTTCTGCTCTGCTTCCTCCTCTCCATTCCAGATTGTCACACAGCAAATGTATAGAACCCCATGAAAAAACATATGAAACAGAAAAGAAGAAAGAAGCAAAGCAGTGGGGTAGGAGAAATGCTACATTGCTTGTTTTTGCTAGGGAGCAGAGCACAGTCTATGGCTTGGAACAAAAAAAAAAAAAAAAGGAAAAAAAAGGGAAAAGAAAGAAAAAAACCCCTACATGAATGGGTCTTTTTTTCCATTGTTGTTCATGACCATAATTTAGCAATGCATTTACTAGCCACTGTAATCATCAAACAGGCTCTGACAATTAACAAAAAGACCATGAAAATGAAAGTACTGAAATGGAAATGAATCACAGCTTCACCACAGCAGAAAACATCTTTCTGAAGAAAGACAGACTAGAATGAACACAACTCCAAGTAAATTACATATTAATTAAATGAATTAGCAGTGTTGCTATTGTCCCATTTGGCCACTCACAGGCATTTTACAAAACAACCCTTTGCAGCTTTGTGAGCTTCTGTCTTTTCAGCACGTCCTTGTGCAATGCCTGCTTCCTCCCTGGGATCCCCATTGCCAGCAGCTTCTGGAGGGCAGCAAATCCCTCCATTCATCCCAGCTCCATCCATCCCAGCTCCATCCATCCCTCCCCTCCATCCATCCATCCATCCATCCATCCATCCATCCATCTATCCATCCATCCATCCATCCCAGCTCCATCCATCCAAGCTCCATCCAAGCTCCATCCATCCATCCATCCATCCATCCCAGCTCCATCCATCCCAGCTCCATCCCTCCCTCCCCTCCATCCATCCCTCCCTCCATCCCACACCAGATCAGCCCTGCCCAGGCAAACTCCAGCACTTATTGTGAGCAGTGCCCCTCCCTCATTCCAACCTTTTTTTTGGCAGAGGGCTGGATAAAACTGCTTCCATTCTGAGGAGTGGGGACAGGATAATGCATTGTGTCACAGACATCTTTTATGGAAAATCCTTTCCTTAGGATTTTTCCTCCTGAGAAGCTGAGAGGCCTCAGGAACAAAATGCAAACATTGATTATCTGCTGCTGTGGGATGCAACAGGGGCATCTGTGATTGGTCTCATGTGGTTGTTTCTAATTAATGGCCAATCACAGTCAGCTGGCTCGGACAGAGAGCCCGAGCCACAAACCTTTGTTATCATTCCTTCTTTTTCTATTCTTAGCCAGCCTTCTGATGAAATCCTTTCTTTGATTCTTTTAGTATGGTTTTAATGTAATATATATCATAAAATAATAAATCAGCCTTCTGAACCATGGAGTGAGACCTTGTCTCTTCCCTCACCCTCAGCCCCTGTGAGCACAGTCACAGCATTGTGACACACAGGGGGAGTGTGCTCCTCCTGCTCAGCTTTGCAGACTCCCTCTAAGATCTATATGCTTTCATTAGAAATCCATATTATACCAGGAAAGTGTTGGATAAAACCAAATTCCATTTCAAATACTGAAAATATCTGGTTTTTAAAAAAGATCACAAGAACTTTTGGCCTATATAAGCAGTCATTCCTGTATTAATACAGAGTGGCAAACAACCTTCTGAAACCTGCTGTAGGACCCTTTGCATCATTGCTAAGACAGATTCTTTGTGGTTTTCAGATATAGGAATGTATTCTATTAAAGAGCTTGGCTTCAGGAACTTTGTACATAAAAAAATCAAATGCTTAATGAGAATGATCAAAAAAAAAAAAAAAACAGTTTAAAAACCAGGGGTCCTTGTATAGGCTGTATATCCAATTTCTTTGGTGTGTTGTCAACAACTTGTCAATAACAAAGGCAATACCAAACCAGTATTTAGAGACAAAGGAAATAAATACAACCAAACATGCAACTTCAGAGAAATTTTCAAGCATTGTGGCTTTGCAGTTGACAGTTCTCTGAGGGAAATTGGCCTCCTGATGCTGAGGAAATGGGTGGGCCAATTACTAATCTGCTCAAGTGATTTTCATTCCAAAATATTGCTAAAATCGCTGCCACAATGGAGCAAACATCAAACAACCTGCAAGAAAAGCTCAGGAGCATGCAGATGCCCTCCCTAGAAGGAGCCTGGCCCTTTCAGCCAGGTTTTCTGCAGAAAAGGCTGACTGTGGATGAGCTCAGATGGAGACAGAAGGATCTGACCTACCGAGCACTTAGTCCCAGCCTAAGCTGGGTCTCACCCATGCCATTTATTACAGCACACAGCACTCCCCTCTGCAGTCCTGCTCCTGGCAGAAATGAAGGCACAAATCACCACTGTTTGAGATCATTAAAGGTCCTTCTACATCAGTGTTATTATTAGCATTTGGGTTTAAGTGAATAGTCTGCCATTTTTAAGCCACACTCAAATAAACCAGACTCCTGGTTCTGCAGGAAAGGCAGCCCCACACTGCCTCACTTCAATACAAGGCCAGCATGCACTTTTGGGCTGTGCCTGTCAGCTTCCCCTGGCTTGATAAAGAGCATTCAGATGCCTACAGACAAATGAAAGTGGGAGCATAATGCATTAAAGGAGTGCCTGTGGGATGCTGACACCTCCATCCCATCCTCACCATGCAGCACAGCACAGCCCTACATCCTGAAACCCAGAAACTGCAGGGAGCTCACCAGGGCTGCCCCTGTGCAGCTCAGCACGGCTCTGGAACCTTTCCTGTTTCATAGCAAGGAATATCTGTGTTTGTTTTAAACACCTACTGAGGCCACAGCACTGGGGGGTTCCAAAAGACACCACATCCCTTACAGGTAACAGAGCAGTGGGTTGGGATAGGCTCAGTCAGTGAAAACACTTCAATTTACTCTTCAACCTCAATTCTCAGTTGAGGTTGTAGATAACAGGAAAAAAACCAAACTTCTTTCCTTCCAGTAAAATATTTAGCAGTTTTTTCTATGTTTTTTTCTTCCTGTTAGACAAAAAACACCAGAGAGAGAGTGTTTCCATGACCAGCAGAGTGATCTGGACTTCCTGGACCAACTGAGAAATTCTGTGCTTCTGTTTTACACCCCAAAAAACAAAATGCTATGGGAAGAAGTCATGTGCACTCTATACAAAGCAATTCATGAGCCCAAATGTAAATCTTGTTTCATCAGATAGCTTGGCTCCACAGCTGAAGTAATTATTTTTTTTTGAGTGTTGTGGATGTGTTAAAGGATGTGTTTCATATGTATAAATTACCTCCTGCCTTGTAAAGCTATCATGAAAATGAGATCTTGCTCCAACTCAAGCAAGCCCAGAGATAAAGGAGACAATAACAGCAACAAAGGGTATCAGCCCTTCCACCTCCCTGTACAAACAGCCTGAACAGCCTCCTGCATTTCAAGGGTTCTTGTCACTGATGATCTTTAGGATCTTGTAGCTGAACTCTACACTTCAGCAATGAGGACATCCAGTGGCAATCACCAGTTAACTTATGTGATGTGCTTTCTGCAAGTCTGAATTTGGTATCTGACACTATTTTTGTGCTGCTTACATCTGCATGGGATGAATAATATCCCTTTTCTTGTTTGGTGACTATTTTTCTTGAGCTAAATTGCCTATTGACTCTAGCCTGAAGCTAAACAAAAAGGGCAAATAATACAGCAGAAGCCATTAAATAATGTATTTTTTTTGCCTATCATTAACATGAATACCATGTGCAATTTCAATCCCCACAGAAAAGCCATAACAATCTCTGACACTGGTGCAGAGCAATTGCTGATGAAGACTGACTGCTCCAGCAGCACTTTTTCTCTATAAAATATTTTATGCATTAAAACACCTGGAGAAAGCCCAGTTATTTTTTGTCACAGACAAACAGGAGTTCCAGAGCTGTTTCATAGGAGGGAGCTGAGGCTGCCTGGTGGGACAGAGGCTGGGCTGGGGTTAGGGGGCTGGAACCTTCCCAGGTCACATCCAGCCAGCCCCACCTGGTTTGTTTAGCCAGGGCTGTGCTGAGCTGACACAGTGCAGGTGAGCTTGGAGGAGATGCCCACATTTCATCATCATCATCATCCTCTCTCCAGGCCCCTCTGAGCAAAGCCCTGCTTGGCACTGCTGCTGGCACTGCCACAAGTTCCCTGTCTCAGGGAGGATCATTCACCCTTCTGTGCCCACCTCGCTAATGGAGAGGAGAGATTTTAGCTGCTCTGGAGCAGCCACTACTTGAAACAGATCCCACAAGGAGATTCTGGAAAAGTTCCTTCTTCTCTACCCTAAACAGAGGCAAGACCTTGATGGGAACAAAGGACAGAGCTGCCCTGCTGGGGGGAGGCCAGCGCTGAGAACAATTAGCGTGTTGATGTCAGCTTAAAGAGGGTCACGAGAGATCGGCTCTGCCTGCATCTGCTCTTTAATTAAAGAGAGGAAGGTGCCGGTGGCCACTGCCCATCACTATGGAAACCCTGAAATGCCACGCAGCTGGAGCTGCTGCCCCCTGCCCAGGCTGGGACCAGCCTGCAGCAGCATCGGGAGGATGAGGAGGGTGAGGAAGGACCCCTGGCAGCTGCCCCACACCTCGAGCCCTTCCCAGCTGGGGCTGCTGGGACGGGGCACTCTGCACACCCTGCCCTGCTCCTGCTGAACTCTGACAGTGCTGCACCTGCTGTAGAGGCTGGTTGTGCTTTTCTGGCTGTGCATCAGGTGCATGACACATAAATACAGCTATAACATACATAATACAGCTTTTCTGGCTGTGCATCAGGTGTATAAAATACATTAATACAGCTATAACATACATAATACAGCTTTTCTGGCTATTCATCAGGTATATAATATACATTAATACAGCTTTTCTGGCTATACAATAGGTATAGAACACACATATATAACATACAGCTCCTGCTGAAGCAGGAGTGCTGCACTAGCTATAGGCTGTTGGTGCTTTTCTGGCTGTATATGAGGTGTATAACATACATTAATACAGCTATAGCATACTTTAATACAGCTTTTCTGGCTGTACAACAGGTATATAACATACAGCTCCTGCTGAAGCTCAGTGAGTGTTGCACTTGCTATAGGCTGTTGGTGCTTTTCTGGCTGTACATCAGGTATATAACATACATTAATACAGCTTTTCTGGCTGCACATCAGGTATATAACATTAATACAGCTTTTCTGGCTGCACATCAGGTATATAACATCCATTAAAAACACCCAGCTAAGCAGTCTGAGTGTTGCAATCCACTGGCAAGGATTGAGCAAAGGCTTTGAACACCTCCATGCCCCCTGAAGCACTGACCCCCACAGGAGATTGTGGCACAGGAGGGGCTGGAGCAGAGCAGGAGCTCTGTCTTCTGCCCTGTGCAGTGCCACAAATTGGCAAAGAGAGAATACAGAATCAGGGCCCAGCATTTCCTCAGTGGGCTATGCTGGTGCCATCAGTGGATTTTTTCACCTGGAGGAGCAGGAATGCCATGCCAGGAGAGGGGGGATGAGGGTTTGGCAGGTTGCTGCTGTGGGTGTGTGCCTGTCACCCTCTGCCCACTGCTGCCTTTGATCATCCCCAGCACATCATGCTGGGCCTTATCATCTTCATTGATGATTTAAGTTGCTACAAAAATATTTGCCAAAACTATTGTTTGAGTTTTCCTAATAACAGTGATTATAGCATTCCTTCAATTAATTACAGACAGCTGCACTCCCAGCTTTTTCCACTTTCTCTTCCAAGTATTTCTTGCATTATCAGCACTGACAAGAGTTTTGTCCACAGAGATATTGGTCTTAGGGGTTTTTTGGGGGGTATTTTGGGGAGGGTGTTTCTCCTTCTGGTTTCAGTAATTATTTGTGCAATTGCTTCCCTTTTCTTCAAACTGCAGTTCAAAAATAACAACACAAAAATGATAACAAGACCAAAATAACATGATATCAGTGCAATTCGAGTAAAAAATGCCTTATACATTTTGCAAACTAACTTACAGCCCTGCAGTTGAGACCCCACCATATACCTTACCTTAGAATTAAAATAATCTGTGTATTTTTACTCCTTGAAAACTATTTCTGAACATCATTTCTTCTCTCAGCTTGAGACCTGTCTCAAGAATCAACTATGCTGCATGTGTAAATCCAAGAGTCTCTGGAGCCCTCTCCAATTAGAGACTGGGAACTGAGGGATGGAAAAAAGATTTCATTGCATGCCAACATGGCAAAGATCCTTCCATTCTTATATTTTCATACATCTTTCCATTCTTATATTTTCATACACAGTTTCAACATCTTGCCTTTCAAATATGACAATACATTAACAAGATTATGGGAATCTATATTATCCTGCATTACCATGTGAACAAAGCAAAGATGATATTCCCTTCAGAAAGGAACCTGTTAAAAGCCCCCATTACACCAGAAGCAGAGCCATGGACAATGAGTTAATGACTAGGTAAAATATAAAAGACATTTTCAGTTAGGTGATGAAAGGTCCTATTAACATAGATGTTTTTAATGAGCTATTTTAACTTATACCTGGCATTTCTCAGCTTAGATCTCTTTTAGATCTTCTGGTCATTTCTCTCTGGTTCTCTACAAACTCTTGGATCTAAACCTTGATTTGTTCACATTTCTTGGCTCTGGCTATTATTATAAGACCAAAATACTTCATTTAACTGTGAGATTGCACGTGTCATAATGTTTGAAACCTCCTATCTTCCAAACAAATAAGTGGGTTATGTTGGTGTCCTTGGAATTCTTTTACATCTCTTCTGTTGTGGAGATAGGGCAGGGGAGAGAGCAAGCAGAAAGGAGCACAGCCTCCCATGTGAGGATCATAGATACAGCACTAATGGACATCATAATTATGTAAACACAGGAATGCTGTTCACTGTTCCTGTCCTAATAACTCTTAGCATGCTGCTTGTTTTATTCATTGGTACTACACAGTGAACTGACACTCTTGAGAGGAAAACTAGTTTACAGCTCACCACCCTGTATGCAAAATTAGAATTATTTAACCCCCATATGCATTACTTCACAATTTATACACACAGATTTTTACCTGCCATTAATTTTTCCAACCAGTCACTCACTAATGTGAGATCCTTCTCTGCAATCTGTCTTGGTTTCAGCGAGATCCTTCTCTGCAATCTGTTTTGGTTTCAACTCCTTGAATAACCTGTTAGAAGCTGCAACCTTTTATAAATTTCCCTTTCTCAGATCATTTATGGTATCTGTTGAGCAGCAGATACCCTGGCAGCACACTCATCCTGTGAAGCTGCACCTCTGGCTCCTCACACTGTCAGAGCTGTCTGTTCATTACTGCCCTGTGTTCCCTTCAGCCAATTATTTATCCATGGAGACTCTTGCTCCTGATCTCATGACAGGTCAGTTTTTCCAGGAGCCCTTGGTCAGGGACCTGTTGAATCCTTTTCAAATCAGAGCAGAGAACACCAGGATCTCTGCCTGACTCCCCTGCAGAGCTGCAGCAATCTGTGAAACACAACTTCTGTTTACAGGAACCACATTAACTCTTCTGCAACATAACATATTTATCTTTGTATTTACTAACCCTATTCTTTGCTGTTGTTTCCTCCAAATGGTCTGTTAGGGTGTCTATTTCCCAACTGAATTCCTTCACAAGTCATGGATGAATACTGCCTGGTCCTGGCAATTTGATGCTCCACATTTTGTTGATTTAATTCTCTCCTTTCCCACTGACACTGGAAGTTAATTCAGCTCCTGTGACACTTTCCCCCACCCCTCATTTTCCCAGCAGAGTTCTGGCAGACAACATCCAGAGTATTTTCTGTCAGCAGTACAAGCAGATCTGTGTTCACAGAATCACCCTGTAGAGTCTTATCTGGTGCATCCCACACACTTGGATAAACAGACAAGACCTCCCCAATACAGACAAAACTAAATCTGGGTGCTCAAAATCTAAGCCCAGTTATAAAATCTAAGGTGGAAATTACTCCTGACTTTGGCACAAGCAGGACAGCACTGGTGGGAAAAGCCTAAAACCATGGAGGCTTTGTCATGCAGATCCCAGCTCAGCTCTTTGCACCAGCTCCATCTCACAAAGTTTGTCTGTTTTCAACAGAGCACCTACTGCAAAATAACACTGAGCAGACTGTATATTAAAAAGCCATCCCACGCATATTTATAACTAATTTATTCTTCATTTCTTCTGTGTTGAATAACTAAATTACAACAGTGGCTCAGTAACCCCTTTTAGTTTAGGAAAGGGCAGCAGCTTCATTTGAGTAATATTTTAGCCCAATTAGTCCATTAGTCTCCAGTGGAGACCAGAGGAGAATGGAAACCAGTGAAACAGGAGTCCTGCAGGATTCCTTTTAAGTAACAGACCTCTGACTCATCTGATATCATCTGGCAGCCCTCGTGATCCCTTCAAAGATATTTCCAATTTTCCCAGTGTTCCGCAGAGACACGAAGCAGGCGTGTGCAAGGAAGGAGCACTGCATTAGCAGAGGCCACCATGGATAAACCAGCCTCATAAAGGAGTTTCCAACTCCTCCAGAAGCTTCCAAGTCTCTGAGAATTTTGGCTTCTACTCTTTCCCAAACCCTGCAGAGTATGGGTTAGTCACAAAGCAGCACCTTGCCTCTGCTCAGGGATGTTGGATGTAGCTGGATGTAGCTGTCCAGGCTGGTTTTACACAGATTTAATGAAAAAGTGGCTGAAATAAGACACACAAATTACTGTCTGAAAAAAAAAAACCCAACCATTTCAAGGCTTGCTTTTGACTCCTTGCCTTGTAATACATATGTGGCAGCTAGAAGGTAGGAAAAATACAAACACTCAAGATGAAGAATCTGAAGGACTTTCCTGGTTCTGTCTAACTGACAATCTGAAAGTTTCAGTGACAATTACCAATTTAGTGACAAGTTTCAGTCAATTACCCCTTCAATGAATGCAGAGAAAGCATCCAAGAAAACCAGCACCTAAGGCAGGGAAAAATGCTTCATGTACGTATCTGTATTGAGGAAAAACAAGTTTAAATTATTAGTTTAGCTTAAGCACTTGGAAGAGATTTCCTGGACCAATGAGAGCTATGATACTTGTGACAAAAATGACATTTCAGTATCACACCAGAAGGCCTCCTCATTTCTGCCACCTTACAGCACCATAAACATGAGACCAGGAATGCTTTCTGTCAGTACAGGGAGGGATTCAGGGTCCCTGGAAGCTCAGGAAAAGTGGATTATCATCCTCAGCAACATTTGGAGTATTGTCACCAACCCCAAACACATCACTGAAAACATTCTTGTAGCCCAAGCCCTCTACTCTTGGAAAGGAACCTTAAGCCTTGGCATGGGTGTGCAGGTGTGCATATGTGGTCCCACCCACATTAAACTGCAAGTTTAATACTCCAGGATTGCCCTTTTATAGGATAATTTCAGAATATTTTCCCATAAGCAAGTCTCCATATGCATGAGGCTGCAGGCACACCTACACTGCCACCAGCACTGAGATAACAAATTCAGGGCTTGCAGGAAAATGCCACTTCAGCACAGTGACTGACTGAGGAGGGGTTGTTCTCCACTCCTGGGCTTTGGTTTAAGTTTATGCACAGATCTTCAACCAGTGGTCACTGGCAAAAGGCTGCATTTCCCAATAGGAATGAATTTCCAATTGATCTCATCTTTTATCTCAATTATTCAATTCTATGACCTATCTTCTCATCTGAACAAATGTGAGTTCTTTTGCAAACATACATAACCCATATACAAGCACTGAAATAAAACTCAGCTAGTGTGAGGAAGAGCTGATAGTCTCCCAAATAAAAATCATCATTGTTAAAATAAAGCATCAAGCAGGCTGATGCCAGTGCATCAAAGATGGGACGCTGATTTTGTAGCTCTCACTCAGAAGCAATGCTGGTTTTAAACTGCATGATACTGGATTTGTCTGTCTCATAGGGCTGAAAGGCTAAATCTGTTCTGATGGGATTTGAGTCTGAGATTTTCATGGAGATTTTCATTTATTTAATAAATAAACTTATTTATGAATCCCAAATAGCAGTTTCACTGGATGTTTTTGATTTTTTTTTCTTGTGTTGCTGTTTGCATTTCAAACAACGAGATAAAGAGCAACTCTACAAACAAAACCATTGTTAAAACTTTCATTTTTGAAGTTCTCCCAAGCCTGAACTGCATGTGAAGTTTCTCCCATAGATGCCTGACTTCAGGTGACAGCAAGACAGGGAGAAAACACTCAGCCCTCCTCTCCCACTCACCCAGCAGCCCCTGGACAGGGGTTCTGAAAACAGGAACACAAACCCACCCCAGTCATCATCCAGAGAGTGCAGGGGCTCCCCACAGCAGAGCTCTGCTCATCCCTGACAGATACACGGGTACAGAGCCCAGCTCCCACTGCACCTTCCTTCAAGAGCCTGACCCACATCCCACCCCAGCTGGACAAGCTGTGCCTGTGCCACTGCTGTTGTCACAGGCAATGAAACCTGGTGTTTTGTCATCATTAAAATGCTGTCCTTCTCTGTCACTGCTCATCCCAAAGAAATGCAAAGCATTCCCAGGATGGTTAAGCACTAAGAAATGCAAAGCATTCCCAGGTAAGTTATCATGGCACAAAGATGAGGAGAGGATGCTGGTCTCTGCCAGCAGCTGCTGCAGATGACAGGAGCAGGTAACATTTCATTGCAGGCAGAGCAATTAAAGTCTGGAAATTGAGATACCCTGCTAAAATTAATCTGTGCCACTACAAAAGCTGTAAAGATCACAAATAGGATTACAAAGGGAATCTGCTGTTCAGCTGTATACATCTTATATTAATACTTATCTTGCATAACAATGCCCTCCTAATTTGCTTGGTGGAATGTGCCAATAGCATTGGCCAACATGCCAATATGAATAGCTGCAGAAAAACTTTTTTCAGTGTTCTTTGTAGAGTTATGAAAATCTATAATAATATCTTTTTCCCTTACTACAAAAGGCTGTGAATTATATAATTTATTAATTTTTTGCATTCCACAAAGGAGTCTTATCTCTGCTCTCAGAAAACACAGCCAGCACAACACGAACATTGGGCATTGTGCAGTTTCAGCTCACCTGAGATCTTCTCAAGAGGAAAACCTCAGGGCTGTTCTGGGGCCATCATTTGGCTGGGCAGTATTTCAGGGCCATGGGTGTGATATCCCAGCTCCTCCTGAGGATATCTCCTGATTTATGGCAGTAGGTGGCTGGACAGGACAACAGCAACACCTCAATGGAGCTGCACATAAATACAACTTACAGCCTCCTCTTGCATACCCAGAATGGAAGTAAATAAAAACACACAGGGTGGCTGAAAACCAATGTTTGTGACAGACATGGGAGCTGTTTCACTCTAGTTTTTGTATTTCCATGGGGGAAGGGGCTGGCATGGGAGGAAAACTGGGTGTGAGAGGTGAGCAGGCACATCAAGGCACACCAATCCCTGTATCAATAAGGGGCTTGAAATCAGATTAATTTCTACACAATTAACGAGGCTGCTGAAAGCTCTGCTCTACAGCTGCCGCCGCTGCCAGGAGATGATGACAACTGAGGAAATGAAAATCAAAGGAGGAAACAATTACAACAATACTCGCTGAAACTATTTAGAGTTCTCTTAATAAGTCAGCGAAACAAGTAATTGAAAGAATGTATTTTATTGCTGATTAAGATAATAGTTAATTTAGGTCTTGTTTTTAAAGAGAGCTCAAATTAACAAATCAGGTCTTTCATCTGAGTGCAAGTGAGAGCTCCGTGCATTCTCCTCATATCACACAGTCTGGAGATTCAGAGTGTGCTCTGGGAGAGAACAAAGATGGGAAGGAGGTGGGAGACATTTAGGGAGAGGGGCCAGCTGTGCCAAAATACTAATATACAATATACAATATATAATATATAGCATATAACATATACTATATATATAATATATAGTATATAACAAATATATAATAAATAATATATAACATTAATATAGATTAAATATAATATATAATATGTGATATCTGATATATCACATATTATAAATTATATTTAATCTATATTAATGTTATATATTATTTATTATATATTTGTTATATACTATATATTATATATAGTATATAACAAATTATTATATATATATATAATCACGTTCTGATAATATATAATATATAATATATAATATATAATATATAATATATAATATATAATATATAATATATAATATAACTGACTTTTGTTCATTCAAATCTAGCAGCACAACAGTAACTACCCCTTGCTTTTCTACACATCAAGTTAAATTAGCATCTCCCACTCTCCAGCCACCACACAAGTGGTAATGCTAAACCTCAGCCTGACTTCTAAACTCATGGAACTTTAAAATAAAATGTTTTACAAGCAGAAACATTGCTAGCTTCTTCTTTAAACAGCAACAACAAAATCCATAAATCTTTTTTTTGCTCCAAGTTCATAGAGCCATTAAGTCACATCTCTAGATATTATCATTGAGATATAAGGAAAAACAAAACAGTTAAAAATTACGTTTGCTGTGACTGTTATTTCTTTGAAACTAAGTGGAGTAGCTCAGTTAGCTGCCAGATTGCAAGAACAATGGGAGACACTGCAAGTTTTTTCCTTAAATTTCAAATTCTACACAAGTATCTTTCTCTTTTTTTTTTTTTTTCCTGAAGGATGAAATAAAATAAAAGCTGAAATGTAAAGAGGACTTTCAGGTTTGATAAAGAAAGGTAGGATGAATAAAAAAAGATGAGGATAGGCTTTTAAACACTATGTTATAACCTGACAGTGTTCTGAAAAACTCAGACATAAAAAAGTTAATCATAAAAATACTGGCAAACTTGCCTTTGAAGGGGAAGGCAGCAAAAAATTACAGAACATCAGAGCTGGGAGGGAAAGGTAGAAAACACTGGAAAAGGGTTAAAATGACTAAGATTAAGAAGGTGCATGACAACCACTCTCAAAGCCCTGATCTGTGCTAACAAAACCATATCCTCTGCTTTTGATGAGACACTCACAAATGATTTAGCAAGAGGTGCTTTTGAATTATACCAGTGCTTTTTTGGCAATAAAATGTCTTTTTTTTTTTGAGTTTTCATTTGTATCTGCCCTAAGCTGAAAACATCTTTGCTAGAAAATAATAACCAGGTTTAGAGTATTTTTTTAAAGCAAAATTTCTCTGAAAGGGAACTTATTGCAAATTTTAGTAAAAAATTGATTAAAATGAAATTAAGAATTCAGGAAATACTAAATCTAAGCAATCAAATATGATGCAAAAGAGGCTCCAGATTTCAAACCCTTTAAATCAAGACAGCAAGGCTTGGATTTCAAGGAGCTATGAAGCTTATGAAGGCAAAAGTTCTGCATTTACCTTCTGGTAAAACTAGGTGATTTCCCTGCTTTTCCTTTTTTCTGTGTGTATTTTAAAGTAGCTGCTTTGGAATATAAAAATACCTATCTTAAGCTGTGTGTAATTAAAATTCAGACTGTCTTTGACATATAACTTCAGTCAATTTACAGTTAATTGCTCTAAGCTCTGTCCTCCAGTGCCAGCTGGGCTACTCCAAAGCCTGAGCTCCCATTGGGAAATTGCATGATCCACAAAAGTCACTTGGCACCCTACAAAGTGTAAAACTTGCCCTACTCAGGGACAGCAAAGTGGTGACTTTGCTGGTTATTGTCAGAAAAAACCCCAAAACCATCCAGCTCCTGCATGGGGGGAAGGAAGAGTGGGGAACCCCATGGCAGCCCCACTGCAGCCCTGACTCACACCACCACTGCTCACAGTGCAGGATCCCAAGGAAAGCACCATATTTTACATCATATTTTACAAAATATTTAACATATTTACAAAATATTTTACATCAGCACCACCTAATTCCTAATCCAAAGCTCTGTGGCATTGACAGCAAAGCTCCCATTTCTCTAGGCCAGCCTTAATTTGGCACCAAACTGCTGCTTGGTAGTTACTGTCTTCAAGAAATGCCTTTTGCCCTGAAGAAAATGCACACCTGAGTAATACTCAGGTCCCACATCTGAAACCAAACCCTCACATACAGCAAAGTGTTCCAGATTTCCATCTGCCAGGTATCCCTGAAAGAGGAAGGGGTGTGACTCTCATTCCTACACCACAACATCTACTTAGAGAAATGTCTTTTTAGTTATTAAAAATATTGCTGCAGCCCACTCACTTTCTGGTATCCTGAATCCCTTTCCTCTATTTCAAAGGACTGTTAAGTTTCAAATTCCAATTCAAGTTGAAAACAACTCAAACCAAATGAATAGGGACTAGCTCAGACTGAAATCAGAGGAAAGAATTCACTGGACTTAACAAGGACTTCAATTAACAGAGGATACAGGATGTTCAGGATGGGTGAAAAAATACATCAGGCAGACAAACATACCCTAACCATAAACCTAAACCAGCAACCTTCCCTGTTTGGTATATATATACCCTAAAAAGGGTATTCCCTGTTTGGGTGATTTCTGGGAATTAAATCATCCTCAGCACCTCTAAGGGTCAAAGCACCAGCAAGATACCAATAGCACATTCAAAAACACCTAACAGGAATCATCCTTTTTCATGGAAATGCTCATGACTGGTGGCTCTCTGCTCTTCAGCCTCACCTGGAGCAGCACCAGTCTGGGACCTCCCTGTGCCCAAGACTGGCACAGCCCCACCCTGTGCAAGGACCTTGAGTTTGAATGCACAGAAGTGATGTCTTAAGAGAAATTGATGAGTTTACTCTGCCAAAAAGAATAATAAGAAAAAATCTCAAATCTCAAAAAAAAAAAGCTCAAAAGTCAACAAGCTTTGATTAGGTGAAGCCATTTAACAAAGAGTAGATCTCTCTCAAATTAGTGAGCCAAACCCACTACAACAGGGGGCTGCCAGCTGTGCCCAAAGTGTCCTTTAGCTGTGCAGGACACAGCTGGAAAGTGAGGAGCAATATCTGTACACAGCTTTGCACCCACAGAGCCCAGTTTGGAGAGGTGGCACAGGGAGTGCCACAGGACAACCTGCCCCGTTTTCTCCAGCAGTCTGCTCTGGTTGACCCTAAGATGGGTCTTTATCCACTCCACAGAAAACCTGCTCTGAGCAGCTTCAGAGAAATGAGCTGGTTTTGATCCAGGCTCGCTGATTTTAAGCTGGTTTTGACCACTTTGCAGAGTTTTCTGCCATCAGCACAGCCCACCCTGCCCCAGAGACGAGCGGGATGCACCCACCAAGCGAACAAAGAAATCCCAATAACTCCTGCTCATTACACTGCAAGAAATCCCAATAACTCCTGCTCATTACACTGCCCCAGGAAAGGAACTGTGAGCCATGGAATGGCTCATTGGCTGTACACCAAAGATGTTGGTATACACCAATGCCTTTGGTGGGTCAACACTATCAAGTAAAATAATTAGCAGCAAGATACTGGATCTTCCATCTCTCGGGGAGCAGTGCAGTTCTGCATGCTGCTCTCCCCAGAGAGGCTGCAACCATCAGACACAAAGAAATTAGGAGTCAAAGGAAAACCAAAACAAAAAAAAAAAAAAAGTGGAGGATTTCTTTCAAAAATTTGTACAGCATAATTGTTTTATTAATTGTGAAAGGAGAAGACATATTAAGCACCGTGCGGCCTGGGAGTGAGAAATTCAAGAGTATCTTCTCTATTTAGGGAGATAAAGAGGAGATGACTACGGTGTGAAATCAGGAGAAATAAGAAACTGGCTTCCCCTTTTAAGAGCAGCATCAATTAAACCCAGGGGAGGCGGGTGCAGTTTACTAGTTAATTAGTCCAGGGATGTGGTCCTTTCATGTGTAATTCAGAACAGGAACACCTGGTGTGCGGCACTTCAAAGCACGGGGGAGGAAAAAAGCCAAACAATGCAGGATAGGTCACAAAAGAAAGCAACAGCACAAGAACAAAAACTGTTTATATCTGACCTTCACCCTGCTGTAAATAAAGCAAGACGGTAGGGCCCCCTCCTCCCCGCCCGGGGAGAACAAACAGCTCTGGGCGCACAGGGGGGCTCACAGAAAGAGAGGAGAGGGGGAAGAGAGAGACATGGTGGTAACTAATTGTTTTACAACCTAATTAAAAGGAAAACAGACAGCACGATATAGATAGGGATATCATGATTTTAATCACGTTCTGATATGCAGAACCAGAAAAGACGGGGAAGGGGAACGCGATCCTCCGGCGGTGGGAGGATGGAGGAAATGCCACCTGTGGGCAGGGAAACACGGGCAGGTTTGGGGCACCCAGCTCCCCACCGGGCCTGCACCCCGAGGTTTGTGACTGCAGAAGAATCTGGGTCAAGCCAGAAAGCTACAGACCGGGAAGGACTCGTGATGCACAGGCCTGCCCTCCAAAGCCAGGCTGGATTCCAGCACGCCCCAAAGTTTCCCCATCCCTGCTACTGCCCAGAGAACTCCTCAGCAGCACTGAGCAGAGAACCCCTCAGCAGCACTGCCCAGAGAACCCCTCAGCAGCACTGCCCAGAGAACCCCTCAGCAGCACTGAGCAGAGAACCCCTCAGCAGCACTGCCCAGAGAACCCCTCAGCAGCACTGAGCAGAGAACCCCTCAGCAGCACTGAGCAGAGAACCCCTCAGCAGCACTGCCCAGAGAACCCCTCAGCAGCACTGAGCAGAGAACCCCTCAGCAGCACTGCCCAGAGAACCCCTCAGCAGCACTGAGCAGAGAACCCCTCAGCAGCACTGAGCAGAGAACCCCTCAGCAGCACTGAGCAGAGAACCCCTCAGCAGCACTGAGCAGAGAACCCCTCAGCAGCACTGAGCAGAGAACCCCTCAGCAGCACTGAGCAGAGAACCCCTCAGCAGCACTGAGCAGAGAACCCCTCAGCAGCACTGAGCAGAGAACCCCTCAGCAGCACTGAGCAGAGAACCCCTCAGCAGCACTGAGCAGAGAACCCCTCAGCAGCACTGAGCAGAGAACTCCTCAGCAGCACTGAGCAGAGAACCCCTCAGCAGCACTGAGCAGAGAACCCCTCAGCAGCACTGAGCAGAGAACTCCTCAGCAGCACTGAGCAGAGAACCCCTCAGCAGCACTGCCCAGAGAACCCCTCAGCAGCACTGAGCAGAGAACCCCTCAGCAGCACTCCTCAGCCTGAATCATGCTGCAACTGGAAGCAGATGCAGCGTGATAAAACTTTTACAGTGCTTTATCTCATCAAGCACAATAGCACTCGTTAAACCCAAGGAGGTGTTATTTCTGTCTTGCAGAAGGAAAACCAAGAGGGAGATGAATTTAGCAGCCAGAAGTGACAGAGCAATCAGCAGCAATGATCAGCCACTGGCTTCCCAACTTCCTCAGTGACTTTGCTGCTCAGTCAGCAAAACCCACCAGAAGATGGCCAGATCTGGGAATATGAACAATATTTTATTGGATGTGGTTAGCACAGGAAAATCTCTGAAGAAGAGTACAAGCATGTGTATGGTGATGCAAGAATCTCACATGAGCCTGGCAACTTATAAAAAAAAGTGAAAAAAAAATAAAAATTTTAAAAATCCCAATTTCTGAACATATATTTGAACCAGATTCCTTTATTTTATTGGTGCTGATTTCATTCACTCATTGCTAAGCTTGATCTATCACAGTAAAGAAAGATGCTGCTATTTTCAAACACTGGACTGCAATTTAAGAAACATGATTTAGTCTTTAATCTGCTGCTATCTTTCTTAGAATCCCACAGCAATTAAGCTGAGTCTCATTTTGCCATCTGTAAAAAAGAAGTGGTGTGAAGAAACTGGGTTTGTAGAAAATGCCCCACAGAAGGGAGGCATTATTACAGATAAAGCTTACTTATGTTTAAATAGCAATTTTTATGTTTCATGAACACCCCACGTCTTGTCCTAAACCACTGTCTGTTCCCCAAATAATTTTTTAAAATTACCAAAAAATGGCATAATCAGGACTTTTTGTAAAACTCCAACTTATGATACAGAATTCAGGCCAGCACAACAAATAATACTTGATCACTGTCTGGACACAACACACAGAGCAGCACCACGTTAATACCAGCAACAGCACAGACACCCTGTGTGACTGAGAGTTTGGGAAACTATGGGAATAAAACCAAAATAATCCCTCTTCTTCTCCCTTCTTCTCCTTAAGAAATAACACAGAAAAAAACCACAAAGGTTTTTTTCTTTTTCATAAGTAGAAAATGGGTACATTGAGCAGCATGCATAAAAACACATTTCAAAATGGGCTTGGTGATAGTTGGGAATAAGGAAATAAATTATATCTATTTGGTGACTTGTCTTTGCTTACTTCTCTATCATTTATACTCAGGCTGGAGATCAGAAATGTGGCAGTATTTTCTAGAATGAGCTTTCCAAAAGAGCTGAAGAACTCTCAAAGAATTCCTCTTCACCTATGCTCAGATAGGAAGGACAAGCCCCCTTACTTAAATAAAAAAGTTATTTATTGAGCAGTGGCCTCTCCAGAAGCTGCATTTGTCTTACTAAATGGTGCCATCATTCAAGGTGACATATAATGGGAATTCAGTGCTGAAATGTTTTGGGATATTTTGGGGCTGGGTTTTTCATTTTGTGTTGTTTTGGGAAGGGAGGGGGATTGCAACAAAACATCCAGCACAAATCTCAAGAGAATAATGGCAATAAGGTGACATGAATTCATTCAACAAGCTTTGATGAGGTGAAGCCATTTAACAAAGAGCAGATCCCTCCAAAGTACCTCCACACATGGCTCACGTGCACTGCAGAACCAAAGCCAGCTCAAAATGGATTTTCTTGTATCTCTCACCAGTTCATCCCAAAATCACTCCCACTCTGCTACCCCAGGACGTGGCTAACATCACCTCAGCATGGCAGCCCGTGGCATGGGGTGGCACAGCAAAGCTCTGTGGGCCCCCAAGATCTCCCAGCAAACAAGGGCTGGCTGCCTTTCTGCACACAGGAGGGGAATAGGTAAAAGCAGGTGGAAAGCAGTTGGTCAGGTCAAGTTAAATGTGGGGGGAAAAAATAAAAATAAACGTGGTTTTGCAATCTCACAGCTCACAGATCCCCTTGGCTAATCTGTGTGAACCAAGCAAAGTCACTGCTAAATACATAAGACTGTAGAACAATATTTAATTCCCAAGAGAGGAAGCAGGTAATAAAAGACAAGGGCAATGAAAACTGAAGGGAATAATCCCAGGTCACAGGACACTGCCAGGGCTCGAGGTCTCACCAGCCTGGGACCTTCTAGGTTAGGTAAGAAGTCAATCAGCTACAGAAATTGCACATATATCATTATATCCAGCTGTTCAGACAGAACTACAGCATTTATTTGGCTTTGGTTGGGGTTTTATTTTTATGATTTTCTGTTTTCAATTTGCAATTACAAGACCGTTATTGAGTTATTGCTAAATAAGCCCAGGCTTTGCCTTAACATGAAATTTGTCTTCTGTTGTGGTTCAAAAGGAACTGGAAGAAAACTGACAAACCCTTGGCACTCCTGTGTTCCTGAAAGCAGAGTGGGGCACACGACCATGCTCAGAGCTTTGAGCAGCATTTCCTGAAAAGCAGCAAGGAGTTTCTAAAAGGGCCTAAGAGGGCCAGGTGACAGCAGTTAGGAGAGGTTTCTGCAGAGGGGGAATAAACTTTCCTGGAAAGAAAAGGAAAGGAGGAAAAGAAAAGGAAAGAGAAGGAAAGAAAAATGAAGACCTGAAGGCACACCCCAAGAGTTGTATGAGTTCTTGCCAAGGGGTGATTCTCATACAAAGGGGTGATTCTCATACCAAGGGGTGATTCTCATACCAAGGGGTAATTCTCATACAAAGGGGTAACTAATTCTCATACCAAGGGGTAACTAATTCTCATACCAAGGGGTAACTAATTCTCATACCAAAGGGTAACTCTCATACCAAAATAGATCTTTTTGGAGGTTAATTATTATGCATGTAAAAGAGAAACTCTCTCTTCGTGCAATGCTTGACTCATGCAATGAAAAACAAAACCTGCACTGGTTTGGAAAAACGAAGAAAAATAGAGATGACAATTGAACAGGGAAGGTTCAGGTTTTTCTGTGATCTGTGGTTCCTCAGTGAGGATCCATCTGACTCCTCCATTACCAAAACTGCCCAGGCAGTTAAAAGGTGGCAGACTGGAGCATCCTGTGGATGACTCACCTGTGCTGACTGGGTGAGCTCCCCAACTGCCTCTCTCCCTGTGCATTCATGGGCAGTCCCAGAAGCCAAATCAGGGGAGGGTCCCTGCTGGGTTTGAAGGAAAGGTGCCTGATTCCAGGTCAGTGAGGCCACCCCGTGCTGCCATCTGATTAACACCAGTCCCTCTCACAGGCACAGGACTTCTACCAGGGCTCCCTGGACACACTCACACACAGTGCCCAAAGGCCCTCAAGGCATTTGTTTGGATGGAACCATAAATCAGAGCTAGCATGCTGCATTTTGGACAAATTTATATTTCTAAACCACGGTATCTTCCTATGCCAAGCACCCAGGAGAACAAAACCTCTTCAGTGTCTTACAGGAAGGAGTAGCACCTTCTAAACCATTAGCACCCTCCTAGCTAGCACAACCATGATAAATCACTGGGAATGAAAGTATGCACAGTGTTTTTTTCATTTGTGGCACTTCTATTTCCTTTAATGTGTGCCTGATAAAATGTTTTCTAAGCATTGCCTTTAGTATGTGTTTATCCCAAAGGGACCATTCCAGGAGGACAAAAAAAATGCAGCACCTACTACTGCCAGGTTTGCCTTCAAAGCCATGAACACACACTTCATTCACTTGAATAAATTTCCTTTTTATCTAATACATCCAGTGATGCTTCAGGCTTGTGCTGCACGGACGTGTCCTACCTTTCAGCAGAAACTCTGAAACAGAAGTTAAGTTAGCCAAGAACAAAGTTACCCTCACAAAAATATTTGTCTGGAAAGCTCATGCTTCAACAAGAAGAGTGTTTAATTTTTAAATATTCTTACTGTTAAAGACAGCTCAACTTTTTGGGGAGCCAGTCCCTTGAGGTTGAGAGGTGCTAAGTGCCTTCAGCTCTCAGGAAGGGAAAGGACACACTTAAAGAGGAGAGCTCTGCTTGTGCAGCTGAAACAAACACTTTCCTCCCACCTGTGTCTTCATTAAAGGGGGAAAAATGGTGAGGTCAAAGAGTACAAACAATGTGGCCACACTTTCTGCTTTAACCACTTGCAAATTAATGGCAGAGCTGCTGCCTCAGCCTGAGCCAGAACAAAACCCTTCCCACCCCATCTCCAGCCACTGCTCCCAGCGTGTCCCTGGCCAGGCAGCAGATTACAGTCCCCACTCCTTTAAAGAGCACCCTGATAATACGCAGGGCTAAAATGTCAGAAGCTATTAGAAACTCTCAGACACACAATATATCTCCATCCCCACGTTTTCCCCTTGCACTGTGCAATAACAGACAACAGGCATGCAAACTGCTCAGCTGCAACTGTTCCAAGTCGAATAATTACAACTTGTCAGAAAGAATTAATTTTCCCATTTCTCATAAAGATGTGTAAAAATTACCATGTTATTATACACTGACACTCTCTGGAGGCAGACACAAAATTTAATTTTGAATTCTTTCCGCATATTAAATTAAATCCATAAATAAGAGTTTAGGCATTCACTCGGAAGCATATGTTCATTGGGAGCGAAAGCCAACACGAGCCTGGCTGTAATGGTTGTTGTAATGTTTTAATAGCTCGCTTCTTCTAAGCACCAATAAATTTACATGATCATAACAGTCGTGGGCATACAAGAAGCCCATTACTGTCTGGGCACAGGCAGCAGCGTTAACAGGATGGAAAAATGGAAGGGGGGGGAAGAACCCTTAAATAAAATTAGGCAACTGCACTTGTCAGCTGCTCCATGATTGAATTTTTAATATTGTGGTCAATTGGTCAAAACAAATAATGGGATAAAATATTTTAATGTATTTAAAACCTGCTTCTGTGGTTAACAGAGTTTATCTGTCTCTTTCTGCGCGCGGCTTCAGACTTGTCAGGCTGCATTCCCATCCTGTGAGCGTGCTGACAGGAGGAAGGCTCCATCCTGTCCTGGCACCATCTCCCAGCTCCTGCTGGCCAGCAGGGCTGGTCTGGGGCTGCAGAGGGCCTGGTGACAGCCACACCCCTGCCAGCACCAACCATGCAGCCCCAAATGCCTGGCACCTGATGCCAGTGGATTTTGAATAAAACTCATGGATTGGGTGGATGGCAGTTGATCCCACACCCCTTGGGATGCTGGGCAGAGCAGCCCTGAAGATAAGTGAAGGAGCAATCTCCAGATCTCCATCTCCTTTCACCTCCCTAAGACAATCCCCAAGACAAGACCTCCCACAGCAACATCCCAGACTCCAGAGCAGGCTTTGTGCACAAACCCAACCTCCATGTGTGCTCCTTCAGCCCAGGCTGCAGCTGCCCTCCCTGCCTGCACCTGGATGTTCCTCATGTTCCTCCTCATGCTCCTTCCTTTTGAATTTCCAATGATCTGTCATTTAGATACCTCCAAAAGTGAAGCTGACTTTTCCTACAGGGAATTTGAATGTGATACAAAGGTTAGCTGCAAAGATGGGCTCCTGAAACTTCTTTTTGAATGTGGGTAATGGAAGATCACAGCTAACCTTATGCTCTGCTTAAATCAGGCCACCACACTCTGTCCCTGCCTTTCTTATATGTACAGTCAGATGGTTATTTGAAAACTTAATTATTTTTAAGAAAAAAATCCCAAATATCTCCAAACCCCTTCTTGCCACCACCAAAAATGGGAACATATTTTGTGTGTGTGCACAGCCACACATCCCCAGGGAGTGACCCACCCTGCAGGGTGAGAGGCCAGCCAGCTCCTCCAAAAACCTGTGTATTACAAGCCTCCACAACATTTTCTTTCCCACCAGGATAGGCAATGCACATGGAAGTCAGTATTACCTCTACAAGCACACATTTGTTCAAAATAAGTTCTTTAGTCCCTTACAGGCAGCAAAAAGCACAGCCACAGATAGCTGAGCATTTTTCATCTGCAATCACACAACATTTTGAGAACAGCACTGAAGACCCATCTCCAGCAGAGGAGTAGCTGTTGTGGGAGCTGGAGAGGCTCCTGAGCCCTCATTTACCTGCCCAAGGCTCCACTGCTGCCCAGACACCCAGCTCAGCACATTCAGGTCTGTGCCACTCCCCGGGGGCACAGCAGCCCTGATGTGCAGCCCCAGATGTGGCACCAGGGCAGGGACACACCACGAGCACCAGCACTGGCATCTGGAGCAGGCAAGAAGAGGCCAGCAGCCAGCAGAGCACAGGCATCCTCCCTCGTAACACCACTCACTTCTAATCCTCAGAGAGAGTCAATCCAGCTGAGGTCAACTAAAAGCAAAAAAAAAATTTGTTGTGCTTTGAAATCTGCTGGTGATGTACAGCACACACCCCAAGCTGGGGTTGTCAGGCTAATTTCCAGGAGAAACCACCATAAATACTATAAATACCCAGACAGACAGCTACAGGTGATGCTCACACTATCAGAGAGCTGCCTGCCTCGCAGCTGCTCCCAGTGCTCAAATTTGCCAGAATTTCACTGCCCCGAGTTGAGCCTTTAATAATTGGAGATAATGGGATGGAGCTAAAGAGAGCCCAGCAGCAGTAATGCTGTTTTGGAGAGGTTTAAAAAGTTCACAAGTAAGCAGAGATGGCTTTGTACAGACTCCTCAGAGGTACAGCTGATTCAGAAAATGAGTGTGGCAATAAAACTAGAACACAGCTCTTTGAAGCTGAGGAAATGTGGAGATTTTCAGTGTTGCATTTTTGACATTGTATTTTCAGTGCCTTGGCCACAAGACCGAATTCTGAAACCAAAACCTGACAGATTTTTAGAAAGCATCTTTCAGTGGTGAGGCAGCACTAGTTACAGAAACCCAGGAGGCACCAGGATTCCACTTTTCACTGACAAATCTCATTCTTACTCAGAGGGGCAGAGACTGAAACCCTTCTCACCTACTGTGTAGCAGCTTCTCTGAAATGAATTTGCGACCTCAGCCTAGATCCTAGTGGGCAAAAAAAGAAAAAAAACCAAAACCCCACCACCCCAGAAGGCAAAACCCCCTAAAGCACTTGGTATTAATTGGCCATCCTGGCTGGTGGTCTCAGGACTGAGCCATGGGCATGGAAAATGAACAAGCTCCTGACCTTCTTCTGATCCTCTCCACGAGGGCTGAGACAATGCCTGGGCTATGCACTGCCATTTCCTATTTAATTAAATGGCTAAATGGAAGATTTCCTCTGTGGCTAAATGGGAGGTTTCTTTTTCCAGTGCTGCTCTCAGCCTAGTAACTTGCAGCCGTTTAGGTTGACTGTAACATTTAAAGGAAATAATTCCCCCCTTCAGCTTCCCTAGAACAAAGGAAAGAGTCCTGCACCAGAACTGCAGCTCAGCTTATGGAGAGACAGATTTATATGTGTGTCCTTTGATTTGCATCATTCTTTTCTTTCTAAAGGGACAACCCATGTCATTATTCCCCTTTAAAAATGAGACAGGTTTACCTCTAAAGCCACTGTGGAGAGAACTTGTGAAATGTGGGAGAGTTGCCTCCATGTTCAGATGTGCAAACTTCAGCTACCTGCTGGTGATGATATATGCACATTATATAATACATGTATGTGGAAAACAGCCTTGATGTGACAGCTGGGTCCTGAGGCATCGTGGTAGTCACTGCATTTGAAAGACAGCTTCTCTACCAAACCACTCAAACAGTAAAATGAACACAATATACTCTCCAGCTAGAACTATGCCCTTAAGCTTCAGTTGGAAGAGGAAAAGAAAACTTCTCATTGAAGTCTATTTTAATTAGGGCTGCAGAGAACCAGTTTGAATGAAAGCCTGCTTTTTTTCCCCTTTTTTTTTTTTTTCCTCCTTTTTTTTTTGTTTTGAAACCCAAGGTAGAGTTTAAAAAAATCTTGGGTGGGGTGAGAACCAAAAGAAACGCTGAAGTAAACTTGCATTTGAACATCCTTTAGCTGAAGAAATTCCTCGTGAAAACTTGGATTTAGGGATGACAAAGAAAGGATGGGTTCTTATATTCAGTCTGCTTCTCCCATATGATCTGCAGACTGGCTCTGTCATAAAAGCTAGAAAACACTAAACAAGTTATACAGCATTTGCTTAACTGACAAAATATTCACTGATTATTACTGCCATTAGCCTGTTCTTTTTGATTTCCCTATGTATTTGTTTCTCAGCTATTTGGATGTTTAGTATCCTGACATGATGTGTCTCCAAAGCTCTGTCAGATGCTATCTTTCTAGATTAAACACATACAGAAGGAAATGCCTCGTGCCTGCCTGTGACAACTGCCTTGCCTCAGCGTGGCCTCCCAGGAAGGTCACAGAACCTGCATCATCTGTGTGAGCACCAACAGCAGCTCCGTGCTACCTGCCTGCCTCCACCCCTGCTGGATTCAACCACCAGGAGAGGCTGGAAACACAGCACAAATAGCTGAAAGCCTCCTAGGGGGCATGGATCCACCTGCCAGCACCTGGGGCTGTCTGGAATACCCTTCAGAGTCTCAAGGAAGAGGGATGGAATAACCTTCTGTGTTAAGAGGGCTGGAATACCCTTCAGTGTTTCCAGCAAAAGGGCTGGAATCCCCTTCAGAGTTCCAAAGAAGAGGGATGGAATACTCTTCAGTGTTTCCAGCAAGAGGGATGGAATACCCTTCAGTGTCTCAAGGAAGAAATCTGGAATACCCTTCAGTGTTTCCAGCAAAAGGGCTGGAATACCCTTCAGTGTAAAGAGGGCTGGAATACCCTTCAGAGTTCCAAGGAAGAGGGCTGGAATCCCCTTCAGTGTAAAGAGGGCTGGAATACCTTTCATGTTCCCAGCAAAAGGGCTTTCCCTATTTCCCTGCCTGCCCCAGGTATGAACTCACCTCGTGTGCCTGGGGGCACTGTACTGTGACTTTAAATACAGGGACCTGGGCTCAAAGATGGTGAGTTCATTGCTGGGCGAGCAGGAGAGACTGTGAGTTCATTTCTGGGAGCACAAAGCCAATTTAAGCAGATGCAGAAACGATTTTGAAACAACAATGCTGCAGAATTCAGCGAGGAGGCGAAAGGAGAGAGCTGCAGCACCAACCCAGCACAGGCATAAGGAAACTGTAATCATATCTAATTAGAGTTAAAATAATGTTTCCCTTTGAAATGTTTAATTAGCTCTGTTTTATTACATAAACATTCTTGATGCAGAGCATACTGAGCTAGAAGAGTCTGATGAGTTAAACAGAGCAAAGTGCTCGGGCGCCCAGTGAGGGGCAAACCCTGACAAGGAGTGGCTGTTGTTACCAGATGTCTGGACCATCAGTGGAGCCATGATGCTTGCTGCAAACAGCAGGCTATCATTTCAACCTTTGTTGCCTCTACTGAAGCCTCCCATCGTGCTTTCAATTTAACAGCATCACAAGGAGACAAAGACATTTCTTACAATATGCCTTTCAGTTCAGAGACAAATCCCATTTAAACTTGTTCAACCTCTCATAACGTATTAGTTATTGTTGCCAGCCTGCATGTCCTCTGGCTGCACACTAGTTGTTCTGGAAAAGGGAAGCTTTTTTCCCTCCCCCCACCACCCCCCGTCCTTTATCTCTCTTTTTTTTCTTTTTTTTTTTTTAATTCTTGCCCTTCAGTTTGATAAAGCAAGACCAGATTTACTGGCAAACTTACAGCATGCTTGTCACAAGCTTGCAGCAAATTTAATTAACCTTATTACAAATATGGTTTTCTTGAAGATTACATCACAATCTGGTTTCACATCGCCTGCTGCTGATTCAACATATTCTGTGCTTTGGAGAATATGTTCATTTTCTGAAAAAGGTCAAAATGTTAAAATAGCTAAAACTTTGCTATTTCTTCTGAGTTCCTGTTCAAATCTTGTGGTGTACCAACACTTTGTCTCACCAGCAGTGTTCTCATGTGCCAGTTGTAGATGGGTTCACTTCACAGGACAGTTTACATCCTTTTAACAACAGGGACAGCCAGATGATGGGAAATTTGCTGGTTTAACCCCTCATTAGCACACTGGGACAAAATCCCTAAGAATGCATAACTAGAAAGAGTTTTGTCCAGAAAAGAGGAAACAAGTAACATCTAGTTGCATGATTTGGAATTTCAGACTGAGTTGAGGTATTATTTCTGCTCAGGTACACTGACACTGACAGTGCATTAATGGGCTAAGATTAGGAAAATAAATTAATAACTTTTAAATTCAGCACATTTTTTTAAACCCTTAAATGTTTCAATAAAGGACTTTTAGGTCTCAGTTTTCAGAAACTGGAACAAGAAATTCCCTGTGACAGAAATCTTAGGCCAGCCTTCTCTATCAGCACACTTCAGACTTTGAGGAGCTGGATAAACACCTTGAACTACACCTGAATTTGGAACCTTTGCTATTTGCAGAGACTGAGTTATTCCCCTTGAAAGTGCATGCTCTCTCCTAAAACTCTGGGAGAAAGATGATTTCTAACATGTTTAGTTTTTTCATTTCATGTTTAGAAGAGAAATGCCCTTGTCTGTGCTCATGCAATAACAAAGCAAGACTTCACAGGCTGATATTCTCTTATGGTGTGGGAGGAAGCAGAGCAAAACATTCACAACATCTGCACTGAAAATGCTCTTTAATAAAGCATAAAAAGGGAGTGTAAAAGAAAGACACCTCTGCTAATCACTAACTCTGTAATTCTATTAGCACACAGGTGTTACCAAATCAGCCAGCAGTGGGTGCAGGGAAGATTATGCAGAACAAAAACCCCCAAAGCAAACATGAGCACAATAGCAGGGATACAATGCTTGGCACATCCCACGTTGCTATTCCACATCCCATCCTGGCTCCCACACACCACAGGGCAGGTGGGTGCCCAGCACAGGGCAGGTGCAGCACGGCCAGCCCATGGGGAGCAGCTCTGCTCTGGGGAGACAGTGTGCAACACACAACTGGTACTAGAGTGGGTAAATAGAGGATTAGAACCAGTACTAGAGTGTGTAAACACATGGTAAGAATCAGTACTAGAGTGTGTAAATATAGGGTTAGAACCAGTACTAGAGTGTGTAAACATGGAGTTAGAACCAGCACTAGAGAGTGTAAATACAGGGTTAGAACCAGTACTAGAGTGGGTAAATACAGGGTTAGAACCAGTACCAAAGTGTATAAATACAGGGTGAGAACCAGTACTAGAGTGTGTAAATACAGGGTTAGAACCAGTACTAGAGTGTGTAAATACAGGGTTACAATCAGTACTAGAGTGTGTAAAGACATGGTTACAATCAGTACTGGAGTGTGTAAATACAGGGTTAGAACCAGTACTAGAGTGTGTAAACACTGGTTAGAATCAGTACTGGAGTGTGTAAAGATGTGGTTAGAACCAGCACTAGTAGAATCAGTACTACAGTGTGTAAACACATTGTTATAGTCAGTACTAGAGTGTGTAAACACGTGGTTACAATCAGTACTAGTAGAATCAGTACTAGAGTGTGTAAACACAGGGTTACAATCAGTACTAGAGGGTGTAAACACGTGGTTACAATCAGTACTAGTAGAATCAGTACTAGAGTGTGTAAACACAGGGTTACAATCAGTACTAGAGTGTGTAAACACGTGGTTAGAATCAGTGCTAGTGTGTAAACTCGTGGTTCTAGTGCAGTGGCTTTTGCAGGAGCCAACTCCCCCATGACTAGGAGTGCTTTTTGCTTTTACACCTATGTGTAGATCACAAATATCCTGGATTATTTAACTTGCATATGCTTGAACCAAGAGCTCTGAAAATTCCAGTGACAACACTCGTCCAAGAAAGACAAAAAGGGTTCAAGACAAAAAGGGTTTCCCCTACCAAGGTCACTTTTCCCATTGCAAGAGAAAAACAAAACAAAACAAACCAAGCAAAGCTCTCCATCCTGTTCCAATAACCAAACCCTCCCCACTGTTCTCCTAAACCCAATTAATCCATAGGGTTATTGCAGCACTGCCACACATGGAGGTTGGGCACTATTTTATGGATTCACTTTACAGCCACACAATACAAATATTAAATAATTTTAAACCAGAATAAGGTCCTTGATTCTCTCAGGAATGTATTTACCATTAGAGACATATGTGAAACCTTCCACAAAATATCCAAAGGACTAATTGGGTGCTGGATAATCCAGCTAAGGAAGGTGTTCTGCTGAGCCTGCTGCTCAAGAAGCATCAAGAAGTGTTGAGGGGTGTGAAAGTCAAGGGAAACCTCAGCCACAGGACAGGACAGGGTGAACATTCAGGATTTTAAGTTTCTGGAGGAGTGAAGAAGGCATAGCAGAAGCACAGCTTGGACCCCAGCAGAGCTGGTTTCAGATTGTTCTGGGATTTACTTGTCAGGATCCCAGGGACACTGCCCTGGAAAGCAAAGGGGCTCAAGAAGAGCTGCTTGATTTCCAAACCACAACCTCCTCTAAAGAAAATGCAGTCTATCCCTAGGAGTAGAAGGTCAAGTAAGACTGGCAGAGGGCCAGCAGGGCTGACAGAGAATTCCTCAAATGCCAAACAAAGTCCACAGGCAATGGAAGAAGGTACAAAGAACAAATTGAGATATTGTCTAAGCACACAGGGGGTAGAGATGTGAGATGGAACTAGAAAAGGAAGTGAGAGCTGCAAGAAGAGCTCCTCTAAGTCCCTTAGAGAGGAGAGACAAAGCCAGAACTTTGTGAGAGACACACAGCAGTAGGACAGGAGGCAGTGGAAATGTCAGGTGAGTTAAGATTTTTTACCATGAGGATGGTCAGCCCTGCTAGCACCTGAGCTGGGGGGCTGTGGAGCTCCAGCCTGGCAGAGATTAAAAGGCAGCTGCACATCCTGCTGCAGGGGTCAGACAAGGGCTCCATTCCAGCCTGCACCGTGCTGGGATCCCACAACTGCACGGAATGTGAATCAGATGGGTCTTCCACCCCTTAAAGAGAACACCACTTAAAGAAATATTCCATCATTAACTGAATTGGGTTTGGTCCCTTGTGCAGTCTGTAGTGGTTCCAGCACTGAGTGATTTACTTGGCATGCTTTTATTTCTATTTCTAACAAGTGTTAGTCCATCTGATTAACTCACATCCTCTGGGCCTTACACTGGTGCTGTACCCAAATACCCCACTGAAAATGGGGTAACACAAACCTGAACACCCCCCCAGCACTTCAAACTCCTTTACTTCTGCTTGCTTCCATCCATGTGTTGGCCATGGAGGTTATAAACCAGGACTCTTTCTCCAGGAGTCTGTGCCTGGCAGTTGGCAGCTCACCAAGGCTCTCCCTGCCCCCTGCTTCTAACATGATTCCCTTTCCAAAAGCCCTTCAACATCACAGGGTGGATCCTGCTTTTTGCAAGCATTAAATCCTGTTTAGATGTATGGATGGTTTGGAGAGGAAGATTTGCTGGACTGAGTGCTGCTGGCTTTCAGCTCCATGGTCCCTGCAAACCCACACAGCTTTTGCCAGTGGGATGGGAAGGTCTCTGGAAATCTGTCAGTGCATTCAAGTCCTGTGTTCTGCAGTAATTCTGCTTCCTTCACACAGCTTTGAGCTCTTCTTCATCCTCCTCACAACTTTCCAGGCAGTCTGACAGAGGGGGATTGAAGCAACCAGAATGAATTCACTGAAGGAGACAATTCCTGCCCAGAGATTTTGGGTTCCCCCACTTTTTTGGGTGATGTGTGACCTGTGTGTAGGAAGAGACAGGAAGGGGAGCTTTTTCCCCCTAACAGTTCCATACAATCCTCTGGAGTACTCTAAAATGAAATGTTTGATAATTATAAAACCAGTAATATCACCCCAAAATAAATACTTCAAGATTTATATCATTGCTGAACTCTCAACTCTTGGAACACAACTGGAGACCTTTGATGATTTTCCTGCTACTACTGTTACCAACAATCCTAAAAGAGAAGCCCACTACTGATTGCATATAAAACTGCAATTCCTGAAAGTTTATAGCAGCCAGCTCTATTATCACAATCCTCTATGGACAAAGCACCTGTTTATGCTGCCAACATACTAAAAAAAAAAAAAAAGCAAGACCTTTTCTCTTTTCAGTAGGTCCATGCATTATTACAGTACATGAAAGATCTGCACACAATTTTTCTCAAAATTCCCAAATTTAGCTGGGTAGGGAATAACTTCTCCACTCTTCAAAATCCAAGTTCCAAAATGGGAAAACACCAGCAGTGTTAGAAGCACAACAACACACACGAGCAACCAGATTAATCAACTGCCCTGGCAGCAGTCAGAGAACTCACTTTGAACACAAGAGAACCTTTAAGGTCCTACCAAAACTGATTCAGACAAAAGCCTTTACCTGTATCACATTTTGGGGGCATGTGCTGGGTCTCTTGGTCCCTCCCACCACAGTCAGACAGCCAAACAAGTGAGAGATAAAGGTTTTTATCTGGTGTGAAGGAAAACAAAAAGCACTTCTCAAGTTTGAATCACGTAGGGTAAGAATTTAGCCACATCAGTAAAGCCACAGTGACTTCTCAGAAGATTAAAATAAAAACTTACAGGTTTTTCTCATCTGGTTTTGATGAGAAAATAGAACTTGGAGATAAGAAACTTTTCTCCATAGAAGTTTCATTGGACTTGACATATTCCAACAGAAACGTATGGTTTCAGTTGGAAAATTCCAGAGGAAAATAAGTTTTATTTGAAAAAACAACCCAACCTTTGACCACCTGTAAACTTTAACCCTAACTTGTGGTAGATAATGGTTATATCTGCCTGATGCACAGAACAAAGTGGAAGTGAACATTTTTAGGGGTGTGCAAAGAGGCTTTCATAACTCCCTAACAGTGAGCTGAAATGAAGATGGACAAGAGATGAATTGGAATTTTCAGTGAGTGTGCATAGCAAATTCCAGAGGTATTATTGAAATTCATGATGGTGGACCAGAAACAGGAAACCTAACATAAGGCACTCTCAAGTTAAATGTCTTGGTTCATATAAAAGGAGGAGGAAAAAAGAGTCAGAAGATCACACACAGAGAGGGAATCTTGTGACATGGTCAGGGGGGAAATTTTCTGCCCCAAATTTGATGATGTAAACAGACAAAAACTGATTTGCCCCACTCAGTGATGTTTTCAAGGATGGTGCATCTAACAGCAGCTCCTCTATCCAAAGTCAGGGAGTTGGGAGATTCCCCACAGCCCATCAGAGATGTTCCAGGTTCAATGGGACATCTCTAATTCCTTCTGTGTGTAGCACAAACGTGCACTGCTCCCACAGCAATCTGAATGGTGCCCATGCTCATGGAAGTTCTGGTCATTCAAGCAAAAAGGAAACACCAAAATCTCGTTCTCTGCTCTCTCACTTGCCCCCCTCACAAGCCAGGCAGTGCCTGCATTCTCTGAACAAGGCACCCTGATTAAAAGTGAGACAGATTTTTTACACAGACCACATAACACTGAAATATCTACTAAAAGGAGAGCTCAGGAGAAGCCCATCACCACCCAGTTATTTTCAACAAGTTTTCCAGCTAATGGAAATAAAAGAAGTGATTGGATGGCTGCAGGAATTGCTGCAGTGACATATGCTGCACATAAAAGCTCAAGGCTGAAAGTGAAGATAGCAGCAGCAATTAATGAGGAGAGTTGGAAAACCAACATCTCCCAAACTAGAGAACACTGCTTTCTGTGCAACTGCATTTTTTATTGCAAGGAGGGCTCATTTCCAGACCAGGAACTGCAAATCTCCAGTTGGAGGGATTGTAGCTGCTCCCTGGAAATGACACAGCTGAAGTTTGGTTAACCAAGAGTGAGATGGTTTGTGACCCATTGCCCTGGGAGACAAGAGATTTATAAAAATATCAGTATTGGCCCTCGTGTGAGGTTTGAGTAAGAGTTGTAAGAGATTTGTCTGCAAAAATCTGGGGAATTCTGATGAACACTTTAAAAATAGGGGTTAAAATAAATTATAACCTCACAGGAATAAGAGAGGGAGCATTCCTCACACAGAACTTCCACGTCCATTCAAAGAGCCACTACTCTTACATTTCAGGTTACTGCTTCAAAAGGTAAGGGTGACAATTATCCAAAGAAACAAAAGCTTTTCAAAATTGAACACAGACAAATTGGCAATTATTCTGTACTCCTCCAGGATGTCTGGGATGGACTTTTCAAAAGACACAAAAAACAAAAAAAACACCAACAAATTTGAGGTAGAGAGGAAACAGTTTTGCACAAATTTATAAACTTCCAATCAGAGCTTTTTAATATGAACAGTTTAATAAATAAAATAAAAAACCCCCCACATATAAAGAGGCACTTTACCCATCTCTAGATAAAAAAATCCTTTTATCTCTTTCTTCACTTCCACTAGTGATTCCATCAAAAAAGCTAATCCAATTTTTCTCTAAATATTTGAGAATTCTATTCTGATATTCAAACAAGAAAACTATCCCTTCTAACAAGGACTTTAATTTTTAGAATTTCTTCTCTATTTTCACAGGAGCAGCAAAATGCTTCAAATACAAGGGAAAATGTTATACATATGTAAACTGATACTGTTCTCTAAAAGCTGTTTTGTCAGGAAAATTCAATAGCTCCAAGGGAAAGGCTCTCATCTGAAGTTTTCTGCCCAGTTCTTTGGGACCATGAAATTTGCATAGAGTAAATAAGGGCTGTAAATCCATAAAGTGCCATCTATTTATAGTAGAGCTCAGTAATCTTCAAGCACTTCTCATTAACATGACACTTACATCACCTTTGATTAATATTTTTGCTATTATTTCCAGCTCCATTTCACTGAATAAAAATGTAACATCAGTACCACTTTGGATTTATATGACATCTCCCATTGCAAAGTGATGCTAGCATGCTTTAAAAAAAATATCCATTATATATTCTTATCAGCTCAACCCTGAAATGAGCCACCTGTGGTGGGCAGGCAAAGCACAACACAACAAAAGTGGAGAGGGAATGGAGATTTTTGTTGATATTAAAGCATGACCTCAGTGTTTTAGAACAGGTCAAGGATTTTTTAAATCCCCTGGAGAACAGGAATCTCAGGCTGGAAGTCTGGGCACAGGGAGCACGAAGCAGCTGAGTCACAGTGGCAAAGGCAAGGCATGGAGGTCACTTGCACTTGTTGGAACCTGGGGTTTGCTGCAAAAACCTCGCATTTTTGATGCTCTATGATGGTCAATCATAGTTTGACTCAATGAAATGAAACTCTTTTAAAAAGATTTAAAATTCCTAAACACTCCAATTAGTCTTAAAAATGCAGGAATGGCAATGACACTGCCTGAATGAGTCCTTGATGCACAGGACTTGCTCTGAGAGTGCTGCACACTTTGGTTTCTCAGTGATTTTATCAGCCCTCCCAGTTTGAACCCAGAGCTCAGGGCAGGAGCTGGGCTGTGCTCCCAGCAGTGGGCAGGCTTGGGTGCAGGGTTGGGTGCAGGGTTGGATGCAGGGTTGGGTGCAGGGCTTGGGTGCAGGGCTTGGGTGCAGGGTCAGAAGCAGGGCTTGGATGCAGGGCTTGGGTGCAGGGCTTGGGTGCAGGGCTTGGGTGCAGGGTTGGATGCAGGGCTTGGTGCAGGGTTGGGTGCAGGGCTTGGGTGCAGGGCTTGGGTGCAGGGCTTGGGTGCAGGGCTTGGGTGCAGGGCTTGGGTGCAGGGCTTGGGTGCAGGGCTTGGGTGCAGGGCTTGGGTGCAGGGTTGGGTGCAGGGTTGGGTGCAGGGTTGGATGCAGGGTTGGGTGCAGGGTTGGATGCAGGGCTTGGATGCAGGGTTGGGTGCAGGGCTTGGATGCAGGGTTGGATGCAGGGCTTGGGTGCAGGGTTGGATGCAGGGCTTGGATGCAGGGTTGGATGCAGGGCTTGGGTGCAGGGCTTGGGTGCAGGGCTTGGGTGCAGGGCTTGGGTGCAGGGCTTGGGTGCAGGGCTTGGGTGCAGGGCTTGGGTGCAGGGCTTGGGTGCAGGGCTTGGGTGCAGGGCTTGGGTGCAGGGTTGGGTGCAGGGTTGGATGCAGGGCTTCAATGGTCCCTGAGCCCCAAGGGCAGCATCAGCCCCAGCCTGGCACACACCAGCCTGTGATCCCTGGCACTGACAGCCTCACCCTTTATTGCTCAAGAAGGGCTTTTTGTACAGCTTCTTGTCTCTAATGTAGGCAAATGAGGTCTGCAAATATTCACCAGAGCCAGGCATGCTGTGAGCATCCTCCTAATGAGACCATCAGGATGCGAGCAGGAAGAGCCATTTCAGCAGGTCTGAACCATAATACCCAACAGTTAGATCTCCTAATTCCACCTAAGTGTGAGCAACTGAAAAGTAGGGGCAGAAAGCATTTAAAATCAGGAACGAAGCAATACAGAACTGCCACCATGGATTTAAAGAAGGTAGGACAGCTTTCAAGAGCTGATTGAATCAAGCAAATGCCCCAAATAATTCCAGCTCCTTTTCTGTTTGCCAAGCACTCTGCCTTCAGAATAGTTTTCACCCTTCAAGAAATATACTGAGCATTCTCTACCAACAATTCTCTCCACATTTAATGTTTGTCAGCAGGCAGAATATTATTGATACCAGCAATCTTATTTGCTAGGCAGCACAACAATAACTGGCAGCCTTGACACCATCCCTGTGTGCCCAGGCAAAGTCTCTTCAGCTCCTCCTCTATAATTCCCAAAATTGTGTTTGCCCACAGTTTATCAGAACGACTTATTCTTTCAAAAGGAGCTGAAGTTCTCTTTTTGGTAGAATTCAGGATTGAATGCAATTGTCTTCATGATAATTGTAAACATTTTTGCACAGAATCACCCAAAACCTCATCTACCTTTTGAGCAAAAATAAAGTGAGGGTAAATATATAAAAGTTATATATATATATAAATGCTATAACAGCTATATAAAAGCTATTATTTTCAAGATGTTCTGTCAATCAAATTAGCTCCTATGTGGTGCAATTCAAGTGCAGTTCCACCACAGATTGTTTTCCACTGAAGGATCTCAGGTGTTTTCCAACCAACCCGTGGTGTATTTTGTGTCAGGAGCACAGGGAGCAGATGGGAGCACAGAGCTGCTGCAAGGTCACACAGCAGGGCCTGCCAAGACTCAGTTCTGTGGCTTAAAGATGACTTAAAGACACTTTGTCCAGCCATGCTGTTGGTAGGACCTTGTTAGAGAAAGTTCTCCAGAAAAGCAGGATTTTACTCAGCTTAATAACCTCAGGTTCCCATCAATATCCCTGCATAAATAGAGAAAGAATGGCATCATTGTGTCTGTGCAAGATCTCATTTATGCTGAAATGTATCAGATTACTGTAGGGTCAAAATGTGCACAATTATCTCAGATAAAAAGAACAGGTGCTTTCTTGGTGATTTCATAAAAAAAATAGAGAACTGGGGAAGGATTTTAAGGTTTGTTTTTCAGAAAATAATTAAGAAAATATCTCAGACTTTTAAAACATTAATCTGAAAACTACACACCTTGTGGTAGAACACAGTCATGGTCAAGCACGTGAAACCTACCATGATACCAAAGGTGCTGGCAGATCATTAAAACCATTTATGAACAAGTCTGTTCCTCTAAGCTGATTAACCTGACTAGCCTGAAACAGCCAGCACACAAATTTTGCCAGATCAGTAATAAAGTTTGATTTTTCAATGAATGACAACGTATCAGCAATTTCCATTTACTCCTTTAACCTATGGACAGCTGAATACAAATAAACCTTTCTGTTGTAAAACTGGAATGGCTGAACCCTGTGACACTGCTTCAGAGACATTCACCAACCCCTCTGCTGCTGAAGTTTATTTTGTTGGCATTAAAGTCACCACAATTGAAAGCTGACACTCCTATGACAATGAATGTTTTCTTACTCATCTTTTAAAATAATGCATGCCTTGACCTTGGCACAACTGTGAACTGGGAAAGCAGAAGACTATTTTCTGAAATATAAATAACTTCCAAGAAAATAAAGGAATTCTCAAAATCCAGTGTTTCAAAAATCCAGTATATCAAAATTTTCAGACTTAGGTAAAATAAAAACTCCAATTCCTGCTAAATACCCAAAGTTAATTTAAATTTTATGTTGGGTTGATCAAGTCATGCCGTTCCGTTTTTATGTTTTTAGGGTTTTTTGGTTTTTTTTTTTTTTTTTTTGGTTGGTGTGGTTTGTTTGTTTGTTTGTTGGGTTTTTTTTGTTTGGGTTGCTTGTTTTTAAAATAAAACTATTCTCACTCTCAGGGCCAACCAGTGCTAACTGTAAATTCTCTCTCCAAGCACACATTTCCCTCTGAGGGTACCAGAGACAAGGGAGCACTCAGCCAAGGGCTTTGACAACATTTCAGAAAATCAAACTGCCTGAGAGACAGCAGCAAGAGAAACCTGGGCCCTGCCCAATGAACACTTTCCCTGCAGCATTTCCCAGCCAGGGAGCCAAGATCCTGTGTGCCCAGGGACAGCCCCCTGTGTGCCCAGGGACAGACAGCCCTGTGTGCCCAGGGACAGCCCTGTGTGCCCAGGGACAGACAGCCCTGTGTGCCCAGGGACAGTGCCCAGGCACAGCCCTGTGTGCCCAGGGACAGCCCTGTATGCCCAGGGACAGCCCTGTGTGCCCAGGGACAGCCAGCCCTGTGTGCCCAGGGACAGTGCCCAGGCACAGCCCTGTGTGCCCAGGGACAGCCCTGTGTGCCCGGGGACAGACAGCCCTGTGTGCCCAGGGACAGCCCTGTCTGCCCAGGGACAGCCCTGTGTGCCCAGGGACAGCCCTGTGTGCCCAAGGACAGCCCTGTGTGCCCAGGGACAGACAGCCCTGTGTGCCCAGGGACAGCCCTGTGTGCCCGGGGACAGACAGCCCTGTGTGCCCAGGGACAGCCAGCCCTGTGTGCCCGGGGACAGACAGCCCTGTGTGCCCAGGGACAGCCAGCCCTGTGTGCCCGGGGACAGACAGCCCTGTGTGCCCGGGGACAGACAGCCCTGTGTGCCCCAGGGACAGACAGCCCTGTGTGCCCAGGGACAGTGCCCAGGGACAGCCCTGTGTGCCCAGGGACAGGGCCCAGGGACAGCCCTGTGTGCCCAGGGACAGCCCTGTGTGCCCAGGGACAGCCAGCTCTGTGTGCCCAGGGACAGACAGCCCTGTGTGCCCAGGGACAGACTTGTGTGCCCAGGGACAGCCCTGTGTGCCCAGGGACAGCCAGCCCTGTGTGCCCAGGGACAGACAGCCCTGTGTGCCCAGGGACAGCCCTGTGTGCCCAGGGACAGACAGCCCTGTGTGCCCAGGGACAGCCAGCCCTGTGTGCCCAGGGACAGACAGCCCTGTGTGCCCAGGGACAGCCCTGTGCCCTCCCAGCCACCAATCTGAGCCCAGCTCTCAGCTGCCAGCCCCACGACACGAAGGCAGACTCTGCACACAAGATGCTTTCACACCGCTGCTGCTGACCCTGAACAAATCAGGGCCCAGTCCCTTTTGCAGCCAGAGTTTGTCCCCTGCAGCCCCTGGAGTGGGCAGATGGATGTGGCACTGCAGAGTGACACTGAGCTCCAGCACAGCCCCTCCTGCTCTGCTCTAATGCCTGCACCTGCCTGCCCAGGCTCAGCACAACTCCAGGGCTCAGCATCCTTTGGGTGCAGAGAAGCAGCTGCCCAACATCCAGAGGAACAACCTCCAGCACACACACAAAAAGGCTCTCACTGTCTTTTGTGTTTTCATGTATTATTTAAGATTTTTTTTTCCTTTTTAAAGCATAAAAATGCAAACATCTAAAACAACGCAACCCAGCTCTCCATGAATGTGACGGTCAAATACAATGAAAAAAACAAGTAGAAAATTGTGAATTGTAAATTCGCATTAGAAATTGTGAATTGTGAATTCACGTTAGAAATTGTGAATTGTGATTTCACATTACAAATTTCTAATTGTAAATTTGCATTAGAAATTTCTAATTGTAAATTCACATTAGAAATTGTGAATTGTGATTTCACATTAGAAATTTCTAATTGTAAATTCACATTAGAAATTGTGAATTCTGAGTTCGCGTTAGAAATTGTGAATTGTAAATTCACATTAGAAATTGTGAATTGTGATTTCACATTAGAAATTTCTAATTGTAAATTCGCATTAGAAATTGTCAATTGTGATTTTGCATTAGAAATTGTCAATTGCGAATTCACATTAGAAATTGTGAATTGTGAATTTGCATTAGAAATTTCTAATTGTAAATTCGCATTAGAAATTTCTAATTTCTAATTAGAAAATTAGAACCGCACACAGCTGAACTGAATGCCCTGGGAACACCAGAGTGTTTGGCACGGAGTCAGAGACGGGATTGAGGATTCCCTTGCTGGAACCCTCTGAAGCAGCTCCAGGTCTCTCTGGAGCCACAGCAGCTCCTGAACCCCTCCCACCCTGCAGTGGGGGCAGAAGGGCTGGAGGTGATTTAGCACACACAACCCACAGCTGGGGTGAAGAAGACATCAAATGATGTAATGGTGATGCTTTGTCATGGCAGAGAATGACCATCAGCCCAGACATCCTAAATCTCAGGGCAATGACCTCTCAAGCAGGCCAAAGGAAAGTTAGATAAGGCAGATGAAGAGCAGATAAAAAGCCACTAACACAACCAACTGCTGAGCCTCTGCCTGCTATCCTGCTCTTTCTTCAGGATTTCCTCAGGATGCCACATAAAAAAAAATTAAAGAGCCAGAACAAACCTATGTATTTCTTCACAGCAAATATTTTTATACTTACAAAATTTAAATATTCCTATTCTTACAAAGGTAGACATCAAAATCAACACAACTAGAGAGTACAGGGATGGCATCTGATGCCCAAGTTTTTCTTTGTTTTCTGTCTGAAAGGCTGATGCTGAGGCCCTGGTGTTGCTGGAGAGCATTGGGAAGTTTTCCCCCCCAAACTCTTCTCCAGCAGGAGGTGACTGAGATGGTGATCATTGCTTCAACATGCTCATGTCCCACTGGAAACTCTGATTGAATATTTCCTACTGAAATTTCCCAAGTATTTAAAGCTCCTATAACATACTAGAATCCCTAAATCTTGTGTCTGAACTGTGTGACATTTCCATTACAAGATTTACTAAATTTAGAGCTGATGTGATTCCTATGCAACCCTTATGCCTGGAGAGATTTGCACTTCAGTATTCTGATGCAAGTTCAGAATATTTATACTGATAAATATTTTAGAATCAAGAATTTTCTCATCTCTCTCCTCCTTTTTGCATGTTCAAACAGAAGTGGCAATGTATGGATAGATTTTTCATTAAAAGCAGTCAAAGTTCCTCTGCTCCTCTGAGTGTGAATTTGACCCAATAATTTACATTTTCAGAGGGGTTTTTTTCTTGTGCTGCTTCTGGGTCATGCAGATTGTTTTATATCATTGTTTGCACTTTGCATCAGTCCAGGGGAGACAGAGATCCCTCCCACATTGTCCCAAATTTGTTTCTGTGCACCCCAAAGCACACACACACTCCTAAAACACCCCAATGAATACAAAGGGCAGCAAAAACTACTGAGAGGGTGGGGAAAAAAACCCCAAAAAACCTCAAAAACAAAACCAAAAGCATTGGAACCTGAGATGTGGACAGAAGAAAGTTCTAATGGCTTGTTGTACACAAAAAAACCCACAGAGGAAAAAACTCAAGCACATATATGGCATTTGCAGCCTGCTGAGAGGGCTATTTCTCAAATGTCCTCAGCCCAGAATGGCCTATTTGCTGCTTTGAACTTATTTAATAACATTAAGCAAGAACACTTAACTATCTAAAAGAAGGATCAGTGGCATAAATCAGACATCATTTCACATATTTCAGGATCAAAGCTGCAAGGCAACATGATTTGTGAGGACATTTGAACAGCTCTAATATATCACAGCTCCTTTTGAAGGATACTTAGGCATATTAGTTGCCCAAATGATGATTTCTTTGCATAGTTGTAGCCAAAAAGAAAAGAAAATTGAAACTTTTCATTCAGGAATTGGTTTCGTCTATAACCTTGATTTATGTAGAGCATCAAACAAAGCAGATGAAGAACACTGTGAATTTGAATTATCAAAATTAAAACCAGGAGAGTGAATTGATTTTTTTTTTCCAAATGATCAAGGCTAATCGAAGTGACCAGCACAGAAATTGCATAATCAGTAGCCAAGATGAGTTAATAGGAGCTGTATAACCAAGGTCCAAGATTCCAATCATATTTCATTCAAACTTTCATGAACCTGTCAGGGTGGAGCACGGCCTGCAGAACTGTTTGATTCAGGATAAGAATAAGCTGTACTGCTCCATTTTAAAGCTTTTTCTTTTTCTTCATACTAAAAACTGCCTGCCATGGTGGACTGCCCCCAAAAAAATCTCATCTTAAAACTCTCTAATGAGAAAGGCTGGATGGGATGATTTTTCAAGGTCCCTTCTAAATGGCATTGTTTTGTGATTCTCTACAAAATGGTAATAATAAAATTACACAATAGCATTTATTGAAATTGAATTCCCCTGTGGCAGGGGAAGGTGATGAGGAGGACTCCATCTTATCAAAAGGTTAATTAATTACTTTATTACACTATATTATTCTACTTTGGCACAACACAGGCACAGCAAATAGGATAAGAATTGTGTTTTCTTTCTCTGATGTTCAGAGAATGTGAAACCCAGAAATATTCTTGGAAAGAATTGTGCCTTGCTTTTCTCTCTGATGAGAAATGTGGCGACAAACATTTAAGATCAGAACCAAACTTTTCAGGCTTGGAGCTGCTAAAGGTGCAGTTATAATTATGGAATTTCAACTGCTAACTCCCTCTCATTCTCAAGAAAAAGGTAAATCTCTTCTTTGGGCAGTCTTTACAACACAAGCCAACCTCTTTGGGCAGAGTTTAAAGCACAAGTCAAACTGTGTGTCAGCCTCTGGAGTTGGGACATTTGTCACTGATTCCCCCCCAAAACCAAAGATTCTCTATTTCTGCCCCATGTTTCTGCAGTGCACTGGTGTTCCAGGTTTAGGAGAACTCACTGCCAGGTTTTGGGGATCTGGGAGCAGCTGCAGCTGCCAGGGTTCCCCTCTCAGGGTTTGCAGCACCCCCTGGTACTGGGCTGCTGCAAATCCATCCCCACTCGGTGCCCTCAGCCTGAATCTGCTCACAGAGAGCATCTCCTGCCCATGGGGACAGAGCAAAAACCACAGGGAGAGGGGAACAGGACTGGAAAACCAAAGCAGAGCCAGAAATCCCCAACCTCTGGTGCGTGGAGGATGGATTATCAGGCAGGCTGAAATTAAAGCAACAAGGAGGAGGCAAGAAAACCAATGGGAAATTAATATTTTCAGAAAATGTGTTTAATGTTCACAAGGCATAATAGCATTTAATGCTTTATAAAAGTCTGTTTAGCCTGCAAGTTATTTAAATTAGCAAGTCTGGAGTCACAATTCTAATTCCCTGTGAAAAGGAATTCCATTTCTTTGTTAATAAGTAATCCCATATCCTGTTCCCAAGACATGCACATGTACACAACCTTACCATAAAGAGCATTATTCAGTAATTACAGCAAAGAGGATGTTAAGGAATACCTGTTTTCCTCATCATCTCCACTCCATTAGCATACAAACCCTATTACATTCAATTAACATCCAAAACATTTTTGTTGAAGAAAACAAAATACTCTGAGGTTCCACATTCTCAGCAAACTAATAACAAACTTCTGCAGGAAGCTAACAGTAATCAAAGCTTCTGCAGTGCCAGACCATTCTTACAGTTGCTTGCTGTACTTTATTTAAAATAAACTCTTTGACACTGAGGGCAAATCTTGAAAAGAATTGTTGATAAATTTGAGAATCAATATGCACAGGATTATAGAGGATGACTGTGGTGGAGGATGCTTGTCTGACATGGAGCCTTCCTCAACCAGGCTGCATCTCTGTGCTCAGCAGCACTTCATCAAAAGTTCCTGCAAGAACTTTTAATATCTACAATATCTTGTACCAAAAGGTACCAGAGTACAGCTCTGCTCACAGAAGAGCTCTGAGGTTCTCTGCAGACAACATAAATGGACTTCTGAGGGAAATGATGCACACAGGGAAATCTGGTTTACATGTTTAACACAACAATACCCAGCTTTGGTATTTGTTCAGAGAACAGCATTTGGAAAAACTTCACTTTCATAAATGGTGCAGACTGAACTCTGCCCTTTGCTGAGCATCATATCTGAAAGGGTTTGCTGCAGCACAGATCTCAGCTGAGTGTTTAAAATACGCCTGACATATGGGGAAACTTTCCACAGATTAAATGACACTGAAAATAATGACTAAACACTGAGTCAGAAAAAAGAAACAAGAAGATATATGCATCCCTCCATCGTTCCACCCAGCCACCCTAAGTGAGATGATAAAGAAAAGATAAATTGCACTATTCCATAAATTAGAAGAATTACAGAAAGGTCAGATATCTAAAAAGAGAAATTATATGCTGAGAAAGAACTGAGAGAGTGCACAGCTCTAGTATAGCAGTTAATATTTTATGTTACAATAACTCAGAAATGTAGGAACCTTAAATTTTATCTGGAAATACATCTCTTGGGATTGAAATAAAAGTGAAAACCTCATCAGTTTTGGTTTCTTTTTGAACAGGATCAGGTTGGAGGACAGACTGACCCTCTGTTATCCAATACTCCAGCACATGAGCAGTTGGGAGGTACAGTCCCTCTCAGAAAAAACATCTTTGAGAAATAAATTCAGCACGTAGGTAATGCTAATTGTTATGAGTCAGGGCTCAGCATAAAAAACCCCAGCCAAATCAATCCTGAAAGCAGTGGAGCAATATGATGTTCCAAGAATGAAATGGTAGCACTATCAAAAGCAATGGTGTTTTTGTACAGCTTCAAAAAGACATATTTTTTGACAGATTTTAGGAGGTATACATAGTAACGAAAAGGAAAGCAGAAGAAATTCAGTATCCTCATATATTAACTTCAGCAAATTCATATTTTAGCCCTAGCAATGCAAACCTGGAGAGGGAGTTGGGCAAAAAGCTCAGAGAACACCTGAAATGTTTTGCAGGTACAGACAAGAATCAGAAAGTTTCTTTAGATGAAGAAAGGATTGTAACTGTGGAGATGCCACCCTCAGTGGGCAGATGTCCCATCCCTGATGGGCTGACCAGGCAGTGCCCCAAACATCCCTGATGGGCTGGGCTGACCAGGCACAGTGCCCCAAACATCCCTGATGGGCTGGGCTGACCAGGTACAGTGCTCCAAGCATCCCTGATGGCCAGGGCTGACCAGGCACAGTGCCCCAAACATCCCTGATGGCCAGGGCTGACCAGGCAGTGCCCCAAACATCCCTGATGGGCTGACCAGGCACAGTGCCCCAAACATCCCTGATGGCCAGGGCTGGGCTGGCACAGTGCCCCAAACACCCCTGATAGCCAGGACTGGGCAAGCACAGTGCCCCAAGCATCCCTGAGCCCCTGCACCCATGGGGAGGGGGCCTTGGCCTTGCAGTCAGTACACACTGACCCCAGCACGAGGAAATGAGAGCACTGCAGAACCTGGGGAAGGGGAGTTTTGGAATCTGGAGCTCTGAAAAGGGGAGAATATGAGAAGGTACATGGGGGCTACTACAGGACAGAGTGAGAATTGAAAAACTGGAATTCATGGCTTGGAAGAGCAAGGGTAAGACAAGCAGAGAGTGACAGCATCCACTGGGAAGTGGAGATCAGAACTGACAGAGTGGGGGAAAAGGCATTAAAGCAAGGCACTGACCACCCTCAGCTGTACAGAGCAGCCCTGAACCGACTGGTGGAGATGGGTGAACCTGGAAACCACTCAAAGAACACTGCCCTCCCTGCCCAGCACCCTGACTGACAGCTCTGCCCCTCTCCTGCAGGGTGAGGGGGCAGCAGCCTCTGGGCACAGAGGGGCAGGAGTCCGTGCAGCTCACCAGGACAGCCCCAGAGAGCCAAGGCATGGCCAGGGGGACATTTCTCCTCTTTTCCCCACCAGACATACACAAATACCAGCCAGGCTGCAAAGTAAAGAGTCAAGAGAGGGAGTTGTGGTATTTAGGTGCACTGTGCAATCTTAACTCAGTTGTCTTGTGCAGATGTATCATGGTGGGATATAAATACATCACACCAGTCTTTTTTCCATCAAATGTCACCCACAGCATAGAGTCTGCTTGCTTAACAAACAGTCACTTCATATTGTGTTTATTTTCAGCATGAGTTGGAAGAGCCTGGCCTTATTTACTCTGTGTTGCTCTGACTCCATATTGATAAAGCAGCTCCTTTTTAGCTTTCCTGAAGTCACCCATCAGCATAATCTTTATCCTGTATCAAATAAAGCAGTCTACAAACAAGCTTAAGCACTAAATTAAGAGGACTAAATTAAGGTAGGACAAGTTAATTAAATTATGATTTTCCCCCTGCTCCCTCCCCACAGTTTCTCAGTGCCTGGGCTTTGTGTCTGAGCCATGCAATCAGCACTGGCTCCTGTGGCTCATCCCTGAGCATCACTGCCATGCACTGAAGCCATGGCTCCTTTAGCTACTGTAAATTTGAGATGAAAGTTGCATTAAGATAAGAAACAGAAAGGACGAATAAAAACAGTAATTAGAAATGTAGATTACATCCTTGGAATCTACACATGAATTACACTAGAACGAGTATCACGACTATTCAATGGTATAATAGTCTTTGGAGCACACACTTATAAAGAAATTAAAAAGCAGCCCTATGTTTGAGTGTTTAATGGTATAAACAGATCAGGCTTGCAAAGAGAGGGAGGCAAACAGGTGGAGAGGAAACTCAGGAAAAATACCTCTGCACACTGGGGAAAAATACCTCTGCACACTGGGGAAAAATACCTCTGCACACTGGGGAAAAATACCTCTGCACACTCGGGAAAAATCCCTCTGCACACTCGGGAAAAATACCTCTGCACACTCGGGAAAAATACCTCTGCACACTGGGGAAAAATACCTCTGCACACTCGGGAAAAATACCTCTGCACACTCGGGAAAAATACCTCTGCACACTCGGGAAAAATACCCCTGCACACTCGGGAAAAATCCCTCTGCACACTCGGGAAAAATACCTCTGCACACTCGGGAAAAATACCTCTGCACACTGGGGAAAAATACCTCTGCACACTGGGGAAAAATACCTCTGCACACTCCCAAATGCCCAGAGCAGGGCACTGGCAGAACTGGGTGTCTGCAGTCCCAGATCAGCACCACCCAAATATGAATTATGGGACAGAACCAAACTAATCTGGAATACAAACCAAACTCCCCTTTATTTTAATGTATAAGCAGTACTAACAGTCACTTTCCACTCTGATGTACTGGTATCAAACTTATCATTAAACTACTGCTACTGGTATTAAACTTACCATTAAACTAGTGCTACTGGTATTAAACTTACCATTTTATCATTAGGATTATTGTTTTCCCTGCACACTTGCAATAGCATCCATCATGACAGCACTGGAGAGCTTTCAACATCTCCATTTCAGTGAAAGGAATTGCACAAATTCTCCTGTTTCTGCAGAGGCCCAGAGGCACAGGGGCTGAGAGGTTCTTAGCAGGTAAAGATGCTCAGCTCTGCCCAGTTAAAGATGCACAGACTCTGTCCAAATCGGATTCATTATCTTCAGTAATAGCAAGCAGCAAGTATTAATGTAAAATCTTTGAAAAAGAAAATTTTACCAGCAAAGAGGAGCATGTAACTTTGACTGTTTCTATGGATTTTAATTGATTTTTAATCTGCTGCTGGTAGACTGTAAATAACTGCTGAAAGCACACATGAGTGCAAGTCAATGGGAAGTTTTATTAGTTTGCTTTCAGGGAATTACAGCAATGATGGAAGGACTCTCAGGCAGGCAGAGGCTCCCAGCCTAATGGTTTCTCTTCTCCTCAGAGGCCATTTGAGCACTCCTCCATAAGGGTCAGAATTTACACCTGACATCCACACGCTGGAGCCCAGGATGGCTGCAGAGGAAGTGCTCAGGTTATCTTTTTTTTTTTTGGTAGAATAAGGGTTTTTTGTTGTTGCTGTGGGGTTAAATGGTGAACAAAATATCAAAAAAATAGGGGGACTCCAAAAAATATTACCCACAACCACTGCATGCCTCACCATTGGCAACCTCACCCTAACAGGAACACCATTTCCAGCAGGGTTCTACTCAATTCCTAATTCATTGGCAAGGCAGACAGTAAAAACTCTTGTACACAGCACACCTTGTCTATAAACCCTTTCAGAGTCCCAGAGAAGATTCTGAAACAAATAATCTTTTTTTTTTCCCCTTTACCAAAAAGAAAGGGTTTTGCATGTAAAAATTTACTTTTTTCCACTTCTTTTCATCACTTTGAATGTCCTGCTGATTATATTTCATACAAAAACACTCTGCAAGTGTTCCCAACACCACACTCACTTGGTTTGCTTCACATCAACTGTCCTGCTGACTTTTATCCAGCACTAACTTTTGCACAAAGGACAATTAGGACCCAGCTATATCCAAACCTTCACCTCTTCCACATCCCTCTAATCTCATTCTGCCACTTGAAAAGAGGACAACAAATAAATCAAGGTTAGAAGAGCTAAGCTGAGGAATGCTTTGCTTTCAGTGAAGCCAGGCTAGGAGAGGAAATGCCAGAGCTCCCTTTTCACATCCAGCCTGGGCAGCACCTCTGCCCTTGTCCCCAGCAGTGACAAACAAACCCATCTGAGCATCCCTGAGCAGGGATCCCTGCTGCACTGCCAGCTCTGCAGCAGGGCACAGCCACTCGGGACCTGGCATTTGTGTGACTCACCCAGAGCAGAAAGGAAGAGAAAAGCAGAATTTACTGTCAGCTCATCAGCCTGCACAGACCCTGCAGAGGCTGCTCCAGCCTCCTGCCCGTCATTATAACTGACTGCAGAAGGGATATTTGCATACTTTGAAAAAGAAAACTGAATGACCCAACAAAAACAGAAAAGAGAACACCCAAAAAACCAAAAACCTACAAAGAAAAAAACAAACAAAAAAAAACCCCAACAACAACACAAAACACAAAAAAACACCACAAAAGAAAAGCCCAAAAAAACCCACCAAAAAAAGCCAAACTACAAGCAAAACCAGCAGTCAATTTTCTTAGCTGACCTAAGAAGTATTTTAAAGAAGGTGGCACCCCCATCATCTGCTCACACGAAAAAAATAGAAAAGGGAAGCTCTTCACTTAAATTTGTAACTCACAATAGCTTAGCACAGACAAATGGAAGGAAATGGCCAAGCACAGTCATAAAAACTGCATGTATATATTAAGTGAAGGATATTTCTTTGAGAGGACTTTAGAAATAAGGCCAGGAATTACTCACTCCACTGTCCATCCTTTAAACAGTCAGCTCCACCTGATGCATGGGTCCTGTGCATAAGCAAATTTTGGATGAACTGTGCAGCAGTGCAAAGAGGGCTGAAATCACCCAGTCTTACTTGTACCACACATCACCAGTGACAAAATTCACATTTACCCATTTACCCATCCCTCACTGTCATGGAAGGTGACTCATTTTATCAGGCATTACAAAGGCACAGGGCTCTTCTAGGCAAAAAAGGGAATCCTACCACCACATAGAAAGCATGAAATGGCAAACCAGAAGCTATTGAGATTAGAATATTTCCCATGTAACTCTCTTTATCAAATGTGCTACCTTACAACACAGAAAGACAGCATCTTGGTTGCATGCCTAATTTGAGAATATTTAAAATAAGTAATATTTATGAAGGTATAATAGGCCCAAAATAGGCATGAGGGTATCATGGGGGGCCTGGCACACTTCTGAGGTGAACTGCAAAGAGAAAAAGCAGTGACATCCTCACAGGCTCAGATGATTTGCCCTGGTGTACTTGAGAATTCCTTTTAGCTGGCCACTGTTAATGGATCTGGCCCAGCAAACTGACCCCAGTGTTTCCCTGGGTGATTCCCTGGATGCTGTGGCCAGTGAGGGTCATTTCTCACTCCTGAGTGGTCAGCACATGTCCAGGAGGATAACACACACACAATGTCAGCTGAGACAGTTCCCAGGGAATTCCTGATTCCACCAAAGCCCTCCTCAATTTCAGTGATGCTGCAATGGGCACCAGACAGCTGCAAAACCCTCCCAGGCTGCAGGGTCCTTGAGTGCACATAAAAAACCAAACTCTTGGGACAAAATAACCTCCTGATGACATTCTGCATTATTGGACAGTCTCAGGTTGATTCCTTGGGTGGATTCATACACATAAAGACTCTCCAATGAGCCAATTGTTCTTCTGTTTTGACTATAAAATAAATGGTTAAATCCAGTAGTCACTGGCTCATAAAACAATCTGTTGAAATAATGAACTCAAATATACTAATAGGATACAGAGGTTCACCATTAATTGTTTAATCCATAGCTGCACAATACTGTGCTGAATTATTTCCCCCCCTTTTACCCTTGCTAGGAACTGACACAAGTACAATAATTAAAATAAATTTCAACACAACCATTTGGAAAATTGCCAACATTCTCAAGAACTTATAATTTTCTTCCTTCCCCCTTTTCCCAAGATAAAATACAGTTTTGACATCTTGGTAAAGAAACAGTTGCAAACTGTTACTTACAATTTAGGGAAAAATCACTGTTTTAATCATGACCTTTCATCTGTCCTTGATTTGGAGCGAAAGGGTGGGGGAAATTGGCCACTTACAGGAACAATCCTACTGGGCTTTCCTCTCCCTGATTGACAGCCTCATGTGGCTAAACACATTCACAATTAGAAATAAAAACTACCCCTCTCAAAATGGCAGAACTTATCCTCCATCAAGCAAAGATGTGCTTGGAGCAAGTGTAGCTTTTAGTGGAGATGGTAAAAATGATCTTTGAAAGATGGGGTAAACATCAATTCTGCATTGTCCACCCTCCAAACCTGACAAAAGAACACTTCCAATAATGATTTGTGTAAAGGCCAGAATAGCTAAACACTGCCCACGTCATTAATACACAAATGAAAAACACATTAATAAAATCCACTGTTAATAATATGGTAATAAATGTGCAATAGGCTCTTTTCAATGTCCCATTCCATCTGAACACGGGCTATTGGAAAAGCACAGCTGCACTATTGGCTGCAGCATCCTCACAGATATTTCCAAAATGTGACAGATCCCATTTGCTGCCTAAGACTCCAAGCCAGTGCCTTGTTGGCATTTGTGTGAGCTGCCAGAGAACCAACTGAGTGAGCTAAAGCAGCAGAAAATGCTTCAGTGCTCCCTAAAGTGAGCCCCACACCCCTCTGCACCAGGCAGACAGGTGGATGCACAGCCTAAAGCTGGGAGGGTGACTTGTGAATCCAAGAATCAGGTGACATGAGATTATCTCACACTCCTTCCAGCCTTTCCCCAGACACTTATTTCCAGAGTCAAAAGCCAAAATCAGAGTAATTTGAGAGAAAATCCTGTGTAATGATCACACACAACCCAGTGACTTCACAGGGGGAATACCTGCTCTGTGTCCCCTTTGGTGATGTCCCCACACCACCTCTTCCTCTTTTGCTCCAGCACCTGAACCACACCCAGGCTCCAGCCTGGAGGGCACACAGGAGCTCCTGTCACCATCATATTTTCTGGAAAAATCCCTTCACCAGTATTTTCTCCTGGGAAGTTGAGAAGCCTCAGTGGAAAGGAAAACAATAATTATCTCGTTTGCTTCTCCTGTGTTTTGCTGCTTTGGAATGTGGTTGGAGATTGTTTATCCAACAGGTCATTGATTGGTTCATGTGAATTGTTTTAACTTAATGACCAATCACAGCCAGCTGTGTCAAGTCCAGTCATGAGTTTTCATTATTATCTTGTTGAACCTGTCTGTATCCTTTCTCTATTCTTTGGTATAGTTTTAGTATAGTATAGGTTAGTTTAATACAGTATAGTATGATAGAATGAAATATAATAATAAATCAGCCTTCTAAGAACATGGAGTCACAGTCATCATTTCCTTTCTGCCACAGGGGCCACAAGCTTCTCACATGTGAGACTCCTTGTACCACCACAGGCACTGCCCAAGGCTCCCAGCCCAACCTGCACTGGCAATACCATTCCTGTGAGCATCTCCTCACCCACAGCTGGCACAGGGGATGAGCTCTGCTGTCCCCAAGCAGGTTTAGAACCATCCCCAGCCTCTGGGCACAAGGGCAGGGGGCTCCCCTCTCCCTCCCAGCAGCAAGGGAGGCACCCAGCCCAGCAGCCTGGCACAGGAGCCAGGGCAGGAGCACGGCTTGTCTGGCTAGGTGTGATCCCTGCCAGCCTCCCTGCTAAAATTAGAAAGCTGGTGGCAGCACCTTGGCTCCTGGCACTTGCTGGAGACAGATCTTTAGCTCTTTCTGCAGCCAAGGGGTGGCATTTTGATTGCTGCCTGCCAGCTCCAAGTCGTGGCAGTGCCTTGCTGTCAGCTGGGCCCTTTGGTGGCACAGCCCCTGCCTGCCACCAGCTGCCTCTGCTCCGTGCCCATCACCGCCTTCCCCAGAACAGCAGAAGCTGAGCACGGCTTGAAACAGGCAAAATTTCCACCCAGAAATTACAATTCCTGCCTGGGTAGGTCCAGAAGTGAATTCAGCATGCAAACAGGAGTGCTCATAATTCACACAGTTAGAGCAGTATCACTTTTTAATCCAGAGATCTCAACCTCTCTCACATAGATCACAAACACTGAGTGCCACAATACCCCTGTGACAGAGCAAGGAATTATTGTGCCTGCTTCTATTAAAGGTATGTAAGTTGATCTATCACCTGTGGAGGTTACAGATACATGCTACTGCCACAACCCCTCTGATCCTCACAAATCTTCTCTGAAGGAGGGAAATGCCATTTTCACCATTTTGGGTAATTGCAAACCCTGCTGCAGCCCATGGCCAGATGCAGATGATCTAAAAATCCACCTGAGCCTGGGGCCTCCACTTCCCACTGGCATTTCTGAGGGCACAGACACATCAGTAAAAACCCTCTAGGGTGGGGATTATGTGGAATCCAGGCCTAAAAGGGGTTGAAAATTGGCCTTAATGCACTTGGGTATGTTTCCTGCTTTTCCTCCTTGCAGACAGACCATGCCAGGGGGCTCCTGGCCAGAAAGGGAGGCAGCCCAGCCTCACAGGGGACAGCCCTCAGAGCAGCAGCCCTCCCCTTGTCCACACTGAAACAGAACATAAAAATACTCACAAATAAAAGGAATAATAATAAAACTTTCCATTGAAACAAAATGGCCATCCTTTCAGTTAAAGACCTGGAACAGAGATGTTTCTCCTTCAAGAATAATAATAAAAAAATCTTGTTTTCCTCCCTTATTTGTTTCATCTTCCTCATAATAAACTCTTTTGGGATGATTAGAGAGGTTTACACTGTAGAAATGATGCTGAGAGAAAGGAAACACAGAGGTTGAGCTTTTCATGTAATTTTTGAAAATGAAAAATCTCTTGGATAAAAAATTACAGCACTCTTTGTCTTAAGCAATGTATGAATTGAAGCAGTTAGGGTTTGCTTGTGTCTGCATACACATTATAAAGTTGCCACAGTGTTATGTTTTTATTGACAAATCCCCTCAAAAGAATTGTATTTGCTGTCGACTCTGAAATGCAGCATGTTTACCCAAAACAGAAAATCTAAAGATGCTCTTCACCCTACTGTTTTAAGTCCACATTTATGAAACTATCATTAGATTGTTATTTTACTATAAAAGGTTGGGAAACAAAATGCTGGTCTTAGAAAATTATACAAAACCCATGTTGTGGGATTTTTTTTTTTTAATATATATATATTCAGGGCTCATTTACCCTTACATTTGACACAAATGAAAATAAAACAGCATTTTAAGCTCCTGGAAATGACAGTATCATGTTATCTAGACAAGTAACACAAAGCTATTATTGAAATTCTGATAGCATTTGGTTTACTGGTAAAGGAAAATTACCTGTAATGCATAGTTTAAATAATTACTTTTAAACAAAAGCTTCTTTTCTACAACACTTATTTATCTTCTGAGACTGGCTCAGCAGGGTTATGTATTTCATTCAAATTGCCTTCAGCCTGGTGATGGTGGGTGTGTGAGCAGAGGAGCAGGGATGCCCGTTTGACTCTGGGTCCAGGCTCTGGAGAGGCAGAGCTGTGCTCTTGGATGTGCCACAAACACCCAGCCTGCCTCCCAAAAACTGGCAGCAGCAGCTCAGGGCAACGGGCAGCCAAACTGAAAGCTCTCACTGTGCTTAGGACAGCAGCAGCAACCACCACCAAACCTGAAATATACTTCAGTTTTTCTATTTCAGAAAAATATTTCACTTGATTTCAAGTCTCCCAACGTGAAATTATTTTGTTTGCTCTTACTCATCTCATCATTTCTCTGTTCTCTTTTGTGCTCAGCATTGGGTGTTCCCTGTGTCAAACCAGGAATGTAACTATATAACTATTACATAGAATTATGTTATATATGTATTACATATATATACATATATAGATGTATATGTTATATAGTTATAGCATATGTAACTATTACATGTTATGTATGTATATACGCATTATATATAATATATAACATATATATACACATATATGTATTATATATTTATGTATTATATATTACATATTGTATAACAGCTATAGAACCACTACATATAATATGTTATATATTATATACATATATATGTATTATATATTACACATATATATGTATTATATATTACATATATACACATATATATGTATTATATATTACATATTGTATAACAGCTATAGAACTATATAACTATTACATATGATGTGTTATATATGCATTCTATATTACATATATATAACATATATATGTAATATATGTATTATATATGACATATTATATAACTGCTATATAACTGTTACATATTGTATATGTATACAGATATGTTATATCTGTATTATATATGTTATATCTGTATTATATATGTTATATCTGTATTTTATATATCTGTGTTATATATTACATATATTACATTTATATTACATATATACATATATATGTAATATATATTACATTTATATTACATATATACATATATATACACATGTATGTATTATACATTAAATATTATACAACAGCTATAGAATTATATAACTACTACATATTGTATGTTATGTATTATATATATATTTTTTTTTTTTTTTTACAAATACTTATTATAAAACCACTTATAGCAATATAACTGTATAACTATTCTGAGCTGCTCCGTGGTGAGTTTACGTGGCAGATAACAGCACAAATCACCCACATAATTCTTACAGACAGGGGGTTCAGCTTGGTTTGGTGTCAGCACTGCCACCAAGACCTCCCCATGAAAAACAGGCACATCTATCTTCTCACATCCTTACAACAACCTAGCTAATTAGCTTTATTAATTCACTCCATTTTTATATATGTTGACTTACTCATATGGCCCCATTCATCTGTTTCACATCTTTGTGTTTAAAGGGATCAAAATTCTAGAAATTAACAACTATGACTTTTTCACATGGGCAAACACCAAAAATGCTACCTACACTTCAGAACTGGAATTGCTAAATGAAGTGGTCTCTTTCCTTAGCTGAACAAATATCTGACAAAAAGCAGAAAAGGAGGCAAAGACTTCTCAAAATTATTTTATGATACTGGCCAAGAAGAGACAGCAGGATTTGTCCACTGCACCAAGCCTGAATTTTAGAGAAGCTCAACAGCTCCACAGAACTGACATTTGTTGGAATATTAACTAACTTTGAAAAGATACTTTAAAAAACCCACAAAAACCGTTCCTAGCAGGTGTTCCCAGGTTCTGAGGTGTCCACAACACCTTCAGAAAGAGACCTAACTCATCTCCCCAGACAAACAGTCCAAAATTCACACCATGTCCTGGCAGCCTGGAACACCTCCCAGGGGAGCTGACGTTACTGAACAAGCATTGAAAGCAGAGCAGACAAATAAGCTCAACCACCTTTTTTTTCTTTTTCTTTTTTTCTTAAATAAAGAGCATTCCCCATTTCAGAAAAAGTGAACAAGAAGTGAACACCCACACACAGCCTCAAAGGCAAAGAAAAACAAAGATTTCCAGAAGCCCTGCCCTTCAGCTGGCCCAGACACACCAGGAACAGTCAGATCCTGCAGATCAGCACTGGGAACAGCAATGGGACTGTCACAGGGGAGCACAAATTAAATCCTTGAGCTTTTAACTGCTGATTCACCTACTCCCACTATCTAAAGAAAGAAAGGAAATGATGTGCCTATAAAAAATACACCATGTGCAGGGCACACATATATAAACCCCAAAGTGGCTCACAGGAGAATGGCAGAGGAATCATGTACTATCAGGGACAACTTGGCTTTTTAATTGCAGATGGTTTTTTCTTTGGAAAAAGCCTAAAAAGCAACACAAAACATTCCCAGAAAAGTGACCAGGGGCATTCTGACCTAAACTGAAAAGGTGAAAAGGATCCAGCCACGCACACAGAGAGTTTGTCCACAGAGGAAGGCAGGAACAAGCAGATAAACCACTGGGCTGTAACTTCAGATCCCAAGCAGGTTGAGCTAAGGCAATTCTAGGTTTTCAGCATTTCTCCAAGACTCTGGGGCCACCTCCCATTCCCAGTCTCAGCTGCCTTTTCTCACTGCTTTTGGGAAGAGATAACATTCCAGCAGTTGGCTGTTTCTTTGATTTTCACTGCTTGTGATTTTTAGGCAAGAAGATGGTCACGCACCCTACCTGATGATACCCAAACTCATGCAGATTATGTTAAACAATCTAGACTTGGTTGCATTGAAATCTTTTTGTAAAGGGAGAGGCAGACCTGTAGTTTCTGCTTGTCAGAACAGGCAGAAAGGGCATTGCACACATGTTTCTGGTGCCCTCAGCTTCTTCAGTTATCATTTCCTGCTTCATGCCATTTTCATGGATATGTGGACAATGTGCATGAATTCAACATGTGTTACCTGGGAATATTCATCCACTGATTCTCAGTTACCTGAGCAACTGCTGGGTGCAAAAGGAAGGCACAAAAACCCTTTATCCTAACCTCTTCAGGGCTATTAAATCATCCTAATTCCTTCTTAGGTGACAGTCCTTGCAGCTGGCACAACAGTAAGCAAACTCATATATGAACACTCCAATAAAACACCACATTCTGATTTGGACCTGCTCCCTCAACATAAATATTATACTTTTTAGACCTGGTGGGTCTAACAATCACCCAGAGGTACCCACCCAGAAACCATTCCAGCAAACAAGCCTCAGTCTTAGATTTTTACAAAAAGCAGCACAAAAAGCCCCAAAACCAGAGCCATCAATGCAAGTAAGAGATTCATATATCAAAGTTCAGGATGACACAGAAAATAAATGATGTGCAGGAACGGGGGCTTCCTCCCTCTCACACCCATGCTCAGAAGTGCATGCAAATATCATGAGCTTGCAGGTCACCAATTTAGCAACTGGTTTCATTTTGAGACCTTTTTGGAGGGGAAGTAATACAGCAACAGCAATTCCTCCCAACCCACTTCCCATTGTCACCACACAAACAGGCTCAAATTCTCAGGTTGACAAAAACTGTATCTGCAACAGAAAATGGGATTATCATCACAATGTGCCCCAGAAAATGTCTATTATTTACCAACTGGAAGTGAGATCTGAGGCAAGAATACAACCTCAGGCAAACTCCCTTTCCTTGTTTCATAGGGCTGCTCTCCCCAGCCCACACTGGGTGTACAAGCTGCAGACCACAGAGATCTCAGAAGCTTCACCACATTTGTGTGGAGGAGGTTTCTGCAACTCTACTGATACTCAACCCTTTCTCATCAAAATCATATAGAGGGATAAGTCATAAACATTCCTATTTTATTTGTAAAAAGGTTGAATAATTTCTTTTTAACGGCTTTAAGACAAGCTATGCATTAAAAAACACCAACATTCCCATTCTTTCAATCTATGGCTGCTTTTCCTTTTTATCAGGAAGACAAGTTCTGCCACATGGTTCAAATTTTTATACATTGTTCTTCCTATTGTAATTTTTTTAAAACTATGATGTTAAATTAAACTGCAGGAATAAACAAAGCTATCTCTCTCTCTAAATACATTTGTACATACATGAACATGCTGTATTTGACAGCTGTCTTCTCCACCTTTTCCATGTCATTTGTTACACTCTATCTGCAATGTCTTTGTAGTGGGATCTGTGTCTTTCTATTCTTCCCTGCACTTCCAGTTCCAATTTGATCAGAGTTTAGAGCAACGTAATGTTTACATGCTCAGGAACTACAACAAGAAATCACTCACTGTCCCTATTGTGAGGGAAGGCACATCTACAAAAATCAAAAGCAGCACGTGAAAAAATAATTTATAAATAATATTTGAAAGTCGAATGTATGGTGATCAAAGGCAGTGGAAACAGAGGCTGAGCATAAAGAATTATCTGCAGCTTGCCATGCTTTAACTAGCAGCTCCTGCAGACAGCTGAACTGCTGTGAAAAAGCCCAGAAACGGAGCTTTAATGGCAAACACATGAGGCAGCAGGGACAGGGAGACAGCCTGATGCATTCCATGGTTTGCTTGGAGATCACATAACTTCACAGCAAAAAAACCACATGCCAATATATGGGGATGAAAATTGCAAAAAAACAAGAAAGCACAGGCAAAAAAAAATAACCAAACTAACCCAAATACCCAAACCCAGAAGATGAATTCTTCCAAGCTAAACATGTCCAGCTTGTCGCAGGTCAATTAGTAACACACTGAAAACACAAACACTTTATTCTCTGACAAAAAATTCTGCAAGCAAATCTCTATTTATAATACTGGCGAGTCTTCTCATAAGTGTTAGGGACCAGACTATTTTTGATTAGAAAATGATTTATTCTCTTAAGAGCCACAAACTTATTTTGATCTGTGAGTTTGAGCCAGGCTTGCTCCATGTGCCTGCAAACTCTCAGCCAGGGGAGTTTGGTGTTTTTGCCATGACATGTTCCCATTTCCCTCCTCCAAAAAGCAGCAGCCCTACAGGGCTGTGTGGATGGGTAAGGGAGGCATTCCCTGTCCCACAGAGTTTATTATCCCAACATCACACAAAGCATGGCAGGTGCAGCCAGCAGGGCATTTCAAACAGGGCAACACTTACTGCTCTCTACATCGTTGGGGCCTCTGAAAATTAAAATTTAAATGCATCCTCACAGATTTAGAGGAGGGGGAAGAAAATCCAGGATTCTGACTAGAGATGTGCCACAGAGGAAAGGCAGAGAAGCAGGAACAGATCAGTCCCTCCCTGTTTGGGTGAGCTAAGACAGTCCCAGCACTGCAGTTGCACAGAGCCACATTGCAGGTACCAATAGCTCTGCCTCCCTGGGAGCCCAGCAAAGGCAGCAGGACAATTTCTATAATTGACTGCAGCAGCCATACCTGTTATTAAGATTACTTGACACAAGAGATTAAACAACTACCTGCAGCTGCTCAAAGCCCTCCAGGACTGTGCCACTTGATTTATCTCTGGTGCCCGAGTGCCTCAGGCTGTGTGCTCTGGGAATGGGGCAGCTTCTCCAGGAACAGGGGGACAGAGTATTGCTCTGAAAGCTCTGAGAGCTCCTCCTCTGGAAAACACTCTGGTGCTTCAGCCTGGCTGTGGCTTTTGTTGCCATGAAAAGCCTTTTGTCCCCAGATGTGCCTCAGGTGAGCCCTGAGGAGCTGCCTTTGCCAACTGCTGCTGTCCAGCAAGCAGTGCTTGGTTTTCCAGTGTTTTTATTGTACTTTCAGCGTGGTTTTTTATGTGAAAGCAAGTGCTGGATCTTGCTTATACTGTATTTCACCTTCACCCCATTTAAAGGCATGCAGAACAGGAAATGAGAGTAAAGTAATCAAACGAGGTTTCAAAGGAGATAACACAGTGAAGTTACAGATAGCACACGAGTCCCTTAGCAAAACATTTCTTGAAATAATGCAAACAGCAGCCCAGCTGTGCACACAGCACAGCTGTTACCCTCAAACCAGGCACCTTTGTCCAAGGAGCTCCTTACACCAGCTCCTCACTCCCCAGCCCTTCCTGCATTTCTCCCCAAGAAAATGCATTTCTCCTCCTGCCACAGGAACCTTTCTGCCCCTGCTGCAGGTGAGGGACCAGCCAAGCAAAGGCTTTGGCACAAAAAGACTGAAGGCTCAAGGAACTCAGCTGGACTGAGCCAGCCCTGGACCAGGCTCATCCTCCAGAGCAGAGCCAGCACTGCCAATCCACATCAGCACCTCCAGAAACACCTCCCTGGCAAGGAACAAAACACACCTCTTACCTGCCAAGTCTCCCAGCTTCAATTCTCAACTCCTCTTTGCTTCCTTCTGCTTCCAAGTGCTGATGGCAGCAAGGGGAAAGAACAGAAAAAAGATTATCAAAGGACGAGTCACAACTATCTCAGTCAAAACTCTTCCCATATTTACTACAAGTGTCCTGAGCAAAAATCTCAGGGAAGTGGGGTTTTTCTGCTGAGTTTTCTACAGAATTCAGATCAGGCTCATAGCAAAGCTCCCCCTAAAATATGAGATGCTGAACCTGAGACCAACACCTGTGGCAGGAGGAGGAAAGGGAGCTCTCATAAAAGGAAAACTAAGCAGTGGGTATTAAGGGAAAATTTGGGGATTAGGATTCCAGTACAGCAAGGGGCTTATTCACAAAACTGTAGGAATACATGTAACTTTAATTAATCAGACCACAAACTCACACAGAACCCTTCAGGAGCTGCAGAGGGGGAAAAAAGGAGGGAGGGACAAGTGGGAAACTGAACCCCATCAGCTGAAATCCATACCTGGACTGACACCACTTCAGGGGACTTTGGGTCACACCCAAAGTGGCAGAAGAAAAAAAAGGTGCAGCAGGAACAGGGGAAATAAATGAGGGAGCAGATTAATAAGTCAAATAAATATTATTAATAGCACAACTTAAGAACAGCTGAGGAATTGCAAGGGGGAAGGACAGCTTTTGCTTTCAGGCTCATAAATGGTGGCTTCCTCTCTCAATATCAGTGGAGCAGTTTTAGATTTACATCAGTGTAACTAAGAACAAAATCAAATTAAGGAGCACAGAGAAACTGGAGACAAACCAAGCCTCATTGAGCATTCCAACACTGGGAGGCACTCAGATACTATAGTGCTGAAGGCCATGCTACCACATTGATTAAATGTTTGATCCATCAGTAGGAGATTTATCCAATATGGGAGAAACCAGAGAGCTCTCACTCTAGACTATTAATCAGCTATTATTTATATTTTCTGCGTGCTATAAACATATACAAAGGAGATGCTCTATAGAATTTGCAGTAATAATAACTCACAGTTATCCCCACTCCTCAGATTAGCTCTAACAGATTTCACCAACATTTTGAAGGTGTTTGGTAGAATTAGTTTGAAAGGAGTTTTCACAACAAAATCCAAGGACTTTCTTTCATTCCTGCTCTCATTTAGATCCCAAGGACTGGTATCAAACACCACAGAAACTAAGCCCAGAGCCATTTATACTATTTTTTCTTGCATGCACTATTTTTCCTGGACAAACAAGGGAGAGTTTCTCTCCGCCTCACTGCCAGGCTGGTTGGGAGTTTTCTGTGACAGTGTGAAAGTAGCAGTTTCTTTTCAACAGTTTCATGCTCCCACAAACACAGACCAGTTTCTTTCAGACACCTACTTTCACTAATGCACTGCCATTCCTTATGTCATGGCACTCTCTGTTCTAAAACCACAAACCTTAATAAAAATTAAAGCTCCCACTCAAGTAAATCTCCCTTTTATTCACTCCTAGTTTCCTCTCTAAAAGCATTGCAATGGTGATACTGTACCCAAGCCCTCACCACTGGGATTTCAAATTACTTGAACATAATCCATTTTATTACAAATAAAGAAATTATTCCAGGCAGTCTGCCCCTCATTTCCACACTGACTCCACAAAATCCACCAATGTGTAACAATGCCAGACACATTTTTGTGACATCTCTGTCCCCAACATGCACATGTATTTTTTCACTTTTTAGTGGATGGCCTACAGGCACAGAGAAGGGTACTGCTGGTAACCTGGGGAAATCTATTTAATCTCAAATTGTAGAGATTTATGTTTAAATAAGTGAAACAAGGTTCCATCTAGTTTCTGCTCCCACAGGTAAACTTTGATTAGTAATTACTAGTTCAGTCCTTAAACTCCAACTAATAATGAGACCATTAAAAAAAGACACATGTTTAAACTTGTTTCTTTTGAGAAATGTCTTAAAATATTAAAAAAAAAAAATAGAGTGTCTTTAAGGAAGAATACTGATCTCCTTCCAGAGAAGATGATGTCCTTGACTGGATTCTAGTCCAGTAGGATCCATCCAGATTTTTCAAAATGTACAACTTTAATCAGAACAGGAGGGAGTTTTTCTACAAAGCTGGGAAGCATAAGTGAAAAGCTACACTTCCATATGGAAGGTCAATTTGTCTTTCAGATATGAACATTTAAAACTTGTGTTAAACAGAGCAGGACACACGAGACACTGCCCAGCTTGGAAAAGACTTAGATCCTCTTGGTCTAATGACAACAAGTGCTATTATTATTATTATTATCATCATCATTATTAACTCTACTCTTAAACACAGTTTCAGAAAGGAACAAGATTTCCACAGCACTTCCCCATGAGTTAGATGCAGTTCTGACTCCCAGTGCTTGGTTTTAGTGGTGCAGGACAGATTTGGTCCACAACACTGTGGGAAGGAATTTCAGCAGGCTCACCTTTATTTGAGAGTGTGAGCTCAATGCCACTCAGAATCAGGCTCTTAACTCTATTACAGCAAATTTATAACAATATTACAGCAAATTTATTGGTGATTGCAGACTGGTAAATAGGCCACCAGTGCAGGCAGGATCAAAAATTAGAGCTCAGTGTCTTGGGTGTAGCACCATTTGTACTTGAGATTTATCATCTGCTACACAGAGGAAATGGAGCAGAAAAACTTGTCTCTAAATCACTATTTGCCTTTCTTCCATCTCCCAAAAATAAAACAACTTAAAGACATTGTGAAAGCTTCACAGTAAGACCCATGCAAAACTTTTGCCACAAAATGTAAAAATCCCTCATGCTTCATTACAAATCTGAAAAACAAGGCAGTATCTGCAAACAACTTTCACACAATCATTATGAGTGTTAAAACAGAAACTGAAGAAAAACTCGGATATTGAGAAAGAACTATGGCTTTAAGACTAAATTATTCAAAGTAGACTGTTTTCATATGTTGTGAAACATGAAGAGGCAGGGACAAATTAATATTTCCAGAAACTGAAAACCATCTCAGTGACAAGGACTCTGACAAATCAGTGGATAAAAAGAAGTAGTTTACACCTCGTTTTGCTTAGTCCCAAATTTATGTTTAATAGCAATAAGATTTTATCTTCAGGTACAAACTACTTTTCTCAGCAGCTGAAAACACTTCATCATTCAACAGTAATTCAGAGGTTCTGGAAATATTTCAGAATTAGACTACAATTTATTAGATATTAGAAAAGAAACAACACAAAGCAAGTGACCTATATTACCCATCCACAAATATACTTTTGCCTTCCTGGCTCTGTTTTTGTGGTCAGCAATGAATGTGGTCAGCAATGAATGTGGTCAGCCATTCCCCACCCAAACAAGTCTGTGATTCTCATTTTTATGGTTTTTTAAGTCCTTTACTGGACTGTTTCCATGCCTCCTGTCTGGGCAGTGCCACCCACAGCAGGACACAAGAGCATCCCCAGGTTGCAGCTCTGTTGCAGACATATTTTAGTGAAAATCTTTTCTTTAAGATTCTCCTGCTGAAGCTAAGACGTTTCAGCAACAAATGTAAACAATTATTATCTGCTGCTGTGGAATACAACAGGTCCACCTGTGATTGGCCCACCTTAGATGTGTATAATTAATGGTCAATCAAGGACAGAGCTATCTTGGACAGAGTCTGAGAGAGCTCCTTTGTTATCCTTCTTTTTTATTCTATTCTTAGCTTAGCTGGCCTGCTGAAGAACCTTTTCCTTCTATTTCTTTTTAGAAAGTTATAATGTTATATATAATAAAATAATAAATCAAGCCTTCTAATCATAGAGTAAACATCTTTGTCTCTCTCTTCACCTGCAAACCCCTGTGACCATGGTCACACACCTCCTCCAGCACTGAGGATGGATTTCAGCAGGGCAAGAACAGAGCTGGGCCCTTGGAATCTCAGGATCACTTGGGCTGGGAAGGACCCTGAAGGTTTAGGACTGGACTCAGGTCTAACACTGCCAATCCCCCACCAAACCCTGCCCTCCTGGCCAGGTCTGCCCATGCTGGAAGAGCCCCAGGGGATGGTGAGTCCAGTACTTCCCTGGGCACCCTGCTCCAGGGCTTGGCAACCCTTGGGTGGGAAATTCAAACGTGCAAAGAGCAGCTCAGGAGGCACAAACTGCACTGCTCACATCACTGCAGTGTCAGCATGGAGAACCCAAAAACGACTGCAAAAAGGTTGAATTTTAAACTGTTTCAAGACTTGTACATGAAAAAAGAACTCTTTGTACAAAACACTGTCTGACTTCCCACTCTGATGCTGCAGGCATGTGGCATTTGTTTAGCCTCCCCACTTCTGACAAGAAACCATCCTGAGGGTGCACAACAACCACCCAAACAAGAGAGGGAGGAATTCGAGCCCCTCAAGAGACTCCTAAAATAACAGAAGGGCATTCACACCCTTTCCTACCCTCCCAGCACAGAGGAGGGAGTTGTACAGAACATTTCTTGAACCAGATATGGCAGAGGCACTAATATTCCATTTGCACTCTGGGTGAGCTTGGCTATTGGATTCAAAGGAGAGCAGAAGCAAGGCACAGACAGCCAGATTTTTAACATCCTCATCTTTTCTAGTAAAGCTGTAATTGTATTTAATGTTTCACTTTGTTGTGCATTTTATTGTTGAGACTTTAAAATCATCTGGGATCCCTTTGGGATATACAGCACTATATAAACCTAAGTTGTTATTATTAAATAACAATCAGTGGCCATTTAAATTGTACAATAGCTACCTGATTATACTTAACCAAGTTAAAGCTATAATAAGAAATGATAATATATAATCTAAATTAAAGATATTTTTTGCCAGCTCAAAGAACCCAAAGTTTTTCACACTGGATATGCAAGTGTCCTGCAACACCTGAGCACTGAGATCAGTTAGAATTCTGTTGTTGCTTTCAATGGAGACTCCTGGCAGAGAGTTAAATACCTTGACAATTTTATTTTATTGAACCAGCAAAACTAAGATTTATTTTGTTTCCCACAGTCATTTGAGAGAGCATTCACCTGCACCTCCAGTATTGATCCTGCAGTGTCCATAACAGTTTTTTGGCTGTATCACCAGCTATATAAAGGTTGTAAATCCAAGACATTATTTCAACCCAACACAGGGAGCTCTGAGCTCACACTCAAGCAGCAAACTCTGTGTTTGTCCTGTCAGCTGGGAACAGTGTGGAACGCACCAAAAACCAGCAAACCTTGTCTCTGAGCTCAGTGTGGAACACACCAAAAACCAGCAAACCTTGTCTCTGAGCTGAGTGTGGAACACACAAAAAAACCAGCAAACCTTGCCTCTGAGCTCAGTGTGGAACACACACAAAACCAGCAAACCTTGTCTCTGAGCTCAGTGTGGAACACACAAAAAAACCAGCAAACCTTGTCTCTGAGCTCAGTGTGGAACACACACAAAACCAGCAAATTTTGCTTCTCTGAGCTCAGTGTGGAACACAAAACCAGCAAACCTTATCTCTGAGCTCAGTGTGGAACACTAAACCAGCAAACCTTGTCTCTCTGAGCTCATATGGAACATACCAAAACCATCAAACCTTGTCTCTCTAAGATCATGTGGAACACCAAACCAGCAAACCTTGACTCTCTGAGCTCAGAGGTTCTGACCTGCTCCTGTGATCCATGCCCAGGGACCAGCATCCCAAATATCCACCTTGGGCATGGAGCAGTCCACAGGAGATATTTTGGGTTGCTGCAGGCTCTGAAAGTGCTCTTGGCCAGGCGTGCCTGAAAATCCCCAAATCCTGCAATCAGCAACAAGGTACAGTGGCATTTTAGCCAAAAGTTCTTTTAGGAGATTATTGGCTTGGTTTGGAACTGTTAGAAATCACATCCTCAGGCTTCAATCCACTGGGGAAGAAGCTGAAAGCCCAAATGACTCTTGGATTTAAGGTTAAGAGAAGAACCTCATTTTTGTTCTTTAGTAACAAATACCACGAGAGCAGGGCCATGGGGTGTGGGTGGAAATTTGTCTCTCCTGGCAGATTTTGGGTGTCTCCTCTGTGGAATGGGGACAGTGGCATTAACCTTGGCATTGATGAAAAGCACTGTAGATGGGGCTGAGTTACATTTCAATGACAACAGCTCATCCGGGGGACCTCCTAGCATCAAAAAACATAAATTAATTCCAGAGTCAATGGCCTGGTGAGAAGTGATGGCTAACCCAAGTGCAATTCATTTGGGCTAAGAACACAGCCCAGGGTCCCTCCAGCACAGGTGGACAGGCTGCCTTAAGGGCTGTAAAATCCTCATGGGGGCTGAAACACTCCAGCTCTGAAGAGGCAGGCTCAGGTGATGGTGTTCAAAACCTGGTGACCTCAGAAAAGTGATAACATTAGTGAGGATGAGCCTGGAGCTGTAACCAGGTTCTGGTCAATCAGTTCTAGATTCTTCTAAACAATTTAAAAACCAACAATTAAATCTAAGGTTTGGCATAAATTTCTCTCCTTTTCCTGCTTCCTCCCCAAAATATTTCTTTAAAAGTGAGAAGTTTGTGAGTTGGCTTTAAGCAAAAAGTTTACTAAAAAAGCACTAATTTCAAAACAACCTCATACATTTCTCCCAACCAGAGTATAAATATTTTGCTCTGAAGTAGATAGGTTTTTTTTAAAAAAGTGTTCAATTTTCATATAAAAATTGTTCATTTTAATCTAAAATAAAAATAAAATGAAGTGAGGAAAGACTGCACACACCTGAGAACTGGGAGTTCATTCTTTAAGGCTGGGCTAAGATCACAGTGGCTGCAGATTCCCTCTCCCAGCAATGCCAACAGCCAGGACATGGCACAGCCCCTTCCCACCCAGCCCATGGCCCCAGTGGCACCGGGCCAGCCTGGACCAGCTGAGAATGTGGGGCAGGAGCCCCAGCTGAGCCAGGCACAGCCACACACACAAACACAGACAGCCCTGACAGCACGGCCTGGCATCCAAAGGGACAGCAAAACCAAGAGATGGTTATTGACATGGAGTATAAGCATCTGCTGCAAAGGGACAAACCTGAGGAAAAGCAAAAAAAAAAAAAGCTAGGCATGGATTTCTTGAGTTTAGGCTCCCAGCTAAAAACTCTCCTTTTCTTGGAGTCAGGATGGAACTAGAAATTTAATAAATTAATAAAAACCCAGTAGTGTGCTTTTATTATATTATAAATCAATTCTATTATATTTATTTATAAATTATATTAATTCTATTATATTTATAAATTATATTAATTCTATTATATTTATTCATAAAATAATTATATTTATATTGTATTATAAATTAATGAAATCCCAGTAGTGTAAGAGCACAGTAATGGAAATTTGATTTTGAAATTTGATTTTAAAATTTGATTTTATTTTAAAATTTTAAAATTTGATTTTTAATAAATTTTAGCTAAATAATAAATTAATAAATTTTATTTTAAACTGGTTCCCCATGGGTATCTCCTGCTTGCTGGAGCACATTGCCAGCAGTCCTTGGGCTGCACAGGGTGGTGGATGATGCCACCCCTGTCCCGAGCTTTTTGTGGAGCAGAGTTTGGTGATTCCTGCAGCAATCTGGATTACTGAGAGCCAAGTCTCCATTTAGAATGAGTCAGAAGCTAAAATATCTCTTTTTTTTCTCCCCCCCTCTTTCTTTTAATATAATTTACCTCCAGAGTATTTGAATGGCAATAAGCTGACTGAGGGCTGGACACGCTAACCCCTGTTTGTGGCCAAGTGATGTTGAAATATACTTCTTAAAATAAGTTTAAAGAGAATCTATTCTAGCAAATGAAACTGATAAAAAGGCAGCAAGTAATCAATACTGTGCCAGAAGTAAGGGCCAAATTTTGCTCTTTTTCACTGTAATCTAACTGGATCTTTGAGAGGGGATTTTGGTAGAACAGCCAGAATTTCATGACAATACACAAAGAGCAGCAGCATTCTTGGCTTGCATCCCTCTGTGCTAGGTTTACAATTCCTAATGTGATTGATTCTGTTAGCCAAAGACCAAAACTGGATTGCTTCCTGAATAGGAGGTAAAACATTTTTTTCATTTAGCATAGATTTTAGTTGATGTTTAGGAAGTGCCATTTAATCCTAAGAAACTCACAAAAACCTGAGCAAAGTCTGCTAATTTTAACAATGTTTCTGAGTTATTTTTGCTGCCTTGGGTCCAAACCTGAGTTTCCACTATTAAAAAGGAGAATTGTACAAATAACTGTGGATTAAGGAAAATTTTGCTGGGCAAAAGAACACGGTGCCAGCAGTTTAAAAGTAGATCCTGCAAACAAGATGCTACTGTCAAACCCTCCTTACCATTGCACCCCAGGGATTCAAGTATTCACTGAGATCAGGACCTGAACTTAAATTAAATATGATTTAGAGCAAGGACCTGTGTGTGCACAATACTCATACCTGGTACATCAGGATGTCTTTATTTTTTTAAGCTTTTCAGCCCAAGTTCTGGATAAGCCCTCACACATTGCCTGGCACTGGGAGAGCATCTCAGAGAGCTGTTCCACAGGGAATAGCCTCCTCACACTCCTACAGAATTATTCTGTTCTCCTCCCATGACCATCTATGTATGTATAGATGGGCTAAGAATGGCGTGCAAGGTGAAGAAAAATTCCATCCAAGAACTTTCTTTAGTTTGGGAAGGAAGAGGAAAAGAACATGAATACCTGTGAGCAGCCCTGAGCACTAGACTGTACAGTTAACGAATCTTCTTGGAAACCTCAAAAATCAGAATACTTTGTTTCATGTACATTGAAATGAATCATTTTGATGCTCAGAATTTTATTTTCATCTTTATTTTGGCTGAAACTACTTATCAGATTTGACTCAAATTCCTGAAAAACTTCCGCTGCTTAGAAACTGAATTTTTGGACGCATAAATTTGTTTCTGTGGGAAAAATCTTCACCAAATATGCAACGTTTCAGTGCTTCATCAGGATTTCTTATGAGTGGGTGGAGGGGACTGGGGGTGCGTGGTGCAGCTGAGAGAAAGGGATTCCTTACCAGAGAACCAAGGGGGATTATTTATCCCCCACACTTCTCCATGGATCTGACCCAGTGCAAACTGTATTTTTCCACTGGCCTCCCAAGCAGCCAGCACCCAAACCAACAAACCAAATGTCTGCTGCATTAAGGACACAGAGTGGATGCAGGCTTTGCCTAAAGCACAGAACCAGGAACATTTTCAGCTGCTTCATTTCCCAGCTCCAGTACAGCTATGTATGTATAATTTATTTAAGATTTGACTCGGCAGGGTAGCTGCATGCAATCAGCATATTGTTTTTGTGAAGGTTCCCCCCTATTGCCCCTTAGACAGATTTTAACTGTCAGGATATTGGCCTTTTGAATTTTTGTTTGCATAGTACCATAAGCTATTTGAACATACATTATTATATACTAATCACTGCTTGTCCAATTTTTTTTTTTTTTTTAGTCTTACAGGCGACAGCGGAGAACAAGAAATGCAATTTAGTTGGAACTTCAAAGCAGTGTTTCACTATCATCCAAACTGGAGGTCTTTTATGCCTCTCTCACTATTTGGTTTTAAAAGTGAAAGGAAACCAGTTGCTTAAATTTGTTCTTTCAAATTTGCACCCACTTCCCACTCTCAAAGGAGGGGCTTTATGATAATGGATAGGCTGATCTCGAGATCAATCACAGATAGAGGTATATTTGCTGTCCTCACATAGTCATAGTATTGCTTACACACATGAATTAAAGATTGCCTAAATCCTGCCTTTGAACACTTCCAAACTTTCAAAAGATAGAGATCTGTATTTGAATTTCATATCCATCTCATATCTCTGTAGTGGGATGAACAAAACCACTCAATTCAATCACATCTGAACTCCACAAAAACTGGATCTTTCAAGATTTCCAATCATCATGTGGACTTGTGTACATAACAAACCAGCCCTAAAGAGCTAATACACAACAGCTCCACTCCACACTCATCCTTATTTCTTTTCAGGAGTGTCTCTGTACAGCTGAGCTTTGCTTTTGAAGTGGATTAAGGTACACTCCATGTGGCATTTTCAGTGGTGAGGCAGAGTGCCACAACAGGAACAAGTGCAGGAAAATATTCAATTGCATAGCCAGGCTTGTCCATTAATGACCTAATACAGGGCAAGCCTGAATAATGTCCTCAGCTACAGTGAGATGCTGGGTGCTCAATGAAAACATTTCAGTGAAAAATACAGTGGTTCACTGGTGCAAAAGGTTCTACTCCTGTATATGTTAGGGAGGGTTACTTTATAAATTTAAATACCCAAATCAGCCAGATTCCCTATTTTTAAACTTAAATCCCTTTGCTATACATGCAGTGGAAACAGCATCTTAGTCAGGAAAGGCATAATGGACTCCCACTTTCCATGCAATGGCTCTCCAGCCATTCCTAGCACCCTGGTTCCCCCTTCCCCTTCATCCCTTCCTCCCTTCTTTTTGACCAAAGAATCCAGTCTGGACACGAGACAGCTCTTGTTAAAATCCACTTAGCTTTGTGAAAAGGAAAAGAAAATAAAGTCTTCCAAAGAAAATTGTGAATGGTTTAATCCTGATTGACTCATTTCACTCCTCTAGTTTGTCTCTTAGGAAGAACTGGTGAGAAAGAGATGAAATTAGTTGCACAGGTAGACAGCACTGCAGCACAGAAGAGAGCAGTGGTTCACCCAGCTTTTCCAGAAAAAAACCCAGCATTCCTATTTGTAAGGGTATGATCCCCAGCCTGCTGACATCCTCCAGGAGCTGAGGACTCTATACATGCAGTGGAAACAGCATCTTAGTCAGGAAAGGCATAATGGACTTCCACTTTCCATGCAATGGCTCTCCAGCCATTCCTAGCACCCTGGTTTCCCCTTCATCCCTTCCTCCCTTCTTTTTGACCAAACAGTCCAGTCTGGACACGAGACAGCTCTTGTCAAAATCCACTTAGCTTTGTGAAAAGAAAAAGAAAATAAAGTCTTCCAAAGAAAAATTTTAAAAGGAAATCAACAAAGCCTTAGAGATTTTACTAAGAAACTTTCAATAAAGCAAAACTGTTTTAAACTTTGACACAATAGGAAAAGTTCATGCGGGTGGAACAATTGGTAGCGGAGCAGAGAAGGAGAAACTGAAAAGGTTAAGGTTTTCCTGGACAAAAATCATAACTCAAACACACACTCAGGGGGACAGTTATACATATGCTTTTGAACAAAAACTCTAACCTGGCATGATTAATTTTGGCCTTAGCTTTGTCAAAATATTGAAGTCCATATGGCACAAAGCAAATAATTTTACATTTCTGTATTAAACCCCTGTGTTTTTCTCGTCTATTCCCTTCCCTTCCACCACACACACTGGCAGCCGCTACCAATTCGCCAAATGCCAAATCAACCCTGCAAGCTGGCTGGCACGAGAGCTCTACAATGCTGGCACAGGCTTCCCTGAGCAGGGGGATTCTCTCTGAAACCCTGTGGCCCATCCAAGCATCCCTGCCTAGCAGCTGAGCACCCTGTCTGTGCCACTCACAGCAGCAACAGGGTGCCCTGGCTGGGAGCGTGCTGCCCACTTCATCAGCCCAAATCAAATCAAATCAAACAGCTTCACCTCGCCCCAGTGCACCCGTTCCCCTCCCACAGAGTCAGGGCTCTGCAGCATCTCTGTGCCCTGCAATGGAGGGGGATTGCACCCATTCCCCTCCCAAAGATTCAGGGCTCTGTAGTACCCCTGTGCCCAGCAATGAAGAGGGATTGCCCCCAATCACCTTCCAAATTTTCAGTGCTCTGCAATATCTCTGTGCCCAGCAATGGAGAGGGATTGCACCCACTCCCCTCCCAGATTTTCAGTGTTCTGCAGTTTCTGTGCCCAGCAATGGAGAGGGATTGCAGCCATTCCTATCCCACAGAATCAGGGCTCTGTAGTATCCCTGTGCCCAGCAATGGAGAGAGACTACACCCATTCCCCTCCCAAATTTTCAGTGCTCTGCAATATCCCTGTGCCCAGCAATGGAGAGGGATTGCACCCATTCCCCTCCCACAGAATCAGGGTTCTGCAAGATCTCTGTGCCCAGCAGTGGAGAGGGATTGCACCCATTCTCCTCCCAGATTTTCAGTGGTCTGCAATATCTCTGTGCCCAGCACTGGAAAGGGATTGCACCCACTCTCCTCCCAAAGATTCAGGGCTCTGCAGTACCTGTGTCCAGCAATGGAGAGGTCTTGGTGCTACAGAAACACAGGATGCAAATCACTGCAATGTGAGTAAGAAAAAGCAGAAAAAGACACCACTCAGGCAGGCTGGGCAAAGTCCTGCAAGTGCAGCTACCTCCACAGAACACTGGGTCTTATGGAACAAAAGATGCCACTCCTTTACCTCTTATCCATGGAATCTTCAGAAGGCTGGAGAAAAATCAGGAACCCTGAAGGCTTTGCTGACCCTGTCAGGATCCAAACTAGTATTTGAGGTTCAAATACTAAATAATTCACTTTGATGACCTCCCTGTTTCTGCTTTCCTGTTGGGACCACAGTGGAGACACAACCAACACCAAAGAAGACCTCAACCAACTGCCGCTCTTAATTGTCCTCCAGCCCTTTTATACCCTGCTGCTGATGCCCTGCACCTGTGTGCCCTCTGGGGCTGGGCAGTGCCCCTGGGCACTCCAGGGCTCGTTACTGTTAATGCTGCTCACCTGTGCTGCACAGGTGGGGCCAATTGGGGATGATTGGGCACAGCTGGGGCCAATTGGGGATGATTGGGCACAGCCCCACCCCAACCACCACTAACTCTGTGCCCACAATATTTTCCCTTTTTTCTCTATATCAGAGCATGTTTGTTTTATATATGACATTTTTTTCATATATGTATACACACACACACATATATTAACATGCTTTAGTGAATGTTTCTTTAGAATATAAGAGAGTAGATTCCTTAAAGAAGCAAACAATCAATACTGGTTTTAGACAAAGACCAAGACTGAGAAGTGGACATTCTAGAATGCTCTACTCCACCAAAGGTTCACATACATTCTACATCATTTTCTACACATGTACCCTAAGTTCATGGCCAGACATGAATCCCACCTCCCAATGTGATCAGTGACCTCTGCAGCTACAAGAGCTGTGCTCAGGATCTGCCACACAGCCCTGATGAAAAGATCATAATAACAATTCTTTTTCCCTCATAGCAGAAACAGTGACTCCTTCATCTGTGAGAGGCTGTTTTGAGGGAGGTCTGGAGCTTTTCTGGCCAAGCCCCATTTCTGGAGCTGCAGCACACAGGCTGGAGGAGACTCTGGGGAAAGAAAGGCTGTGCAGCCAGAGTTGCTCTTTCACCTGAGCATAAATAACCCCACCTGCTGCTGTTCCCCTGAGACGTGCTGAGGAGCCAGGGGACTGGGTGAGGGCACCAGCAGTGACCCATCACACTGAGGACACAGCCTGCCAAAGGTGGCACCACCTGGAGATCCCAAAGTGCTGGACTCTCCCTCTTGGGGTGATTCCACCTCTCTGCAGCCCTGCTGGAAGCTGACCAAGGAACAGGAAAGGAGCTGGCTGTCATTTGATCACTCCCTGCCACAGCACCAAGGCCAGTCACCATCGCTCCATTGCGACCAAGCTGGGAACTCCTCTCAAAGCCTCATGGAGAGGAGACACTTGGCTCTCTTGCCACTGCACAGCCACAAGACACTGTCTATGCCTTCCCACATTATCAAATTTCTATTGGAGCAGCAACTCCACCTGTCTGCAGCCCTGCTGGAAGCTGACCAAGGAGCAGGTGAGGGGCTGGTTGTCATTTGATCACTCCCTGCCACAGCACCAAGGCCAGTCACCATCGCTCCATCTCAACCAAGCTGGGAACTCCTCTGCAAAATGGAGAGGGGAAACTGCTCTCTTGTCCCTGCACAGCCACGAGACACTGCCTGAGCCTTCCCACATTACCAAGTTTCTGTTGGAGCAGCAACTCCAGCTAACAAATGTAACTTTACCAACAGTAAAACAAGCTAATAGCTGTGCGTGCCGGGGGGCTAATGCGGTGAGCCATTTAACGCTGCACTAAATAGCCTGGCTTGGTTCTCCCTGCCAAGTGCTGAACTGAGAATTGCAACTGCAGGAGCAGCCCCTGATTCGTTACTTAAAGGGGGTCATTGCTCATAGGGTGGGGAAGAGGAAGGAAGGGGGGAATATCAGACAGCTCTAAACGTTCAAAGCCGACAGAAGGTTGCACTCCTGAGAGAGGCAGTATTTAGTTGAAAGCCTGACAAAGCTCCGCAGCTGGGAGGCCTGTGGTGGTTTTACTCCACACTAAAAAACTTGCCATAAGATACTTGTAACCTGTATAATAGGCTTGGTGGAAATGGGGAAGCTGGGAATGAAAGGAAGGTGAAAACATCTTGCTAATAACGCTGCGGTTTCGTTTCAACTGGCCCTCAAAACCATACACCATGCAGGCTGCCAGCACAGCAGAGCAGCAGCAACACAAATAAGCTGCTTTCCCACCTACTCTTCCTGAAAAAAAAAAACCAACAAAACTCCCCGACAGATCTGATTGCAAGGGACATCACTTAAAAACTTAAAATGATACAACAAAACAAGCCCAAATTTACAGGGCACCTCTGCAGAGGGAGAGCTTTATTCCTGGATGTTAGAACCCTAAAACAACCGTTTTCTCTAATTTCTGCCATCACTCAGATTGGCCTTGAATTACCTCCTGATAGGCCTCCCATGTGCTTGCAGATGAGAGAGTGTAATGGGGATCTGTTAATTAACTAGAAGCAAAGTTGCACGGTGGGGATCAAACACTGGATGCGTCCTAAAACTCCCACAGAGAAGATGAAATGCAGCGCAAACTTTAAAGACTTCCCGTCATTAGCCAAGACCTTGGCTGCTCCTGGCCCAGACCCCTCCTGTTCCAGAGAACAATGAGGACAATGATGGCAGGAATGAAATAGTGCAGCAAGGAACAAAGGAATTAGCTATTTACCCACAGAGAGAGAAAGGAACAGAGGGGCAGGGGGGAAGGGGGAAGGGAACTTGCTTTTTTTCCTAGGGTTTCTGTCTACTTTTAATTAATTTAGGGCTGCCAGGGACTTGCACGCCCAGGAGCATTGTGTTAGAGCTCAGTGTTAATGCACGGAGCATCCACTGTTTGCTGCCAGGCTGCAAGGAGAAGGAGCTGGGGCACAGGGGCAGTGGGGAAGGAGGAGAGGAGCTCTTCCCTCTTCAAAGCTGCTTGAAAGAGCCAGGCAGAGACGAGCAAAAGGTTGTGCTGCTCTCCGAGCTCTCTGAACCTGCTTCCATGCAGGCTGCTCTGCTCTAAAGGAGCTGCAGGTAGGGCAGGACTTGCTCTGGGCACTGGAATGAGAAGGGAGGGCTCCAGGACAGGGACTGCAGGTGAGGTGACACCAGGGCCATGCAGCCGAAGGGACAGGTTCAATGGGCTCCATCCAGTGCCCCAGATGGAGGGAGATGGGGCTGGAGCTGCCAGCCCAGCAGGGCTCTGAGCACACAGCAGCCCCCCTGCCCTGCCCTTCCCCAGGGCACCAACGGGGCAGCCAGCCCAGGCAGCCCTGCCACAGATAAAGGCTGTCCCCAGCTTCAATAACTCCAATTCCAGCTGTGCTAGGCTGTGCCTGCCCCAAAGACAATGGGGATGTGGCACCAGGCTGAGACCCTGCCATACAGGCACCTGGGGGCAAGACTGGGTACCCTAAAACACCCAAACAGGCGTGCTGAGCCTGTGTCTGAGTGCTCACCTGAGCAACAAATGATAATTTCCTCCATCTTACCTTGCACCAAAAAAACCCAAGAAACAAAACAAAACAACAACAACAAAAAAAAAAAAAACAAACCCAAAAAACACCCCAAAAAATCTAAACAAAGAAAAAAAAACCAAAAAAGCCAAAACAAAAAAAAACCACAAAACCAAAAAAATTCCCCAAACTAACCATGAAAGAAAAAAATTCCAAAAAACAAACAAAAATCCAAACAAGCAAACCCAACACACACACACAAAACCCCAAAACAAAAAAAACTAAAAAAACCCCCCAAAAACCCTAAAAAAAACCACAAAACCCAAAAAAGGCCGCAAACTAACCATGAAACAAAACAAATTCCTAAAAACAAAAAAAATCCAAACAAACAAACCCCAAAACATACACACAAAACCCCAAAACAAAACACAAAAACCCAAAACCACAGCAAAAAACCCCCTTTGTCCGACGGGTGTTTTCAAGAAGCCTGAACCCCAGGATGCAAAGCAGCCCTGCATTTCCACTGGAAGCCTGCAGAAGCCACACTGCACAAGGAAACCCTGCAGTCAGAATCCACAGCTCCCCCAAAAGCAGCAGATCTCAGAGAGAGGGGCAGTGAAGGGAACAGCCCAATCCCCCCAGCAGGCTCTTGGTGAATGCTCCTCTTGAGGAAGGAGCAGGAGAAGCAAAGGCTCCACTGAACAATCCAAGTCTGCCTCTGCTCAGGTTCATTCTTGGCCCAAGCAGCAGCCCCGGGCAGCAGGGGTTTCACCTGTGCTCTGCACTGACTGCTTTGATGAGGAGTGAGAGCAGCAAGGGCAGCCCCAGGTGAGGATGGAGCATTTAGACTATTTTCTGGTTGCTTAGGAGAATGTTGGTGGAGGTGTCAGTCTTGTTCAGAGGTAAGAGCAAATTATACTCCTGGATTTTAAAAACAAGAGGCATAACCATTTGGTTTCCAGACAACCTGCTCAGAAGCATCAGTGTGTGCCTCACAGCTCAGCAAAAGAGACAACACCTTCCAGGCCTGCAGTTAACAAAACAGCAGCTAAAAATCCCACTGCACATCAGGCATGTTGGGCCATGGAGGAGAAAAACACAGAAATTCCCTGGCACTTGGGAGAAAAACACAGAAATTCCCTGGCACTTGGGAGAAAAATACAGAAATTCCCTGGCACTTGGTCCCCTCACAGAGAATGAGGGCAGGGGACAGTGAGGAAAAGTCCTTTGGTACCACAACAAATCTCTCAGTCTCTCAGCACTGTCCTACCTCAGCTGACTCCACAGGTGGGAAATAAAAGGTGAAGGGAATGTTGGATAATTCCATATCTGGTTTGAAGCATGATAAAATATAGCCAGCTATGTTTTCAAAGGGGGAAGTGATGAATACTTTTTCATAAAGCATCTAATTCCTGTGTCAGAGAGTGATGTTTTTACATAACCAGCAGTATTTATGATTGCTTACATATCACTCAGCCCCAACTAAACTGAACTCCTCAAATATCAAACTCAAATATCCTGGAGAACATCTCACTGCTCCTTCATTCTTCTCTTCCAGCAGCTCTTGCTTCTTCCCCCAAAAACTGTTTCCCATTACTTAGAAGACATTGCCATCATGATTTCTCTTTGTGATAATTTTTTTCTACCAAATATATCCAGAAAAACACCTGGATATAAAAACGGGGAATAAAGGGGACTAACTTTATAGGATTTGTTCAAATTTCAAGCAGAACACTCAAGATTTTCACTCCAAAGAGAAAACTGCTCCAACATGGCACAAATACATGAGATTAATCCTTACCAAAAAGTGTAAACCAAAAAGTAACAGAGTCCAGGTTGCAAATTCTTTGCTTTTATGCACCTCTGACAGGAAAATGACTGTGTTAGAATAAGTGATTTTTAAAGATCTGTTTTATTAATTCATTTGGCTTCTAACACAGAGAGAACCATCCCATCTCAAAATGTGCCAAAAGGTTCAGTTATTATTAGCCTCTAAGATGCAAGCTAATTGCTTTCTGTGTTTTTCACCAAAACCAGCTGGGATCCTGGGGTTCACCAAAAGGATACTGCACATGCTCAGAAATTTGCCTGTCCTGGAGATTTTTAATTACAAATTTGACATTATTCTTCCCCACTGTAAAATCTTCCATCTTACAGAGACTCCTCAAGCCTGTGACTGCACATCAATAGTCTTGCTGAAGGTAGAGAGACAATTCGTGAGGATAAACCAATATGTGAACTTGCCAAGCTTTTCAAAATCACAGCAAATACTACAGAGTTTGCCACAACTGCCTGAAATGAAATTCCTTTTCCAAGAAACATTTCTGACAGAGTTTTTGTGGAGAAAGAGCTGGGTCTCTCTTCTTTAAAATAATTATTGAAACAGATCTCCAAATTTTAGTGCTGCAAAACCTCTCTAATTTTTGTATTTCCTCCCTCCTTGAAGCCAGTTAAGGATGAAGGTAGTCCAGAAAAGCCAAGAGGGTTGATTTCTACACTCCAGCAACTCTCTGCTGCCACTGCTATTACTTGAGAGAACAGCACTTCACACAGTGCCCTTTGAAACAGGCACTCTCTGCTCCACTTTATTCTGGGAGCAAGAAGAATTTGAGAACATCCTTGATGCCTGCTCAGGGCTGGAGTTCAGCAAGCTGGTTCTGCTCAGGGCATGGTCAAAGAGACACCAGAGCAGGCCCAAGAGACAGGCACAGCTCTGGCTGGCACTGGATTGTCTTTTACATCGAGGAGGAAAAATGTGAATGGTTTAATCCTGATTGACTCATTTCACTCCTCTAGTTTGTCTCTTAGGAAGAACTGGTGAGCAAGAAATGAAATTAGCTGCACAGGTAGACAGCACTGCAGCACAGAAGAGAACAGTGGTTCATCCAGCTTTTCCAGACAAAACCCAGCATTCCTATTTTCAAGGGTATGATCCCCAGCCTGCTGACATCCTCCAGGAGCTGAGCACTCTGCCTCATTTGTCAGCTCATATCCTGCACAGCCAGGGCTCACATTTGCTCAAGCACCATATTCTGCACACCTCCACATGAACACACTCTGATAATGAACATATTCTTCATTTCTCTGTAAGTGGAAGCAATCCCACGTTATAAAACCAGCAGAACAGGGGTCTCTCTCATCTCTAAAATGACAAATCACTACCATGCCAGTCTTATCAGTGCCACTCCCCATTTCTGTTATCTATTCCAGCCACAGTAGCTCACCAAACCTTTTGCTGGCTGGTTTGGAAGATGGTCCCTCCTTCTCCTTTGTGTCTTGAGCCAAAGCAATGCTGTGGAGGTACCAGCCCAGGACATTGTGCTTCACTGAGCCAAAGCAATGCTGTGGAGGTACCAAAGCAATGCTGTGGAGGTACCAAAGCAATGCTGTGGAGGTACTCATTGTGCTTCACTGAGCCAAAGCAATGCTGTGGAGGTACCAGCACAGGACATTGTGCTTCATTTTCCCATGGCACAGGCAGTGATGGGCCTGAGCTTTCAGCCAAGGTTTTCTACAGAATCATGGAAGGACTTCAGGTTCAAAGGGACCTCAAAGATCATCTCATTCTACCCCCCTGCCATGGGCAAGGGCACCTTTCACTGTCCCAGGCTGTTCAGAGCCCCATCCAACCTTGGACACTCCCAGGAATGGGGCAGCCACAGCTTGATGTGACCCCTAGGAACCCCTTATATGTCAAAGGGCTGGATGGGAAACTTGCAGGAACTGTCCCTCTTGTAACTAAATAATGTACATTTAATTAAAGGTGAGCAAACATAATTCTCAAATGAGAAAGGGCCAGATTTCAGGCTGACATGCAATTTCACCTTCTTTTCTCTCCCCCAAAATCTTTTCTCAATTTTTCATTGCCATGAATTTTTTTTGTTTTGACAAACACACAAACTCCTTTAAAACAAAAATATGTGTTTTTTGACTGCTTGACAGCAGTGCTTATAAAACATTGCCATACATTTGCTGCAGCTACATGTGGGCCTAGGACTAAATATAGAGTTTATTTTTCAGAGTTGTCAGTGCCCACCACCTCACCCTCTCCTGAATGCGGAGGTGAGCACACTCTGCAGCACGGTGAGCCAGCTCCCCCATGGTGTATGTGCACTCCATCATGGCCAGTATTTATAGAGCACTGCATGCCTCCAGTGACTTGCTTAATCTTCTCCTGAGTCTCATTTTTATAGGGCTGCTGAGAAAAAAACCAACCAACCCAAACAAAACAAAACCAAAAAAAAAAAAGCTACAAAAAACCAAACCAAAACCACGGCTTACAAGCACGGGGAGAGACTGTTAAAGGCAGAGGTTTCTCATATAAGCACAACATATGATTGGATAATATTGTCTGGATTAGCAGCTTTATAACCCAGCCAAGCCCCAGGGCTACAATTATCTGGCTGCATTAAACTGAAATCACCTGCAAACCTCTCAGAGAATGAACCCTTGGAAGTGTCTAAGCTGCTGGTTTGCACTTGCAGGGGAAAACAAAATCCGCCAGTGGTGAAGAGAAGAACAAACGCCACAGTGAGAGATTTTCAACTAATGCCTCTAATTTTGCTTCAAAAGGAAGGTCCTTCCATTGCTGTTGGCTCTTGTTTGAAATACTTTCCAAATATAGCATTATAATAAGCAAAGGATAAGAAGATGAAAGTCACAAAAATAGCTACTACCAATTTGCCCTTTTATAAACATTTTCATGCCATTAATTTTGGAATTAAGGTCTGTTCTAAGGAGGAACCAGATTAGACAGCACTCCTATGATTCCTGTTGGTCCCAACTCTGTCAAGAGCTTGAAGGTTCTCAAAGTACACTGCAATTTTGAAGAGAAACCTTCCAACAATAATTCCTTCCTTTGTACTTCCATCTCCTTCTCCTAGTAACTGACCAGGTGCCACAGAAACAGGAAAAAGCAACGTCTAGAACCTGAGGTTTTTGCTCCACAGAACCTCCACAGCCCTGGAGTCTATCAAATAACCAGACCCAAAAGGAATGGTCATTTTGGACTCTGAGCAGCTCTCGCTCCAGGCACTCCCTCTTGGCCATCTCCAGTTCCCTCTGGTTACACAGATGGACACGAAGAGCTCACTCCACCAGCTGCTGTATATCAAGATTTACCAGGATTTTTACTAAAGTAAAACTGTGAGCTGATGGATGGAACTATAATCAGGTTACACAGATAGGAAGGAAGCCAAAGATAAGAAATTCAAACTTGTGTGGTCCTCAAAGTTGCCTAAAAGATTGAGGCCACTCTGCCCTAGAAATGACAAACACCTGGGGCGTGTGAGCAGAGCTCTGTGTTTTATTTTACTGAGCTACCTCCCAGCCTTCTGCACACCTATGAGCAAAAGACACTTCTTACAAGAAAGTTATGTAAAATCATCAATAAACCGTGAGGATGGACAATTACACTCATGTTGTAGGGTGAGTGCAGTTACCTACACCCATAAGTGAGAGCAGTGTGGGTTTATTACATATCATTGCATGAGAAGCTCTGCTAAAGCACCAGTAAAAAGTCAATAATTACAGAGAAAGTGACATTTGAAGAACTACTCAGGTACCACTGTGTGGGAATTAATGGTACTATTTTTACTGCTGATCTCTGTGAATCTTCAATTTCTCTGGGCTGGAATATGCAAGTGGGAAGAAAACTTCTAACTAAATTAATTTCCATGCAAAGTTTAGAGACAGTCTGGAAGATGTTCTTTAAAAACTAACAATGAAATTTGAAATAACTTAAACTGAACTAATTGATTTTGGATTTTCTCCATGTTGAAAGCTATTTTCTGATACAGTGTTGGGAAGAAATGTTTAATGTGGATATGACTGGTAAATGCTACTATACTTTTATACCAGCATCATATTTTTTTTTTCTTGAAAATTAATTTCTTGCCTGAAAAGGATTAAAATAATTTCCCTTTAAAGGAAGCTTTGCTAGATGGCTGCTCTATCTACACTGCACCATCCAGTTGTGTATTTATGTCATGACTTGCAAAAGCTTTTCAAGGCACTCCTAAATGTGCTTTGAGCAGATGGGGCAAGGTAATGCATGGCATTTTGTCAGCACAGACACATGCTGATTCTGACGCAGAAGTGACATTGTGGTGTAAGGATTTCACATTCATTTCCATATGCTTAAATTGTTTCAGCCTGCATGGTATTCCAGCATTCCTTTTAGGATAACAACACTATTCAAACTACTTTTTTTCCCCCCCATTTATCTTCTCATTATCAGAATCCATATTTCATTCCAAATATAGCTGCTTGGGGAAAAAAATACAGATCAATCAATAAATCAATCAATCAATCAATCAATCAATCAGCCTTCTCATCATCCAATGTACTGGCAAAGCAGGTAACTCCTAAGCCACACGAGGCATGAAGGGGATGTCTCACACAAATAACAGGGACCCCAGGGCAGAGCCACACTCCTGCTCTGCTCTGACAAGTTCCATCCAAGTTCCATCCAAGTTCCATCCAAGTTCTGTCAGGTTGGCATTTTCAGGGTCCCCCATCATTGGGAGGAAAGAGGAATCTGACTCCATGTTCTTAGAAGGCTAATTTATTATTATATTATATTATAGACTGCTATACTAAAACCATACTAAAGAATACAGAAAGGATACTTACAGAAGGCTAAAAAGACAATAATGAAAACTCCTGACTCCTTCCAGAGTCCTGACACTGCCTGATCGTGATTGGTCATTAATTCAAAACAATTCACTTGTTGGATGAACAATCTCCAAACCACATTCCAAAGCAGCAAGCACAAGAGAAGCAATCAGATAATTATTGTTTTCCTTTTTCTCTGAGGCTTCTCAGCTTCCCAGGAGAAGAAATCCTGGTGAAGGGAATTTTCAGAAAATATCATGGTGACACACCAGAGCTATCTGAATGTGTGCTCCCAGCTTTACCAACTGCAACAGTGCTGTCCTCTGCCAGCCACTTATTAGATTTTATTTCCCTTTCACAGGTCAGTACTGCTCTCTTTTGCTCTCTCTTTCTGACCTGAACTTTAGGAGGAAAATGACACATCCCATTTGGACTAGAAAGGAACAGTTCAGTTTAGGTCAAGCTTAGCCAGCAGAGCCCTCAGCTCGTTCTGTGGCTCAAATGCAGCCTGAGCTTTTACTCCAGCTGGGTACAGTTGTACCAACAGCATCATCCTCTGTTTAAAAGAGAAAGAGAGATATGGGCAGATGGGTCTAAGTGGTTCTAGCTAAGCTCACCTTAGCCATGACTTCCCAGCCACCATCCCAAATAAAAAGACAGCAGAGACACGAAAGCCAGTGCCTTCACAGTCTAGCAAAGAACTCCTCAGGCTAGGTAAACCTGTTTAATTTCATCACTCAATGAAGTTGCTACTGGATACACAATTTAGCATTTCAGAGGCTGTGACTTGGGAGCTGAGCTTTCCATTGAGACAGTGAGAATATTTTTAATAAAAGCAAAACAACTTCTTTTTTTTCCTCTCAGCTTAGGGACAGCTGAGCCATTTTGGCTGAAAAATTATTTTAATTTTTTTTTTTAAATGTCTGAGGCAAACACCCAAAATGGAAAATATCAGTCAAAGCTGAAATCGTTTGGCAAAGATATGAACAGCTGAACTGAGAGTTTTAGCATGGAAAGCACCAAGCAATCTTCAGCACATTGAAGATTGTTAACTTAACATAACTTCCCATACCTGCTACTGCCTATTTCCCCACGTCCCTGTGCTGGTCAGGGGAGGTGTCTCAGCTCCAGAGGTTCATAAATGCTATGGAGAACATGAATGGTGTGGGGAACATAAATGGTGTGGAGAATATAAATGGTGTGGAGAACATAAGTGCTGTGGAGAACATAAGTGCTGTGGAGAACATGAGTGCTGTGGAGAACATGAATGGTGTGCAGAACATAAGTGCTGTGGAGAACATGAATGGTGTGGAGAACATAAGTGCTGTGGAGAACATGAGTGCTGTGAAGAACATGAATGGTGTGCAGAACATAAATGCTGTGGAGAACATGAATGGTGTGGAGAACATGAATGCTGTGGAGAACATAAGTGCTGTGGAGAACATGAATGGTGTGGAGAACATAAATGCTGTGGAGAACATGAATGCTGTGGAGAACATAAATGGTGTGCAGAACATAAGTGCTGTGGAGAACACGCCTGCTGTGGAGAACATGAGTGCTGTGGAGCAGTGCCCTGGAGCCAGACCCACCTGTGTGTCCTGCTTTGAGCCACCTGCCCTTCAGTGCTGTTGGAAAGGGGCTGAACAGACCCCAGAGAGCAGAGCACAGCAAAGCCCTCAGCACAAACCATCCAGCAGCAGCAGCCAAGCACCAACCCTGCACCACCATCCAGCCCCCTGAGTCCCACCTCTATTTCCAACTCATGTACACCTATCACAGGTTTTGTGTAGAAATATACTCCCTTTTTACCTTGAGCAACCATGGCTTACAGCCACTGGAGGAAAAAAATTGCTTCCCTAGAAGCACAAGGAAGGACAAAGCTAAAAATGTTAACAAGTAAATAGTTTATCTTTTTTTTTCTATCTCTTTTTAACTCAGTGGCATGAATGCTCAAGACCCTTATAAATACCAAGTAGATTTCACAAGCTGGCACCCCTGAGTTTTTAACAGGAACATTTTGAGGTGCAAGCCAAATACTCTGTGTTAAGGTAAAAGGAAATAAAAAGTTGACCATAACCTGAGGCCCTGGCTCCTGCCAAGTGCCTGCTGTTATGAAAGCAAGGTGCTCCACACAATCTAATCATAGCACTAAACCTTGTTACAAGCCCTTTTACAGCTCCAATATCTGGGTTACATGGAAACACGCTGGAGAGCCTCCTTGTACTATGAAATAAATGTCATTCTGACTGGCATCCTCTCTTCCAGCCAGTAATTTCCCTCTGCTGATAAATCGATACAGCAAAAACAAATGAGAGTGCACAATGGGCACGTTGAGGATTACATTTTTATTCATTTCAGAGCCCCTGCAGCAGAGTTTCCTTAAACACAATAGCAGAAAATGATGCACTCGAGCTGGGGGCAAGGGGGGAGGAAAGCATACCTTAGACAGGAAGAGAGAAGGAAAAGAGCAAGAAAGGAAGAGAGAGTAAAAATGGGAGGAAGAAAAATAACTTCAGAATTTAGAATACAAGTCTGCATTTGTAAGCCTCAAATTTGGGGTACATGAGTGTTCAACAAGTATTTAGTTTGGCTTATTTCTAAGTTCTTTGTTAAAGTAACAATATTTTGCCTTCTCCCCCCATTTTCCTGCCTTTTAAATTTTTAGCTATTCTATGCTTGGCTCCAAGGAACTTTTCTCACCCTTTCCATCTGAACTGCTGCACCAACACCCACAGGACAGCCACACACATCCAGCGCTGCCCACACCTGCAGCAACTCATCCCAAAATGCTCCTGGCAGGAGGCACACATTTGGTATGGTGGAACTGTAGGAAATGGACCAAACCAGACACACTTTGGCATTTCAGCCCAAGGAACTGATCCACCACCCAGGAGAGATATTTCCAGTGATCTGCAGCAGCTTTGACCCAGCCTGATCACCTCCAGTTATGCACATTTTGGCCCCAAAACTTGAGGTTTTTTTCTTCCATAGTTATGAAGCAGAATTGAAAAGAAAAGATAAAATAAACTTCTTTTCTCCTTAGGGCATTCAGCCAAAAAAGAGGGTGGATTCACGGGTTTACTGAGGTGCAAACCCAAAGGCAGGAGCCCAGGGTGATGAGTATAGCACAAATGTAAAGAGAAGTTCCAGAGCACAACAGGCACCAGCAGCTCTGGTCAAACCCCCAATTTTGGGATCCCCCACTGGCCTTGAGGCCAGAGCCCACCAGCCCCAAAGACTGGACACCACTGCACATCTCCATAACACCAGGAGCCAGGGGAAGCTCAGGGAAAGACTTCACACATTTTTACAGCCTAACCCTGACCCCAACATGCCACAGGCAGGAATCCAGGGAGGACAGGGTCCTACAGCCCCAACAGGGACTGCAGCAAATGCAAGCAGGGCTTCCATCTCAGCACTGTAGGGCCACCAGAGCTGGAGCAGAGTGACAAAGCCTTGTGCAGGTACTGCCACGTGCCTGCTGGTTTGTGGCCACTTCCAGCAGGGTCACAGCCCCAGTCTGAACCAGCAACCTCAAGGTGAGAGGCTGCAGAATTCATTACTACTTGCCCGTGCCTCATTAAATTTGCATTTATTTGGTTTGCCCTGTTAGTGGTTCCTACAATGACCAACTAGAAATTACTAGAAAAATGTGCTTTTTCCCCCCCCCCCCTTCCTTTTCTCCCCCCTGTTTCTGTTTTTTTTTTTTTTAAGCCAAAAGGCCGTAACACAACAGCAACATAATGAAAAGTGAAATCCTTTTACAACCCTGGGAAGGCCAAGATGTGTGCCCAATAAATGTAAGCAGACATGATATTCTTTATAATCACAGCGAGATGAAGATGTGAACTGAATAAATGCTTTAAAAACATCATAGATTTTATTAGATGCAAAAGATTGAAGCGTTAGGCACCTTTTAGCTCAACTTTCATTTAATTTACTGCTTGCTGTACTGTAGTCTAAAGGGAGTGAAAAAATCCTCTCTCTAATTTTTTTTTCCTTTTCATGAGCTGACCAAGGAGATGAAATCTGGGTACTTTAATTACCATTCAGAGCCAAAGGCCTGGCCTTTGATATGGAAATCCCACTTCAACTCCAGCTTGCTGCTGCCTTTCCCTGTCCCCTTCTCCTTCCAATCTCACAACATGAATTTTAAGTAGTCTTGTCAACACCTGACCGTGAAAGCTAACAGAAGCCTGTGCTGCTAACTTGGTGCTGTTGATAGTTTTTGTAATTTTTGTAATTTTTTTTTTTAATTCCACTTTTCCTTAGGAGGGAGAGAGTGGGGCTGGGGAGAGTGGGGTGAGGAATTGGACAAATCCGTGGAACTACATCTTCTCCTTCCTTGTCCACACGTGTCCTGGCCCAGCTCGTGCAGCAGCTCACATGAAAGGGTGAAAGGAAGGAGAAGCAGGAGGGGCAGGGGGGAACGGATGAAAGCTGTCATGTACAGTTACCCTGTTATTGTCATCTGCCTGCTGCATGACTCCCAGCTTTGCTATAATTATTAATTGCACTTGTCAACTGTCATTAATTCCTCTTTAGCATCCCTGTCTTGGAGTAATTAGACAGAACAGCCTCACTGCACTCATTGTTTTGAGAGGCCCCTGAAAGAGCCCAACGGGGCTGTGGAGACACAGCCATCATTAATACAATGGAGCACCTCAGCATTAACCCTTTCCAAGGGTGCAAACCACGAGCTGATGGCTCTCCCACCCTGGGAGCCCCATTTGCTGAATGCCCCCTTCCCCTGTTCCTTGGGAGGGGTTCCCATCCAGGAGCACCTGCAGGCTCCAGGTGTGTCACTCCCCACTGGAGGGGATGCAAGGAGGCCGAATTTTCTGAGGGGCTCAGCACCCCCAGCTCCATCACAACCTTCTGCTGGACTCTTGGAGGAAGGCACAAAACACCAGACTTTATAAAAAGTTGTGGTGTTGAGTCCCCAGGAGGAGGTGAGAGATGAGAATTTGACCCCAAGTTCTCAGAAGGCATATTATATTATATTATATTATATTATATTATATTATATTATATTATATTATATTATATTATATTATATTATATTATATTATATTATATTATATTATATTATATATTATATATTATATCACACCTTATATTATATATTATATTTTCTATATCATATATTATATATTATATATTTATTATATCTTATATATTTATTACACATATATTATATATTATATATTATATATTATATATTATATATTGTATCATATTCAAAAACTATACTAAAGAAAGAGAAAGGAGACATCAGAAGGCTAGAAAAGAATGAATAATAAAAACCTGTAACTGACCAGAGTCCTGACACAGTTGGACCATGACTGGTCATTAAATTAAACCAATTCTCATGCTGGGTAAGCAATTCTCCAAATCACATTCCAAAGCAGCAAAGCAGGGAGAAGCTGAAGCTTCCTGGCTTCCCAGGAGAAGAAATCCTGGTGAAGGGATTTTACATAAAATATCACGGTGACAAAAAGTCACCTTTACCTCTTTCCCCAGAGTTTAGGGAGGCTGAGCAGAAATCAGCTGTGGGATGTCAGTGCCCTTTGATGCTCCTGTGGGATGTCAGTGCCCTTTGATGCTCCTGTGGGATGTCAGTGCCTTTGATGCTCCTGTGTGGGATGTCAGTGCCTTTGATGCTCCTCTCCCCCTCACCTGAGGACAGGGACTCAGAACACTTATTTTGGCTGCCCTGCTGAGATGTCCAAGCCCAGCTTTGCAGTCTCTGCCCCCAGTAACCCTCCCATGCCCACCACGCACTCCCAGCATCCTGAATCCCCCGAGGCAGAGATCCCTGTGCTCCTGCACAGGTGTAGGAGATGTCCCCAGCCCTCCTCACACCTGCCCTGGATCTGGTGGCCACAGGAGCCTGGCAGGGAGTGGGCTCTGCTCCCTCCCAGGGTGCAAGGGATGAAAACTCAGGGATGTGGGGAAGGGACAGCAGGAAGGCTCCGTTAGGAGGCTGCTGAGCAAAGAACAAACAAATGGGCTGATACTCTGTTTGTATCACCAGCCTTGGGAACAAAGCTGCACTTCCCATTGGTCATGCCAAGCTGCTTCTGGGCAGCAAATAAAAAGGAGGGAAGGAAAAAAACCATTCCTTTATTTAACTTGAATTTACTCTGTATAAATGGTCATTGAAAAAACCCCAAACAAACAAGGAGGAACTAGAACAACCTGTTGCTGCAACAAGCAAAATATCTCTGCAGCTCAACTCTGAGTTTTCTGCTTGGGTTTACCAAACTCTTTCTCTGCAGCTCATCCACTCTCTCCCCTCATCTTTTTAATTGTAATGCTGGAATTCAAGTTTTAATACAAAAAAGAGAAGCCAGCAAGGCAGGAGCCAGCCTTGATTTCACTGTCACTTGGGAACACTCCAAGGAGCTCCTGGGCCACTGGCCAGACTGTCTGGGCTAGGGAGGACCAACTGCCCAGCCTCTCCTCCAGTCCCACAGCTGGGAGCAGAGGGAGCTCAGATATTTTTTCCCCTTCCAAAAATTCCAGGAGAGACTCCTATTCACCCTAGGCGAGCAATTTTGCCAAACTTGGTCACACCAAAAAAAGGCCTTCAGCAGCAGCATGCCTTGAATGATGTATTTGAAGTAAAACTACATATTCCTGGTTCAAAATCAGAACCCAGACTGCTGAAAATAAAAGAAACTTTCTTCAGCCTGTTAACTTAAGGGCAACAAGAGACCTTTGTGAAAAGGGGTTTTTTCCCATTAAATTTTGCCTATCTTTTCAATGCTTACCCAACTGAGATCAAAGCCACAAATTAATGAAGCAAATATACTCTAAACCAGCGTTTCAAAGTCATAAAATGTTAAAGAACTTTATTCAGAGCTTCAGCTTCTTTGGATCTGGCTTAGTAGCTTGTGACTTACTGAAATAACAGAGAGCTTTGTATAAAGCCATGTGGAATGTATTTATAGTACATATAGAACCAGAAAAATATTTCATAAGCATATGCATCAGATTTTTGGCACTGTGCACCCTGCATCAGAAATAAGAATTTGGCCACAGACCTAATCAGAAAACACTTATTCACTTTTCTCTATTGTGGCTGCAGTCAACCACTGTAAAAATTAGAGCAATTTTTTCAAAACAGGGCCCAGTTCAGCTGCATGCTAAGTACCATCACTGATTATATTCCTTCTGCATTTTTCCAAGATGGATTTCAGTGTCCCCCAAAACTGGCTCTGCCTTGTATAACAACAAGATTCGACAGCCAGATCTCATTGTTACCTGATTAGTGAGAAACTCTGTTAAATCACCTCCAAATTGCTCACAAGGCTACATTTCTCTAAAGGTCAACGTGAACACAGCACACACACATTATTACAGATTTCTGAGTGGTGCTGATTCCTCAAGGAAATGAAGCAGTTCTATTCCCTTTGCTAAGAGCAGCTGTTTGTGTCACCTTGTCCCAGGATGTGCTCTGGGGGCTCTGTGCTGACCCAGCCCAGCTGAGGGCAGGGAGGTGCCCAGGATGGGGCTGGCTGAGCCCCTGATGACCCCAGGGCTTCAGAGGGATCTGCTGAGACCTTTCTGTGGCTCAGCCAGGAGCTCTGGCTAACTCAAGGGCACAAGAGGTGGCTAAGAGCCATGTCAGAGTGAATTCATGTGTTTTCTGTGGTGAGCTTCTGCCACCAGCACATTTGGAGGCACGGCTGGGAAGTTTGGCCAGTTAGAAAGTACAACTGAGCAAGCAGCTCTTTATCAAACAGATTCAGCTCCAAACCCATGCACAATGACCCCTGTACCTGGGGGATTCCAAACCCACACAATGACCCCTGTACCTGGGGGATTCCAAACCCATGCACAATGACCCCTGTACCTGGGGGATTCCAAACCCACACCATGACCCCTGTACCTGGGGGATTCCCAAATATCCCAGCCCATGCCTTCTCCTCCCTCTCCTTTCCAGGCCATGCTGGATGAAAAAGCAATTAACAGGAGCACAGAACACCCAACCAGCACACAGCCCTAAAAGCACAACATCACCACAGATAACAAATTCTGTTCCACAGCCTCTCCCATGAAGGGTGTTCAAGTGATGATTAACCAACGAGCCAAGTGCTCAGCTGCAATCTCAGCCCGTTCTCAACAGCTTTTGCTCAAGGCACACCAGGGCAGAGGATTAAAAAGCCCCTCCCAAATGGATTAAAAACCCCTTTAAATGACCATCTCCCAGGTCATTATGGCAATAAATATATTTCTATATGCACACATATATATTACATATATAAAGAAAGGGAAAAAAGCCCTCAGACAATCCCTCTCTAGAGGATTACTTCAACACTTTTGACTTCAGAGAGATTGAAACTGATTCTCCTAAGCAAGCAGCTTTAACCCAAATCAGAACTCACCTCTTCACCAATCAGAAAGAAGCTTTTTCAGAAACTTATACTTCCTAATAGTTATATGGGCCTTAATCCTCTTGGAAACAGTTTTAAGTCATTATTCCAGGAGTTATTAGGTTGGAAAACAGCTTCTAGGCAAATGATGCTATTCACAAACCTTTTACACCAGAAATAATGGTTGGATTATTTCTGCCTCAAAAGTAGTCTTGAGGTCTGATTTCTGATTTTCTTTATATCTGATGCTCCTGAGGACAAAAAAAAAAAAAAAAGGAAACACAGCCCCTTGCACATTCCAATCATAATGGAAATTTTAAATATGTAGAACTAATTTTATAAAGATTATAATGGCAGCATTCAGAGCAAGTTTGAATTATAAGCAGAAGTAAAAAATAAAAAAGTTTTAAAAATAAAATATAAAAAAATAAAAAATTCTGGCTTCCAGTGCAGTACCTCCCACCCTCAATAGTTTCCTTCTTGCCTTTAAAAAAAATGATGTATCATATGGATTTTCAGTAATAGAGAATTCAGCCCCAAAGGTGTTTTATTTCCAAAAGGCTCTCCTGATCAGCTGGCTGCTTCTCCATTTTATAGTGAAAGTCAAATGTATCAACACTAAAAAGCACCAAAAACCACCAAATAACCAGCGCCCCCAAACACACAATAACAAGTCCAAACCATTTCAATTCATCTGTGCTGTACTGCAAACTTGGATTTCTTCAAGCAGATCAAATACTGACATTTCCATGGCAATTATTGCCTGAATAGGAACTTCAGGATTTACCCCATCCCTTTTCCATACAGCTGTATATGCATGTGAAATACCCATAATCTTCCTTTTCTCAAAGAAAATAATTGAACTATTAACTTCAACCTCTACCTGGTTAAAACCAGTTATTAGTAATTTTTCACCCGTTAATTTTACCCCAAAGATGAATTTCTATTCTTTGCTGAAAAGGGGGTCATAGTGGAAGATCAAACCCCAACAGCACAAAAAGAGCAGCAGCATCTCTGACTAAATTCTTCACTGAAGAAGTGATACCACTTGGCCAAAGGATTATGTGGCATCACTTTCTGAAGTGTATTAAAAATGTATTAATTTTTCTATATAACAACTTCATCATCATTGCTCAGGAGAAATCCCTAAACCTACAGCAAAGGCCTTCTGAGGTAAACCCAAGCTAAAGAGACATAAGGTAATTAAAATAAAAGAAAAAGAATTGTTGTATTTGTTCTCCTTAGTTATATTAAGAATAAAAACCCAAAACTAATGTAATAATGTATCCCAGCAGTTCAAATCTTCTAATTTATGTAGAATGGATTATTACTTAGACAATCTGACCCTGGGCAAAACTTCCTCAGTTGAGAAGATTTACAATCTAATTATGCAGGAAGTTCTGCTGAGACAGTTTGGGTGCAATGGCCTTCTATTGCATTAGCTGAGCTAAAATTGCTGCTCCTTCACTTGCTTGGGCTTCCAAGTGCTCAGATGAAAACAGAAAAATCGTGTCCTTCCTTTCCCCTCAGCCTTTCTCAGCATTTCTGTGTGCACAGGCACTGCTCTCCACTGCACAGCACAGAGGGCTGGGGCTGTGAAATCCAGCTCCAAGTTGCCTTTCAGGCTTTTGCTCTGGCCCCTGTTCAGTGAAATGACTTCAAAAAGGACCATCAAAGTGCTCCCCATAATTTTTACAATGATAGTTGCTGGGTTGTTGCTCCCCTCCCCTATTGCAAAAGCCCCTGGAGCTGAAGTCTGTTCCTGTACACTTGTTTCTTCATCCTGCACACACACAAAACTAGTTTATTTTTGTAGGGTGGCTCCAAGATGTTTTGCTGCTGTCTCAGACACCTGAATATTTTTAGCAATCTATATCATTAGATTTAAGAAAAAAAAAACAAGTTCCTCAACACATACAGAAATAGCAAGAGCTTTGTAAGCCTGCAGAGGAAACGATGGGAAATTTGGGGCTAACAGAATGGGAATTCTTTTCTCCTGTAGCTGTTTTCCAGTGTACCAATACAGCTGAACATACAGACATGTCCTCCATTAACACAGACAGAGAAATCAGTGCCTTTCTTTCCTTACAGGAAGTGTTTTGATTTCAAAAGGTCAGTGGATCATATCACAGCCTCTGACCTTGATGATTACCATGTGCAGTAATGCACATTTTTATCTACAGGTGGCAGACCTTTGAAAATCAGCTTCAAATTCATTAGACATTTTTGTTGATACCACCGCCCACATTCAAAAGTAAGAATCTGCAGCATAGAGTTCTAATTAATGCTGTTCAATTTAGAGGACAGATTTGTCAACAAAGTGGCTCAATTCTCAAAGGCTAGTGACCCCTCTCAGAATGAGGCCTTAAAAAAAGAAAAATCATTTTTAAAAATTAGTTGCTCAGTACATAGCAAGCTTTTATTATTTAAAAATCATTCAGCAACTCAGCAAAAGATTTTTTTTTTCTGTATAATAGAAGTTTCACTTCCTTGTTTATTAAGCGCTGCCTGGCAAATTAGTGATTTCTTCTTTGATAAGCTTATTTAGAAGAGGAAAAGATGAGAATGTCACAACTGACTTCTGGCATTTAGAAAGATATAAGTGAATGGTACAACTTCCCCAGATCTGAATCAATCATGTTAAAATACCATGACTTAGGCTGTCATCTCAGATGTGTGTCTAAGGCCTCACCACCGAGCAGAAAAACATCGATTCACACCATAATATTATCAATCATTCACATAATACTGCATTCAAATTTAATTAGGAATTTTTTTTCTTCTGAAAAACAACAGTAGCATAGCCCTCTGCATGTGGACAAAACCCTACTGAAATCAAGCAGGCTGTCTCTGGGTTTTAGCTTAGTCAGGCCTAAAGTCTCAGCTGCACAGCTCCCTCTCGTTTCCAGCCAGGAAAAGTGGATGTGTCACCTGTCACCAGGGCTGCATTTCCAACCCTGATGTTTCAGCGAGTGCCACTGATGGTACAGAAACAAGAGAGCAACCTGGTCAAAGGCAGGTGACACCCACCCCATGGCAGAGCCATCACACAGCAATGCCAGCCTCAGCTCCACAATGACAAGGGTAAAAATGAGGCTACCCAAGGGAAGGGCTTGTCTTTGAAACCCTAAAACCCTTTGAAGCTTGCCTTTGAAACCCTCATTCTGCCAGCATTTACTCCTCATGGAAATCAGAGTAAGCACAAGAACTGCTTCAGGATTGTTGCCCCTAAACTGAAGAGCCAAACAGGGTGAGGTGACACAATGCAGTCACATTTTGGATGAAGGGTCCCTCCAGGTGCACAGCACCCCAAAATACATGTGCCAAATACAAACCAAAAATGTGTCCAAAATGCCCTCGTGACATAGGGCAAGCACATTTTATAAGTTTACCAAAGAAGCATAATTAACAAGAATCTTCAATTAGAAGGACAGGTAATGAAGTAATTCCCCCTCTTGGTGCAGCCCCTCTGAAGCCCCCCTCCTTGCTGGTTATGTCTCATTACATCAGAAAGGTCTTGGGAAGGTGTCTTGTCCTTGATTCCCACAAGAAGTAAGATTAGAACAGGTCCTCAGGAATTTGTCTGTCTAATAGGAAAAGTGCTGAAGTTAGAAAACTATCTAACTGTATAACAACAGTCTGCAGAGCTACAAATATATGTGAAAAATATAGAAAAGCAAAAATCATTTTGGCATCAGGATCAACAGACACAAGAACTGCTGGGATTATCTGCAACTGAGTCTCCTGCCAGGCCAACAGCATTTAACCAGATTTAACCCATCCAGTCTCCCTAATGACAAGAAACACCATATTTGTTTAAATTTACTACTTGGGATGTAGATATTTACACAGCAACACTACTAAAATATTGCACATATATCCACAAAACCAAAAAACCCAACAAAACCAACAAAACAAAACAACAATCCAACCCCAAAACTCCTCCATAGTTATCTTACTGAATGTTTTGAATAAATTGAAATACAATTGCAAAGTTGAATGAGTTACAGCAAGTACAGACAAATTTCAAACACTGGCACTGAGCACACACAGCCTGGAGAATGGTTATTTACTGGCTGGCAGCCCCACTGCTCCCCCTCCTCCCCAGCCCAAGAGTGGCTGAGACAACTGAGCACACACTGATGTCTTTTGTGGTAACCCAGTCACCTTCTCCTCTTCCTCCCCAAGCTCTTCCTTCACACCACACTCTTCCTGCCTGCCAGAATAATTGCTCTGTGTCTTTACAAGGCTTTGTTTCCCTACCCAGTGCAGAGGAGCTGGGGTTATTTTCAGTCTTGGGAAGCTTGTAAACAGGATCAAACAGGAACCCGGGCATCAGCAAGAGGAAGGCTAGAAAAATAAAAGCAAATGCATATCAACAATTTTATTTTAAAAAGAAAATACATCCAAAACATGAAACAAAAGCCTGGGCTCTGCTAGACATCCCCCTCCCCACTCCTTTTTATTTAGTTCTTTATTTAGTTCATGAACTCTTTTTTGCAGAACAGAGGCTGGTGTAAATTAATGTGTGACCCAACACACATCACGTGGGAAAGCTGCCATAGAAATATGGAATGGCAAAAAGAAAAAAAGTAGACATTATTAGAACTAAAGAAGCACCTCTTATCATGATAAATCAATACCAAGATTGAACCAGGAGACAGCTGTGACTCCACATCCCTGTTTCTCTGGAGTGCTGGAGCAGCTCAGTGCAGAGTGCCTGACGTGCCTGCACAGCCAGCAGTGCCAGGCTGGGAGCAGGGGGTCCTGGGCATCTGCTCCTGCTCCCAGCTGCCCCTCTGGGAGTAGCTGGGTCACTCACACCTTACTCCATGACTTACACACTGCCCTGAGGCTCCTGAGCTGCCCCTCTGGGACTAGCTGGGTCACTCACACCTTACTCCATCACTCACACACTGCCCTGAGGCTCCTGAGCTGCCCCTCTGGGACTAGCTGGGTCACTCACACCTTACTCCATCACTTACACACTGCCCTGAGGCTCCTGAGCTGCCCCTCTGGGAGTAGCTGGGTCACTCACACCTTACTCCATCACTCACACACTGCCCTGAGGCTCCTGAGCTGCCCCTGACCTTGCTGCAGGGGGGACAGAGCAGCATCTCCCCAAGAGCAGCCCCGGGCTTCAGGGACTGCCCAAAGCCTGCTGCACCTGCACAGCTCAGACCCTCTCTGAGCACCTCACACCTCTCTGGGCACCTCCTGCAGCTGTGGCTGCAGTTTGGGGTTTGGGTCACCCCAAATCTTCAGCAGGGACAGGGGAAGTGCAGCAGAAAGTGGCACAAGGTGTGCACAGGTAGGATGCATAACTGGAATAAGCATAAGTCTGAGCTTGTGCTGGGATACCCTGTGCTCACACAGGCCAAAGTTCATCTCACATTGGAGTGGTTGTCCTTCTAGCCAGGTTTGGCATCCCTAAGGTTCATTACAGTGTATTATTATCAAACTAGTCTGAAATAGATGTATGAATACCAACAGGAATTTCTTTTATTTTTCAACTACAAAACACACACAACCAAACCCTGAAATCAACATCCTTAATATAGAAATCCAGGAGGTTTTTCCTACTGGTTTAACTTGACAGAATTGCTTTTCTAGCCTAGAGCTCAGAGAGCTCCAGCAAAAGCAGCAGCATGTAAGACCCACCAAGATCAGGCTGGTGCATGAAGGTTGAAAAGCCAACCATCCCTGGCTCCCTACTGAGCTCCCAATGCAGGCAGACTCGGTGAAGACAAACCTCCATTTCCTATATCATTTTTGAGCAATCAGATGAACAAACAGAAATGTGTCCTCAGTATATTTTGTATAGAAATTTCCTCAGTCATGAATTTCTGCTCTTAGAACGATGACTATCTCTAAAATCTGTGCTGAAAAAAGAGGGGGGAAAGCCTTTCCTCAACGAAGATAAGTTGTTAAAATTTCCTCCTACCAAGATAAGTCAAGTTTTGTGGGATCTATTAGCCTACCTGTTCACCAGCATCACAGAGAACTGAAATACACAAATCTCTTAACTCTTATTAGTTGGTTATCAAAATAGCCATTAATTAACTAAACAGCACCATATAAAACCTGTCCTTTATCTTCCTTCCCTGACCCACACATTATCAACACAGCAAACACGGACCACGAGCTGAGAAAAGAGCAAGCCCTGCTCAATTCACCCCTAATTAGGATGAACCCCCAGGACAAAACAGGTCACAGGACAATCAGAACAGTAACACTTCTTTACAGAATATTCCCCATTATGTTTTCAGCCTTTCCCAGCACCCTGGAACCGAGTGCTGGCCCTGACCTCCTCGTGTCAGCAGAATACAAGGAAAAGGAACACTCATTTTGCTCTTTCTCTTGTTTGCTGCCACCAACTTTGAGCAGTGATACTTGCTTGTCCTTGTCCTGGCTCCTCCCTTAACAAACTCTAACAAAACTTATGATTCTCCATGACCATCAATATTTCTGGGTTTTTGAAGAGGCTTTTCTTTCTAAATTCTCTGCACTTAGCAGTTATCTTCCACAATCTGGGCAGGCACAGGTACAAAATAAAACAAAACAAACCCAGCAACATTAACCATCACCACCACCTGAATTTTAATCTCAGTTGTATCTGGGTTAGTTTACAACTAACTAACAAAAAAAATAGAGAGAAAAAAAAGGAAAAAAAGAGAGAAAAAACCCTCAAAAAGCAATAAAACCTATTGACTTTGCTCTTACAGCCCAGCCACAGGAACAGGTTGGTGACCCCCAGTTTATTCCCATACAGATTTAAGCATTTTCTTCCTGGTAATTTTATCTACATACAACTTTCTAGCTGGTGTCAAGCAGCCTCAAAAGGGTTTTTGTGACTGTTAGAAAGACAAAGCAAAACTCAGGCTAACAACTGCCTACAAGCTTTGAAGGAAATGAGATGATTTTTTTTTCAGGAGCAGAGCTGGAAATATCTGTATGGAAAAAGACCCTTTGAAAAAAAATCAGATTTACTTGGACTAAGCAAACTTTAGTTAGTTAGTTAGTTGAAGTAAAAATAAAAATGTGTTTTTAAAGATAAAAACCCACCTGATTCAACTGTTTATTAACAATGCAATGAAGCAATCACCAAATATTAACAGGGACTGCTGAAATTGTGGTTCTTGGCTACAGCCTTGAGTGGAGAGACAGAACCAGTAAAAAGGGCCTGGTGCCATGGGAAATAACCTACAGCCTCCTCTGCAATTCAGCTCACTTTCATATTTACTGCAGTTTCCATAGGATGGGCCTAAGAAAAATTCTGCTTTTAAACTATTTCTTTGACTGTATTTCCATAACTGGTCCTACAATATTTTTGTTTCTACAGCAACATGGTTGGGAATCATTATTTGGGAGGACTGGGAGTGCCCCATTGCAGAGGCAGGCAACAGCTCCATGTACAGGATATAAAATAACCCTTTCCAAAAAATCCTAATAGGAGAAAATCTTAGGTATAAAAATCCTGAACTGCAGCACACACCCTTACAAAGACTTTTACAACATGAGAGAAAGTGATACACAATATAGCAAATAATATCTCCTAGAGTCAGTTTGATGTGTCATATTATATTTGTGTTATATTTATATTGTAAATATAAATTAATTAGACCTAATTTGTATTATGTTTGTATTATATTTATATTTAAATAAAGTATTTTTATTTAAATGTTGCCCAAATTTTAAGAGGGGTGAAATCACAGCAAGAGCCTTGAGTAGACCAAAGTGCTGCCTCTGACCACAACTCCCCACTTTCATCTCCACACAGCCCTGCCTGGAAAAGCTCCCACTATCTCCAATTCCTTTGTTCCTGGTCTCTTTTCTACTGAGGCCACCAGGAAGATGACACAGAGTGACAAACACTGTGGTGACTTTTCTCTGATGATGGCATTAGCTTGGGTTATATTTTTAGGAAGCAAAGAGAGCAAAGCCCCAAAATTACTCTAGCAATTACTCTGCTGGATATTTCTCAGGGATAAAAATAAAATTTAAAAATCAAACCATCAGCCAAGCACACATTTTGCACAGAAAATGCAACATTTTCCAGCAACTGTGACTCACTGCTCACCACATTTCACCTGGTGGTTAAAACTCCACTCAGCTGTGCATCACAGACAGTGAGAGAAACAGGGAAACATGAGGTTTTGTGCATCCACTTTCATTTTCACAACAACTCCTCGAGGCTTACAGCTGTTAGGTTTTAACTCTTCAACTCTTAAATCTGCCCATTAAAGCTTGGGATGAATTAGTCAAGTGTTGTAGAGAAAACTCTGTTGCTGCAACTCCTGCAGGTGAGATCTTCTGTACCTAGCAAATTCTTCTTCACTCTTAAAAAAGGAATGCATAAAAGAAAAAAGCATAAATGCTTTTGAAGATCTGCTGTCTTCAGACAATCTCCCCATTTCAGACACTGAGTTCTCATTTCACAAGCCAAAAATCCAATCCACATTCTGGCCCTTCAGAACACTGCTTTTGACATGCCCTAGGAAGAATCACAGGCTGGCTCTGTGCTTTTCCCACTCCAAATCAGTGAAAACTATTCTTAACAGAGTGGGCTTGGGAGTCGTTTTAGGATTGGGTTTTTTGGTAGTTGTTTTGTTATTTTTTCATTGTATTTTTTTATATTTTTGGGGTTTTTTTATTATTTTTGGTTGTTTGTTTAGCTATTTTACTTATGTTTCAAATAATTTTTGTTCTAGAAAAACACCAGGTGGCTTGTGCAAGACTACCTCCACAGTACCTACCTGTTCCTGTAAGAGCAAAGTCAGTAGGTTTTATTGCTTTTTGGGGTTTTTTTCCCTCTTATTTCTTTTTTTCTCTCTAGTTTTTTTTTTTAATCTATTTGCCAAGCAGAGTCATTTATCCCCTATTAGATAAAGTATAATAGACTGTACCAAAAGGGTCACTGGCCTTCCATTTAATGATATTGCCAGCACCAATCTCCATTTTCCCGACAGTGTCCCTCAACACAGAATAAATGGCTGATCTCTTCACAATAACAGCTGATTTCTCTTTATTAAGCTAAAAAGGTCACCATTTTCTACGGCTGGGCCGCCCTGCACTATTGATAATTTTATGCATAAACAAATGGCAAATTTGTGCCACATAAATATGCATTAGCAATTACTTTTTCCTCGGGCAACGCTCGCCGCATGCAAATGTGTCCCTCACAGGGCCTGGTGGCTTTTGTTTTAGCTCTTGAACAGCCAAACAAAAGAGCACAATAAACAGTTTAAAAATCGCCAATCAATAGGAAATGCAAATGCAAAGGTAAATGGCAGGAAACTTGCCCAAACAAATAAAACTAAATTTAAAAAAAAATAAAAAAAGCCAAACAAAAATCACGCAAAGAAATACAGAAATAAATGGAAAGGACTCTCTCTTTCTCCTCACTCTCTATCTACAACTCTGTTTTATTTCTTTTTGAAAGAGACATGGCTAAGGTACTTTTTGCACTGAACCCAAAAATGTCCACATGGGCTGGATATGTTTTAGGCTGGACCCTAAAAACACTGGCAGGCAAAAGAGGCAAAAGAAGGATGTCTGCAAAAATTCATAGTGGATCCATGGCTTAGCTTCTCCTGGCTGCAAATTTCCATTAAAGATCTTTAAAGAAACGCTACATTGGAAGGAACCACTGAAAAAAGCTTCAACATCTTCTGCAAATAGAGATTTGGGATTTTATTACTGGGGAAGTGCCCAGAAAATACCAAGCTATCTGTAACTACACAGACATCTGTAGTGACTGCCTAATAAATGTTGGCACTTGAGAAAGTTGAACTACATATAATTTCCCTTACCCCAGGGACAGAAAGCTTGATTTTCCCTTGTCTGATCCTTGGAGTGCTCAATTCCGACAGCAAGTCAGAGTTGTGTGGAAGGGGCAGGAGAGAGGGAAAACATCAGAGCCAGACACTAAATTGGTATGACCACAGAAAAGCAAAGCTGACAATTTTAGGAGAGCTGATGATTCCTTTGAATTTTCCCCTTCTGCAGAGGACAGAGTGTGACACATGCAGTGATCATTGCTGTGTGTGGGAGCCCAGCTCAGGGGTGCAGGAACACACATTGAGCACAAACCTCTGCTCCATGACCCAGCCAGCAGAGCTGCTCTCTCCACACAGCTGCTGAGGCAGAAACTTGATTTTCATGGCTGGGATGGGGAAATGGAAAGGCATGAGGGATAGCCAGCAGTGTGAGCTGCACCTCAATCTACAAATGTTTATGAAGAAGTCAAACTTAAAATATGTAGGCTTGCCTTCTGGTCTTAAAAAAAAAAAGGCACCAAAAAAAACCCCAAAAACAAAACAGAAAACCCCCCCAAAAAATCCCCAAAAAACAACAACAAAAAAACCCCCAAACACCAAAACAAAAAACAAACAAAACCAAACCAAACCAAAAACCCACCAAAACCAACCAACCAAAAAAATTTTTAAAAAAACCCAAAAAAACCACTAAACCCAAAAAACCCAACAAAACAAACAAAAAACCCCAACAAAATCCACCAAAACACCAAAAAAACTCCCAAACCCCAAGAAACCCCCAAACGCCCCAACACATCAAACCTAAAATATAATTTAGTTCAACAGAAATTGAAGACTAATCATGTGCTTCAAGTGTTTCCCATATAGGGCACATCATATAGGTAACCCACATACACAAATTTGTCTGATGTTACTGTCCAAAGGTTTTATTTTTAGCAAATGGGAATGTTCCTGTCAATGTAAGCACTCAGCAGCAATCCTACGTCTTTCCCACCCAATCAGCTGTCATGGAATGACAATTTCACAGAATTCATTTCCATGAATTATACTAAAAATCAACAAGCTGATAAATATAATTTTTTTGCCAGTTAATTCAGTTCATTTCTTGCCTTTCACTTCTCCTGGTTTTGGCTTGGATGATTTTGTAACACCACTTTACAACAGGACTTTTGATCCTGATAGAACCTGATAAAGTGTTAAAGGCTATGGTGGCAGTGGTAATTTTTTTTAAATTATTCTCTTTCTAAGAGCACTTCTACACATGGTCCAGTACAGGAGAAGCTGCACCAAGCACAGGACAAGACATGCCCTCCAAAAAGAAATTCCTCATTTTAGGCTTTTAGCCAAGAGCACTCCCACACCAGTAACACATTTCAGCCACAAATCCACGACTTGCAGCTTCTGTAAATGGTGATAAGATGATCAATTCAACAGAGTGCATATGTGAGATGTACAGAAATGCCCTTTTGCCATCAGCCTTCCTTGGCTCTGCTTTTTCCCTCATCGTGCACCAAGAAAAAAAAATATATTGATTATAGCACCTTGTGCTTTGGGAAAGTCAAGGCTCACCCAAAAACTGCATCCCCATCAAAGGGAGCATCCTCAGTGACAACACTCTGCCCTCTCCAGCTGGCCTTGGAGCTGCTCCTCAGACATGCCAATGCTGTCCAGGGGCACCCACCTGCCAGCTCACTGCAAATCCCAAAGACTTCAGAAATGACATCTTGCAGAAATTTGCATGCCACTTTGTTAAGCTGAACGTGATTGAAAGACCCGTGGTTATACACAAAGTTCTCCTGAGGTCATCAAGAGAGTGGGAAAAGGCATCAGCAGGTATGCTAAGGCAAGATCAAATAAATTGTTTAAATGTCACTGCAAAGGTAGTTCTCACGAATGTCTCTGTGGCCAGACTACTGCCATTAACACACTTAGAAAGTCTGTAATAGGAAGGAAATTATTACTACATAAAATATTCCTACAAAGAGAGACTGCTGCAGAATTGAAATGAAAAGATGTAGCTCAATCTGTTAATGCCCATCCCACATGTGTGAATGTGATGAGCAGTGGAGAATGAAATGCCTGTTAAATCTCTGCTAACAAGGGTATTTTAAATAGTATACATGGGTCCTTCTGTATTGCTTCCATGTCTTAACAAAACTTGATAGGGTTATCCGTGTTAAACCCCAAAAGTAGCAGTAGCACTATCAAAACAAGACCTCCAAAGAGCAAACCCAGAGATGGCCATTTTCTACAACGGTGGGTGGAGTTGTTTTTGTGAGAAGGATGCAGCTCAAGAGAGTGAGAGAGGAATAGAGAAGAAACTATTTTTGTCAAATTCGAGCTCTCCAGCTCTCTCTCCCAACGATTTCAGCTTCTACTCTTGTTGTCTAGCCCCCATTTTCAACAACAGTTATTGTCACTAGTGGGTAAAAGAAGTTTTTCTTAAAAAAAAAAAAAGACAGAAATGAGCACTCACAACTACAATCTTCATAGAAACATGCTTTTAATATCAAAGATTGCAATTTATTTTTTGTTAAACAGCTTTCCTGGAAATGTTTAAAGTTAAAGCTTTCTGGCAAGAGTGAGTTTCTTTTAGAACTTTAATAATGCACAGAGCTGTCATTGATAGTGTCCAAATACTTATTGTGTATATTTTTATATGGTTACATACTTGGAAAAAAGATAACGAGATGACAATGCAGATGCTGACACATCTGCATGCCAGGCCTTCAGAATTGAGCCACATGCCAACTCTTCCCTTGATGCCAGGTTATTAGATCATTACACACATGCACACACACACCTGAGGATACCCAAAAGCAACGAATTTCAAGCATTACAGACAAATCCTACCTCCTCCCCCCTCCCAGACTAGGTATTAGCACTTCAAGATGTGTCCCCCTAATGCAGCTACAGCCCTCCTCTTTGATGCTCCATTCTTCTCCCTTCACTTCATTGCTTTCAGTTGTTTTGAATTGGGAAACATCAAAAACTGCCAGCAAGAATTTAGAGAGAATTAGTATCAGAAAATTTGTGGGTTTTTTTAATTAAAGAAAATATGATGGTTTTGTTCTCCAAATCTTCCCCTTCCACTTTTCTCTCCACCCAAAGAATAATCAAAATGTGCTTCTGCAATCAATCCATGTCAGAAAAGTAAGCTGGATTTCTTCTCTTTCCTTCATATTCCCTACCAGTAATAGCTCCATGATTAAGACTCAGCTGACAGTTCTCATGCCACTGAAGTTGAAAAAAATCCAGCTCACTCCTCCAGGAGCTGAATTGGTCCTGCAGGGAGGGGAGATAAACACATCTGAGCGGGAGGCACCAGAGCACCCATCCCAGGCAACCACAGCCTCCCAGCAGAGAGCAGATTTAAGTATTCCACTCAAAATAGTAGGGAAAAATTTCTGAAGGTTTCCATATGAACCCGGCAGCATTGACCAAGCGCATCCATCTGTTCGCTTTCGTGTGCGCAATATGCACGCTGCCAGGATGGGCCCTGTGCTGGGGCAGGGCCCTGGGACTGCAATTACATCTGCCACTTCCCTGCTTTACAGCAGCCTCAGCAGCAAAGCAGCAATTGCCTTTTTTTTTTTTTTTTAAAGCCTCAAAATAGCATCCTGAGGAAACACACGAGAAAATGACTATTTCCACATTTCCTCCCTTTTCTACCTGATGACTTTGCCTCAGTACCTAATATTAATATCAAATGGGATGTTCTGAGCTGAGAAACATGGAAGCATTTCAAGAAAGCTTTTTTAGTGTCTCATTTCCATCTCCTTAGCTCAGAAGGGACTATTTCATAAGCAAATCTGAACACCTTCAAGCAACTCATGATGAGAGTATCCCGAATCAAATTAGTTACCTTGCCTCTATTAAACAGGCAAAGCAGCAAATCCTCATCCCTCCCTGCAGAACATAATCACCACTACAACAGGCAGAGCAGAACCTCCAAATATGGCTGCACCTTACATACCCCAAACCTGAATTACAGAATGCAGATTACTTTTCAAAATTTATATTGCTGATAATATTGCTTATTTCAGCTTAGAGTTTGTTTCTTTTCCTGATGCGAGCATGAAAATCTGTTTCCTTGAATGCAAAGCAGTCCTTCTTACTTTAGCAACTGTGGGACATGCAACAAATCAGCACAATAAAAGCAAAGGTAAATTTTGGGTAATTCCCTAAACCTCTGGAGTAGAGGTATTCAAAGGGTTGAATTCCAAATAATTGGTGTTGTTAATGCTCTTTGCTTTTCTCTCTAAATATCCAGCATATCAGCAGGAACCACATCACCACTGATCAAAGCTCTACCACCACCACTGGAAACACCATCTTAGGTGAAACACCATCATCTTAATATATATAACACTATCATCTTAATATATATAGTGAAAATAATATATTATATTTGATTTTGTAATATAATTATATTATAATAATATTTTATTATATATCACATATTAGAATTACAATATATTATGTTTTATTATAGATAAAATATATATTATATCTGATACATTTTATATATAAAATATGTAATAATAAATCATAATATATCCTTATATAAAAATAATATATATGATATTATATATTTTATTATATATAATATATATATAAAATATACATTATGTATATGTACATATGTACATATGTGTGTATATATATGTATATGTATATGTATATATATATATATATATATATATATATATATATATATATATATATATAAGGAAATAAATGCAGCATCTAACACACAAGTACAGGGAGTATAAAACTTGAACAAATGAACTGCTTGGCTTCTTACATTGCCATTCATGACCTGAGCCACACTTTTTTTTTTTTAATCACTCTCACTGATACAGCTTAAATCACTCTTGGATGACCCTGAAATGTTCATGGAGGAAATCATCTCTGGCCCTTTGCAGCCAGCAATGGGAATGCTGCCCTGGGCTGGGGAACAGGGAGCTCTCACTTTACACCCAGGCAGAAAGGACTTGCTGAAAATCCCTGCAACAGGCTGGATGTTCTGCTAGGCTGGGCATGCCACCCTCATTGTGCCAGCCTGCTTTAGGAGCCTCTTCAGCAGCTCCTGTGAGTCACCAGAGCTCCCAGGTTTTGCACTGGGAAGTGCTGCAGAGGCACTGAAATAAATGTCACACCCTTCTGTTTGCTGCCAGATTGCAAAGGCAACTCCATGCAAAGACCTCAAGCACAGCAAAGCACAGAGATTAAAGAAATGGAGTGATGGGCTGGCAGGAGCTGAGCAGAAACAAGTATGGGTGAAGATGAGAAGGACAAAAATTAATGTAGAATATGCCAAGGCTGCCAGAGGCCACTACCCTCACAACTGGGAGTAACAGCTGGATTTCTGACTGACCCAGCCCTCTGCCCACAGAAAGCAGCAGGGCTCTCTAAGTACCTGTAAGGAGCAGCCTCTGATGACCCAAGTGAGAGGGAAAGGGTGGTAAACCTCTACAACATTTTCAGTTTAATACTGTAAAATTCTCTGCTGAAAAAGTATTGAGCCAAAGTGAGCATCCAACAAAACACTGTGCTCTAAGATTTCACCATCATTCCTTATTTAGCTGCTGGAAGCCCAAGCGAAGATTCAGTCTTTGTGCATACATACTGCAATACTCTCTAATGGTATGACCAAATTCCAGTTTTTATAGTAGAGTATCACCCCAGAAGAGCCAGCTCTGGGAAGGAACATGAGTTGCATATTACAAAGTTCTCTGCTGGACCATGAACTCGTTTGTTTTAGGTACTGGACACAAGAAATGAAGGCAGCAGAGATTTGCAAGCCCCAAGGAGGACAGTTCTGCAGGAATCCAAAATCCTGCAGGAAGCCCTTTGTCACCCATGTCCCACTTTGTGACCTGGTGCACCTGAACATAGACTTTGCTGTATCTTGCAGTCAATCAATTTCTTTATTTTAGAGGTATAAACAGCTACAATAAAGTGAAAGCAACATTTTGAGAAGTCAAATCAGCCCCAGCTGCATTTAGAAGCCCATCATAGGAGCTCCCTCCACATCAAATGGAGGCAGGGGTACCTCTGGGGACTGCACAGGGAATTTAATTCCAAGTGAACCCTGCATTTCCTTCTCTCTGCTGACTGAACAGAGGATGAAGCAAGACTCCTCCTCCTCATTTTCATCATGGAGAGCTGACAGAAAAGGCAAAGTGTGGCATTCACATTCTCTGAACAGAGACACAATTCTCTCTCCCAGGATTTTCCTGGGGAAGGCAGTGAGTAGATCAGAGAAGAAGAGAAAACAATTCTTATCTTCACTTGCTGCTCCCATTGTTTGGCACATATGGAATGTGTTATGGAGATTGTTTGCCAAAAAGAGTTTGTTAATTAGATTCTGTTGATGATTATTTAGATTGATTGGCCAATTAGGTCAAAACTGTGTCATGGCTGTCTCCAGACAGTCACAGGCTTTTCTTTGGTACAGTATAGCATCTCTTTAATATAGTATAGTATTGGTGTAATATAGAATAGCTTAATGAAGCATTTATTCAGCATTTGTTCTGAATCAGAGAGTCAGAGCACATTATTCCCTACACTGGGGTCACCCTGCATTGATAGCTAAGGGCCTGTATCCACCTGGGACCAACCTCTCCACTGAAGCCAATCCTTGCACAACTCTGCACCAGGCCAGTGTGGAGCCTGGACTGTCACAGGGCTCTGGCCTTCCCGGTGCACAGCAGCACTCCCTTGGAAAAATGGTAAAAAATACCTTTTTTCTTTCCTCAGGGTTCCCCTAAAACAGGTGGCAAGGGCACAGCTCTGGGTAGCAGAGTTCAGACACTTTCACGTAATCCAGAAACTCCCTAAGGCAGATAAATATTCAGAATTAAGCAGGCTTCAGTGAACTGGATTGCTGCCAGGATTTAGGATGACTGTGGCTATACAGGTAGGATTTGACTGAACTGTTTTCTTCCCCTTCAAAAACTTCCCTCATCTGTAAAGCAGAGTACCACCAAGATAGATGCTGTGAGAATCAATTAACATCCTTACAACATACAGATAACACAGTGATAAGCATCACAGAGGAGGCTATAGGAACTTATTAATTTTCACATCTATTGGTTATACCAACAACATTACAGAATTCCTGTTTTTAAGCTGGAGTTTGACTGTGTACAGAATATGCCTGCCACAGGGACACACAAAAAGGATTAAGAAAATGGAATATCTTCTCATTCTCTCAGCACTGCCATTTCAGTGGTCTGATATGTGATCTTGTAATTAAAGACTGTATCATAATGCATATGCACAAAGGGGCTGAATTAAGGTTGTGCAGGCAAATGTAATTCTGGCATTTCCTATGCTTTGAGAGCCTGACTTGACAATCTTAGTGTTCATTTACCCAGCACTCCTCTATGTAACACCACACATTACACACACGTGTCAGGAGCACCTTCCCATTGCTGCTCACTCCGGTTTTGGGAGATCTTTTCATGGACACACACACACACATTGCAAAGGCAGGACAATACAGAGCCCTGTCCCCTGACCACCTTCCCTCCTGACTCATGCCATTGCTCACTGCCTTTGATTTATTTAACCACAAGAACAACCAAATTCTTTTTTTTTTTTTGCATGTGCTAGTTCAGTTTGGTTTACCCTCGGGGAAAATCACTTTTTCTCCCCTCTTACAGTTTCAATATTTTCTCCACTTGCTGAGCACAGCTTTCATCCCAGCCTTACACAACTCACAGAAAAGGCTCCATCAGGGCACTGTGCTTTTCTCTCTTGCCCTGGCACCGCCTGTTTTGTCTGCCAAGCTCTGGCCTGGCACTGATGCTTGCTTACCCAGCTCCTGGGTTTTGCAGCCTGCCACTGTGTGCCCTCCCAGCCCCTGGAGCACTGATTCCAGCTGGGATCCCTGTAACACACAGGTGATTTTGCCAGCTAAGCCCCAGGGAAGGTGCTTCACTCCCAGACAGAAGATGTGCCAACTCAGTCCACGTGCACCATTTATTCCCCACTCACTGTCCATGGCTCCACATCTTTGTTACTCACTGATACCTTAAACACATCTCTCAGAACAAACCCCAAAACCTCACCTGATCAGCTTTAAACACCCCCACACTGCTGCAGTACACACACACTGTCTGCAGTGAGAACCAGGCATTCTCAGATAAGCTTTTCCTCCAGCCCCATGTGCAAATGCACTGCTTGTCCAGGTTTTTGCATTTGTTCCCTGGTGTACAAACACTGCACTGCTACTGTACCTCGGGAGGCAGGTGAGCCTGCCCTCACTGAGGGAAAATCACCCTGGCTTGCACTAATGATAGCCACAGTGAGCTCCAGGACTGAAATAATGGGAATTTCCTCTTGCACAGCTCCATAAAAACAACGTTGAGCACTCAGACACTAAAATCACCTTGAATCTGAGCTTCCTGAGAGGCAGTTTGCAGTCTCACACAGTTAACAGTCTAGATCCTTTCCTCCTCCTCACACCAGTCTTCTCTCTCAATTTCATAGAATACAACCTACAGTTGTCCTAGAATTTCAGAAAGTGATAATTTTCTGTAGAGGTAGTTTATCTGACATTGGGCCTATAGCACAGGAGGGCACTTGTAGCTTCTAATCATCTCCTCCATCTGTTCACCATAAGCAATGTTGATCTTCAAATTTCACAACCTACACAATCCTGAAGGAGTCTCTTGCTTTCCGGGAGGACAATCTGCTCCTTCCCTCCCCGCTCCCTGCAGCCTGCAGGAGCCTCTCTGCTGTGCACAGGGAGAGGGAGAACATCCCAACCACCCCAAACGACCTCCACAGGCTGGACCAGCCCACCAAAACAGGCAGGAGCTGCAGCTTCCCACTTTGGGGAGGACTTGGAGATGCTTGAGCACATCCAGAGGGGGCAAGGAGGCTGGAGAGGGGCTGGGAGCACAAACCCTGAGAGGAACCCCTGGGGGAGCTGGGGGTGCTCAGCCTGGAGAAAAGGAGACTCAGGGGTGACCTCATTGTATGGCTGACACCTTTCAGCTCCTGAAAGCTGCCTGTGCTCAGCTGGGGCTGGGCTCTTGCTCCAGGTCTGGAGAAAAGGGGGGTTTGGTCTCTGGAGAAAAGGGGGGTTGGTCTCTTTCTCCAGCCTGGAGATTTGTCTGCACTGTTTTTACCTCTTGGCTCCACCAACTACGTAGAAAAAAAATGTGTCAGTGGATCCTCATGGGTCAAAATTGAATTTGGTTAGCAATAGGCTTGCAGACTAGAAGCAACATAGAATATGCATCTCATTATTCTTGCTTCACACACATAGATGTCCACACACTCTATTTAAATGGCTACTAAACCACTTCAGTAGCTATACAAAACAATTCCAAATCAAGCAAATAATTATTAAGATTTCCAGGTTGTCAAAATACCATTTTTTCTTTTGTTTAATATCAAAAGGGCTAAAGTTCAAAACAGGTCAGAGTGGATTTGCTTTTCTGGGGTGTTAATTTTCACAGGGAGCAATGACTGACAGCTCCTTTTGCCTTGGCAGGGTGATCCATGGGTCCACCAGGTTTGTAAACGTGTCCTAAGCAAGGGTTTGTACTGCAGCAACAGGGAAATAATAAGCTAGGCTGAGGCCTAAGCCAAGCTAAGGCCTAAGCCAGGCTCAATGATGAGCCTTAGCTACAAATGAACAGGTTCCTACACAGCAACCTTTCAGTCCTTGATTAGGAAGAGCTGACTGTCATCCTGAGAACAAACATGACATCAATAAAAGCTCCCCAGTGTGGGAATTATCTCCCAAGGACTAGCTGGAATTTCTGATGTTAAGTTTAAAAGACAACGTGGCTTTCACAGTGCCCAGAGGAGGTGACTTAGAGGTGCAGCTGTGGTGGGTCCCAAGTCTCAGCAGTCCTTGCCTCCAGTCCCAGCAATCCTGCAGGGAACACACAAATCTGTGTGTCCTGTGCTCAGCAGAGCCAGGCAGAGATTGTTCACTGCCTTGCCAGGGACCATGCCTTCAACCTGCCAGCTCCAAACACACCCCACTCCAAGAGCAATACATTAAAATGAAAAAAACTTAAACCCCAAGTTTCAACACTCCCTGCTGACTATGCTGTACCACTTGTAAGCTTATCCTCCTTCAATATTTTAATTAATATTAATTAATGCATAGAAAGTATTCCAAGCCTAGTAAAACCCATAACTTAGAAATATTCCAGCAGTGTTAGGCAGAGACCAAGTCCCACTGCAAACACTTGTGCCTCTTCTGCTTTTAATGGCAGAAAACAGAAACAGAAAGAAGCAAATGGCAAGAACTTCAGGTAGAAAAAATGACTTTTCCAATAGGTAAGAGTGTGGGTATTGGAGTGGAAAACAGTAGCAAGACAGAATAAAAGCTCAGAAGTAAATGTGAGAAGGTTGAATGCTGTTGTAGAAGCCAGTGGAAAGCACTCAGCTGTCGTTAACTGTGGTGGGATGTCTCTGTGTGCCAGGGATGCTGGTGGCAATACAATTAATATTCCAGGAACAAAAGCAAAAGGAAGTGGGCTTCAGTGTGGTTTTTAACTCAGGAGCCTGGGGGGAAGGTATTAGTTCAGGCCTGGAACAAATCTCTGGAAATTAATGATAAATCAGACAGAGGGGTCAATGTATTATAAGGGACACATCTAAAGCCATTATTTTATAACAGCTGATGGCAATAGCTGCTCAGGAGGGAAAAAATAAAATGCTGATTTTACAGATATTTGGAGGGGGGGAATTAGCACTCTAGGGAAAAAGGGCAGAAAAGATGGCAGGATACAAAGGTCCACCAAGATTTATTGAAAACCAGAGGGGAAATGTAAGCTAAGGGGAATGAACATTCAGGGCACACAAAACAGACACCACAAAACACAATAATCAGACAGAATATGAACACAGGCTCTATTAAATAAAAATAAAACCAAAATTTTAAAAAAGGCAGCTCACCAAATGACCAAAAGCATCACTGCAGTCCTAGAGTGAAGGTGACAGAGCAAGCAGCCCTGTGATTCCAATGCCAGCTCAGCCATACTGAGGAGACATTCCCCCCTGCCTGCTCCTGACTACCACTGGCTAGGTAATAGCAAGCTTAATACATCTGGATTTATGATTAAAGAGTACTTAGAAAAGATTGATTTGCCCTGCCCGACAGCAAACATGAATAGCCTGGAAAAAAGAAATAAAGGGTTAGAAATCACCCAGACTTCAGAAGACATGAAAAGGGACAAAAGTACTGGCCTTAGTGGCTTTTATTTGAACAGAATAAGTCCACCCCCAACCTTCAGATTACAGACCCCTTTGTACCAGAGGCAGGATAATAAAATGCTGTGTAGAATGATATCTACATGAATCTTGCCCAAGAAGAAATTACTGAATGCATAAACAAACTTTTCCATCCTTCTGTGCCTTGCATGCTGCACTCCTTAAACACATGCATCAGTGCTAAAAAAACTTCAGTGGAACAGGTTAAAACACATGCATGGGGCACTATACTCTATTATTTACTTGTCAAACATCACATCCACTCAAGAGGGGCTGGCTTTCAGAGAAGTCAGATAATATTGAATGTCAGAATCCAGCTCATAATAAGTGGTATCTGAATGCAACAAGCCATTACACCACTAAGCATAAAAATCTCCTATTCACTGCTAATCAAAATACATAAAAGGTGCTAAATCTTGGCACCTGGAAGGGGAATTCATCTGTTTCCTGAATGCAGGCTGGAGAGTGCTGCCACTGCCGGTGTCAGCATCCAAAATTCCTGCACTCCTCCTGCCACGGCGGGGGCTGTCACCACCATCCTGGTGGCCTGACACATGCTGACCACAAATCAGAGGGAGATGTCAAGGATGCTCTACCAGCCAGCTGTCCACAAAATAAAATGCTGCAGCTCGGTTGATGGAAAGGGAGGGCTCAGCTGCTCGTTTGCTGAGTGATCTTCAGCTTCCTTTGGAGAGGGAGCCGAGCAGCTCGGGGCTCTGCAATCCCCCACCTCTCATGGGCTGCAACAGCCAGGGCTTCATCCTAAGCAGCTGTCAACTCAACGTTTTCAAGAGCAACAAATTCATTAAAATTGTGTAATTATGGCTGAAACTTTCCGTGATGCCCAGGACATTTAATCACGCGGCTCGGTTTCAAATCAACCAAGTCTCCAATACTTCAACAGGCCTCAAAAAATCCAGACTATATATCTGGGTATTTGTCAAATGCCACAAATTATTCCGATTATTAAAAAGGTCTCATCCTTAAATTACTCTTCTACTTTTGAAATGCAGATCCCATAGTAACAAAACTTCAAGAGAAAAGAATTCAGAAGAACAAAATTAAAAAGGACTACACATGGTATGATACAGATCTTTCAGGAGAGATCAGATGTTAAAAATTAAACAGCATTGGGAACCAGCACTGGGAAATTAAAATAAAACTAAGCAAAAATCCCATTAAAACCCATCAACTTTCACAGGTACACAGCAGCAGAAATACTACAGGACCCAACCTAAGGCACCAATTTCATTGGAGTTAGCCAAAAGCACAGAACAAACACAGCTTGGATGGTGAGAAAACACAAAACAAAGCTTATGACCATTTCTTCAAAATTTGCATCCAAATTACAACTGTCCAAACAAACCTCCAGTTCCTTATGTCCCTTTTAATTTGCAACATGAACATTTCCTGCAGTACAACAACCTGTTCTGCCCAAGCACTGAGCACTAAAATTTCCTATTAGAAAAGCCCATGGCAGTTCTCATTATTTATTTCCTCTTAAACTCAAGTAGAAATCATTATGTAAAATTTCATATTTGGAAAGGATAGAATATATCTGAGACAAGTTGGGGTAAAATAAACTGGCAGTTACCTGCAGCTGCTCATGGGTGTATGAAACATTAGGAAAAATACAGGAGATGGAATTTAATGTGCAAAGTGAAGGCAAGACTGCCAAAGGTAAGTGGAGAAAACAAAATATTACACAGGGTTTGCATTTTCTCCCATCAACATCACTGTAGGGCAGTGGATAGATATGAGAAAATATCTGCAATTCCACAACATGAGCAAATGTTAGCACTCCCCTCTGATTGCTGGTGTCACAACCAACAGCACCCAGCCCATGGAGCCTGGAGAACCCCTGTGCTCCTCCTGGGGCATCTTCCCTCTGGCATTCCTCAGTCCTTTCCCTCCCCTGCTTCCACAGGCAGCCTTCTCTCCAATCTGAAATAGCAGCCACCAGTTTCTTCTTGCAATCTGATTATCAATTTGCACCTCAGCCATGGGGAGCTAGAACTCTATTGTTTTGTTAATTGTCAATTTGCATCTTTCAAAGGTGTTGTGCATTTTCTTCTTTTGGCAGGTTAGGACTAATTCTGTATGTTAACATATATGTGGGTGGTTTGGGAAATAAAATGTTTTCTTTTAGAATGCAGTTTATTTTAAATGTGCTGCTTTATTTATTTTCTTTTGCTAACTTTTCTTGGACAATCTTGTTCCAAAGCTAGTAGGGACCACTCTGCCTGAGAAAGAGCTAAAAGGATAAAGCTCCTTTTCCAATAGGTTTGTATAAGTTTATTTAAATGTTACCCTCTAAAAATGGAAAAATCATAAAGGAATATTTAGCTACACTTTCCACTTTTGATAAACAACCAATGAGCTCCTGTGACTCCTGGTCTTTGGACTCAGCAACCACAAACATTTTTTCCATAAATAAAATTCCTTTTGCTCCTGCAAAGCCCCTTTCCTGTACTAAGGATTTATGATATTGATTGATTCATGAACAGTCCAATTGCTGATTAGTTTTCAAATGCAGGATGGTTGGAGACAGGAGCTTTTCAAAACTGCAAGCTGCACATGAAGAGGTGGCCAAAGTCACTCCTGATGAGCAGGGAAGGCCTCATCTGCATGGAAGGAGGTTTTAAAGCTACAAAAAGTAGGAAAATCATAGAAGAAATGGACTTATTTCTAGAATAGAATTCTAGAGTGGTTTGAGTTGGAAGGGACCTTATAAATCATCTAATTAGGACCTCCCTGTCACGGGCAGGGAAACCTTGCTGTGTTACAGCCCCGTCCAGCCTGGCCTTGAGCACTTCCAGGAATGGGAATAATGCTGAAGTGACAGGAGCAAGCAGAAATTGCTGCTAAAATATCAGACAGCCACCAGGACAAACACTCAGCTGAGACCACAGTCTATCCAAACTCAGAAAAATCAGAAACAATAACCACAGGAAGATGTCACAGGATAGAAACTCTTAGTTTCACAGAAGTCCATGTGTTATTATCACTTTCACCTAAAGCTGGGCACAGAATGGGAGTGAGAGGATGACCATCAGAAAATGATGGATTGTCTTTGCACACTTGTCAGGGTTTCACTTAAGGCCATGCCATTTTCTTATGCCAGGATTCACCAATGCAATCTTGATCTGCCAGCAATTTTCAACTGGGAGCTAATTAAAAAAATGAAGTACTCCAACCCATTTTGAAACAAACAGACAAGAATGAAACAATCTGAAAATCCTGACCACTGGATCTCCTGCTGAGCCACAGAATCTCACAGAGCTCAAATCCCACAGAAGATTCTGAGATCAAAAGGGGAGAGTTCATGAAATTTCTATTACAAGTCCTTAAGAGATGAATCCAAGCTCTATTGGCAAAAGTATCTCAAGTAATGGACTTGCACATTCTTCAGCTCTGTGCACACTGCAGGTCCTGGCCAGCTCTGGGCACTCAGGACCTGCAGGATCAGGACCCAAACCAGTCCTGTTCTCTCAACTTTTACTTCCAAAGCAATCTGGAAAGCAGGTTCAGAGGAGCTGCAATGCTCAGAGTGTGTTAAAGCCATATAAAGGAGCAGGAAAAGATTTTATTATCCACACTGGGAAACATTCTCAGTTTTACAGACTTCTCCCAGCAAGCTGAGACTTGTTATAATGCCCACCAGCTATATGTTTGTGAAGATCAAGGACATTTATGCCCATGGTATCAGAAGAAATATGTGTGTCCAAAGAACAGGAAGAGAAAGTGCCTCTGGCTTTGGGGAAGTCTCTGTCATCAAATCAACCTGGTTTACCTATAAAAGTAGGCCCAAAAGTTAAAAGACTGTCTAAGTTTGAGCACTGGATAGTTGGAGGTGTGAGTAAAACATTTAACTCAGTTTTTCCAACTCAGCCTGAGAGGAGCACCACAGAGATCACAGAGATCACCTATTGGAAGAGCCCTGAAAGTCCTCTGAAAGATAAAATCCTGACTTCCTCCCCCAAATCCAAGAAATAAATTTCTAACAATTCCACTATACCAAGAATTTCACCAAATCAGAAAACCACTCCATTTCCATTGCTATCCTCCAGATAAGGATGGACAATAATTCTGCAAGCAGCAGAACAACAGCTCAGATGTGGCAGAGCCTGAGTTTCAGGAGAGCTGTTTTTTAAGAGGTGTGTCAGTGCTCTGGCAGATCAGAGGCTCGGCTCTGACCTCTCTGGAGCAGCACCTCCCTCCCTCCCTCCCTCCCTGCCAGGCTCAGCTCCTGCTACAGCAACAAGCCAAACTCCCTGGCAGGCCAGGGGCAGCACTAAACAGGGAGGCAGGGCTGAGCCTCTCTGCTGATGCACTTTTAAGCCTCGTAAGGGCACAAAAGAGTTGCAGGATTTAAGAAGAGAAATAACTGTGCTGCTCTGTCTGCAGCCCCATTAATGCTGCACTGGCTTGAAATTGATTCCTCTTTTAAAAAAGTGAAATTAGTACAACAGCTCTGTTTCAGCTTCTCCTGGCCCAAGGCAGGACAAGACATTTTCAAGGTCTGACAGAAGGTGTCTAGAGCTGCAGGAGAGCAGAGTGTATTTGTTTCCTATTACTTTTTGTTCTGTGATTACATCACTGTGATTACATCCCCAGTTAGAAGGACTGACTTACTTCTGCTGGCATTAGAGCAGCCTGCCAAAGCCAGTGGGAGCACCTGCCAAACATGACTTCCACCACTTCCTTTCAGCACTGCACTGCTCTCCTGTTACTTCGTTTTCAAGCATTTTATGACATCCATGATCTGTAGTTAAAAGCCCATTTCTAGCCAAACTCCCAATCAGGAAATTTTCAGTTTATTCTTCTGATGCTTTCCTCTCTTGGATGCACTCTCCTGTGTGTCAGTTCTAGCCTAACAGCAGTATGGACACTGATTTATTATTCCATCTCTGCTTCAGAGGAAGATGAAGGAAACCCTGTGTTCAACATGAGTTCTTGTCCACAAAGTCCAGTTTAACCCCAAAAATCCTGTGTTATTCTAAGGGTTGACTAATGAAACATGCACTATTTTAAATAACAACACACCTCTGACTGCTTTCTCTGCTGTCCTTTTTATGAAACATGCACTATTTTAAATAACAGCATAGCTCTGACTGCTTTCTCTGCTGTCCTTTTTATGAAACATGCACTATTTTAAATAACAGCATAGCTCTGACTGCTTTCTCTGCTGTCCTTTTTTTCCCATTTTTGGGGCATCTAACCCCAAATCCCTCAGCTGCTGCTCTGATGGCACCTGCCCATTGCTCACACATCATAACAAAGGCTCAGTGACATCCCCTCGCTCTCCCACACCTCTGAGGTTCATTCAGAACCCTAAACCTACACTGGTTATTTGAATATTTTCTCTCTTCAGTGTCCATACCCCTCCTTCTCCAACACTTGCCCAGTTATTACATCCCCACTTACTCAACCAGGATCTGGATAAATGAGCAAAACAGGAGGGAGAGGAAAAACCCCTGGAGATCAACCTCTCCCTGCCCTCTTCAGCACTTATTTCACATCCCCACTTTCCCCACCTGGAGACTTTCTGGGCACTTGCAGGGAAGAATGTGTTTCCACTGGAGTTCATCTAAGGAACAATCAGCTTAAGCAGTTGTATTCAAATACTATTAATGTTTTCAAATCGACTTCCTATTTTCCTGCTGGAAACCCTGCCAAACACACTCTTCAACAGACACTAAAATAATTTGGATAGTTGATATGCAGTCCAAATTTTTAGTGGAAAACTGCCAGATTTGACATCTGTGAGAAAGTGGGTAATTTTTATTATCCACAGAGAGCATGCACTCCGTCCGATATTTTCTACCTCTGCACATCTCTTTCTACTGGAACTGCCTCATGGTTTTACATGATCAATGGGCTGCCAGAAATTATTTAACCCTTTCATGGCTACCAGGATCCAAAACCCCACTGCCACCATTTTATCAGTGCTCATCTTATTTTCAACAGCAGGATGTTGTTATCTGATCTACAGCAATGCAGGTTATTTTTACTTTTTCTCTTTTTTTAAGGTAGTACCTTCTGACTGTTATTTGCCAAGTAAGAGAAGGTGCCCAGTCTCTTCTGAGCAAAGGGTTGATTCCCTGTTGCCTCTTGTCCCTTCTCTTGCTGGAGAGAGGTCTCTGAGTACCAGCTGGGGGAAGCAAGGATGGGAAAATGCCTTTGGAAAGTAAACCCTCCTGCTGAGGAGCCACCCAGCTCCAGCCTGGAAAGATATTTCTGCTTAGGGCACCTTCTGATTTATTAATGGTTATAAATATTTGGTCGTGCCCCTGACAGGTCAGGTCCTGCAGGACACTGAGGTGTTTGGAACTGTGGTCATTCACATGAGCATGTAACCTGTGGGACTTCTCATCACTTCCAGTCTGACTTCTCCCAAGCAACATCACTTCTGGTTTAGAATGGATCTCACTACCTCATTTGCAAGCTGGAGGAAAAGCTGAATATGAAGAAATAAAGAAGAAATAAGATCATATACAGACCTTTTGCCATGGTAGAGGTTTTGTTTGTTTGCTTTGGGTTTGGGAGTTTGTTTGTTTTGCTTTTAAAAAAACAAGAAAATGCAAGATTTCTGTTTGAATCTGCCTGCTGAGGTTCCTTTAAATAAATGAAAACAAATAGTCCCCAGCTGTCTGGGCTGCACTAAAGCAGCTCATCCTCTGAGTGATTTGTAATGCTGAGATGGTTTACCTCATTCACTACAAAGATTATCAAAGTTCACTTTGTAAGTGCACATGTATATTTTATTTCTCAAAGATTACCAGTTTTCTTCATATCCCCACCTCATCCTGCTGGGAACAGGTGGCAAAACTCCTGGCACCAAAGCAATCTCAAAACCTACACTAAACAGGGATAATTTGTTGTCGCTGTCTTAATGATCAAAAAGGAAGATCCTCCCGGCAGCTCTTTTTTCTTTTTTCCTTTCCTTTTTTATTTAAATGTTGTGTTTGAGGCCAAATCCAAAGCTAGTGAGTGGGAGCTCCTGTGCTGCTCCTGGATTTTTACTGGACCAACACCAGTGGCTGGGTCACAGTGCCCTGGAGCACAGAGCCAGCCATGCTCAGGGATTCCAGCAAACCTGAGCACCTGACAGAGCTAATGGAGAGATCTTTTGATCTTTGGCATTTTATCTGCCTCAGAAATGAATGCTGGAAAATTAAGCACCAAGTGGCAGCTGAGAAGCATCCTATTGCTGCACTTCTGGAAGTCATAAGACACAAATGCATTTATTTTAGGATTCCTCACCCACACTTTTAAAAAACCCAACAAGTTCTTGCTGTGTTATGTCTGATTTGCCTAATGCCTAAAGAGGGCAAGTTTAGAGTAGAAATTAGGAAGAAATTCTTGATTCAGATGTTGGTAAAGACTGCCCAGGGATGGCTGCCCCATCCCTGACAATGTTCTGGGCCAGGTTGGATGGGCTCTGAGCCACCTGTTCTGGTGAAAGCTGTCCCTGCCCATGGCAGGGGGCTGGAACAAAATGATCTTTAGGGTCCCTTCCAACCCAAACAATTCCATGATTCTAATGTAGACTGTTCAAAAGCAGGGTCAAAGAGATTTCATTTCCATTTATCTTACGGTCCCAATGCTGTCCAAAGAGGAGTCATTTTTCATGTTTCACACCTATATTTATCTAAGGATCTCACAGGACTGAAATCCCAATGAACTGAAGCTTCTGCAGATGGAAAGCTCTACTGCAAATCACTGCAGCCTTTAATTGCTGTGCTGCCAAAGGCCTTAAACTAAAATCCAGAACTGATAGATGGGAGTCTCCCTCTGCCTTGGGTGGAGCATGGATCAGGCTGTAAATTCCCAGCAAATTTCAAGATCAATATCACCAATATCCATTTTTCAGACTGGTAAATCGAGCAGCAAATAAATCCCATGGTGACAGCAGAGCAGAAGGGTCCCCAGAAGCACAGGACCTGGTTTCTGGACTTGTGCTGGACTGGGAGGGCTCTGGGAGCTGCTGCTGTTGTTTCAGAAATGCAGGAGGACAAGGACACGTCCCCACTGAGGGCTGTGCCCTGTCAGCTCACACTTCTTGCACTGGAGACCTCCAGAGAACCTGGCAGGTGCAATTTTTAGGCCAAGCAGCAATATATTTGGCAATGGCAGGGCCTGGAGATAATTTATGCCCCAGCAACTACAGCAGTTGACAAAATTAATGAGGAGTATGAAGATTGCCTTCAATCTCCATCTTGCCTTCTTCCTCTCCTGGAAGGAGAATGAAGAAATAAATTCTGGGAGGAAAACTGAGCTCTAACCTGTATGTTGTTCCTTTACTTGGTATTTCAGGAGAAAGGGACCTGAAAGGACCACTGACTTCTTTTTTCTGATAACTTCATACTTTCCTACTGCACAAAATTATCCAGAGATGTATCAATCAGAAATTCTACAAGGTTTCCACCAACAGTGCCTTTTCCTTAAATCCATAAAAGATCATCTACAAAAAAAAAACAAAAAACAAAGAACTTGTACAAGATACACAAGAACATCTAAAAAAAAAAACCCAAAAAACTTCTACAAGATACACAAGAACATCTAAAAAAAACCCAAAAAACTTCTACAAGATACACAAGAACATCTACCAAAAACCCAAAAAACTTCTACAAGATGTACAAGAACATCTGAAAAAAAGAAAAAAAAAAAACAAAAAAACAAAGAACTTCTACAAGATACACAAGAACACCTAAAAAAACCCAAAAAACTTCTACAAGATACACAAAAACATCTACCAAAAACCCAAAAAACTTCTACAAGATACACAAGAACACCTAAAAAAAAAAAAAACCCAAAAAATTTCTACAAGATACACAAGAACATCTACCAAAAACCCAAAGTTGTTTTCTTGGCAAACTTGTAGACCTTCTGCATTAGCAGCTTTAGGATGTGGGCACAGCCTCACATCAAGAGCTGCCAGGGTGGAGTGCAGCCTGAGACAGCTGAGAGCAGCCAGGCCCTCTGAATTCCCCTGCTGCTCCTCTTTAGGGCAGCCCCAGCCCAGCTCTGGAACGTTGCTGTACTTTGGAATTCATGGTGTTCATCTGCCAGAGGGGAGATGCCAGAGCAGCACGCTCTTCATGGACACTCCATAATACCTAAACACAGAGTTGATGGGGTTTCTAAAATCATAAGGCCTCAAGGTGGTTTTGAATTTCAAGGAAGAGTTTAAAACTAACTCTAGGAACCAGCAGAAATGCCAGAAAAAAATATGCAAACAGCCAGAGTTTGTGACAAATTTGGGGTTTGTGATGACAGTCACTTAGATTTAATTATGAACCCCCTCTTTTTAAAGTATCTCTATATAAAAACTGGTGAACAATATAAGATTAAAGCTAAATTATTCCAAAAGGTTTTCATTGCAGAATTATTCCTTTTCTCCTAAAAAAAGCAAATCATTAAGAACAAAGGAACATTAGTCTTGCACAGTTGGTATTGCCTCAGCTCCTGTGTAGATATACAGATTGTAACAAAATCTTTCACTACATCATCACCTCCTTCTACATATCAAAGTAGTATCTCCCCATGAACCTCCACACGTGGAATCTTATCATCTAATGAGATTGTATTCACTTTGTCTTTTTAAAAGTTGAATGTACACAAGCATGAGGGTGTCAATACATCTCAAATAAATGTGTTTGTGCACACACACACTGTGTATGGATGAACTTCAGCTGTATGAGCAACAAAATGAACACAATAATTAGCCCTGGGCCCACATGGAGCTCCATTACCTTCAAGGGTGCTTCACATGATCTGTATTTTTGTACTTTAAACAATACTTTTTAAATTACTTTAGCAGATACCATCACACTCGTACTGGAGCCATAATGGAAAAGAGCAGTAAGCATGATAAATACATCAGCTAATGGGTAATAGGCTGTACAGCTCTGCAGAAAGATTATTACAGGCACAATGCCACAGATTTATTTATGGCTCAGAGCAGTGCATGTCATAAACATACATAGTTTCAGAAGGTGGAGGCATCTGACCCAATCTGGCAGAGCTTTCACGTGGGAATGGCCAGGGCTCCACATTACCCATGAATTAATGCTTTTATTGGCAAAAAGTGTCTCCTGTGTAGATTCCTGAATGAGAACAATGTGAAGCAGTTTCCAGGGATTCACATAAACTCTCTTTCCTTTGGAAAAACTGCCTGAGTAACAAAGTCACTTCTTTTCAGAGTTCTGCTTCATTTCTTTGGTCTGTCCAGCCATGCAAGCCTGCACATTGCTGAAGTGGCCAAATGAGCCCAAAGAGCCTCAGAATTCATGGCTGAAACACAATTGTTTAATATTGAATTCCTAGAACAGCTCAGCAAAGCAAGGTAGCTCACGTGTGCATGGAAAATGTAAATACAGAGACACACATTGCCTCTGTATGCAGACATCAGTGATGCTGCTCCAGCTCTGAGGTGCAGCATCCTCCTTCCCAGTGAGCCACAAACAAAGGAAGGAGGAAAAGCTCCCTGGCAGCCCAATAGTGGCTGCCCCACTCAGCTCACACAGAGCCTGCAGCTCTGCCTGCCCTGAGCCACTGGGGATGCCCAGCTCAGGTTTGAGCACTCACTGTGCCCTGCTGGCAATGCCCAGCTCAGGTTTGAGCTCTCACTGTGCCCTGAGCCACTGGGGATGCCCAGCTCAGGTTTGAGCACTCATTATGCCCTGCTGGCAATGCCCAGCTCAGGTTTGAGCACTCACTGTGCCCAAATGGCGATGCCCAGCTCAGATTTTGAGCACTCACTGTGCCCTGCTGGGAACACCCAGGTCATATTTTAAGCACTCACTGTGCCCTGCTGGCAATGCCCAGCTCAGGTTTGAGCTCTCACTGTGCCCTGCTGCACCACAGAGCCCGGGCACATCACTGGACATGCCCCAAGCAGGGACCACAGGTTTGATTAAATGTGCCTTAAAAAAGTGTTCCAGCACCCTGCTGACATCATGCTCTGAGGTCTGAGGGTTGGGTTCAGGCTTTATCCTTTCAGTGGCCATGTGATGACAGGGACAAATGAGTAACACCTCTGCCTCAGGGTGCTGCACCAGACCCTTCCAACACCTCCTGCTCCAGTCCCACCACAGAGCCATAAAACACATGATGTAAGCACACAGCTACCTCAGAGTTCATAAAAGCAGTCTTACCCCACTCTCCCCACAGCAGAAGTCATCCTCCCCATCCCCTGCTCTCCTCATTTCCTCCCAGCCTGATGCCATTTCACTTTTTTCTTCCCAGCTCTGCACAGCCAGGCTGACTCGTGTCCCAAGGCAGCACCACCCTCCAACACCTAATAACTATTTTCAGAAATGAGCACTGAGTATTCTTCAGAGCCCTGCTCATAACCAAAACCATATATAAGGCTTCAAAAGTTTTCTATATTATCTTTCAAAACTCCTTTTAAAATTCTCCTCTGTTGAAATGACTACAGAAAAACTGACAACTTGGACTGTTAACATAATAAAAACTCTAAATCATGCTGAATACTATTGCACCATTCTTTCCTTATTTTAGTAATTTAGATAAATTTTTAAAGAACCATTAAGGAAAATCAACTCAAAGCCACTTGAACCTCACAAAGTAATTAATTAGAAAGGTGCATTTTGATGGAACACACACAACTATTGCAACAATGACCTGCCAAAGGAAAGCTGATTCAAATCCATACCTTGTCATGCTGCATGACACCAGAGTGGCTTCCCCTGCAAAGCTGTGGCCTCACAACTCCACTGACATGACCAAGCAATGCCCAAAGATTTTCTCCAACTCAAAACTGCACATCCTAAGGTTCAATCCCCATCTCTGCTCTCTGTTCTGGGCTCTGCTCTCAGCCTGGATGCACAAGGGGAGGGTTTTTGTTGCTCAGGGTAAGGCACAGCTGAGCCCCACACTCCCCACAGAGCTCCAGCTTTGTCACTGCTGCATTTGGGACAGGTCCTGCCTGGCTGCTCAGGAGGAGCTCCCTGGGGCTGTGGCAAAGCCAACCCCACCTCCCATGGCAGAACACTTAAACCCTGCTGCTGCCAACCCCCATGAGCAGCAAGGCAGTGAAAACAAAGTGTCATTTTTGCCTAAAGTACAGGAGTATTTTGTATTATCCTCCCCTGTGGTTACTGAGCCAAACAGGCATTAAACAAAAAAGAAATTATTTTTACTCTTGTTCTGTTTCCATGCGATGAAAATAATACATAATATTGGCTTGGCCTTAAAAATACTTCTTTTATGAAATACATTCCATTTGCACTGACTTTGTGGAAGGTGCGTGGGTGTGTCAGAAAGAAGAATTTAGTCCCAAACCCTTACATTCCCCTGTAGCTTCACACAGAAACAATCCAAGCCCTGTTGGTTTAAAGGAGCAAGTCCAGGTACAGACAGTTTGTAGAACAACACAAACACCTGAACCCCAAAATCCCAAAATGTGGGAAAGCCAATTCCATCCTGGTCGGTTTGGATGCTGCTTCAGCAAAGCACCCAGCTGAAACATGACCCTGCTGGAGTGCCTTTCAGTGCCTCCACAGCAAAATTATTGCAGTAAAATAAAGTTATCTCGTGCAGTGTGTTGGGACAGCCATTGTCTGCACACATCTCCTTGGAAGTCTGAGCATGACAGAGCTCTGAGTTTGGACGTTTGTGTCCAGGGCACGATTATGCCTCAGTGCCCTGCTAATCTCTCCCGGTTTTCCTTTCTTCCAGACTCCCCAGCACCTTTGTTTCCTCCCATTTATCCTCCTCCTCCCCTCCCCTGCCTCTCTCCTGGTGGCCATTAACCACGCTGACAGTTTGACAGGCTGAAATAAGGAAATAAAACACTTAAACATTGTTTCCCCATGTATGCATTCATCTCCCGTGCCAAACACAGATATTGAGGAGATGCCTCACTCCTCCTGTCAGCTCACTGAGTGATGGCCCAGCTCTCACACAGCTCCACTCTCCATCCAGCACACTCAGCTCCATCTCCCTTCCCACCACGAGGCCACACAAAGGCCATGGCCGTGTCTTTACCAGGAGCTTCTTGTGTTTATACCCTTCAGTGCCACATTTTCATATGCCTGGGGTTGAATTTCTGTTCAGAACAGAATCTTTTCTGCTGAAAACGCTCACATTGTCATGACAGCTCCACTGCTTGCTCGGATTACAACGAGCCTACTCCAGGAATAAAATAAACTATATTGCATTAAACTTTGTGTCATTCTCATTACCCATTGCAGCAGCTGAGCGAACCAAAACCCAGCTTTGCTTTGACCAGGTTTATTAGGCTTTTTTATTTAAGCATTTTCTCCTGGTTGACAGGAAACATGCTGCTGGAGACTGGAGGCATCCCACCCTTTTTATAAAAACCACTGCTCCCAGCATCAGCTTGCAGGAGCCAATGCTCTGCAGCTCCCCAGGGGAAAGTTGCAGTGATACTGTCACTGCTCATTACCTCCAGTGGGTGTTGCTGTGAACAAGCCTATGGGAAAAATCCTGGGAGGAGGAAAAAAAAAAAATCAAAGTATTGCAGACACTCATAAACATGTCCCATGTCTGGGAAGTCTGGCTGTTCCACACAAGAAAGAAAAGCTTGGTGAAAAAACTAAATAATTGTACTTCCTTGCCATTTTACACCATTTTCTATTCAGATAAACATGAGCAGTTTGTGTTATCTGCTGTGCTGGTGGAAGGCTGCAATGGAGTAAAATCAAAAAAGGCCCTCTTTACACTCCCATGGTGTGAATCCCAGCAGAACTTCACTCTGTTCCTTATCTCCTGCTCTCTCATGATCTCGGGGATCTCTAATCATAACCCACAGACACAGCCTTTGAAGCAACTGTGTGATCACCAACACATGGATTGAAGTGGAGTAGGATGAAAAAAACCCCAAAAAACAACACAACAATGTCCATAAGGAAAAATCTGTGTAAGTGACACTGCTGAGATTTCATTCTCTTGGTAAACATTTTTTCTAAGAGTTGTTATTAAACCACAGACAGTACTAAAAGTCAATCAGACAATACTAAAAGTCAAGCACCCCAAAGAGCAAGCAGAGCTGAGTGGAAAAGTAAAAACTGCTCATTTAGAGGCAGGAAAGGTTTGGTTACTGCTTTTCCATCCTGGCTGTCCCAGAAAGCAGAATTTCAGCCTGTCACACCCATTCCTTTTGTCATCCTCCAAAGACCATTAATAAAAGCAACAACCTGCTAGGAGCTGGTACTCACTGAGAGGGTTTGAATGTCACAAACGAAAATGAAAGAAAACATCAACAAAGCAAGAGGAAACCCAAGTTCCTCACTATTTCCTCCACACCACACATAGAAGAGTCTGTCAGCCAAACCTCTCATTAACTCTTTACTGGCCATCTGCAAGGAACTGCCTACAAACATCCAGGACCCACGTGGGTTTCACCAATGGCAATTATGAAGAGCTCTCAGCACACTGTTGGAGAAAATATCCCAGGATCACAGAATGGCCACAGATGATCCTGGAAAGGACCTCAAAGATGATCCTGTTCTAGCCCCTGGTCCATGGGACACCTCCCAAGTGGAAATATCAGGGTGCTCCTTGGGGATCCCACCCACACAAGACCAGTGAAAATCCCCTGATATTTCCCCCAGGAAGGCACACTGTGGCTCAGGGCTGTGTCATGGGTGGATAATGCTGGAAGATAAGGGGTTCTTTGCAAAGAAAGTCTCAGAAATATAAATTATTGTCCATTCCATCCTCCAAGTAGCACAAAGCCAAACAAAATTCAGGTTGATTACAGTTCCACAGTGCCCCAGTAAAACTGGCCCTTGTGGGCCTTTTGCTTTTTATTTCCTTTAAGGATCAAATGTCTGATATAGACCACACCTTCATCATGCATCAAAATTTGAGTTTGCATTGCTCACAGTTTTTAGAAGAGATGCATTTCATTTTCCCTTCTAGCTGTACTTTCACATCAGAACAAAAAACATAAAATCTTCAAAAGTCTCAAACCACGATGAGCACCTGCTTAAGATTTGATTAGGAGAGTTAGGAGTAAACTTTTCAGCAACAACTCATTTTGACAAACATTAAATCCAGAAAGGACCATTCCTCACAACCAGTAATGCCAAAAAACATCAGTATTCTCCCTCCTGCAGAAATGCTCTGCTTGTGTTATCAAAGCCAAATGGGTTTGCAAAGTCAGACTGGTGAGTGAAATCAGACAGGGCTTTACAATCCCTGTTGAAATCAACGTCACTTTTCATAGCAAATATCAACAATTTGCAGTATTAATTACAACCACCACCATCCCCAAAAGAATTGGAAGGACAAAATCCATACAGCTGGAGGGGGTGGGGGAAAAAAAAATCAAAAATCAGTGCTTGAGTTTCAGACACAAAAAGTCTCTGAAACTGCAGGAATTTAACAGGCATATAAATGTCTTTCACTTATTCCTTAGAACTTCTCTCCCTGCTTTAACTTCCTTTTTCCATGGCTTACCCCTGCTGCTTCTCTCCTCCTCTTTTTCTTCCACTTTTTTTTTTTTTTTTTTTAATCACAAGGCTGTTGTGCTCAGGATTAGAAAAAATAAGGCAGAACCAGCTTCTTCCTTCTCTCTTCACACGATGGAATTTTTTTGGATGGAGGGAAGAAACAAACCTTTCCCAGGTGAGGCCACTGAGCTCTCTGAGAGCCTGGAGGGTCCCTGCAGAGCTGGGACTCCCATATAACACACAAAAAACCCAAAGATGCAAAAATGTGTGTGAACAAAATCAAGCCTCTTGCTCAGAAGGCTGTTTGCTATGTTTACAAGTATTTAAATGGACATGACTGATGGAGTAATGAGAGCCAGGTAGAAGATGGCACTTCCCTCTGATGCTGGGATAATTAAAAGGGCAAGGTATTAACTAGCTTTGGGAAGAAAAAAGTTCTCTTGGTTGTTCTGGGGATTATGGTTGTGTCTTGATCCCACCTGCACTAATCACTGCAGTTACTCATTAGACACTTTGCCCATTCCCTGGAACCCACAGCTGCTGATTACTGTTTGCTGATCTACTCTACAGACAGGATTTCAAACACAGGGATAGTGCTAAAATGCCCTTTAGAAAGGCCAGATAATGCCACTTCTGGTTTGTACTGCAGGAAAAGAAATTCCTTCAGAGATACTGGTGTCAGCTACACCCTCATCATCTTTTTACTAATGTGCCCCTCATGCACAATGGAATCCTGCAGATCAAATGTTTTATTCATCAGTCAAATAAGTATTTACTACTTTTTAAAAAATACCTGAGGGAAAAAAAACCAAAAACAAGCATAACACCACCAGCCCCTTCCCCTCCCAAAAATAATTCTGAATTAAACATTAACGTGATGGTAACAAATGCTGGCACAATGGGTAGAAAGCACAAGTCACAGAATGATTATTGATGAAGCAAATAATATTACTATCCATCAATCCAGTTAATACATACCTTATTAGCATACATTTATCTGAGATGAAAAACCCATGTAAACATGCTGTATTTTATGCAAATCACAAGCAGATCTCAAAGCTTCTGGGAAATTGTCATTACAGCCTTTGGTACTGCAAAATGTAGGTACTGCCTTTTCACAGTCACAATAATGCTTACAAAAGTGAGCTGTTGCAATAAATGAACTTACAGAAGTGATGGACCTCAGCCACAGCACATAAAAGAAACAGGGTGACAGGCCCTGTGCTGTAAATTCATCAGTGCTTATATATTCTATATAATGCAGCCACAGCATCATTTGTGTCCTGTTCTCCTCTGCAAACAATCCCATTTATAAAATGCCTGTTGTGCCTACACACACAGAACCATCATAAATCCTGGACACTGAACAGTGTCAGCAGAGGAAATCCAACTTCCCCACGATGTTCTGCACGTTGCACTTGGAGTGTTTTTAAAGACAAGGCAGCCACAGGGGAAGGGTCCTCTGAATTCAGCTGTTTACTCATGCTGGGGACTGGTGACACCAGCAAATCCATAAGAAATTTCATCTTTCCTCACAATGAAAATATATTATTAAACTAATCTGGAAGCATGGCACCTCTCCATGAATTTTGCCATTTTTAACGTTGAGCTTCTTCATTAATTACAGGAGAACTAATAGTGGGGGAAATCCCCCACACTAGGGAGAATCCCATTGCTTACAACTCCTCACCTGCCTTTTGCCCTCCTGACAGCAAAGGTGGGTCAGTGATAAACATGAACTCATCCTTATCTGCCACCCTGAATTAACAATTTTGAGGAAACCCCTCTCAGGAAGGCAGGTGAGTGTGACAGTGGTCACAGGGGTTTTCAGATGGAGAAAGAGATGAGGATCTTGATTCCATTATCAGAAGGCTTGATTTATTATTTTATTATATATATATAACACTGTAACTATACTAAAAAGACATAGAAAGGAAAAGGCTTCTTCAGAAGCTGGCTAAGCTAAGGATAGAATAGAAAAGAATGGTAACAAAGGCAGCTTTATCCAACTCTGTCAGAGAAAGCTCTGTCTTGATTGGCCATTAATGATAAATATTCAAGAGGGGCCAACCACAGGTGGACCTGTTGCATTCCACAGCAGCAGATAATAATTGTTTACATTTGTTACTGAAACCTCTCAGCTCCAGCAGGAAAAGCCCTAAGGAAGGATTTTTCACAAAGGTGTCAGGGACAGGTGAGTGCAAACATGCAGGTTTGTCCTGATGCTGCCTGGAGCCCCTGGGTGCTGCTGTGCACAGCCAGCTCTGCTCCCACCACATTCACACACATGGGCTGCCTCTGCTTCTGCTCCACTTGATGCCATCCAGGAGCCATCAGCTCATGCCAGTTTTAGAGTAAAAGATGTCAAATACAAGTGACTGGAATGAGTCCAGGCTGATCTAGCCATCAGGACCAGGCACCCTTGGGAAAGGTGGCATTCCTGGGGAATTGTCCCAGAGAACAGGGGTCTGGAGGGACCAGGCACCCTTGGGAAGGGTGGCATTCCTGGGGGATTGTCCCAGAGAACAGGGCTCTGGAGGGACCAGGCACCCTTGGGAAAGGTGGCATTCCTGGGGGGTTGTCCCAGAGAACAGGGCTCTGGAGGGAGCAGAGGCAGAAGGAAATGCCCTGGGCACCCAGCAGCAGCACACCTGCCATGGCTGGGGCTGCACTTACAGAGATCTCCATCTCCACAACAGCTGGTTCCTGCTCTCTCCTCATGCACCATCTTGGTGCTTCCTGAGGGCCTGGTTCCACTCCTCTGAGCAGCTCAGGTCTAGTGTGAGCACCAGTGAAACTCAAATTCACTGCTGGCCACAGATGCTTTCTGTTCCAAGACTTCCTGCAGAAGCTGCCCATCCATTCCCATGGCTCACTCAGCCATCACATCTCCTTACAAGAGGAGAGCTCATCAGGACAAGCTCTGTCTCATGAGATTTTAAAAATTCTCTCTGTGTTTCCAGGGCAGGAACACTGCAAGACATATTGTGATTGCCTCATGTTGTATGACAGCTGCTCTCTTGGCCTGCACACAGGGGACTGCAGCAGGGACCTCGAGCTGAGCATGAGCAAATCCAGCTCAGAGCAAAGAGCACACAATCTTTGCTAACCAATGCTAATGAAGATTTCTGTGTCAGCCCATGGAACAATATTGTTACTGAGGAAATGAAAAATAAAGATGTATTCTGCTCACTAGAGCAAGTAGTGCCATCTATACCACAACAGCAGAGAGAACCCAAAAACTCAGAATTTAAGATATCAGGTATATTGCAATCTGCCCCTAAAATACATTACTGATCAATATAAACAATTTTATTAGTGCTTTGTATCTCTACATGTATCAAAGGGGGCAGGGAAAAGAGTCTTCTTTATCATTTTAAAAGAAGAAACATGTCAAATGTTCAACTGCCTTTAGTTGATGTGGCAACATCAAATAGAACACAGCCCAAGGTGCTCATTGTGTCAATGATAAAACTGTCCAGGACACATTGATTTTTTAATCTGTATAGAACAGAAAAGGTGCCCTAGTAATAAAATCTCTATTTAAAATATTATTTGTTAAGCAGTTATTACAGTATTTATTTCAACATGCTTTCTTTAATCAATACAAAATAAGTTCATTCTCCCACTGTACTCTTTTTCCAGCTGACTGATAAGCAAAGAGCAGCTCCCCTTCAGCAATGCCTTTACAATTCATTCTCAGTCTTTGACTGGCACAAAGCTGTCTCACCCCAGCAAACCCAAGGAGGAAAAATTCTGACTCACAGATTTTGACTTATCCCCTGCTTTTCTCTCCCTGATAAGAAAAACCCTTCCTGCAGTTCTGAGCAAATGCAGTTTCATGTCCACTAATACTGATGGTTCCAGAGGGGAAAAAAAAAGTTTTGGTAGCAATGTTTCCTCAGAAAAACAGCAGCAATCACTACCAAGGGCACAGTGCTGACCACAGGTCACTCACACAAGACATCTGCATGGGTCACAAGGAAGAAACAAAAAGCACAAGACAACATCCAAATCCTGAATTCCCTTCTCAAGGGACTGAAAAATGTTTTCCCAATATGCTTGGCTGTTGCCCTTTGGGTCCTTAACCTGTAATTTGGGGAAGAAAGACTCTGTCACAGACCATCCTTCAAACATCACTGCTTCCATTAAACCCCAGAGCTGCTCCCTGAATTCTGTGCTGACTCCAAGGAGCCCCAGCCTGAGCTGTTCTTGCACTGATGTCACCACTTGTCTTAGCTGAGAAATCCAATTATCATCACACTTCTGAAAATAAAGTTTAATTACAGGCAAGTGTGATGATTCTATAAATTTTGATGATTATCAGAGTGAACTATAGCATAACCAATGGCATTAAGGATATAGCTGAAAATTCTCATAGGGCAGGGCCCAGATCTTTGAAGTTGGTGAGAAGATTCTCATTGATGTTAAAAGTCTTTGGACTTTAATTAGACACAATGGCTTAAAGTAATTACTGCAATTCAAATAAATATTTTATCATTGTTGTTACAAGTTCTATTAGTAATAATACAATTAAAGTGCATTAAAGATTCTTTGAATAAAGGTACTAAAGGCAAGTAACAAGAATAATCTTAGAAATAATGTAACATGTTAGTCTGCCATCACAATATTCTGTCAGTAATCTTTTGCAACACTAGAAAGTTGTCCCAGTTATTTACATAATATTTTCCTATTCATATTTTTATATCAGAAAAATTGCAGTAGCAAAGAAGTCAATAAAATATTTAAAGTCTAAAGAGTTCTCTCTTTGTTTTAAAAACAAGACTGCTGAGCTAGAATAGCAGCTTTATTTTTATTTATTTGCTTATTTTTGCAGTCTGACACTGTGCTCCCATGTTGCTATTGAAAACTTCTCCAGCTAAGGAAATTCAGTGGAGATTTACTTTCACTTTATTTACTCCTTGACTCACAGCTGTGATGTTTCCTGGACAATGAAGAAAACCCAAACACCACCATGTCCAAAGGAAGGATCTGCCCTCTTATCCATCCCATGTTAGTTAATGAGAAAATGGGACTGTGACTCTACTCAAAGTAAATAATAAACTGTTGCTGATGGTGGCACCAATGGTCTCCTGGCCATTATTTAGGTTTCCTATTAGGCAGTACATTATCTTTGGTTTTCTTTCTTTTCTTTCTCCAGGGCACAGCCATGTAGTTCTGCTCCTCACTATTCTTTAAGCTGTAAATTTAAGTAAAACCTCATTGCCTCTGCAGGGGTTGCAGGTGAGTAACATGCAATGAGATTTTCTCCATTTTTGTTTTTCCTGCTGAATTCTGCTGAACTGTATTTCTAAAAGATTCTCCAACCCCAGAATCACCCTCACTAACCCCACATTGTTTGGACCTGCTCTGCAACCCCTCTGGTTTGCCAGAAATATCCCTGCAGCACCCAAGGCACCCACACCTGGGTGTCCCCAAAGTGCTGTGGGGGCACTGGAGGGTGTCCCAGCCCAAGGGAGGGAGGGAGGGTGACCCTGGGCAGGGCTGGGACAGCTCCTGGGACAGCTCCTGGGACAGCTCCTGGCACTGCCTGGATCCATCCCTGCTCTTGTATTGGCAGCTGCTCCACCACTGCCTGCAGCTACACGGAGCAAGGAGACCTCAGCACCTAACGAGGGAGGAATGGTCTTTTAATGTTCTTTTCTGCTTACAGGAGCTGCAAATATGAAAGGGAAGTGGGAAAAGGGGAAAAGGGGAAAAGGGGGAAAAGGGGAAAAGGGGGAAAAGGGGAAAAGGGGAAAAGGGGGAAAAGGGGAAAAGGGGAAAAGGGGAAAAGGGGAAAAGGGGAAAAGGGGAAAAGGGGAAAAGGGGAAAAGGGGAAAGATGAGAAAAAGACGAGAAAAAGACGAGAAAAAGACGAGAAAAAGACGAGAAAAAGACGAGAAAAAGACGAGAAAAAGACGAGAAAAAGACGAGAAAAAGACGAGAAAAAGACGAGAAAAAGACGAGAAAAAGACGAGAAAAGAGAATTGACCCTTTTATTGCTAAGGAGATGCTGGCTCCACCTGAAGCTTCCAGTTCTTTCCTTGGTCTTGCTATTCAATAAATTTCTGTGGGCAGCCAGTGGAGACCCACATTAAAATAAATGGTATGGAAGGGTGGCATTTGGATAAAACAGGGTTTTATCCTGTCTGGTGGCTCGGGAAGGACTTGCAGCCCCTCACCTGATCCTTCCACAGCCAAAAGAAAGAAGCAGCACAGAAGGAGGTTGGGAGGAAAGAAGCTGAGCACTAAGGGCTGCTCATTTCCACGTGGGCTGGCAGAACAGGAGAGGGAGGGATCCCAGGGCAGCTGTGGAGACAGATGTAAGCTGCTAATGAATCCAGCCAAAAGGGAAAGGATGCAAGAAACTGCTGAGGAACACAGAGCCAAGGACTTGGAGGAGAGGAGGCCACCTTTGGTACCACAAGAGACTTCAGGAAGGAACCAAAACCTCTGACCTGCAACCACTGAAATGAGTCAAACAACCCTGAGGAGTCCATTTAGAAACATCCTCACAGTCAACACCACTGCATGAATGTGCTTCTTTGGAAAATTAAGTTTACAGTAAAAATATTTAAAACAGCAGTACTCTTGTTTGCTTTAAAAAAATAATCAGGCCAGCATTAATAGCAAATTTGATATTCATTCAAGCAAGTATTAAGACTGCAACTAAATATACTGAATAAATGTTATAAAGGCTGCAAAGCATCAGTGTCAGCCAATTGGCATTAGGAAACACTCTTGTTAAAATGTAACTGATAGCAAATGACTTACCCTGTTATATTGTCAAGCTTTAATAGTCTGCTATATTTAGTCAAGCTGATACAGTGTGCCTGGGAGAGCCTTGTGTTTTGTAAATATTAGTCCTTCAGTGGATTCACTGGATTACCTGTATTTTATTATTCAGCACAGCCCAGCTGCTCTGCATTTGGCTGAAAATTGACATTGCTAGCAAGGAAGAGACATGCAGCAATGCTGACTTCTTACCTAGTATTATTATTTTATTATTATTTTATTATTATTCTTACCTAGTATTTCCTTGCTTGGATTTACACAAAGAAAACAGCTGCAGGTCATATCAACTGGACATATTACTGTGGGCAACCAAGAGCTCACTTAGATCACAAAATTCAACATAGCTTAATCTCAAATTAGGTTCTCATAATCGACTGAATTCACAGTGCTAAGACTTCCTTAAAAAGACTTGCAAATAATTAAATCACATTCTTGTCTGGGCTAAGATGTTCAAATTTAGGAACTAATTCCAAAGTTAATTTCCAATTTTAACCAAATGTATCATAGCTGCACTTCTTAAACTCTGCATAATACTTTGGTGATTTCATATGTAAATCCAATCAATCAATAAGCCCTGTGAAGCCCTATATATGTATATACAAGTATTTGACTTAAATCTAAATCAGAACTCACTGAGATTTCTGATATTTATCATGTATATTTATAATCTCAACCTGGTAATCTTCAGACTTTCATTCACAGAATTTCACAATGAAATATATTATTTGCTATGTTAATATAACAGCAGTATTTTTTTCTTAGGAGTTTGCCATGCATAAAAAAGGAATTGATTACACAAAAAATTATGGTTTTTAAATATTGCATTTCACAGCACCCAATACAAGGACAAATACAATCATTCAGGTTATGTGTGCAGTCAGACAGGCACTTTAGAAATGCAAGGAATAAGATCTTGAAAAAAATCAAGAGCTTAACTTGAAGAAGCATGAGTTGAACCTGATTTTCAGAGCATGCTGAGTATCCCTCTGAAACACAATTTCAGTTGATGAGCTTTCCTCCCACCATCATCTTAATGTACAGAAAAATGGTTTTCCAAACCTGTTTGGCCCTTGAAATGCAGCAGGATTTCCTGAGCCCCCAGCAGAAGAACCATGGCTGAACAGATATCACAGCACTGAAATTACAGCCTTTGTGTCATGATATATCAATAACCTTGGAGGCAAGAAACGTAGATCAGGTGAAACATTAGCTAAATGAAATAACACATACACCCAGAACTGGTACCTCAGGCAATAAATTTCACAAGAAAAATAGATTACAAAGCACTTTTTTTTTTGCCCAAATCCATTGTTTTCCAACAAGCCTGCCATTCCTAAATTATTCCCAAGTCATTTTTGAAATGGGATTTGGGCTTATAAATCACACTGCATCTTGAAAAATGTTCTTGGTTCCTCTGCCAAAGAATTCATCATTTGATTGATGCAAAACCAAACAGAAGCAAAAACCCCAAAATGGCCAAGTGACTTGGGAGAGTGAGGATCACTGTTTGTGAGAACACTGCAGCCCACAGGTGATTCAGAGTTATGAGTGCTCAGGCTCAAGTGTATTTTTATAGCTTTGCTGGCTCACATGACTAGAGCTGCCTTAGGAAAACACATGTATATACATTCATGTTATAGGGTCCATAGGCTTGCACTGACAGGCCAAAGCAGCCTCCAAAAAACCCCAAAGCTCAGCCAGAAGCAGCAATTCCCAAACACACAGAGCACAAGAATAGCCTGTCAAGGAAATCTGTCTTGTGCTGACAATAAGAGTTTAATGAACACATCAATACATCCCAGGACTACTACAGAACCACACACTGGAGTAGGAAAAATAACTGGCATTTCCTGAATTTCATAGCAACCAAGGAAAAAAGGAAACAAAAAACCTGACATGGGAACCCAAGGGCACTCCTTACTCCTGCCAAGGAGATCTCCTACACCTCAGTAGGAGATGGGGCAGAAGTGCCAGTCAGGAAAGGCAGCACTGCAGGACACAAACCAGGACACAAGAACTGGCTTGGTTTGGCCCCATTCCTGCTGGGGAAGGTTCCACTCACATGAGCACTTCAGCTGGCACAAGCCATGAGGCATTTTGGCATTCCCAGGAATAAGATGATTGGAAACTTGTGGTCTGACTCCCTCAGGTCTCATTGTGGCACTTGACACAGCTATGGGACAGACAGATGACCTGGTCTTGCTCAGCTGCATTTCTTTTTTCATCCACAAAGTACCAACTTCTAAGTCAGTCAGTCAATTAAGTTTTGGTTAACTTCTGGCATCTATACACCATCATTTAAGAAAAAAAAAAACCACAACTATTTCCAGCAACCTTTAATATATAATGTAAATTTTAATCCCTCCTTTGGATGAAATTTCTCTGTGCTGTTCAGTTGCTGATCAGAAGCTGAACAGGGATCCTACTTGGATGGACAGACACACAAAATTCTTCTTCAGTGAACAGCCACAAAGTCCATGCAGACACAATCACTGCTCTGCTTCCATCACTTTGCATCAAAGAATTTCCAGCTTCTTTTCAGCTCCCAGAGCACTGCAGGAAAGGACAGCAGCCCTCTCCCTTGGCTCCCCTCTCCTTGCACCCTACCCACACTGACCTACAAAGCTCCATTTAGTGGCAGCACATTTCACCTCCTTTGCTCAAAACCAGGCTCCAGAACTGAACACGGGTGAGATATTTTGGTGGCTCCCTTGTATCTTCAGGGCATTAATTAAAATCCCTCATTTCTCAGATATCTTGTAACATCTGTGCTTTGTTCTTCCAGGGGAAAACTCGTGCCCAAATGTGACCACATCAAAGACCACAAAGTTCAAAAGATCACTGCTCCTGCTGGCAGAGGCAGCTTTCTCTGCACAGCACTTGTGGAAAACGATGAGGAATTGGGATTGCAGACTTCTTACCCCAGCCCCATTTTCAGAACAGCTGTAGGGGGGAAAAGGAACAACCTCCAGTAAAAATGCCATGGTTTGAGTGCCACAGGACATTTCCAAGAACTGCAGCTGCAAGTGCTCCCTGTGCTTTGGTGTGCAGGCCCTGTCTCAGAGGGCATGAGAGGCTTGACAGGATGCCTGCAAGTGCTCCCAGGATCCTGCATGGAAAGTGCTCCAGAAGGGCAAATCCTCCCTACTGCAACTTCAACATCTGAGCGTGCTTCTGACCCCTTTTAATTGGGAATAACACTTCTTGCCATTATTAGTTTAGGTAATGGTTAAGAAGAAAACCTTTTTAAAAAATACATATATGGCACAGAGAGAAAATTTGCAATTCAAATTGATATTTTTAATCTTAAAAGTACTTTGGTGGAATGGAGTGAAAAATAGAAAGAAGAACAAGTCCCATAAATCTGTCACTCGCATAGCACATCACTCACAGCTTTCCCAGCCCACTGAGAAGGAGAGCCATACAGCTTTAAAATGACTTCATTCCCATATTTACATATTTTTTAATAGGGCTATGATGAATCTCCTTCCGCTTGACTCCTATTTTGAGCTGTGATATTTTAATCTCCATTCTTGCTGCAACTTAGCAGATGAATGTGCAGTGTGACAGAGCTCAGAGGAAACAGTATAAATAAAGCAAAGTGGAGCTATGACATCTCACATTTTATAGCTTTTTTATTGTAGCCTAAGCATAAACAGAGCACAGCTGTGTTATACATACTGCTGTGAGCACTCCCCCAGCCCCAGCCCCCCACTGCTTTTAAAGACACACAGGATCCTCTGGGCACCTCCACTGCTGCTCCAGGCATGGCTGACAGCAGCAAAACCATCCCCTGTACCCTCTCCCTGCCTCCCTTGCTTTGTTTTCCCTTTTCCTCCTTCTCCTGCTTTGTCCCCTTGCCCAGGATGTGCCCCCGTGGCTGTGCTGTGCTGCTGCCTCCTCAGGGATGATTTTCTTCCCTCCTTGCTGTAATCTGCCCTCTTTAAGCACACAGACACACATGCAACCTGCAAAAACAACACTTGGACAAAAGATTGCAGCTAGCAAGCCAAAATCTTGCCAGCTCTTAGCAGTGGTGCTTTACAGAAAGATCTCTCCCATTTCTCATCACCTCCTGGTTGGGATTTTTTGCTCTTCACAGAAGTCAGTCAAAAAGAAAGAAGGAAAACTTTACTCCTACCTATTCAAAAACAAACTATCATGATGAGTTCCTAGACAAAAAAAGCCTCTTTTGACCTCAGTAATTTATGAGATACCACAAAAGTTCTGAGCATAACCATCACCACACATTCCACAAAAATGCTGCCATTTGCAGCCTTGGACAAGAAAATCACAATGCACATGGACATTTTCATGACTATAAAAACAGAAGGGCAAACCCAACAGCCAGCAATATCCCACACAGCCCCCAAGAATTCTGTTTACCCTTGAGTCCCATTGAAAAGTTTTATGGTTGGACTAGATTTTAAAGGCCTGTTTCAACCTAGATGATTCTATGAAAGTGCTTTTCTATTTCAAATTTCAATATCATTAACATAAGCATGTTAAACATGTGTCCTGCTCTTCTTTTGTTCTTCCTTCCTCTACCCATTAAAAATAAAATAAATATAAAAAAAGCAAAAACCAAACCCAACCCCTCATGGCACTGCAATGGTCCCAGTGAGCCACTGCTACCTCAAACATTTTCTGCACTTTTTTTTTCCCTGTCCAAGGTTTCCACACAGATTGGGATAAATCATCAAGCAATGCTCAAGCAAGCAAAAGAAAGTTGTTAAAAATAGCAAAATAAAACTATGTTAGATATTCATCAACAACTGTATTTAAAAACTTTTTTTTAAAAAAGAGATAAATGAAAAGCCACCCAGAAAGCCTGCTGAAATTGTTTACATGTGGGAAGCTGATTAAACTAACAAGTTTTCAAAGCTGGGATCTCAGGATCCTCAAGCCTGCCTGAAGTCATGCCCTGACTCAACTCATGGGTTACCAAGCCACCAGCCTCATACAAAGTTCTGGTTAAAAAAATGCACTTTTTTTTTTAGAAAATAAGTGGAGTTCCTTTGTTCTGCAAGCAGATTATAAAATCTTAAAAAAACAGAAAAAACACAAAACAAAACAGGTGTTATCAAGATTTCTTTGTCTGTTCCCTGAAAACTCCTTGAGCTGAAAAGGGAGCAGGAGAAACCAGCCCAGGACCCAGCAAAGCCCCCACCAGGAGGTTCCCACAGGCCTCCCACCCCCTCCAAGCAGGCAGGAAATAAACAGATGTACACTCCATGCTGCCACTGCAGCCAGCAGCAAAATGTGCTCCCTCTGAACGAGGGAAGACTGAAAGAGAAAGGCCATAAATTACTTTTACTGAGTGAGCAAATAGACAGGAGAAAAGATTTAAGAAGAGTTTAAAAAACAACAGCCACAAAATATTTTTTTTTCACTCTGTACCAGCATCTACCTCCTGTTGAGTTTTTAACTACATTTTTTCAAATTCATGTGTGTCACCTTCCATAACAATACCAGCAGCAGCTTCACTTCCCTGAGGATTGTCCCTTGATGGTTTTCAAGATTTCTGCAGAGCTCAAATACCTGAAGCACTGGTCAGTGCCACTAAAAATCAGTGCTAGAGGTATTAGAATGAAAATAAATGAGGCATTGAAATGGAGCCTGGAAATCCAGATTTCCTTACAGCCCTTTGAGGTTCTTGGAGCTCCACCTGGAAAAGATGCTGAAGATACTCACAACCACAATAGTAAATGTGTTTTCAGTGAGTGAGACAACACTGTGGTACAGATGTAATGGGAACTGCCCCCTAGGTACCACATTAAACATCATCTCTGACAGGGACTCAGCACTGAAAGCTTAATCCAGGTCAAATAATCTGCAGCTTCAAATCAGATCCCCCTTCAAAACTGGCCTAATGGGAAACTACAATGAGTATGAGATAAAACCTCCTTTGAGCTCCCAATTAATAATTCTGATCTCACATTCCTTTGCATGAACTTCCTGCCCTTTGCAAAACTGTTGGTGTGATCAGCACAATCCAAAATGCCTCATAAATTTTAAAAAAACAACAACAAAAGCAACACAAAAAACCCACCCCAACCAAAAATCATAAACAGAAAATGAACAAAAATCTCCAAAAAAAAAAAAGGAAGCCAAAGCCTCAACAGACATGGCACATGCAACACCTTATCAACACAGGTGTGGCAATGTTGAAGCATCACCAACTCACTCCCAGGCTGTGTATGGATGGTGCAGCTCTCTCCTACTGATTCTGAAGGGTAAATACAGTTGAGATCCCAGTTTCTAAAGAAAACTTTTTAGATCATGAAAAAGAGATTTTCCTTATAGGCCACAGCAGCTCTCAGCAAGAGCTCTCAGCCAAATGAGGTGGAAGAGGCTCCAGGCAGGAGCTGGGGGTACCTGCTCTGACAAACAGACAGAGCAATGGGCTCTTATTTTTCCTCCTTCTTGTTTAGTTTTCAGTCACAACAAATGAATGAAATGAAGCAAAGAAAAGAAGTAAGCTGAGAAAAAACAAAGTAAAATTAGTAACAGGCTAACAGCATATACCCACTGCCTGGGGCAGCATACGGCTGATGGATGATGACAGGCAGCAGACAAACCCTCATTCCCTGTCTGCTAAACAAATTAGGGATCTCATCAATATCCTCACTGCATCCACCTTCCTGCAGCTGCTGCTGCAGCACAACTGCTGCTGAGCTCCAGGGCAGGACTGGCTTTGTCTCCCAGCCTGCCAAATCCTGTGGGCATTTAGGGTTGCCACCCTTTGCAAAGCACATTGTACCTGATAATGAGATTTTTTGTTGTTGTTTTTACCTTTACATTTTTTAAAGGGCCTGCAGAGTTGTGTTTAAAGAGGATGGCATACTCTGAACTCGTGGGAGTCTGCAGAGCTGGAACCTTCAGGGCCTTCCCAATTCTTGTCTGAGTTCAGAGCCCCTAAGCTTGAAGGGGACAGCAGGACTTCTCCTCAGCCTGAGATCTGGCTCTAAACTCCCTTCTGCTCATTACTCCCAAAGTTTCTGTCTTAAAAGGACCACAAGCAATGGGTTTCAAAAAAGAATTAGGTGTCCAATACATCTTGATTCCTCCCATCCCCAAACTCTTCTGAGCCCTGTGTAGTACTGGCATTTGAACATTGCCAAAAAAAGGACAGCATCATTATCTTCACTTCCAAAACTCATCAGAGCAATAATGGGATTCAAACACATTCCAGTCTGGGAAGATCAAATTCCAAAAACACTCAGCACAAACCAGGGCAAAATGATTTGTTGTAAGAAGTCTGGATTACAAAGCATCCAAGCAAACACACACACCAATAGCTACAGCAAATTTTCTAACTCCAATTTCACTTCAGCTGGAATTTGAGGGAAAAATGGGGAGTTTATAGCCTTTGGAAGAAGGGGAGGCAACTCAGGAGGACTACAAGGATATTGTGAGGTTAAAGGCTTCAAACAGTAAAACTGGCTACAATTATGTCAGCAGTTACACTAACAAACCCATCAATAACTTGCATTATTGAATATTTGCCATTTATTTCAAGTTATCACCTTCCAGTAGAAAAAAGGCAGTATTTGGAACAACCTCCTTCTGCAGCAAGCCTGTGGATCTGTGTACAGCTCACAGAACCAGCAGAGAGTGGGTTGTGTTGGAAGGGAGCCTGAAGATCACCCAGCTCCAGCAAAACCCCACCTGCCATGGACAGGGGTGCCACCCTCTGGAACAGCTCAAGGTCCAGCCTCACCTTCCTTGAATGCTTCCAGGAATCTACAGCTCCTCTGAGATCTAAATCTCTCCTTTAAAACCATTCTCCCTCATCCTATCACTACCAGCCCATGTAAAAAGCCCCTCACTCCTTCAGAAGGAATGGGAAGGCTGCTGTTCCCAGTTCCCCTGCCTTTCCTCACAGGAGAGCTGCTCCATCCCTCTGAGCATCCTGGGGCCTCCTCAGGACCACCCTGATGGTCCCTCCTGTGCTGGGACCCCCGGGCTGGAGGCAGCACTGCAGGTGGGTCTCAGCAGAGCAGGACACAGGCAGAATTCCTCACTCCCCTCTGCCCAGGAGCTTTGCCTGCAACCCAGGATGCTTTTTCTGTGTCACTTTTCATTCACCTGGACCCCCAAGCCCTCCTCAGGGCTGCTCTCCATGGCTTCTCCTCTGTTCAAGCCTGGCACTGCCCCAGCCCAGGTGCAGGACTTGTTGAACTTCATGATGCTCCCATGGGCCCAGTTCCTGAGTCTGTCCAAGGTCTGTCTGGATGGGATCCCTTCCTTCTGCTGTGTCAGCCCCTCTGCTCATCCCACATCATCTGCCAGCGTGCTGAGGGTGTGCTCAGCCTCACCCTGTCACTGAGAAAGGGGGACATTCAAGAGCCCAGGTCCCAAAGTAGAAACCTGAGGGACCTGTGTTAATGCCTTAATAGCAGAAATTTATCAAATAGAAATTTATCACTAGAAAGCTTCATGGTTGCGTTTGAATTTTTTCATCCACAAAACATCCAGAGGTGTTCACAGCAGTGACTGATGACTAATTGCACTGACTCAGCCTTTCCTGTTGTTAACAACTAAAATTTAAAGTTTCTTTCAAGACCAGTGCCTCCTCTTGAGGTCAGCTAAGCCAACAAAATATGTGTTTGCTCCTGTTTGCTTCCATCACTGACTCCATGAAAAATTCACAGCATTTCTTTGTGCTCCAGTGTAGGATACAACTCCCTTCTGCATCCTGGTGTAACACACAACTTCCTTCTGCATCCTGGAGTAACATACAACTCCTTTCTGCATCCTGGAGTAATATATCCTTCCTTCTGCATCCTGGAGTAACATACAACTTCCTTCTGCATCCTGGAGTAACATACAACTCCTGTCTGCATCCCAGTGTAACATACAACTTCCTTCTGCATCCTGGTGTAACATACAACTTCCTTCTGCATCCTGGTGTAACATACAACTCCCTTCTGCATCCTGGTGTAACATACAACTCCCTTCTGCATCCTGGTGTAACATACAATTCCTGTCTCCATCCTGGAGTAACATACAAATTCCTTCTGCATCCTGGTGTAACATACAACTCCTTTCTGCATCCTGGTGTAACATACAACTCCTGTCTCCATCCTGGAGTAACATACAACTTCCTTCTGCATCCTGGTGTAACACACAACTCCTTTCTGCATCCTGGAGTAACATACAACTCCTGTCTCCATCCTGGAGTAACATATCCCTTCTTCTGTGTCACTTTGGCACAGGGTCATGGTTTGACCCTGACCAGGCACCCCAAAAGCCACTCACTCACCCTCCCCTGCCACAGCTGGGCAGACAAGAACAAAAAATTAATGAAGGGTTCATGAGTTAAGGACTGGGAGATAACACTCCAAGGGCAAAACAGAAGTTAGAGATACAGAGGGAGTTTATTCCTAACAAAGTCAGAGGAGGATAATGAGAAGTAAAAATCCCCCCACCACCAAAATCGGGCCATGCCAAACCAACACACAGACACACACATTCCTGGCACTCCTTGAGTCACAGCTAACACTGGGTTTATGTTCCAGTTCACTAATTTGTGTGCCTAGTAGAGACTTTAGGAACAAGACTTAAATACTGAAAGATCTTCACCAGGCAGACTGAAATATTTCACTATTTTAGACCACAAACTCTCATTTACCTATTTTCCAACATTAAATATCTTGATGTCTAAGTAGGCAGTTACTGCTTCTCCCACATAACATAAAAGAAATGAAACAATACTTTAAAAAATGTATCAAGTAACAATAGAAATAAAAATTTTGCTACTACATGTGTTTTTCTGATTATCCCTCCCTGTCCTTTTTTTGTTTGTTTTGTGGCTTGGTTTTCTTTTTTTGGTGTTCTGTCCTGTGTGTCATTATCATGTCCCACCCCCAATTATTTAACCATATCATAGGCATATTCCCTTTAGCACTTCATCATACACAAAAATGTTCTATGGCTTCATAAACTCCATCACAATGAACATAATCCTTTAGTTAAGTGCCAATTAATTATTAAAAACATTCATTGAGGATTAACAATCATGAAATAGATACAGTTCTATTATGTAGTTGTTAATCCTCAATAAATCTACTTGTAATAGACAGCATTTTAGTAAGAGAGCTAGTCTACTTAAACTAATGCCTTATATTTAATTAGATAATTATTGCATGTTAAAAAATACATTCATTAGTTTTATAACTGTGTAATAAGCATATTTCTAATAGAGAGATTAGCAATCCTCAGCAACCAGATTTTTTTAGTAATCCCTTGCATTAGCATCCAAGAGCTACCCTGCAACATGAAGGCCACTGTGCTGCACCTTTGCTGCTTACACCCCGGCCAGGAAGGGGTTAATGCTCCTAATCCCCATTTTTTGGGCACAGAGCAGCCTGGGCTGGCACACAGGGGGCTTGCTCTGACATGGGCAGGGGGATCCCACAGGAGAAATATCTCCAACAACAGAGAGCTCACCAGGACTGCCAGGGAATAAGGGAGTAAGGCTAAATGGGTATCCAGCTCTAAAGAGATGCACTGCTTGCCATTTCATTTCTCATGCTTCTTTTAGTTTTGCCAGCTTGGAAAAAAGGGAAAGGGAAAAAGAGAAAAGAAAAAAAAAAAAAAAAGAAAAAGGAGAAAAGAAAAAAGAAAAAGAGAAAAAGAAAAAAGAAAAAGAAAAAAATTGAGAAAAATGTATAAAAGAAAAAAGAAAAAACGGAGAGGAAAGAGGAAGAAATAGAAATAAATTAAATAAGAAAAAATTGGAAAAAATTGGAAAAAAGGAAAAATGGGAAAGAGAGAAAAAGAGGAGAAAAAGAGGAGAAAAAGAGGAGAAAAAGAGGAGAAAAAGAGGAGAAAAAGAGGAGAAAAAGAGGAGAAAAAGAGGAGAAAAAGAGGAGAAAAAGAGGAGAAAAAGAGGAGAAAAAGAGGAGAAAAAGGAAAGGAGAAGAAAGGAGAAGAAAGGAGAAGAAAGGAGAAGAAAGGAGAAGAAAGGAGAAGAAAGGAGAAGAAAGGAGAAGAAAGGAGAAGAAAGGAGAAGAAAGGAGAAGAAAGGAGAAGAAAGGAGAAGAAAGGAGAAGAAAGGAGAAGAAAGGAGAAGAAAGGAGAAGAAAGGAGAAGAAAGGAGAAGAAAGGAGAAGAAAGGAGAAGAAAGGAGAAGAAAGGAGAGTAAAGGAAAAGAAAGGAGACAGTGAGGCATATCCTGTTGTTCTTCTGGTACCAAGCCCACACAGGCCCAGTGCCTGTTTCTGGACTGAAGCTGTGGCAATGATCCATGCCATAAAAGGCACTGAGTGCCCCTTTTAGGAAATAAGGGTAAGGTCCCTCCCAGCCAAAGCATTCTGTGATTCCATGCCAAGGTGATCAGGGGCCCCTCAGCTGAAGCTGTCAGGGGCTCTCTCATGAAACAGTAAAAATATCAAAAATATCAACACCCATCCTGCACCTCTGGAGACCTCCCAGCTGATGGGCAGCAGCATTGCCTGAGCCAGGCTTCCTGTGGGATGGAGCCTCAGGTGACCCTGATCCACCCCATGAGTGACATTTGTCACTTGCCTTTTCCCCTTGCACGTCAGAGATGAGCTGATTTTAGTGAGTGCTCTCTCTGAAGAGGTGTCAGTTCCTGAACCAGAGCCAGTGCTTTGCAGCTCTGCAATAGTAGACCTTGTTTTCCTATGGTGCAGGGGATACATCTGTAATTCTGTAAATCTGTGACTGCTTACACCCCCTTTTGGAACCAAAAGTGGAAGAAAAGGAAGACAGTAGTCAGACAGCATCAAAAAGCACAGATTTTGGCTACTATTTTTAGGTTTGTATTGACACTGTAAGTGATCTATGTTCCTTCTTTGAAGTGATGCTGCAGCAGCTCAAAGTTAACTTCAGTATGTTTTTGAAAATGTCACAGAAGTCCACTTAACTTGGCAAAAGTAATAATCTGTAATATGAAAATGGAACTGTTCTGGATTTCAGCTACAGGGTTATAGTCGCTGGACCAGTCATTCTGATGCAAACATTCATTTTGTACACTTCATAAATGTCCTAAATTTTAAGAGTAACATTCAGTAATAAAAGACAGCAAACAGCATGTTCTGAATTTTCAGCATAGCAAATGCTCCAATAAGATTAGCAAGAATCCTTTCAGGATCAGTAGGTTTTTGGTAAATTCTGCTGTTAGACCAGTGATGGGAAAGAAACCTTTTCTTCTTCAGAAGAGAATCCTTCCCCATTTCTCAGGCCTTCCCTGTTTCTGCAGGGTCTGGTTAGGACCTAGGTACCCTCTTGTCCTGCTCAGCTCAAGTCTCCAGTTATCCCATATTATTCCTTTAGTTATTCCCAGTTATTTCTTTTATGTTTTTTAAGATAAACTTGAATGTGAGGGCGGCAGAAACAGGGGGAGAAGTCCTAGAAAGCAACTAGTGAGTAATACCTGCTTGAACAACTGTCTGCTCAACACAGCTGCCAAGGAAAAGTGAATTTCCCAACAGTGCCCAAAGGGGAATGGACACCTGGAACTGTTGGTGCTGTGCTGCTGCACAGCTCAGCTGAACAAGAGACTCCACACCAACAATAAGGAAAGGGGGAATGCCAGGGCTGCCTGAATAACCTGGACAGCCCCAGCACCACCACAGGGGATATGGGAAAAGCAGAGTTTTGTACCCCTAGGGCAAGGTCAGGGCTGCACAGCACTCACACCAGGAGGGGAGGAGCTGAGTGAGTCCCTCCTGCCTTACAGTACCACAAACTGAGTGAGTCCCTCTGCCTTCCCTCCCAATAACTTATCCAGAGTTCACCCAATGATGAGAACTTTTAAGAGTCTGACAGCACAGAGGGGAGAATAAATACTTGAACTCCATGGCATTGGGTGAAAAAAAAAGAAAAAGAGAGAGAAAAAAAGATTGTTGACATAAACAAAATCTTATTAGGTCACTTAGGTTTATGCACTTAGGTTAGAGCAGAGCAAGAGGCACGAGAAGGAAGAATCCAACCTCCTACTCCACAGAGCCCTGCTTTGGGCACAGCTCCCCCATGGAGCACAGGCATTTATTCCTGTGGAGGGCCAGTCCCCAGAGCCCAGGGGGCTGTGGCACTCCTGTTTGTGCCTCAGGGAGCAGAACACCATCAGCAGCAGGGGCAGCCCCTCCAGAACCAAGGCAGAGCTCTGGGTCCATGGGGATGCTGGGCTGGGCCCCGATGGAGGGATGCTGGATGCCTCTGCCCAGCAGCATCCCCAAAGCAAGGACCTGCTCTGAGCTGAGAGCACAAGGACAGGGGACATCTCTCAGTTCCAGCTGTTGGAGTGAGGGGTAATTGCAGCTGGGGGCCTGTCATCTCACGTCACACAGAGCAGGAAAATGGGTCAGAAGCAACGCATTTGGTTAAGTGTCTAAACTGAAAAGGTGCTATTTTCTTTTAAATTATATAGTCTTTACTGGCAGTGAGGTTACTGGTGCAAGGCTTTCCAGCTTTAAAACGTAGCAGGGACATGCCCTCTGCGGGTCAGGCTTTCATTTGCCAGTGCTAATTCCCAGCCGCCTGCTCCTCGTCCTTCACTGCAGCCCCTGCCTCAGCCGGGCACGCTCCCATTCCCTGCTCCATGCACACGGCCCATGTAAATAGTGTTTATGTTAAGGAAGTCATGTTCTGTGTGACTGGAGCACATAGAAACTGATGTTGTTGTCACTTTAGATTAAGCTCTCATTTTAGCAGAGGAGGCAATTGGAGCAGGCAGCTGAGTGGCCGAATGAAATATTCAGCTCATTTCGTTTAAAGCTGCCCCCGACTCCATTGTTCAGGCTGGCAGGGCTGATTAACCCTTGCTGGTGCTGTCACAACAATGCTCCCTCTGTCTCCAGCCCCAAACGCTCAGGCAGGTTTCAAAGGTCAGCAAGGTGATATTTGTCAGGGCTTTTTCCTCACAATTAATGAACTTTAAGGAAAAGGCATATTAACCCCTCAAGTCTCCACCACTCTGTAGAGAGGAGAAATAAAACAGAGCTTAGCAGTGCCCAAGGATGTTCTCCATGCTCAAGGCAGGCAGGAACACTGCTCCCCTTAGCCACAGCTTGGCACCTGGCACCTGTGAGCATCCTGCTCACCTTGAGCTGACCCCAAGCACTTAATGAGCCCCTCCTCATGCAGAATTACACACTTGGGGTTTTTCTTTTTGCAGGAATTGTTGACAGTAAATAACAAGCCAAAACAAACCTAAGATCTAGGCAAGAGAAAGCCATGGCCAGCACTGCTGTGGGTGTTCAGCTGTGCCCCACATGTGTCTGTCTGTCTGTCTGTCAGAGCACAGCAGCCCAAGGCTTCCAGCACTGCTGCCGTGGGGCTGCTTGCCCACAGCCACCCCAAAACCCCCCTGGGAAATGCCTCACCCACAGCATCACCACTGCCCAGCCCTTCCTCCAGGGAACAATCTTGAGGACTTTGCCAGGGTGCAGTGGTTGCTGCAGGAGGAGCAGTGAATGCTTAAATACACAACACCCAATGCCACAGAACCAAAAGGAGAATTGTTAAATGGTCTCCCTTCGGCCTGACTTGTTGCAGAGATTCTATTTGTGGAATGGCCTGATGCTGTTCCATGACAGGCACCTTCATAGGCAGTTGTGCTTGTGCTCTGTCACTTGCTGCCTTGTGCTCAAGGGCCTGATGCTTCAGAGAGCTCAGCAGAACCTGCTCGGGCTCCTCAGCTCAGGACAGGATTAGAAAAAGACACAGAACATGCCTGGCAAGAGTGTTCCTAACAGCCCCAAACACTGAAAGGTAAGGCCATCATAAACTGCAATATCAAGGGTAATAGCATTTTATTTTTAATGGGAGGTTTGGTATTTTTAAACAACAGCTCAAATACAGGAGACAAATTTTCTTATAATCACACTGACAAGGACTGTACCAATTTTTCCATGTCATCTGTATTTTGAGCTAAATTGCCAAAAAAAAAAAAGTGTATCTATTAAAAATATCAGGAGTTATACAAACTACAGTCACACTGGCAGCAGACAACCACAGAAGTAACTCTGTTGTGGAGCTGCTGAAATCACAACTCTGCACCCCCCCGAGACACTGAACTATTTGTATGTACTTGTCCCTCTGTACTGCTAAGACATTTCTCTAGGATACAACAGAATTGGGTACCACTGATAAATGAATAAACCTCGTAAAATAATACTTATACTACCTAAATTACTAATTTCCAGTAGCCTTGCAGCTACATTTTACTGTGACATTTTACAGCGTAGTTCATATGAGAATATCCTGTAAGAGCACTCACACTAATACTCTCTGCTTGCATATATAGTATAATATTCCAGCTTTGCTGTAATGATTTCTACAGTCAAAATCTCATCAATTGCATGTTTGCTTTACTGGTTATCTAGATAAATATGCACTTATCTATGAATGACTTGTGAATGCAGATAAAAGTAAGTTAACAGGAGAATATAAACATTAAATATGATCTCTTAGGTGTAATTATTGTACACACAGTTTAACTACTAGCACTTTTTTTTCCCATTTGGTACATTGGAAAGTATATTACCTGACTCCAATACTCCATCTATATCTGCTTGAAATTTAGGGTCCAACTCGAGAAGATCCTTCAATGCTGTTTAAATACGTAAGTACCTAATACCTCCAAATAAAATATACATCTGTCATAGTGAAACAAAGAAGTGCTACATGTTATAATGAGACCTATTTCTTCAAAGACTAACCTCTTAAACCTCACAAGCAATGAATGAAAATGCCTTTTAGTAATCCCTTTTGATACTTTCCTGAACAAGAAGCCATGCAAGAAGTACACAGACGTAGCTAAGCTCCTGCAATCAGTCTAAATAGGAGAGGTTGTAAAACCAAGTTTATGTTATGCATGAACATATTTTAGACCTATGCACTGGGAACAGTGAAGTGCTTGACATCTGGAGTTAGACAGTGGTGAATTGTAGCATGCACGCATCACTCTCATCTGCATAAATATCTATTTTCAGAACCACCACGGCTCAAACACCCCCAGCTTTCCACTAATTTAAAAGCATCATTCATTTGAAACGTTAGGATAAAGCCCAAAAGGATAAACTCACCAAAATTCAGTTTTGACAGTGTTGTGGTTTTGTATTTCCCCCCCTCACCACATTTTAATACAAAAACAATCTATACACGAGCAAAACCCACACACAGCAACATCCCCTGCTACCCTGGCCCTGCCCACCCACCCCTCCAAAATCCAGAATTCCAGCAGGAACTGTGGGAGCCACAGCCAGAGGTGCTGCTCTGGCAGCAGAGCCTCATGGTCATTAAACCCACGGCACCTTCTGAAGGAATGGAGTTATTAACCTCCCTGACCCCAGACAAATTTAAACCCCACTGACTGCAGATTCCTCTGAGGAATCAAGGCACGTGTTTGTAAATTGCTTGGATATTCAGCAGGATGAAAGATGTTACATAAATGACAGTTATTATTATAATAGTGGCAAATGGGTCAGGAGGAAGATTTCAGTGCTGATTTAGGCTGTTGTTTCTAGCCAGCATCAAATATTGCTCAAGTTTGGATATTGATGTCTTAAAAGAATAAATATGGCAGTCACCTCTTTAAAGCTACAAATCCATTTGAAATTACAAATTGTTTCCCTGGTTTGAAAAAATCTTGGAACAAACTCTTCAAAGTAAAAGTTCAAACCAAAATAGTAATAATTCCTTATATTTAGTATACAGTCCAGGATTAAAGATTTGAGTTTGAACTCTAATATTGTCACCTACTGATTACTGCCAAAGAAATCCCCCAGCAAGGTTCATAAAGCCAATTTTCCCAAAGCACAGAGAAAAAGATGTGGCATCCCCATTGCCCAGGAAGATGTTGTAATCATATCAATTAAACTGAGATTTTTCTGAAAGAAAACAAATCAATAAAAGCAAATGGAAACATGCACCACAAACAAAGTTTCCTATTGCAATCTAACTAGATCTTGTGTCCCTACACAAGTTGCTGGAGTGGATGGAGGTGCAGAAGGGCAAGTTCAACACCCAAATTCACCAAAGATCCTATCCCTGGCATCATTAGCTTCATTAGTAAGTTCAACAGCCACATGTAAACAGAAATATGTGAGCATATCCACAGCCACCAACTTCCCTGCAATGCCAAGCAGCCAGCAACCCTTTACAGATCATTTACAGACAGGCAGCACTTTCCCAACCCTGCTCCCAAATAGATTGCAACCATCAAGAATGGCACCACTTCACACAAAGAAATGGAGTGGATTTGCTCCCAGCTTTGAAATCAAAGATACCAAAAGTAAAGAGTATGTAATTGCCCAAATGGCAATTTGCCAAAGCAGAAACTGCCTGAGCACCCAGCTCAGAGGGGGAGGCCTTGACAACTGGGGACACAAGCCTGACCAAAATTCAATCAGAGAAGCTGGACTGACAGAACAAAATGTGACTGCTGGGCCTGCCAACAGGGGCAAGCTCTGGAAGCTGGTCCAAGGCAAAGGTCTGACTCCTGGTGGGTACAGGGAGTTTTACATTGTGAGAAATGGGGCAGTAACTGGTTACACACACAGAGAAAGTGCCTCTTTGGTCAACATTTGTCATGGAATGGTTATCCAAAAATACCAGCAGTCTGGTTACAACTGATTTTTTTGGTGGAAAATGGGGTAAGAAAGAAGATGTCAAAAGTCAAAAACTGTTCATCAAATGTTAAACGTTAATGCACAGAAAACTGCAACACTTTCAGTGTAAAAATGAACACCCAGGAGATTATGCTACTGTAATGCTATTAACCCCTTCAAGAGGTTCCCCACAAGGTAAAAAAGAAGAAAAAACCCCTAAGATCTCACATACTTATGCTCAAATCTGAGGTGATTCATTGGGACATTTGAGAAGATCCTGCATTTAGCCCCCCTCCTGTCACATGGACATGGTGAGGGCTGTCCTCTGCTGATTGTATTTCTACCAATCCATGCCAGAAAGAAAGAGGCACTTCAGAGAGACTGTTCAGGCCAGCCACATCAACTTTCTAGGGCAATAAAAAACCTTAGCCCCTCCAAAGTCAAGATAGTAAAGAGCAGTTCCAGAATTTTGTGACTCTACTTCATCCTCAGAGCTGTCTATCAGGATCCATGGAAGGCCAAGGGATCCAGATTTACACAACATTTTGTAAGGCTTCAGAAACTTTTTGGTGTAACCAGGCCTAGGACAGAGCGAGCCTGATCAATTTATGGGTTTTGGTGGAAACTATGCAAAATGTGGTGGTGGTTTCAGCTGAGTTTCATTCTGGGGTTTGGGGTTTATTCAAAGCCTGAGCTCTAAGGGAAACTAGAGGGACATGAAACCATGCAACATGAAACTGCAATGAGGCTTGCATGAGCACTGAAAACACAATTTCATGAAGTGGGGAAAAGGGCAAAAGGCCCAACCAGCAAACAGGCCTGGGGCTGCAAATTCACCATACAGAGAGTGCAAATTCCAGTCTTCACTATTGCTATCTCTGACAAGTCATTCCTCATACTTCACACCCAACTGAGAAATTCAAGGTCGAGAGAAATCAATTGCATTGATGAAGGTTTCCAGATTTTTAGTTGGGAGGATGGCTCTATATAATCCACTTTCAGTCAAGAGTTAAGCTTAAAATAACAGCATTTTATTCATTCAAGTTTAAACCTATAAACATTTATACCTCACATCCATCTTTCTTTTGAGCTATACCCAGTATCATCATCCTTGACTACAAGTGAAAACAAAGCATCATGAATCTATAATAACCTCTTCATTTGCTTTGCAACATGGATTTTTGTCTGGTTAAATGTCTCAATTACTCCCACTTATAGGTTATCCACATATGGACTGAGAGCTGAACCCATTTGAGAATTAGCTTTTAACAGCTGACCCGGTGCCTCAGCAAGTGTTTTGCACAGTCCCCTGGGAAAAAGCACATTCATGAGCAAGCCTGGAATCACAAACCTGCTCCCAGGAAAGGCAGAGCACGTCACTGCTCCTCACACAGACAATCCAACCACCCTACTGCTCCAGTGCTGCTCAGTGGCCAAGTGACAGAACAGCACCCAGGATTATTTGCAGAGAGAGCCATCTGCCTGCCACCACACACCAGGGGGAAATCACCTGCCAGCAAGGGAGGATGGAAAGAGGTGGCAGAGTTTCATAGGAGAAATATGAAGGGAGAGGAAAGATGAAAGCCAGAAAAAAAAGTAAACCAAAAATGAATTATTTAGAGCTTAGCATCCGAGCTTGCTATTGGATCTATTAACATCATATCCCAAATAATTTTAGGGTTTCCCACTACCCTCACACTGGCTGCTGGTGCATTTTTATAAATTGCTGTGTTACATAAAACGCTGTGTTTTTAATATCCCTCTGGTATCTGAGCAATTATTTGCATTATAATTCTGTATTTTCACATCACTGAGGAATGATGGTTTCAATTCAGCACCTCTGTGCTGGTGACTCCCACCTCTCACTCCCAACCAACCTTGTTCTATCTAAACACACATTTCAGCCACTTTTGCTTACAAAACTCAACTTACAACTGTTAAAATCTTTGTCTGCTGCTGAAGACTCGACAGCAGTGACATCAGACATGCTGATGGGACAGAACTTATCCTTTTTTTATATTTGCATTTTAAAAGACTACAAAATATCCAATGGACAGTAACAGTCAAAAGCATTAGAAAAGATTAGAGTGCTTCTAGGCTTGATATGTAAAATAGTCAATAAATTATTTTTTTTTAAATCATCATTATAAGTTTAAACATACAAACAATGAATCACCACTCCTTCCATCTGGCTGGTAAAACCAAGTTCAGCTCATTAGAGGCCATGACCCCATTCACATCTCCTACCTAGCAATGGCTATCCAAGATTCTGTAACAGCTTTAAGAGACCAACAGCAAAACAAACCCAGAGAAACAGCAATAAATCCAAGTATCTGCACAGACAGACACTTAAATCACCAGGCAGGATTTCCTGCTGCCATCCACACTGCCTGCCCTCAGTGCTCAGCCATGGAAAGAGCCCACCTGTGCCAGAGGCAGATTTTAGGAGCTCCCTTCAGCTCAGTTGCTGGCCCTTATCTAATCAGAGATTGGTAACTGCAGCCCCTGTGCTCTGCTTTCCCCAGCCAGGCAGGGAAGGAGGCGTTTGCCAAGGGATCCTTGGAAGGGAAGGGGTTAAAGGAGGTGAAGGGACAGCCAGATGTTGGGGCATGTGAAGCTTGAGGATCCTGGAAATCAAAATGGGTGGGTTTCATTTCTCCTATTGCTCTGATCTGCCCCCAGCATGGAAAATCATGGCCCTTGACACTCAATAAAGAGGAAATGCAACCTTGTTCATATTTCATCAATTAATTAATTAATGCCACTGTGGGATCCCCATCATTCTGTCAGGTGTAATGATGCTCCAAGGATGCAACCCACAGGCCATGGCAGAGACAGGAAATGTTCTTTTCTAGCTCCTAATTCCATAGGTTTTCCACCAAAACAGGGTAAGGGCTGCTCAAATTTCAGCTCCTACCTAAGGAACGTTGTGTTGTTCCCTCATCAATTCTGCCATGCACAGCTTGCTAAGGAGCTCACCCTGTTCTCAACCTGGAACTGTCAGGGAAGAACAGACTCAATAAAGGCTCAGAGGTTTTGTTCAAATGGGTGTAGAGAGAGAATTCAAGCTTCACACATCCTGTCTAAGCGGTCCAAAAAGAGAGAAAGAAATCTAAAACTCTGGACTTGCACACAATTTCTCCAGCTCTCCCGTCTGTTACACAGACTAGACATTTTGCAGATTTCTTGGAGAACTTCCTGGCAACCACAAGCAATCACCAGGGCAGGATGCATATGTGTTAAACTGAAATCTTAAACAAAATCATCTTTTTGAGCTTCAAACTTTTTTTTTTTTTAACTGTGAGTTCTGGAAAATGGCTTATTATTTTATTTCACTGCAGCTAGCTCAGCCATTCAGAAACAGGAATGTTCACCCCAGAAACAAGAGGGGTGCAAAGGCTTAGGGGTCACAGTGGTGTTTTACATGGCCCTTCCAGGAAGAAATTGCACTGGTCTGTTTTTCTGGCCATCTTATTTCTTTTATGGTGATTTTTTCTTTGACCCCATGCTGTTGTGGTTCAGATCCAAATGAAGATTACAATTCATTTTTTCAGGCACACCCACCTGAACAGGCAGACTCTTCCTGATTATTAAATCCAACAACCTGGGGTGCACAAGGTCAACGGCTCAGTTTGTTGCAGAGCTGTTAATCAAGCAGGAATTAATACACTAAGCATAGGGGAAATTGCCAGTGAAGAGTCAATAAAAGGACTTTAGCTCTCTGTGGATCCCTAACAGGTTAACAGCTTGCTCCTGGATGGATGGGTGCCATGAAACAAAGTGTGACCTCACTGGGAATGTGTAGGTTGTTGTTTTTATGTCCAAGGCCATGGTGGAAGTTCAGAGCTTGCACCAAGATTTCTCCTCCACAGATGCCCCATCCACTTCCAGGGGGTGATGGGGGCACGAGGAATGGATTGGGAATCACCTGTACACAATATAAATAAATGCACCTCACAACTGCTGCCACAAGAAATACAAAATAATTCACAGCATTGAAAAATCCAGGGAAGTGTCAAAGTACATTGCGCAAAATTAGTCAGTATTGTTAATAAACTTGTTATTAATTCATGAAGCAAATCACCTTAAAAGCCCTGATGAATTTATGGGTTTTAACCAATAAATGTGTTCTTGGTGTGCTGTTATTCACCCCATTATATTAGCAGGTAAACATGAGAGAATATCCTTTCCTTTAACTCCACATAGGGCTGGTGAATTTGATATTCTTACATCCCACTTGCACTGAAGAAAATGAGTAGAAAATGCCTGCAGAAAGCAGCACAGAGGAAGCTGCTGCCTGTGATGGGATAAGACCTCAAGTGACAATTCTGTTCCTACTCTGTAGCTCTCCACTTGGGAGTAGTGCATTTAAAAAAATAAAAGGGGCAAAAAAGATCTGAAAGTGCTAAAACCAAGTGTAATCAGAGCCAGCCTTCACTCCAGAGGGGGAGAGCAGTGAAGCAAAAACGGAGAAAGTCAGAGTCACCCTGGAATCACTACAAAAATAAAAAAAGACCAGAGGAGCATTTTTGTACCACAAACAAAATTTCTACAAATACATGGGTTACAAAGGACTCACCCTGAAATGAGGAAATTCCCATTGGCAGCCCAGTCTTAAATATTCCCTCTAAAAATTCAAGGACAGAGCAAAATGCCAGCAGGCCTCTGCTGGATCCCACAAAAGCTACCAAGGTCTCCAACAAAAAAAACCCAAAAAAACAAATTCTAAGCTCTCCTTGATTCCTCTTCAAGGCCAGTAACAAGCCAGTAAGTAAACTTGAATAACTAATGGAAATCAGGAAATCTGTAATGAGCTGCTCAATAATTCTTTGCTAAAGGGAAAGGAGAAATAAAATAATTTATGTGTATTCTCTGTGATCCTGCTGTAAAAATCTCTGGCAAAATACACAAATCATTATTTTATTTAAAAGAAAGAGGGAACAAAAAGGTAATAATCATAGTTATTTGATCTAATTATTCCTAAAGGAATCCATAAGAGACTAGAAAATATTTAAAAACCACCAGTCCTGATTTGCTACCTGGGGAGAATAAAAAACATCCTAGAAGGAAACACAGGTGAAAAAATAATGAAATTAGCATCTCCAAATTGTTTAAAAAAGGATCTTCAGCCTAAAGAGAATCGACAGCATAGCTTTAAGGACAGATAAATGGCTGCCTCAAGGATCTGTCTTACCTCCTCTTTTTTTTTTAAGTAATACCTTAATTTGCATAGTAATAACCCAATTATTGTAAGATTAAGTGACAGAAATCTCATTATTACCGTTCCTACAAAACAGTCGATATTCCATTCAGCACCTTTTAATGTTACACACCTTAAAACATAATTATTCCAATATATGCTCATTCATCTTTAATGCAATTTCTTTAATAATAATAAAAAAGACTCTTCTGTAATTGTTGGGTGGTTTTTTTTTTTGGTGGAATATATTATTGTTAAAACACGATTTTCCTCCTCCAGGCTGCTATAGAAACAAGCAAAGCCAACCAGCTGCTCAGGGGCACGCTCCCTCCCCTCTTCCCAAGAGGGAGTCCACCAAGAGGCCTAAAGCACATATGTTAAAATATGTTGCAACAACTCTCTCTCTCTCCATCTCCCCACTCCCTGCTTCTTCCCACGCTGAGAGCTGGTCATAAGACAAGCTTGCAAACAAAATCAAATATACAGCAGCTCCTGAGAGCTATTTGTGCTCAGGGCCTGCTGCTGCTGCGGGGAGAGGGGGAAGGGCTCTGGGGCTGTGGGCGTGGGGCTCACCTGCTGCAGCATCCCCAGCTCCAATTACACAGATAACAAATGGCATAAGTGGCCAGTTACCAGATTAGCAGCAGAAAGGAAATGGGGGAAGGAGACAGGGCTGGCTCCATCACAAGGACACAGCCCCACACATGTTCTGCCTCAAACACATGTCAGGAGCACTTAGGAGAGGACAAGCAGCAGCCACCACCTCAGCAATCCCATCTGGCTCAAGGTAGGGCTGGGGAGCCTTCCACAGGCAAATCCTCACACTGCTGCTTCAAACCCTGGGCAGGCTGAGGGTTGGCAGCACTGGGTGTGAGTATGGAGCCTGTACAGAGTCAGTGCCTGCTCCAAGCCCAGGACTCAGTGGCCAGGGCCTTCCACAGTCACTCAGAGGGCTGGCAAGGCCACCTCCAACCAGAAGGCATTCCAACCCCACTAATTCCAGCCCTAACCTTAATCGAAACAACAAACCTACACAGCAAGCCTACACAACAAACCTACACAACAAGCCTACACAACAAACCTACACAACAAGCCTACACAACAAGCCTACACAACAAACCTACACAACAAACCTACACAACAAGCCTTCAACAAGCCTACACAACAAACCTACACAACAAGCCTACACAACCAGCCCACTCATCCACCCACTGGCCCCAGGTCCAACAGCCAACCTCCCAGGCCACCTCCTCATCCAGCCCATCTCCACAGCCACCACAGCCCTGTTCTCCACAATGCCAGCAGTGTCACTTCTAACCCTTCTAGTCCTCTTGTTACCAACCATCCTAGAGGTGGCAGTAGCAATAATCCAAGCCCATGTCTTCGTGCTACTGCTGGAAACATCTAACTCTCCCAATGGCACACCAAGAACACTCTTACCACAGAGTTGACCCTGACCCATCCTCGGAGCAGCCACTGCCCTCCTGACTACTTCAGAACTAATGATATGATTATGATTTCACCACAATTCCCCTCGACTCCTCATCCTAGGCCTGCTCTCCACTGTCCTTGTTATACTCCAATGATGATGTGACGTTGTGTGAGAAAGCACATTCCAAGGCCATCACATCCCTACAAAAAAGGGTTACAACACAGAATAACCTTATTTGTCACATCACAGACCTTCTTCTTTCTTGGCTTCTTCTGAGCTTTCTTCCACTCAAGTCTAGCCTCTACAGCAGAACTAGAAGGACAATGATCACCCATGGGAATTAAACCCCATACAAGTCCCACTCTTAAACACTGCCATTCTCCCAGCCTCAAGAGTTACCATCACATGAGCCCACCACAGCACCACAGAAACTAACCCAAAACAAGCAATCCACCCTTTAACAAACAGTGCCCCTCCCAACACAGCCAGAGCAGCTCTCCAGGAGAAGCTGGTGGGATTTATTCTCTGTGAAAACACACAAATCCAGCTCGCTCCATCCCTTGCCCCACCACCCCTAAAAGCAGTAAATACAAGATGCAATTCCAGGAGTTATTGACTGTTTCATTTTTGTGAAAGCCTTCTGTCAAAGTGGCACAGAGGAGAAATCATTGGGCTAAGCTGTGGCTCCCAAAGTCCTTTACAGCCAGGGCAGGTCCCACTGGAAAGAAAGGGAAAGTGCACGAAGCCATCCCTGGGTGCAAGAACTCCAGGGATGGTCAGTGCTGGGGGCACAGCCTGCTGCTCCTGGGGGTGAGGGAGGCACCCCCTCCTCCTGCCCCAGCCCCTGTGGGGCTCCACAGGGCTGAGAGCCACCAGGCTGCCCCTTGGTGTGCCCTGGCTCTCACAGAGGGGACAACACCCCGTGCCAGGGCAGCAGGGACTGCAGGACCAGCCCTGGCACTGCAGGACCAGCCCTGGCACTGCCTACACCCTGTGCCAAGGCAGCAGGACCAGCCCTGGCACTGCCCAAAGTCCTGCAGAGAGCATGAGCTCCAGGGCAGAGCAGCTGGGTTTTTCCTGTGAAGGTTTTGATCACTTCCCTAATGGTTCCGGTTATGAAAAGTTTCCAATCACACCACATTGCACAGAAAGCAAATTAAAATGACTGTCTTTACTTGAAAATAAAATAAAGCAGAGAATATGCTAATGAGTTTTTCTTACGTTCTTATCTCATTTCATGCCTTTAAACAGAAAACCTTGTGAATCTTGCTAGGAAAATTATCAACAAAGACTAAACAGCCTTCCATCTTACACCAAAACTTGGAGGGCTGAGTTTATACCATCCTGACCCAATCTGACTGAAATTGAAAACTTTTCCTCTTCCATTAATAGCTTTTCCAATTCAGCAGTTCAAAGCCACAATCCCTCACAGCCTATGCAAGGATTTGGGATCATTTTATAAATCTGTGTGGCAAATGAACATGAAAGAGAAACTCTCCTTATGGCTGGGAACTATCCTTTGGGGGGAAAAATGTTATTAGCTTTTTAGAGAGCATTTGCAAGGGTAATTTGCACTACAGCATTTCTTTTTATTGGCCTTGCAAGCAAGTGTTGAAACAATTTGTCTTATCATATACATTTATCATATATATTCACTTTGAATAGGGACCTCGTGTGAAATGCTCCCCTTGAAACAAGGAACAATGGCTTAGAAAACCAACACTGAAAATGGTGGAGTGGGGTAATAATTCATTTCATCAAAAATATTCAAAGGGAAAGAGCAAAGCAAGAAGGAAAGGATAAATGAATGAGGGAAGGAAAAGCTTCTGATTTAGTCTGTCATAACTTAAGGCAGCTCTGCCAAAGCTCCCACTTTGGTCCAGCAATTTCACAGGTATTAGAACAGGAGGGGAAATTGCTACTCCTGGACATCATTTGTATTTTATTACTTCTTAAAGAGTCCTCAACCAAACCCAGGGCCTCAGCCTGTGAGACTGTGCACAAACAAACAGCACAGAAACACCTTTGCCACCCACAGCCAATTCCCAGCAGACAGACAGACAGACAGCTCTAAGTCAGGATTTCCATGAGCTCCTGGGGACAGCAGCTGAGCATGCAGCATTTGATGCAGGGGTGCAGAAGTCACTGAAAATCATTGCCCTCTTCAGGGTGCATGGAAGAAGCAAAGCAGCAGAGATTGCTCCTGAGAAAGTAAAACTGGGACCCCTGAGCCCCCTCACCCTCCTCTGTGGGACAGCCCTGCAGGGCAGGACACTGAACAAAGAGAACTGATCTCCTTTCTGCTGCTCTGCTACAACAGACCACAGATCTCCACTTCTGAAAGTGGCATTTCATTCTACCAGGGCAAACAACTTCCATGGAAAAGAAGGAAAAAACTACTCACAACAAGGCAACAATACCATATTTGCAGTGAAGTTCCACATCATTTGAACTGCAAGTGCTTTCTTCTGCATCAAATCAGCCCCAAAAAGACCAGTGGAAGTAGAGTAAGGAATATTAAACTCAAAGGTCTCCAGTTACATATGTTTCTAGAGCTGATTCATCCCTACAGCAAAAATTCAGCTTGCAGATGCCAGCCCCAAAAGGCATTTTGCTAGAGCAGCTCCCTTCCCCTTCCCCTGCAGCCCAAGGGATTCCCAAGGGGTGGTGAGACTGTGCTGCTCACAGGCTAAAACAATTTACTCCTTCTGTTGCTGCAGCTCTTCCATCTCCCATCTCAGTGGTGTACTGGGTACAGTAACTCAAATTTGGGTAGCAATACTATTTCCTCTGAATTTTTCAATTAAATGCATTTTTATCGAGAACGAAAAATTAATGGAGCCTTGCTAGTTTCAACAGCAAAGTTCTCTAGCCCAGAATAACTGAGTTAGGGGGAAAAAAAGCAAAGAATAACCAAAAAAAAAGCCAGAAAAACCCCCAGAACATGCCACAGGCCAGGATGGATGCTCACCCAAGCTGTGTGCTCAAGCCCTGGCTCAGATCACAGCCCACAGCTCCCCATGTCTGGTGGGAGAATGTGAACCCCTGGGCCAGGAGCTGCTCCCAGGGGGTGCCTTTCTCTCAAGGTTACATCTGACCTCTGGGAGGATGACCTTTTAGGGTTTTTTATTTAAAGTGAAGATTCCTGAAAGCTTTCTTTTCATTCTGATTCAGAAAAAGACAAGAACAGAGGGGATTTTTAGAGGTTATTGAAAAGAACAACAGGCCAACACTTTCGACTTTCACAAATAAACACAGCAGCATTTCAATCAGCATAACCCCCTTGATTTAAGTATTTTTCAGCTTAACCCAACAGAAACAGAAAGTATTTAGGCTTGTATTCAAGGAAAACCAAGAAGTGAAGCTGACCAGCAAAAGAGAGCAATTAATTTTTCAAAAATTCTCCTGAGATAAGAAGGCAAAATCCCCCAAAAGCTCCCACATTCAATTCTTTAAAACATTTGTCCATGCAAAGCTATTGACCTAAACCCCATGTCCTAGCTGAATCCTCACAGACTCCTGAGAGATATCTGTGATGGCTTTTCTCCATCTTCAAGATGGGAAAACCCTCTAATTTTGAAGATTCCAACAAGGCCAAACTCTGCTTCAATTGCTCAAGACAGAATTGCCACCTCTTTACTTGCAGCAGTAAGAAAAGGCTGCTTGGCCTCGTGTCATCAGCTTGGAAGCAACACATTTTATACACTGACATCCCACCAATGTTAACTTCAGAGACAGAAACTGTCACACCATATGAATAAATAAATACATATAATAAATATAAATAAATATAATAAATATAAACTGTATATACATGAATATATGAATATATGGAATGGAATATATGAAATAAAGCAAGATGCACACAGCTGAGAGAATGGGGAAAAGACAGACAGGCTCAGTAAAATGAATGAATAAACTTTAAAATATTGTACACATTTTTTTAATTGGTGTTTCCATAAGTACCAAACTGAAAAAGCTATTTGAGTACTTAAAACAGCTATTTGAGTACTTAAAATTCAGGTAAAAAGTCAAACTGAACTGCACTTTTAACAAAGCTTGGATTACACTGTTGTGACTGCAGGAACTGATTCTTGCCACTCATCAGGGCCACCCTCAGTATGAGCTGCTCTGCTCTGTGTTCCCATGAAAATGCAGAGACAATTGAGATGTAACCACACATGAGCTCACTGCCAGCATCACACCCTTGTTAAACATTGCCCAGGCATTGAGCTGTGACACAAACAGGCCCTACTCAGCAAGTTTTGAGTTTTAAACATTTTAAACATCAATTCCTGTTGAAGCCCTCAAAGTCAGGCAGGTGTTTAAACTCTCAGCTGAAGCAGGGCCAAAGCCAAAGGGCTGACATGGTGTGATTAAAGCTCAATATCAAAGGAAGAGTGAAACCAGCACAAGGCACATCCAGCTGCATTTCCCTGCCATTGAGCTGCACACATACATGGAATTTCTGGAGACATCTGATCTAATGGAACCCTAAGGTCAGGCAGACTGCTCCCATCCATTTCCATGTGAAAACAACATTTCTGCTTTGTGACTGCTGAAGTTCTCCCAAGACTAAAACTGCTTGAGACAGACTCATCCACATGTACAAGGACTTAAATGTTTATCTAAAAATCTGAACAAAAAGAATTTACCTATGACCCTGACAGATTTGTGATAAAAAAATGTAGAAGAACTAATAAAATCCTACATGACACTTCATTTAAATCTGCAAATGACTTGATAAAAATCTATCTTGCTGTATCTCCCTTCTTAGATGATTTGATTACAAAAAGTAAGACAAAATCCCTCATTATTAAATGTCTCAAAGCAAACTGAAGAGAAAGCTGAGCTCTGACTGTTCTGAATATCCACACTACTTGTACAATGTGTTGTAATATTAACACTCCTTAACTACTCACATGTGGCTGAAACATTTAGGTTTGACTCACACAAAGGACAAGTTTTGATACAATATATATAAATATATTCTCACTGGTGCATGGCTTACATCATGATCTGGGGAGTTTGGTATCACACAATGTGTCACTTCCTATGAAATAAAATCTGGGAATTATCAAAGCCATTGTCATTTCATATGACAAAAATATCAATGTTAAATGTGCCTTTAAAACATTTATCAGTCACGTGTGTCAAGAAGCAAGGGATGAGGAATATTTCATGTGAGTAAAATGCAGATAAGTTAACTTGACAAGAACATGTATTCACTTAAGAACGGGTTATGTCCCTCTTGGCATGGACATCATACTGAGCAGTCTCCAAGAATTTAATTAGAGCTGTAATACAGTAATTAACTACTGTATATTGAAACCTTTTGTAATTTTTTAAAATATTTTTTTTCTATAGTGGGTGAAGAAAGAGAAATTATCTTGGTGAAAAACCCCAAACCAACAGCACAGGAAAACAGAAGCTCCTGTAAATGCACAGGCATTAAAAGGTGTGTGGTGGGCTTGGTCATCTCTTTGTTCCATCACTGACCTCACCCTGCACCCAGCTACTGATCAACCATCCCTTCTCTGAGCTACCAAGGGGATGCAATAAATCCTAATTTCTATTTGGTCACTACCCATAAATAATTTCACTTCTTTAAAGGAAATACCCCTGTGCTTCCCAAAGTAGATGGGGTAAATTCTCCCAGACCCTAAAAAGGAATATTTCACAACTTCTCAACCTAAGTCATGAGCATTGCTGGGTTTATACAGATGATAAAGATAATTCCAAACCTGGGTTCAAACACAAAAACCAGAGACCTGAAAGCACTGAAAACCCTTCCTTTTACAAGGAGGCCTTTGCTTGGCTTCCACAAACACCAGCACAGAGTCCTGGGGAGATTCTCTAAATAATCCAGACAAAGTGGGAGTGAGCCTAACCCGAGCCAAACCTGAGCTCCCTTTCCTCCTGCCCATGCCAAAGGCACGAGAAAGGGACAGAGAGAGTGTCAAACCCCACTGTGCACGTGCTGCAGGAGTCTGCAAGCTCTCCTTGACTTCAGGGGATCTTTGTACTCAGCTCTGATCCCCACACAACCACAAATCCTGGACTTAGTCCTTTCCTCAGAACTCTTCAAAATTCCATGAAAACACCATCAGGATTCAGTGGAGAGGATAATGAATCAAGAGGAAAACCAGAGATGTTATTCCAGCTTGGTCCTTATTTGGGTGGGTGATCTTAACCACCCCCATAATTTCTTCACCCACAAAACAGGAATAACAGTAACTCACCTCTTTGATAAAGTATTTTTGGTGAGCAAAAAGCACCATGAAGGTGCTGATTTCCATTACTAAGTGCTATTGTAGTCTTAGTGGCATTTGACAAAAAAAAAAGAATATAAAGCATCCATGCTCTGATTTACTGCAACTTGGCTGCTGGGGGTTTCCTTTGGACTGCCTTTGTGCCCTCCTCACCCAGCAGCACAAAGCACAAACACTGCAGAGAGTGAATGTGGATAGGCTCAGATGGATAAATGCACCTGTCAAGCACTTGCAGGGGTGACAGTGACACCCAGGACAGAGCAATGGGTGACAGTGCCACCCAGCACAGGGGAATGGGTGACAGTGCCACCCAGCACAGGGGAATGGGTCACAGTGCCACCCAGCACAGAGCAATGGGTGACAGTGCCACCCAGCACAGGGGAATGGGTGACAGTGCCACCCAGCACAGAGCAATGGGTGACAGCAACACCCAGGACAGAGGAGTGGGGTACCAGGTGTCAGCTGAGCTATGTGGATGCTCCCAGCCTGCTCAAACTGCCTCTGAAACCTTTTAAGCTCTGATCACTCACTCACTGAAAAAGCAGCTCCTGCATGAAGCTTTCCAAGCCAGAGCCCTCACTGATGGTGGAGCCTAACCAGAAGTTGCCTGCTGGGATGGATGTGCTCCAGCCCTTCCTTGGAATGCCAAACACCAGACCTGGTGCTGGCTGGTGAAGCAGGGGCAGAGTCAGAAGCAAAAAAACCCATCCAGGTTCCCCACAATGACTCCCATCACTCTTTCCATGTTTTCTTGAGATCAGATTTCCCAGGGCAAGAAAAGTAAGTGCCCATCAAGAGAGGGAAGGACATTCAGTGCCACCACGCAGGGAATTCAGGGCTTTCTCAAGGGACTGTCCAACCAGCCCAAGGGGATGGACAGAAGGCACAGGAGCAGACTGTCTGAAGGAGCCATTGGCACCATGCAGGGACACCTGAACTGCCTCTGGGCCCCTTTGGGGTAAAGGCTGCTTGGTCTGAGCCCAAACTCTGTCACTTGCCTTGCTCCAACAAGGGGGAGGCACTGGGATCATGGACAGGTGGGGATGGGTCCCATGAGCCATCCCTCCTGAATCCCCACTGCTCATCCCTTCCCTCTCCATCCTCTGCCTCCCCCTAATCCAGCTGTTTCCCACCCCAAAAAACAAATCCAAACAAAGCCTCCCACCTCCATACACAGAACAGGATGTGGAGGGAAGTAAAGCATTTCTGATTTCCTTCCCAGGGGATCAGGACCAGGGCTGTTCCCTTGACTTCACATCAAAAGCTAATCCTCCCACCTCCTCCTCACAGACAGGCAAGTTCTCCAGACTCTTCCTCATTACATAAGGCACATGCATAATCCTTCCCCTCCCACAGAGCATCTCAAGGAACACAATCCTCCTCCTCCCCCTCAGTCACACCAAGCCTAATCCCAACCCTCCTGACATTGCAGCTGAATAGCCACCAGTGCAGGGGGAGCAAAGGGAACTGAGCACAAACTCTGCACATGGCTTAAACCAAGCCTCACAAATGCCCCTCTCTAGTTTTCCACTCAGCCTTCACATCCTTCTTCACACTTGCAATTTAAAGTTATTTTTCTATATCAATTCTGTCATGTCTTTTACTTTTTCTCTGTAGTCTCTTTTGTGAGGGATGAGAGGGTGTTTTTTATTAGTGAATAGCAGATTTTGTTTTGTTGGTGGCATTTTATGGCCAAGTTTTAGAAGCAAGTTCACAGCAAGTTCAGAGGAAAGGAATTTTCAAAGAAATTCTAGCAAAAAGCATTGTGGGGAATGATATGGAAAGTTGACAAAATTAGGATAAACAATGAAAAAAACAATTAAGTGTGGGGAAACACTGCATCAGTATTTATCACATTGTTAACTTTTCCTATGGAAAATGCTTTATTGTCTGCAGTTTCTGAAAGAGATCTTAACCCAGGCTATGGAAGCAGAATGCTGCATATATAAAGGTTTTGAAATATATTTTTTATATATATGGGAAAAAGAAAAGAAAATGGCAAATATGTCTGTATGAGATAAGGCTTTCAGAACAAAATATAATACATGGAAATCCTTTCTTGAAGTGCTTTGTGGTCTTAAGGAGGTAGGAAACTTGAAACAGTCACAGTAAACACAAGTCTAAACAAGGTGTGAAAAATTGGGGCAGAGGCAGAAACAAAACCTGAAGTAAGCAGCTAAAGGAAGTAAGAGAAGTGATGTCTTACATGGTCATGGCTAATCTATTTACAGTTTCTTTAAATCCCATTTAAGAACTCAGCTGCAAATAAATAGAGAACATCTATGCCCAGCATTTAGCAGAAGTAGTTAGAAAAGGAGGAATAAGTGGAGAGGCAGGCACTCAGAAGTTCTAGCTCTATTTCCAGGCTCCCTGTTCTGAATTCCAGGCTGAGCTCTGCCACCTTAGACCAGCTCCTTCCTGAAGAATGGGCTGAGAGCATTTTCCTCTCCAGCACGCCATCAAGATGAATTAACTAAACTATATTAACTCTCAGTGTCCTCCTGCAAATCTCCTGCCAGGGCTCCTTGCTTGCCTTGATGTCTCCAAAGGCTGCCTTGGCTGCTGGGTGTTAAGAGAGCAGCCTGTTGTATCTGTACCTCCTTTAGAGAACAGTTTGGTGAGCAGAGGCACAGTTGGTACCAGGGCACCTCCACCTCTATTCTCTGTCAGAGGAGCCTCCCTGAGCCAGGTCTAATGAGCTCTCAGAGGTCTCTAACACACCCAAGGAAGCCCTTGCAGCCATAAAAATCAGCAGGATGGCTCCTGTCACAGTGCTGGAAACCAAAAGGTTTAATAAAAGGCAAAACAGCAAACAGAAAAATCAAGCCAGGTGCCAGACTTCTTGCTCCTGGTAAAACACCTCACAAAAGCCATTCATTTCTTTGTTCACTCCTTTTTCTACTAAATTGCTCAGGTAGGACTTTTTGGTTTCAGTCCAATTGGCTACCCTTAAATTTGAGGTGAAGTCCCCATGGCCTATGAGGTGGCTTTTTCACCTAATGGAGGAAACTTCTAAGCTTAAGAGACAAAAGATATTTTTCTCACTCCGTCAACAAAAAAGACACTCCTACAATCCCTGGGCCCAGGCTGGCTACTGCCCACATCCAGCCTCGTGTGATTACTGAATCCTGTGTGCAGCTCCCTTTGGTGTGGAGGGAGCAGCCCCTGGTTCAGACCCTTGGATTTCCCTCAGTGCCCAGAGTGCTCCAGCACAGGAAACTCTGCTTTGATTTCCTCCAGAGGAATCCAGTTCAGCACAAACCAAAACCACCTTCAACCCAAGCTGACATGTGCTAAGTACAAGAGACCAGGGAGATTTTCTTCAAAACCACAGGAGTGGTGCCAGCCAAAATGCTAAAATCAAAATGCTAGTAACCACTATTGGCTACTACAAATTTTCTTTATGCATCCCTTCTATCTCCTTATCCACAGCCTGGTTGTTTCCTTTGTTAACCTTCCAGATACATTAAGGTTTTACACCTTAATGTAAAGGGTTTTGGTGGTGAAGCCATTCAATGAAAATTGCTCCTGGCTGCAGTTTACAAGGACTCACAAGCAGCTGCCATGGCACAGGTGAAGTGCAAATAACTGATGTGCAAAGGCAGGAAGAAACCTGTGTTTATAAACCAGCTTCCCTGCTGCACTGTGAAGTGCTTTAAGACAGTAAACTTTTGAGATGCTGTCAGATATTGTGTTGAAGAATTATTTGGCTTATTATCTATATTACTATAGATAATATATTATCCATATATATTATATTCATATATATGGATATAATATAATAGATACTATATCCATATATAGATCCATAAATATCTTATTTTCTGTACTATAAAATTAAGTTTCTAAACAATAATGCATTTAAATATTAGTGTTAATAATTTGTCTTCTTTTGCTGGCATGTTTTATCTTTCATCTTATTTTCTTTCTGAAAGGACATTTTACCTATGGTTACAAACCCTGTTGCAGGGTTTTTCCCATCTCTTGAAGGAACAGATAACAAATATAACTATTAAGAATATTGTTAGCTATGTTCTATTTCGTATACAAAGCAATTACTTGGAGAGTGACTGTGTAAAAGACATTTGACAATGAAAGGGTAGATAATATTTAGTAAGCAGAGAAAAAGGACAGCTCTTTGCTACAAGCCAACCAACATTTTAAGTAGCAAAACTTCCATTATTTTTGTTACTGCGCTTTTAATTGCAAGAGGTGTCGACTTCTATTCTTGTGGAGAAATCAGTCAGGAATCGACAATAATGAGGAGCATATTCAAAAAGGTTACCTCAAGCACCAGGAAGCTAATCTTCTTTGGTTATTCATAACTACTAAAGAGATAAAAGCTTATTCACAGAATAATTCAGAGCACCTAAGCTAAACACTGTCTCTGAACCACCTTCCACCCACATCCTTCCCCACTGAGAGAGGGAGAGATGAAAGCCAGCCTTAAGTTGGTCTTTTGGAATAACCCCTGTTTGTGAGCAGCATTTCCATCTACTTCATCCCTTTAATCAGAGAGTTTTAAACACATTGTTTTATTTTGAACTGCAAGTGCTTCAATTTTGTCAGTCAAATCCCACTGAAATATTCTCAAATTTTAACACCTCGTTTGGCCTTGCCGTTAAAAATGCTTCAATAACTCTGAAAAGTAGAAAAATTTCAGCTTTGAGAGGTATAAATTTGTACCCAGTTGCAGAATAAAACGATTTACATCACCTATATTCTTGTGGACTCCTGCACTGATAGTCACCTAAGGCCCTCACAGAAATTGTTTCAGCTTAAGGTAAATCAGAATTCACCTGATTACAAGCCGATTTCACAGATATTTGCTGTTATTACTTTGCAGCCAGTCCCTGTGGATTCATAGATGAAGTTTATGGTTAAATAGTGTCTTAATACCTTAAAAATGCTCTAAAGCCCTAGACAAATATTGTGTTAACATGTTGTACCTCAAAGGCAGGTACAAGGAACAGTAAAAGCTTGGAGAAGCTTCTGGTGGGAGCACTGTGCCAAAGATGGGTGGCTCTGTGCTAGCAGGGAGCACCCAGCAAACTCAGAGATAAGCACCAGCAATACTGCACCTCTGAGGCTTGGAAATACTATTTTTTATTTTTTTGTTATTTTCTGTAAATAAGAATAAATTATCATATTAAAAGTAGGTATTAAATTAACCACTTTTAATCTCCAAGGGACCTAAGAAGCCTTAAAAAGCAGAGGAATTGTAAAAAGTATTTTACTTTCATGTTTCTAATCATTGTTGTCTTTCTTGCTTCTAAAATCAAACTGGTTTTTCTCATCATTCCTTGAGAATTCTGAACAAAATATCTGCAGACCAAAAATCCTTGTGTGACCCAGAAACATCAGTACTTTCCAAAAATGCAATGACATGCTAACCTATTAATGCAAACCTGATGCTTCACCTACTTTTCTCTAAATCACACCAAAAGGGTCCATTGTGACAATCTCATTGAACATGCTGCCAAACTTCCTTTAGTACAGATATTCACAAGAATAAACCCTCCAATTAATTAAGTATTAACTAATCATCTCAACGTCTAATCAGATTGTTTGCACTACTTAAAATAGTTATTGGATGTACAAGGCATGGATTTTTCCTATTTATTTTTATTGATTTTTAATTATTTTTACTTATTATAAAATGTCTATTATTATAAGCATTTTCTTATTTATTTTATTTATTTTAAATTATTATTACTTTATATTTCCCATAGATAATACAGGGTCCAGTTGAGTTCCAATTCTCTGAGAGACTCAGTACAACACTGGTTTGGTAAATGTGATGAGTGAAAAATCTGGCCCTAAGTGTCCAGCCCTGTACTTCTCCCACCATGTATCAAGCTTTCCCTCCTTTGAATTAATGTCAGAACTGAGCTTTTAATGCATGGCCTTGGCTTGATTTATGAGTACATTTAAGGAATGTGAGGTCACTCAGGCTAGCAAACCAGCTGGCCTCCATGAGACAGACTACAACAAAAACTTCAGGGGAAAAAGTCCCCCTGGACTTACTTCAAACAATGGATAAAATAAATCTTTTAATTTTTACTTTAAAACACATAAATAAAACTGTATTGCCATGTTTGAAAATGCAGCTCTATTTTAAATGGTAACCGCAGATGCACCAGAGAAAATGGGATTTTTCCCTGTTTTGCCCTTACACAGCAGTACCCACAGTCATGGCTACTTTATTACCTCTAAAAACAAATACCTAAGGGAAAGAGACTCCCTTTAAACTAAAAATGAATAAGATGTTGCCTGTTCTGGGATACAGCATCATTTGGAGTTCAAAAAGCCTTTCCAATAGAACAGAGCACACCCAGTTGTTGGTGCTGCTCTCTGCAAGGCCTCAGCCAGGTGAATGGTGGGGGGACACTGAAGGGACATGGGTGCCACCAGCTCCAATCATCTCATGCAGCTTGGCAAAAACCAGGGTTCAATCATCTCACTGCAGCTTGGCAAAAACCAGGGTTCAATCATGTCACTGCAGAATGGCAAAATCCAGGGTTCAACCATCTCATGCAGTTTGGCAAAAACCAGGGTTCAATCATCTCACTGCAGATTGGCAAAACCCAGGGTTCAATCATCTCACTGCAGATTAGCAAAAACCAGGGTTCAATCATCTCACTGCAGCTTGGCAAAAACCAGGGTTCAATCACCTCACTGCAGATTAGCAAAAACCAGGGCTCTATCATCTCACTGCAATTTAGCAAAACCCAGGGTTCAGTCATCTCACTGGAGATTGGCAAAAACCAGGGTTCAACCATCTCACTGCAGATTGGCAAAAACCAGGGTTCAATCATCTCACTGGAGATTGGCAAAAATCAGGGTTCAATCATCTCACTGCAGATTGGCAAAAATCAGGGTTCAATAATCTCACTGCAGTTTAGCAAAAACCAAAGCTCATCTACAAAGACCTCAGGGCAGGCTGGAGAAAGTCAGCATTTATGGGCTCCTCTGCACCCAGTGAACAAAGAGGCACAGCATGAAGACAAAATCAGTTTCTTACCCTCTTCCATTCAGAGGTTCACTCTGGGTGTTCCAGTGAAGCTCAGAAACCTCACGGTGAATCTGCCTTAGGTCCTGCAACACCCTCCTAAGACAGCAGTCAGAGCCTGCCAGTTTCCTGACAAACCAGCCACACGTGGTCAGCCACTCTGGAGCCACACATTGCCACTCAGGGAGACAGCACAGGAGCTCTAGACAAACCCTGCTTCCCCAGGGACAAAGCACTGCAAGGAACATGCATATTTACACAGACCCAGTGTTGTCAAATATTGTGATTTTGCCACGAGATTCATAGCAGGCACTTCTCTTACAGTTCTGCTCTGCTTATTGGAGAATATCAGCTCCAATTTAACAAAGACATGGAGCTACAAGCTGTGATGCTTAAAAAAACCCACCCTTGAAAGTGTGAACCCTGACAACTCCAATGCAAGAAAAACATAGAAGGGGATTGGGGATTTTTTTTTTCATCTTACGATTTCGAAACGATTTTGTGGCCTGCTCCAAGCGGTAATATTCACACAGATGGGTTAAATGTCATTTTGCACTCTGAATTAACTTGCCTAAAATCTGTTCTCCAAGCCTTGTCACTCACCTGAGTAATCCTCCTGGTTTTAAGTGGGCCTCCATAAGTGACCAGACTAGTTTACTTCTGCACGCTGATGAGCGTTACGTAGGAGGTGCCGATACTCCCACATCCCTTTAAAAAGAAGATTAGGCACTAAGATAAGTGAAAACTTCTGTTCAAATTGGCTCAAATCCTTCTCCTATTTAAATTGGTGGCAGAACTCCCACTTACTTCAAAGGTCCAGGACAGGCACACTGTATTAATTAGGACAGTGCAAAAACTCTCATTACAAAACTGAAGCGTGTGGCGCTCACCTGATTTAAAACAAAACAAGAAAAACCCAGCCTTGGATTTGCATCTCCGAGAACACTGGGCACTAAGACTGGGTACAGAAGTCCCAGGCATTTTGGATTTTGAACTAAAATGATGTAAGAATGAGATTTTGAGTTTATTCGTTATTCATTTGCTAAAAGCTTGAAAGTAAGGCCCTTTTGGATTTGCATCTCCGAGAACACTGGGCACTAAGACTGGGTGCACAAGTCCCAGGCATTCTGGATTTTGAACTAAAACGATGTAAGACTGAGATTATGAGTTTATTCACTGCTCATTTGTTGTAAGCTTGAAAGTCAGGCCCTTTTACAGCAGGTCTAAATTTGCTGGATTCCATGTAAATGAGAACAAAACTTGACCAAACAGTAGGTCATACTTGCCACAGCTCTACTTACACTGAAGAGGTCTGCAGAATCTTAATTTTAAAGGAACTTAGGCCTTTGCAGCACTCTCTGCAAAAGGAAAGAGCCCCCTTAGCAGGATGTGAGCTGAAATTCCAGTGGTGCCACATCAGGCTCTCCTGACAGCAAATCCCCCATTGTGGGGCAAGTACAATTCATTTATTTAATTTATCCCCTGGCTCATTCCCACTCCTCAAAGATGGTGACATCAGGCTGGTCCATCTGAAAACATCTCTGCCACATCAGCTGAACCTGAGAACTGCACTTGGCAGGGCTGTGACAGTGCAGGGGCTGAGCCCAAACTGCTGCTCCCCAGACCAAGGGGTGACACATCCAGATCAGCCTTTTTTAAAAGAGACAGGGGAGCAAGCAGCCTAATGTCAGGCTGAATATTTTTAATATTTATAATGAATAAAATTATATGCTTGGAATGCAACATCCAGCGTAACAGCATTAAAAGAGAAATTTTTATTTGGATTATATTCATGGTAATAACAAGGAATGTAGGGGTTTTTTGTGACATAAAGGTTAAAGAGTCTGTAACCTCTAATTTGACAGGAACTCTATTATCACTCTCTGGAAAATTAGACAAGATAGAATATTAAGACATCCAAAAACTGACACAAATAGAAAACTAGGTCTCTCACTTGCTCCTCTTTCTTTAAACAAGGAAGATGATTATATGCTGTTTGACATTCCATTTTCAGGGCAACTAAAGAGATGCCGGGAGTCACACTTCATTTATTCTTCCAAATGCCACCACTGAAAAAAAAAAAAGTGTTGGTATTTGAAGGCACCATACTCCCACAAACAGCGGCCAGAATTAACCTTGTCTTCCTGATGGATTCATTTGTGAAGTCCCTCAGTTTAGTTTCTCAAGATGAAATTAAAAATACCCTTGTGGCTGAGTGTAAGCACTTAAAGCACACACACACTGCATGGTGGGCCAAAACTCCCCAGGGTGTAGCCTGGCTGAACTCATTGTATTAGACAAGTCAAGGGGAAATATGTTCTTGTAGAGATTTCCAGCCTCAAGATATTTGGATTTGCTTAAGGTTAGCATCTGAACTTTTACATAACTATTCTGACGGAACCTCACAAAATATTGAGGTTCACAACCAGCTCTGGAAACTAAGGGCAAAAAAAAAAAATCACTTTTACAACACTTTCATGATTAAAGATGTTTTGCTTTACAGCGTGAATAAAACAATGTTGTTTTATATTTTGTCATCCCAGTGAACAAAGGCATAATGTTGCACATATTTCTGTAAACAAACAAACAACCCCCCCCTCTCTGTTGTTGTTGGAATTTTATCAATCCAAAATAGGCAAAAATAAAGTTCAATTTTTGAAAATCTACTCAAAGCTGACACAAAAAATTAGAATCATTAGTGAGTTTTTGAGTCTGTTCTTACTCAGGCAAAAGTCCCATTGAAATGAAGCCAATATTACTTCAAAATCTGAATACTGTTTCATTCAGCTTTTCAGCACCAAGATGAAGCTTTAGTTACAACCATCTGTCATGGGTATAATCTCATAGCACTGATACCCATTTCTCTTAAATATAACCTTTCTTCATAAACTCTTTATCTACCTCTGGGGCATATACAAAGCTCCAAAAATACAAACGAAAAATCACTATTTTCACTATTATTCTACATGAACAATAATAATACCTTGCAGTGCAATAAAAATGCATCCCAGATAGCTTATCTAGGCTGAAACACACACTACAATGCAGTAGCTTGAAGACAGAGATTAAGACTTGTTTTGGCACATCCTGAAAGAACGCATGAACCAGAGGGATGGTGCAGAAGAAGACAATGTTGTATTTTTAGGTTTCAACACATTGTGAGGTTTCTCAAATGGCAGTTCCTCCACTGCCATTAAAAATCCACTATGTATGCAGATTTGAGTATTAATAAAATGAAGTTTTCAATGTCCTTTCAATGGGAGAAGTCACAGAGACGTGGAAAAGCATTGTTAGAATAACAAAGCATATCCAAGAACTTCACATCGTTCTTGCTGATGGGTGACAAAAAACTCACAATTCTGGACAAAACAGAGAAATAGGGGTTGATGGGGACTGAAATGAGGAAACAGCACAGGCACTGAGCTGGGTGCCATCCCAGCTGGGGCTGCATTTCCAACTGGGCTACTCAGACACTTCCTTCTCTCACACCGAGTCGTGCCAAACCCAACTATCCAAACGCCTGTGCACTTCAGGGTGTGCACAGAGATTTATTTGCCCTCTGACCTGTCTGGCTGGAATCCATCCTGGCCACATTAGCAGGATTAGCTCTGTCCACCTGCAGTGCTGGGCCACAGTAATTGAGTTTGTTACTTCCAGGCCAGTCTGAGCACGCCCTTCCCTGCAGACATGGCCCTGACTGAAAAATAACTGGTCAAGGTCAAAAGAGAAACTTCAAGTAGTGTTATATTAAGTGCTATATTGATTGGTTGTTTTTATTTTCACACCTAAAATCCTAAATAATGTATTATCTTTCAGCATATCAAAACCTGAAAGTCATCACCAACTGCCCAAAACATAAAGCAGGACAAAAGAGTTGTTCAGGGGAAAGAAGACTCTTGATATTGGGCATGTCTAAAATTTCTGACTCAAACCAGATTTTTTTTTTTTTTTTACATCTGTCATGCTTTTTGGAGATGTGGAATATTGTTAATGATAACTTTTGGAACCTAAAGGCCTGGCTTTCATCTGCAGTGACAACACAATACTAAGAGGTTGGTTTGGGATTTTCTGCAAGGATCATTTAGAAACAGACACTTCCAACTCCTCAAGATAAGCAGCTGCAAAACCTCAATGCTTTAATTTTAGAAGTCCGTGTCAGACATCACACACTTCCTGAGGATTCTGGGAAGTGTAGTCTCCCAGCTTAGTTTTTCCCCTAAAATGTAATAAATTTAAGACAAACCATCCAGGTATTTTTGTTGGTAAACACAAGGCAAATATTGCCCCCTCAAATTATTTTCACAACTGAAGGGAAGGAAACCAAGTGAGCCTATTCCTGTGGTGCAAACAGATTATCCTCTTGTTAAAAGGGTGAAGTGGTCTCTCCCATTTGCTCAAACATATAAAACAATATATATTATCTATTTCCAGAATACTGGGCAATATCTCCAGGGCTGCTTTAATTGTAAGCCAGTTTTAAGTCAGGCATAGGGAGAGGGGGAATTTGGTCAGCACCGAGAAGAGGGCAGCAGGAGAAAATAGGTCAGAGAGCTTACAAACTGTGCCAGGAACACAGACTAACAGTTCTACTTTTTATTCTATAATAAAATTAATGCTGCCCCAGCAGCCTGCTGTTTGGTGCATCCATCTAATCTATTAAACAAACAAGAAGACAAAGCCTTAGCTGAAGATAGTACTCCTGTGTATTTGTGAACTAGTTTCTTGTAATTAACAAAATTGATGGTAAATATAATTTTGTTTTTACTTTCTCTTCATTTCCACATATAAACATGCAATATTATACATCAACTAGAATAAAACCTGCTAAAGTGATTATGAAACTACAAATCTATGATTTATTTATATGTTCAGTAACAGCATTTTCCTTTTTGCTGGTTCCTTCACGTACAAAAAGGAAAGGGCAAAACAGGAGGAGATATGCACAATTTCACCCACCAGAATTCCACATTAAACCCCACTATGAGCACACAGCAAAGCAAACAGTGCAAAAAAACATGAAAGGGGAGAAAACGCTGGACAACTCTGAACAAAAGCAATCTCAAGTACAAAGACTTGAGATCTTTTTAAGATCTTTGCAAGCAGAGAGGAAAATAAGTGCTTCAAAATGGGGGCAAAGTGAAGAGGGTTCTTTATAAACACTGACTCCAAGCCTTCAGACATTAAAGCCTCACATTATAGACCAACACTATAAACTCCCCCAAACCTCATCTCTCCAAATGCTTGAATTAATTTTTCTCTTGTCACTGGGAATTAAGTTTACTTGGTCAATCAAAACTGTCTGATTCCCTGCAAGAATTTTCAGCCTTCAGTACAGGTTGTAAGCAGCTCTGCAGAGCAGGCCCTTTGAAACCATAAAAGAAGACAGGGGTAAATGGCACTGCTGCAGCAGGGAGGGTCCTGCAGAGAGGAAATCCAACAAAAGATGCATTATGCTATTAACAATAAGAAAACAGCTCTATGATTTCCTCTTATTTCTGATATTTATATTGGCTTGGTGCCCAAAAATCCCAGCAAGTCCTCCTGCATCTCAAAATCTGAATGGAGTTTATCGACAAAATTTAAAGACCACAGGTAAAATATTTTTTCTCTAAAAATATTATTGCTGGCATCTGAAAAATTCTCTTTTCCCTGCTTTGCCTCATAGGCATACTGGACAAGTATGTTCAGTTTAAGATTCCCAAATTTATCATATCTGCTGCAATGACAGCATACTCACATGATGACAGCAGCCAAGATATCAGTGCTGATTCATATCTGCATGAAACTCACTCTTCAGTTCATAAAATTCTTCTGATCTTTTTGTTAAGTTTGAGGTCTGCTGGAATCTAAAAGCTCAAAGTGAAAAACAGCCTGTGTCTATTCTGGGGCTGAGCTGGAAGAAAAAACTGAGTTCCACAGCTTTCCCCCCAAACAGTAACACATTCAGCTTTATTTATAACTCTCACCTATTTTGGAAATTTTTGTGAACCTGGCCTGACATTCAAATTGGAAATTCAGCTAAAACTAGGGAACACTCCTCTCCTTTTATACCTGCATACAATTGCTTTGAGAAGGTTAACACACAACAAAGGTATTAATAGCACACCATGACATGACCTACGAATGCCACAATGTGATTATCACATTCCAAAATCCAGGGACAGACAGACAGAATCTCCCATGAACTGCTCCTGTTGAGCAGCAAGCAGAAGAAGGAAAAGATAGTGTCCATATGCAGGGGGTTATAAAGGGCTCAGAAAACTGCAGTGTGACTTTGGCATGGGTGCCACCGAGTTGCAAATGTTTGCAAGGAGGTCCCAGCAGACCTCGGAGCTAACAATCCTCTCTCAGATCTGTCTGCTCCTTCCTTTTCATCTTCCTTTTCTGTTGTTTTTGCTTGAGAGAAAACAACAAGGCATGATGCTGTGGGAGAGATGCCAATACTCAGCTCCTGCTGAGAAGTGGAAAAAAAAAATTTTTAAAAAAATGTGTTGGAGCTGGAGCTGCTGAATCCTGTGCTGAATCCTGCTCACTTTGTGCAGAGGAATTAAACAGCATCTCCCTTCCCTGCCTAAATAGGGCACATTTGGTTACCTGGGGGAGAGAACACCTTCCACGGAGGGTGTGGAGTGAAATGATGTGTTTGAGGTGGCAAGGGAGGTGTTAATTCACCTCTGTGGCTGCCCCAGGGGATGGGGATTGCCCTGCTCTGGGTGCTGTGTCCCTCCAGCCCTGCCCCAAAAGGAGGGGAAGCAGCTCCTCCCTGCTGGAACATCTCCAGGGCTCAGACCCTGAGCCACAGACACTTCTGGTGACAGAAAGAGCAACTGGGTATGGCCAAAAACCAAACCAAACAAACAAAAAAAAAATCCATTTTGTCTCATTTTTGAGCAAAGATTTGTGATACGGCATCAAATGGAACATTCAGAATTCAGCTTTTAACTTTCTCCACCTTCTTTAGGTTTTTAATAGAGCATTTTTAGCTGAGAGGATGACACAGGAGACATCTGAACAAAGCTATTTGCTGTTCTTCTGTCTCCATCACAGGGTGTGGCTGGGAGTTTGGAAAATGGGATTTCTACCAAATGGCACAACTGCCATGAAGAACAAGCACCCACCACATTCAGTGTTTAAACACTGCTTTTCTATAAAGAACCTCTTCATAAATTACAACAAAAATTAGCAATACTGGCATCAGTCATGTACTCTGAAGGCCTCTAATTGTTTTTACACAGGAAACCAAGCACCATGATGCATATTAAAAAACTTAGAGTGCACAGAGAAGTCAAGAATTTTCTCCTAATCTGATGTTTTTCCATGGTCCCACAGTTTCTTCACCTCCAAACACTGACTCACAGTGTAAGTAATTATGAATTTGGGATATTGTTTTGAAATATTACTGCAGAAGAACTCTTCTTCTGTGGAAGTCCACAGCATGTGCATTTACATTCTGAGAATATTCCCATTATTCTGTTCCAAAGGGGAACTGACACCTTGCTCTAACATTGGGACCTTTCCAAGCAGTGACAAGCACCAAAAGTGGCTGTGATGCCCAGTCAGAACCAGACACACACAGAGCTCAGAACTAACATTCTCTTTTACAAATCACCAACATTCTCTTTTACAAATCACCAACATTCTCTTTTCCAAACCCAGGCTAAGACAACAGAGAACATCCAGACCCATGAACAGCATCCCAGTTTTTGGGGCACCTCCACCTCCCCTCCCCAGGCATGGTGACAATCTGCATGGACAAGCACAAGTACTCAGCAGCTGCAGGATTTCACACCCAGCATTTCCACTTGCCCCCAGTCCCAAGGAGCAGAAAAGCTCTGTCAGACAGCACCATCCCACAGGCCAGCAGCTCAGGGCCACTCCAGCTTCAGGAGGGGTCTTTCATCTTGCTGCTTATGTAGGAAGTCACATCCTTCTCTCTCCTTTCCTTCTTTCTCCCACCAGTTATTCGTGTAAATTTTTGGAAGCAAACAGAAAAGTTTTTGGAAGCAAACAGTGCTTTCAGGAAGGGCACCCAGCATGGAGATTTTAATTTATTACCTGACAGCCATCAGCATCAGCATAAAGCTCAGATAACAGAGCCACAGCTCCAGCCAGGCTCTCACCTGCCCTGCCAGGGGGCTCTGAGCTGCAGTGCTGGCAGCTGAAGTCACCCCCCTCCTGTGGCACACAGGGACACAGCAGGAAGGATTTTCCCTCTGAAAACCTTTCCCAGCTCCAGCCCTCTCCCCTGTGCCACACAGTGGGAGCAAAGATCCATCCCAGGGATTTGCATCCCTCCAGAGCTGGCCCTGACCATCCTCCATGGGATGATGTCCCTACAGAGGGTGGCCCTGATGCTGCATGTCCCAGAGATGGGAGCAGAAATCAGAAAATAAAGTTCAACACATTCCCTCTCTGATACAGGTGTGATTTATTTCTCCATCCTGCAGCCAGTACACAGGCTCCAGAGCTGCAGTTTTCTTCACACCAGTTCAGCCCTCCTTTCCAGAAAGAAAGAGGCTTAATTTGAAGCTCAGCTCAGTCAGGAAACAAAATCAGTCCTTCAGCTGCAAAGATTTCCAAGCCATATGTGGTACTTTGGGTTTGAGTTTCTGCTTGCATCCTTTACCCTGTGCCTGGTCAAACATTTTTTTCCTCCCTTGACTTTTGCAGCCTCTTCCTCACCAGCCCACCAGTTTGTGCTCACATGCCTGTGTTAATGAGCCTCCCTTGCATCCCTCCCTTCAGACCAAGCTGTTTTAATATTTCTGCTTTACTCATTTCTTTTTACATTCTAAGCAACTAAACTAACTTAAAAAGCAATTATTTGCAGGACTAGTAAGAAGAACCGAAGTTTTCCAAATGACCATCTGATCTATTTAACAAATAACAAAAGAACACATAACTCCAGGGCTTACCTTAAGTTTTGACCAAGCTAAGCAGGAGAAATCTTAACTTCAGTTCTCATGCAATATGCAAATTTCAAGATGATATTTTAGCTGATGTTTAGTTGAAGCATGTGGCAGAAAAGCTGGCTCACAGCAAAAAGCCAGCTTGCCAGGAAGGCTTCTGAGCCTGCTAATACAGAGATGCAGACAAAAGAGGTTCTGCAGCACCTAAATGCACAGAGCTGATTTATCCAAGTCCACAGAGCACACATTTTTCCAGCCCACACAGTACAAAGAGAGGTCTGAGGGCAGCAAGAGGGGCAAGTCTGTACAAATGCAGCCCCACTTTCTGCACCTCTGCATTCTGCAGGTGGGCTGCACTGCTTACCAGGGTTGAATGCCTTGGACTGGGAATGAAGAGTACCACAGTAGTGATTTTAATAAAGCTGCTTAAAGCAATCCCTGCTCCTGCCTGGTTCTCCTTTGGAGCCTCCCATCCCAACACGCTGCCATTCTCTGTTTTACACCTGTTGCATGAAACCTGCAAATCCCAAACTAACTGGAGAGAGCCTGGGCAGAAGGGTGATCCACACACAGCTCCAGTGGCTCCCTAGGGACAACAGAGATTTGGAAAATGAGGTGGCTAGTGTTGGATAATTGAATAAATCCCATTTATTTATCCAGCAAGGAAAACAGAAACAAATTCCTGTTTTTTAAAGTGCTGTGAAATTGTCTGAGGAAGCTGCTGCTTAGCACCACCTCAAACTGTTGCTGCATTAGTTTTGCTTTTGCTGTGGAACACCATGGGGTAAAACCCTTAGTCTTCCTCTGGAAAAAAAACAACAAACCAAAACAAACCTGTACTGGTATCAGAAAAAGGTGGGGGAGAAAAATGACAGCCACTGGCCTGCCCTTTAACCTTTCTAACAGAGCTGGTGGCCACAATGAAGCTTAATCAATGCAATGGAAGTGACATTTCACAGTCAAATCAAATTAAATGGAAATGAAAGGAAAATCTGAGGTCCAACCTAAAGGCTGTTCCCTCTTGCACCGAGGTCATTGCCATGGCAACTAAATGCTACAAATGTGTAGAGTAAATCCTTAACAAATCTGGAGAAAGCATGTCCAATTGAATATGATCGTTTCTGTCACTGTACTTTGTACCTCTCAAAGGAAAGGGAGGCAATAAAACAAAGCCCATCTTCGAGCCCGTGGAGCAGAACAGAAGTTCTGCCAGCACACACAGGGCACAGCAGGGCACCCCATCTTCCTCTGGTGCTTGGGCATGGGGAAACCCAGCAGCTCCACTGCAGGGCAGCCAGTGGGAGCCATGGACAGAGACCGTATGGAGTGGATTAGGGCATGGGGGGGTTACATCTTCAGTCTTGCTTCCACTGGGGAGCTGATGACTGAAAACTTCCTTGTGTCATCTCATCATGGTTGGGAGCAGTTGTGTCACCTCATCATGGTTGGGAGCAGTTGTGTCATCTCATCATGGTTGGGAGCAGTTGTGTCACCTCATCATGGTTGGGAGCAGTTGTGTCATCCCATCGTGGTTGGGAGCAGTTCCTGCAGCAGAGTGCCCATGGTTTCCCCATCCCAGCCAGCTCCAGCACACACCTCCCTCCCCCTGCTGCATCCTCAGAGGCCTTGGGTTGCTGAAGGGCTGATGAGAAAAAAGCTCAGAAAGAAAAACCATCAGGGATGCTCCCACCTTGCTGCCTGCAGCCCTTTCTCAGTGCAGCTCGAGCAATGGGACTGGGGCAGCTGCCCCTGCCCTGCCCATGGCACTCTGGGCACAAAGGCTGCTGGACAAGGGGGCACAGAGCCATTTGTGCCCCTCCACACTCCAGCATCAGCCCTGCTCTCTGTGCCTCAGCTCTGACACGTGGGCAAAGCCCACAGCTCTGGGTGCCCCTGTGGAGAATTAAAGGTAATTACCAATTCCTGCTGCCACTCAAGGAGTGCATTTCACTCCTCAGCCTAACAGCTTCTGACAATGAAGGGCAATTTCAGAGCCACATCCAAACACAACAGTCTCGCCCTCACCCTCGCTCTGCTATTTCATTTCAGCGTTTCCACCCGTGTAAGCAAAGAGACAGGAGCAGCAGAGGCACTACCCAGGCTATGGGATTTTTCTTTTCCTTGCAAGGTGCGCAGGACTCTTCACACCGAGCTGTGACCTTCCCCAAAGTTGTCACTTATCCGAGCTGCAGAGGGTGGCACCCATTGCCATCTGCTCGCAGGCAGCGCTGGGGCAGTCACTGTGCATTACAGGAGAGCTCAGAGATGCCCTGCCCCGGGCAGCAGGGCTGGCAGCACTGCCACCCTGATGCGAGGTGACATTTCCCACCGAGCACTGCCAGCCCCGGGACACCCCACACCTTCCTGCACCCACAGCAGAGCGCTAATGAACTCATTCCTGGGAAATGGGACCTCCCCAGGGCCTGCGGGGGGACACCTCCCCAACACCTCAGCACTAAAGGATTCTGCTGTTCCTGCCATCCCCTGCTGCCCTGCCAGCTCCTGCAAGCAGCGCTGCTCACCTGGGCTGCACAGCCTGTCATTGCCTTGAAGCAATGAGGAATAAATCATCCATCTCCAGCCCAGCCCAGGCACTGAGGAGCTCTGGGTGAGGCATCTCACACACTCCTCTGCTAGAGAACAGCACAGAGTACCCACATGCCCCACCATGATCACAGTATACATAAGGAAATAAATAAGAAAAAAAAATAATTACATATATATATAATATATTTATTTTTATATATTATAAAGAAATATATATTTATTTATAATATATAGAAAATATATTTTTATATATAAATATATATAATTATTTTTATATATTCTATATATTCTATATATGCATAATATACATAGTCTATTTTATATAATATATAATATATATTGTATATATAATATACATATAATATAATAATATAATATATAGCATATACAATGTTTTATATTATATATAGTTAGATAAAATATATAATATATATTATATATTATATTTTTATATATAATGTTATGTATATAATTATATTAAAATACAATATATACTATAAATAAAAATATATGTAATTATATAATATATAAAAATATAAATAAATAAATAAATAAATAAATATATATATATATATATATATATATAAAATTACATATAAGATATCTAATTTATAAGGAAATAAATTTACTCTGAATCCATCCTGGCATTCTATTCACTCAATACTGCTGGATATTCTAACTTAGACCAGCCAAGCCCTCTTTTTTATCACACATAACATCGACATTTACAGATCATTTCCCATTTCTTTTACCCTTTGAGTGCTGCTGGATGCTTGTGGTCATTTATTCCTGCTCACATCAGTTGTAAATGCACTCAAAAAATTTGGCTGGCAGAGCAGGCAAGATGGTTCTGCTGGAAGAGCAGAAGTGACAATTTGCTGTAAAACCTACGTAAGCTCTGACTCACAGGCACAAAAGACCAAGGAAAATTGCCTTTTTATTACCACTATTGTGTTTTTTCTTGAGCTTCCCTGGAAAAATAAACTGAAAAAGTATTTCAGAGGAGCAGGTAGATCAGGAAAGCAGCAGTGAATGTCTGGAGAGGGGAGATACAAATACAAAGCTGCAGGCACAAGCACTTGGTGCTGAAATGTTTTACCCACACAAGTGGTTTCTCAGACTTTTCAGTAAAAATTATTAATTCCAACAGTAAATTTTAGAGGGTTTAAAATCCAGAAACTCTCCTAGCAAATGTCTGTGAGGTGCAGCTGGGCTGGCAGCCAGGTGAGCACCATCACCCAGGTCCCATCAGAACATTTTACCACAGCAAAATACAGAGGTTAATGTCAATATAAAATAATATGGTGGCAAAATAAAGTGGTTAATGGTCAATATAAATGACAGCAATTTACAGTGGAAATAATTATTTGCATGATTTTTTAGTCAAGGTGGGTTTTTTATTAGTGAATGAAAGAATAAGAAAGGATATACAATTAAACAAAATAAATAATTCTGGGGAGAATGGGAGTTAAGGATGAAAAGGACCACAATGCTTAATTCAAGAACAAGGAATTGTTCAATAAAAAACCAAGGAATATATTTAGATAAAATAGGATTATTAGGCACTACCTGCAAATAACTTGTGGATCTTCCTAATAAAACTATTCTGATTTTTAAAAAATGAACAAATTGAGCTCTTACATGGATTGCTGAAGTTTGAAGGTAGAGGTGTGCTTTCTGTCCATTTTCTCATTTTTTGCCTCAGAACATGAAGTGCTCTCTCAGGAGATGGTTTATGAGGAGAAGCCTGACCAGAGCCCAATGACCACTGTAAAATCCAGTGTCAGGTCCTTAATCTCTGCTTTGGGTTAAGGCAGGGAGAGGCTCTGACACAGGATGGAGCATTACAGAACAGACCCAGGGAAAGAGCAAGGAAAAGTGAAAACCACTGAATGCAGGGAGAGATGAAATGCTGGGAAGAGACCCCTTCTCCTGATTTACCAACCCTCCCTGCACCCTGTGCAATAATTCCCTGTGGGAATTACTTCAGCAATCCATGTAAGAGCTCAATTTGTTCATTTTTTAAAAATCAGAATAGTTTTATTAGGAAGATCCACAAGTTATTTGCAGGTAGTGCCTTATAGTCCTATTTTATCTTAATATCTTCCTTTTTTTTATTGAACAATTCCTTGTTCTTGAATTAAGCATTGTGGTCCATTTCATCCTTAACTCCCATTCTCTCCAGAATTATTTATTTTGTTTAATTTATTTATTTTATTTATTTTGTTGTTACTAAAAAGCAGCAAAGCCCTGTGGGAATGACTGACACCTAGGAATGATCTACTCAGAGCTTTACAATTATATGAAAGCAAAAAATTTTTTTAAAATCTCCCCTTCATTACAGAATTAAGTGTTAAAAACAATTATAACTTTTTAGAATTATAAATTTAAAATTACATTTTTTTAAACATGCCTGTATTTCTACATAAATTTCTGTGCTATCTTCCCTAATATGTCTTGGTCTTCCTCTCTTTAAAGAAAGGAGTGCCACAAAAACCAGAATCTGCAGTGTGATGGACAATGACAAGCAAATAAGGATTTTGAAACCATTTTATGTATTTTTTCAGTACTGTTTGATACATATTTTCTCATGTTATTTCTTTTATATTATTTTTGAGATCTAACAACTGCTTTTAATAAGCAACTGTTATTGCAAACATATAATTATACTAGGCCACAATCCAACAAAGCACTTAAAAGCACAGATTAAAGACACTGAAAACAATGGGATTATTTATGTGCTTAAGGTTAAGCATCTGCTGAAGGACTCGGATGGATCAAAGCCCCATTCCTATTACATCTACAGACAAAATATTATATATGTTAATTAAACGTAAAATATATGTAAATTAACCAGCACATGAAAAATAGCACTTGCATAAATGTTTTTAACCCGATATAATTTGTAATCATAGAATATTTCAGTTAGCCAAGATGAAAAATAACTGCTGATATCAACCATTTTATCACAGTGGCAAATTCCTGGGACTGAACAACTGCAAAACAACTTGCCAAGAGAGACTTCTCCTCATAAACCATCTCCTGAGTGAGCACTTCACGTTCTGAGGCAAAAATAAGAAAATAAAGCACATCTCATTTACCTTCAAACTTCAATAATCCATGTGAGATCTTGATGTGTTAATTTATTTTTTAAATCAGAACAGTTTTATTAGGAAGATCCACAAGTTATTTGCAGCTAGTGCCTAATAATCTTATTTTATCAAAATATTTTCCTTGGTTTTTTCATGGAACAATTCCTTGTTCTTGAATTAAGGATGAAATGGACCACAATCATTCTCTCCAGAATTATTTATTTTGTTTAACTGTGTACCCTTTCTTACTCTTTCATTCACTAATAAAAAACCCATCCTGACTAAAAAAAAAACTTGCAAATAATTATTCCCACTGTAAATTACTATGTCTTTTATATGGACCATATTTTAAAAATTAAGCAATTTTTATTATATTTCAATTTGAAAAAAACCTAGAAAAGGTCTCTTGATAAAGTTGAAAATTTTCCATTTTAACCATTACCCTTTAAAAGCACTATTTGATATACAAAGACAAATTACCATCTGAAAATTGCTTTCACATGATGTTTCTTTTTAATTTTATGATGTTGAAATAAAAAAGGCCTTTATTTTATTTCAGTACAATGTTGTGACAGATGAAAGCAAAAAAATCTTTCTAAAAAGGGTTTCCACTGGAAAAACCAAATGTATTTCATTTCTCTTTCATTTGGAAATTTCAAGTACAACAGTTAAAAAAATGTGATTTAACCAGAGTAACACTAAAACTTGCAGTACTTTCAATTTGTTTTCAGATTCACTTTTTCTGTTTTGGTTTTTTCCCCCCTTGGAGGAAATATGTTGCTGCTACCTTAATCTTCCATAATAGCAAGTAACATTTATTTCAATATTTTAACATGAAATTGTGTATGGCTTAACACTGAAATATAACCACAGGAAAAACTATTAATTGTCTTATGTCTTTAAATTAAACATGTACTTGGAGAATTACAGCCAAGAATTACACTCAATGCCAAGTTTTAAATGACAGTAAAACCCATAAAATGGCCTGATCACACCTCCTTTTAATCAAATTTATGCCAGCTCACTGACTTTGCTTATGACTTGACTTCAATTTTGATTTTCTCTATGCAAATAAGGATTTTGCTCGAATCCTTCAATAATGACCAACAGATAAAACAGCAGAGAAATAATGACATACCTGAATAATCAGCTACTCCTGGAAATATTGGGTCAATTAGGCCTCGTGTCAGCACACAGAGGAATTTAACAGAAAAATGGCTATGGTAGGGTGCAGGGAGACTTCAGTGATGGGGCTGTGTGCACTTATGTATGCAAATAAAAATTCTGGGAGCTGCACTGCAGCTCCCCAGTGGTGGCAAGAAGAGAGGATCTTCTGATGAATTCCAGTTCTACATTTCCTACATTCCAGGTCCAGTAGCTGTTTCCAAAGCCATCAGAAGATGCCAAACCAAACACAAAATCCAGACCTTCCTGACTCCCTGAAATGAGCACCTTCCCTACAAAAGGAACAGTCTCAGTAATAGCAAAGAAAGCACACAGAACATTCACTTATTCATTGAAATGGTTTTGGTTTTTTAACACGTTTTTCATTGAGAAGGACACACTGCCATTCAGTTAGGATGACAAATCTACAGATTGGAACCATGCTTTATCACCAATATTCTTAACTTTCTTCTGTCCAAAACAAAGCAGGGCGACACCAATGGATTGCTGTGGACATTTTCCCCCAGAAATTATGATAAATACCAGGCAGTGATGGAGGCAAGGCAAAAACTGAGGAACTGCATTGAAGGGATGACAAAACACCCAGAGCTCTCACAGCACTGTGGAGTTAGTGCTGAAACATCTGAATGCAACTAGAGAAGTGCATCTCAACTTGCTTTGTGTACCACATATGTACTGTTTAATTAAGCCATCAAAAAAATTTAAATAAATAAATAAAAAGAAGGAAAATGGAAACAAGGGGATACAAAAGCGAGGGAAACTTCTCCAGCAAGTTACAGCACTCTTAATAAGTAACAACATGACATTAGTCATTAAGAAACAAGAACTCTAAATAATGCATTCCCAACCTATAGATCTAAACCAGAAGATAACAAAGACTCATAAATCTGTTTGTTCATTAAGTTAAAAAAAGGCAGGCTCTGTGTTGCTATCATGTCAGCTGGCACCAAACTGTATGCAATTTAGCGAGACTACAAAGTGAGGCCCATAGTCTACAATGGCAGGGTTTTTGATCACGCTAATTAACAGCCATTTTGTTTAAAATAAACAGATACGACTCTAATTGCCTTTTTTACATAAGAAAGGGAAGATCTTAAAAGTGAAAGCGCGCAAAAGGAAAGATCAGACAGTCGCCTTCCAGGCTGATAAGCAAACTCTGTGTGAAATGAGCGCAAATGAAGTTTGGGACACTCTGGATTGACAGCACAGCAAGAGGAGGAATGGCTTCCAGAGCTGGAAATTCATGGCCACAGTGCTTCCACGAGGAAATGCTCGTTTTCCCATGATTTTTCTCTAATTTTCTGCAGTGTCCCTGTCTCCTGAGCAGCTGCCAGCAAGGAGCTCCCTCACTGCCAGGGCTGGGCTGCCCCAGTGGAACCACCAGATGATCACCCTGGTTAGGATGGCTGCACAGACTCCCACAGGACAGGAGAGTGTTGCAGGAAATGAAGGAAAGCAGCATGGAAAAGGCACACCAAGCTCCCTGCCTGCTCCTCACCCTGCCAGGCAGCACTGCACTGCTGTGTGCCAGCCCCAGGGCACCCAAAGGACACCCAGGTCCCTGGAAGCCCTGCCAAGGAGCACGCAGGGCAGTGCTGGCACACAGCTCAGTGTCCTAGCCAACCTCAGGGAGCCTGCACTGCAGCCTGGACTTGCACTGAAGATTTCGTTTTTTTCCTTTTCTGCCTCAATTTTGGTTGTTTCTACTAAATGAATTATATTTAGCGCCTTTAAAACCTAAATTCAAAGATGCTTTTCAATCCTTATAACATTCACAGAATGACTAGGTTGGAAAAGACCTCAAAGATCATCAACCCATGCCCTAACAGCTCAACTAAAGCATGGCACCCAGTGCCACATCCAATTGCAGAGTAAGGCAATGAAGGAAAAACATTAAAAACTATTTATGTAAAAAAAATCCCCTCAGCTTTCTCCCCACTAATAAAATCCACACTCCCCTTGCCAAAAAAGGCCCCACTCTGGTAGGTTTAGGATGCAAGCAAAGAGTAACACCATTCCAAAATGCCTCCCTGTACTTTTGGGGTGTGACATCCCCACACTCACGTTGATAACAAACCCTCTGCTGCAGCATCCTTCCTCAGCAGCACATCCCCTCTCCCTCAGCATTCAGAGACAAGAGCAAGGTCTTTATATTGAGGACACCACATGGGCTGCATGTTTTCAGCATATTCAAAACACCACTGAAAGTTCTGAAGCCACAGTAAATTGCTCTGCTTAGGCACAGCAGGTTTCCATGCCATTGTGCTAATGGTACAGCAGGAGACTGAGATTTGCAGGACCTGGTCAGAGATGTGGCAGCAGCTCTTGCTGGAATAAGGGTCTGTGAAAAACCTCAATTTCCCACGGCATCTGATGCATGAGCTTCTCCTTGCTTTTCCTAGTGCCTCAGACCACAATTTGTACATTTAAAACAACAAATGAAGCCCCGTTTGAGGATTTGCATGAAACAAAGATTAAACAGAGAGAAAACTGCCACACATTAATGAACACATTGCTGTAAGAAATTTAGATACAACAGGGAGACTCTGACAGCACAGATTAATCTGCTCAAACATTACATCTGCTCAGTCCCTCTCCTTGCTGGGACTGCAGGAGTCAGGGACTCTGGGATGCACAGGAGTGCCACAGATCTGCTCCCATGAGGCACCACAACACCACTCACATGGAGGGATTTTGCTGTTTTCAGCTGAATCTGTGAAGTAAAAATGATCCTGCATGCATTTCTCAGAACACAGCTTTCCAAACCCAGTTTGAAACCAAACACTTCCAGCCAGCTTTAATGATAACCACATCAGAGAAGAATTTCATCACAAGAGCAATCTCCCTGGCCTTCAAATATTTAGTTCATATAACTCTGAGCATCAGACACATTCCCTATCAAAAACAAGCATCAGTATATCCTGTAGGGGAACTGCATTACTGCTGACACAGTGCAATGCATGGCACTGCAGGCTGGGGATCTCAGACTGAACGACTGCAGCTTGCAGGACTGACTTCAGCTGGGATAATTTGATTTAGACAAGGCCACGTTGTTGCTTTTCTAACATTAAAACCCCACAGAGCCACAAAAGACCAGTGGTGATGTTACCCAAGAAACGGCAGGCAGAGAGATGCAGCAGCTTTCCAAGCACAAACCAAGGCTGCCAAAATACCCCTGCAAGAAATACACTGGGGGAAATTAGACATTAAAAGGGAAGGGAGTTAGGAAACAAGGTGGGTTTTGACATTAACCTAGCACTAGCACCAGGTCAGAAATGATACTGGGGAGTTCCATTTCATGCAGCTGGTTTGTCATCTCACTGTGGCCAAAGTGACACTTCCAAACACACACACATTTATGTTAAAGGCAGGAATTATTACAGCATCGTTATTGGGAAAATCTGACACCCCTTTTTGTACCAGTGGAAAAAACAATTTGGCTGAAATTGCAACCACAGCTCCTTGATGATCCTTGTGGTCCCTTCCACCTCAGGCCATTCTTTGGTTCTTCATTTCCATTTTCATTTAACTTTTGAAGCTAGAACCTAACCACTTTTGCATCTGATTTCAGCTCCTCCTGCCTAAGTCACATGATGAAAAAGGAAAATTACTTACCTAAAAGGGTAATTTTAGCAAAAAGAAGTCCATAAAGTAAACACAGAATAAGCACACAACCTTTCTCATTCTCTCCTCTATGTGTGTGCCTCTGCCCACTCTTCTCTTTTCTAGGAGTGATTCTGAGGGACAATTATGCTTTAAAGTCAGATGTTAAACCCTAACTAACCACTACTATCAGCTGCACTTGTAAAAAGGCTTTCAGCAGCAATTTTATGCAGCACAACAAAAGACATCAGCAATTTGCCTCCAAAGACCTGACTGCCCTGTTTAAATATCATACTTCTTGGAAGTAAAACACAAAAAACACCTATCATAACAAGAAAATGCCTAAAAATTAATTTCTGGTGGGGAAAAAAGTGTGGCAAAACTGGGCATTAAAAATTTGATTTGAAATAAAAACTTTATTTGAAGAATTTAGAATTGAAGTCTCAACTACACTTTATGTAATTCTGTGTTATGACTTTGTGTTAAAATCAATTGCATAATTTACCTTACCAAGAAGTATGGCAATAATTATATTATATTAGTATAATATTATATATATTATTATATTGTAGTTATATATTCTTGTATTATAATTATATTATAAAAATAATACAACACAAGCTGGATAAGCTCCAAACAAACTACAGGCAATCAATAAACAATAATGTACACTGTAAAGCAGGATTTTTTTGTAGCTAAAAGCTTTTCAAAGAATTCTTCCTATAGCAGGAGAAACACTCCACGGTTACTTAAAAAAAAAGACACAACATATGTTGGGAACTCTGCAGAAATTCTGTACCCTGGAATTTCAAAGTTCTATAGAGTATCACTGAATTTTTCATATTTAATGTTTTCCATTGGAAAAACCTTCAGGTTTAATGTTCATTCAAACCCCAAAAGCAGTAAATCATGTTTTCATTCCAAAACCTAAATAAATAAGAGGATTTTATTGAATGCAGAACAGTAAATGCGATTTTATGAAGTTACATCCACTCAGTGTCATCTCTGTCAGGTTTTACATCAACACTGGAGAGACTGTGCCTATTTCTGTAATGGCCATTTTCATACTGTGCTTGAATAAATCCATCTGGGTGACACACCAATCATGGTACAGCTTCACAAAGTGGAATCAAACCAAGTTAGCACAGTTATTTCTGTCATGAGAAAACCCTATTTTCATCTCCATTTGTGTCATGAGAAAACCCTATTTTCATCTCAGCACTGTGGCTGGCTGGGTCCTGAGCCAGCACCATGGAGAATCTGTAAATTGTTGGTGTGGAGAGCAGGGGAGGCAGGACATGTGCCACCTCTGAGCTCAGTGACAGCAAGAAAACACCTGTGGCACCCAGCCAGCCCTGCACTGCCTCCAGCTGGGGCTTCACAGAGAGTTTTACACTGCACAGGGTTTTTAAAAGCCAAACTCAGCCCTGCTGGACTGTGCAACCCCACAAACAATCCCACAAAGTTCCACCACACATGCACCCAGCCCAGGGCACCTTTCCCCAGCCCCTGAGATCTCCCTAACCCACACCCTGCACTGCCCCTTGTCTCAGGGGAAGTTTTCACCATCCTGCTGCTGATGTTTGCTGCCACAAACAGGTTTTCCCTCAGTTCCACCATTCAAGGCTGCATTTTGCCCAGAACACAGTTTTTGGCACAGGACAAGAGGAAAGCAGCAGTGAGCTTTGGTGCACACACCAAACTCTCTCCTGACAGCAGTGGCAGGATCAGCAGCAGAAGCAGCAGGTTTCATTTGCAAAGCAAGACAGTCAGATAAGCAAGCCTTGGGAAAAGGAACTGCACTGTAAATCATTTACTGGCATTGGATTTCAGCTCAAAACTATTGCTTAGGGAGCAGTTTGGGGTTGGTGGTTTGTTTTTTTGGAAGGAATATTTCAAAAGTGAGTCTGTGAAGATGAAGATGCTTTCTTGCACTGGGGAGCAGTGTCCTATGTCCTATCAAAACCTCAAAAAGCTCCAAAAGGGACAACACAGGCCATTCCTGACAGCTGGAATCACAAAGTGCAGAGCTGAATCAAACCCAAACTCCACAGTTTAAACCAAGTTTATCACCAGCAGTTCATCTTTACCTTTAGTGTTCATAATCTCTGATACAGCACCAACCAGATTCCCCTCCAGCAGCTCCTGGATTGATGCTGCTGCCAAATGCAGCCACTTGTGCTGGGTCCTTTCCCCTTCCCAGCTCTCTCCAGCAGTCTCAATTACTCCAACACAGACCCTGACTGGCCTCCTACTTTTCTGGAGATACAACTCCCACTAAATCCAATCCAGCATGGAATTTCTGCTCTCATCACTCAGCCAAGTGAAAAAAAAAAAAAAAACAAAACCAATCTGCAAACAGGATTTCTCCTTTAAGCAATATTTTCTCTGAAGGAAAACAGGCAGGAAAAAAGAAAAAGAAAACAAGTAATTGAACAAATAGTCAAGGAAATGTTTTTTGTCAGGAATACATCTTTGGAGTCCCTCCTAGGTGGCTGGGCATGCATCACAGGTGGCTTCAGCAGATACTTTGGAAGCAAAACTATTTATTGTGAAGTATAACAGATTTAATTCTGGGTTGTTTTTTTTTCCTTCTTTAATCTTTTCTTACATGAAAAATGCTTATCCCTCTTACTCATATCATTTGGATTAGAATGCCTAAACATTTTGGCACTTCAGATATTTTTCATATGGTTTAAAACAACTTAAACACGAACATGTGAGAAGATTCATAGCCTTAGACCACACCTTCAGGCAACAAAATTAGCTTCAATAGAGTTGCAGAATCTCTGCCTCTCACTGAATAACACCAGAAATACAGCAAATACCAAAATAATATATGTATCTGTCACTCTGTGTATACATATACACACAAATATTGATATGCATTCACATGTAGGTACTGTACACACACGGGTTTCTTGCACATTCTTCCATGAGATGTTCACAAGCTTCAGAAGCTGATTTGCATTTTAAAGATTTATTAAAATGGGTTTAATCACAGTGATCCAGAGCTCTCCAGAACAGCACTTAAATAGGCACAGTGAAAAGTCATCTTTAAAGCACTCCAGCAGCACCTCAAAGGTCTCAGGAAAGATTCATCTGCAGATCTCAAACTCTCTAAAAACAACCTGAGCATAATACAGGAGCAGCATTTTGCAGCATGTAAAGTCAAATATTAGTGAGAATGTTAATTTTTTTTCCATACTTTCAGTGTAAGAAAAGTGGAAAAATTTTTAATGACACACTCTGGCATAAACATTGTCTTTTTAATGCACTTCTGGTTCCACAGAAACATTTCTCACTCAAAACAGTGAGATTTTACATGCTCCTCCTTCTCCTGGTCTCATCTTAAGGTTCTTAGGTTTGAAAGATTTAAGATTTACCCAAATGAAAATATAGATTAAAATTACATATTCATGTTCCAGGTAGCACAAATATCATAGTATCTCATCCCTAAAAATGCAGCCACTTCCAGAGGGGAATCCAGAGCTGATCAACAGCACACAATGCAGCTGCAGCACAGCTCACAGCAAGAAATTAACACATCAGATGTAATTAAAAAATCTCATCTCTAAAAAACACACAATCCTTTAAAAGTAAGGATGCTGAGGGAAATACGACTTGGCCAACTTGGCCTACTTTACCACACGTGGCTCTATGCCAACAACTCTCTGTGACCTCTGCTCAGCCTCCAAGAGCATTTGCACAAACCTGAAAAGCCTGGTCCATGTTGTGCCCTTCAGGTCAGTGGCAGCTGGCTCTGTACAGCTGAGGAAAGAATTCAACCATGCCACCAGCACCAGGGATGGACCAGGGATGGAGCCAGGGATGGAGCCAGAGATGGAGCCAGGGATGGAGCCAGGGATGGAGCCAGGGATGGAGCCAGGGATGGAGCCAGGGATGGAGCCAGGGATGGAGCCAGCCCTCGTGGAAAGGCAACGAGCCCTGAACCCACCCCTGGGAGTGCTGCTCCCCAACAAAAAGTACAGCACTGATTTGTCATTTTACAATTACAAATTAAGTAATTGTAACATTACAAATTTATATTTGTGATTTTGTAGAAATTTGCAATTTTTGCAGAAGCACCAGGAGATTTCCTCGCTCCTGGTGCTCCTGCAGGAGAGAGGAAATGCCAAGGGCAGGTGCTGAGCTAGGATGGCTCACACTCAAAGGATCACATGCAGTGCCATGCCCTGTGTATGAGCACATCCCCCTGCATGCACGGGTGTATTTTTCTGTATTTTTGTGAGTGGGAGAGGTTGTACTGCAGGTGCAGCCCAAGCCTCAGCTCTGGGATTACTGACAACACAGACCCTGCTCACTTTGATGCACCAGCCATTGCAGGCAGCATTAAAAGCTGTGCAAAAAGAGCAGCCCTTTCCTTGTCCCACTCAAAATTCTAACTAAGACCTACAAGATCTGACTTCTGTATTTATTCCTCCTGTATTTAATTATTTATTTGGATGGTAAGCTCTTGTCCCTCACACAAGGACAAACGAGATCTGCAGGGCAAATATATTTGTGTTCACATGTAGAAGGCATGGCACTGCATGTGACCCTTCCTGGGTGTGAACCACCTAAGCACAGCACCTTCCCTCTGGATTTCCTCTCTCCTAAATACTGCTGGGGCTTGGAGATGCTGTCAAGTCCAGGATCAGCACATCACACCTCTCCAAACACAAACCACAGATCACCATAGCACATGGGATGTGCACTTAGTGAATAGCACAGGAGCTTGACTTGTATCTCTGGAGTGAGTGTGATTTTATCTATGAAATTAGTGTGATTTATGCTGGCTACGACTCTTTGTTTAAATTTAAATCATTAGAAAATGATGTTGGAGTTGTCAGCATGATGGTAACTAATACACCCTGCCTCCCAGAGCTAAGTGCTGGCCTGTTGTCTGGATATCAACATGACAACAGAGGAGTAACACCCTTCTGGAGCATACTGCAACTTTGGAGTGCATTTTAAAGGTTTTCCATTTAAACAAGTAATCAGAATATTTATTTCTGTCTGCAGCTTTGTAGAAGGGCCCCATTTAAATGCAGAACTATTGGAAGTCCTGTTCCTGATCTCCACCATCAGCAATGCATTTCTCTGGGGTGCAATCCCCACTGAGAGCTTCCAGCAGCTTCAGGAACTGCAAAAGCTGACACAGGGACCAGGGCTTTTAATGCATTTTTAATATATTTGTACCTGGGCCATCCCAGTGCCCTCCCCTCCACCCTTGTTTGAGAAGGGGCAGTGTCACTTCAGTTCCTTGATGACATGGATTTCTGCATTTCAGACAGTGCTCTGCTCCTGCTCTGCCCTCCTGTGATCCTCCAAACCAGGACCAGGTTTGCAGGAAGGGTGAAGCCAGAGGGACCCTGAGCCCAGCCCTGCAGCCCAGACCCTGCCCAGCTATTCTGGGGCTGCTGGAACCACCCAGCAGAAAAGCATCAAACACTCAGGGGAATCCCCCTCTGTGGCTTTTGTTATTATCACCAGAAAAAGCAGGGCTGATGTGACTGCTCAGACACGGCGCTGGGCAGAGGGTGCTCTTTATTTTAAGTAAAGGCAGGAAATGAGTAATAGATTTCCTCTGCAGTCAAACTGGGGCTGGGGACTGGCTGGTTGAGTGAGTTTTAGCCTCTCAATAGTTCAGCTTTGTGCTAAATAAGGAAAATAGTTACAATGCTGATTACTTTTATCATTTTCAGACATTTCAAGTTCAAAAATATTAACTACCTGTGAGCCCCGGCCTGTTACTCTGTAAGGAATATTCTGATCTCAGAACACTCCTTATTCTGAGAATAAACTGAGGTAAAGCATGGTCTACAGAAACACATGGAGGCTTTGGGAAGTCACAGCTCCCTCACACAGCACCAACACATTTTCCATATCATTTCCCACTATTATTGAAAGGAGTTCTGTTCCCCCAGTGGCAGAAGTGATGGGATTGCTCTTAGGTACATAGATGGATGCAATCCCATCATAGATATATATATGAGATGATTTTATCTATATAAATTTTGCCCAGAACAGGTCCAGATGCCCTTGCAAAGTGCCCACACACAGCACCTGTGCCTTGTTTACACTTGGCCTCCTCTACCATTGCTCCCACTGATGAAGCCACACAACTGTTAATAAAGTTTGAGGGGGAAGATGTTTTTGCATGCAAAGCAGCTGTTAGCTCACAACACCAGCTCATGTTCAAGACTCCTTTTCACCTGGGTGAGAGCAGCCCCACGTCTGTGTGTGTTTAAACATTTAATATTTCCTGCAGGATTGGCAGTGATGGCTTTTTGCCTCACAGCACTGAAGAGCCACACCAGACAACTTCTCCGTGTAGAAAATCAGGCAAATGGAAAGAATAAAAGCTTGAAGAAGCCATCAATGAAAAGAGACTGCACAACTTAATTATTAACATGCTAAAGAGAATCAGATGAACAGGAGAGTGAATGTGCAAGGAAATCTGGGGGAAAAAAAGGAAGTTGTTTCCATGCCAGAAGAATCGGAGATGTTTCCTGAACTGCTGTATTAATCCTGTTTGGGCAATGACTGCTTAAACCCCAAATGCACCAAGATTGCCCAGCAGAGCAATAGTGAATTTTGCCAGTGTGGATTTTGCACAGTCTCTGGTTCAAGTGATGCACACCCCTGTGCTGACACTGCCACACTGACTGAGAGGTCTCTGAGCAGCTCCTGCCACACTCCTGTCCTGCTGGAGCCCTCCCAGGTCAGTGATGGCTGCTGTGGCACCAGGCTCACACTTCACACAATGGCACTTGAACAGCACCAAGTATTTACTACAGCTGTGGGACTTATTTACAGATATGCCACTTATTCAAAAAACAAAAACAAAAAAAAAAAAAAACCAAACAAAAAACAAAACAAAACAAAAACCCAAAAAACCATAGTTTTCTCCTGAAGTTGTGCAAAATACAGAATTTGGGAAACATTAGGCTGATGAATATTGAGTTTGACTCCCTCTCAGAAGAGCAGTCTCACCTTCAAGGTGGCAGCCCCATTTTCTACCCTCATTCTGTTTCTCTGCTCTCTGCTTGCACAGCCAGTCTGGGTCTGTGGGGACTGCCTTTGTCCCAGTTTCCTCAGAAGGTCACTGCATGCTGGAGAACAAAGCTCCAGCTTCTCCTGAGCATTTGCTCTGGATGTTCTTCCCTGTCATTGGCACCCCTTTCCAAAAGCACACAATTTAAACACATTCCCAGTATTCCTAGTAAACAAGCATCACCACCTTTCAGCTTCTTCCCATGGCCAAGCAGATGCATCTCTTTTTCTGAAATATTGTCTATGAATCAAATTTATAAATATTTCTATCATACTTGCACCAAAGTTTTCTTAATTTCTTGCTCCAGAAGGAAAATTATTCTTAACATGCAAACTTAAACTCCACTTAAAGCTTTCAGAGACTTTTCATGAACCAAAATTGACACTGTTTTTACTTCACTTATCATAATTACCATCTAACATTGCTGTCTAAAAATACCTCAGTAATGACCTATAAGAGAAGCAGGAATTTGGGACTTTGGAGTGAAATACCAGGGATGGAGAGCTGAACTGAAATGAAGACATTCAAATGCATAAATAAGATGTGAAGTATTAAAAAAAATTAAAAACCAGCAAAACCTGCCTCAGGGACTCTGGGAGGGTCAATAAGAGCAGTATGTCATTTTAAACTGATTAGTTTTTAGTAAAATTTGTGTTAAAGGTGAGATGGAGGAGTTGACAGAAGGAATTTTTCAGTTTTCATTCATCTTTTCTGCTGCACAAATGCAGACCAGGCTCCCTAAGCTGGGAACCAGGCACACACAGTTGCAATGTCTGAAGAAGAAAAATCACTCCAAAAACCTTCCAAGGGTGAATTCCCTCCTGGGACTAAAGACCAGCATGGAAAAGGCCACCCAGCCTTTGGGATTTCTTCTCACAAGTCTACCAAGACTGAGACTTTTGCTCAAGTCCTTGGATTCTGAAGGCACCTGATTGCACAGGAAAATCAATTTCCATTAAAAGAAAATAAACAGCTGCCAATGACACCTGAGTGTTTGCAGCTTTATGCCCACACCATTCACATGAAATATCAGGAATATGGGTGTCATGCTGAGCTTTTAGAACTACATAACCTGAAAGTTTAGGTATTACTAAGTTTCTGTTTTTCACAAGTACTTTCTTAAGTTTCTTTAACTTTTACACTGTTGTATTTTCCTTTTTTCTCTGGGTAACTACAAAACCATAAGCAGCCAGGATCATTGGTAATTCCTAAAAATAGCCACCTATTCTCCTTTCCAAATTTAGAAAGATATGGCATTTCTCATGACAATGGAGAAATAAAGCATTCACTAAAGGTGGAGTGTCCTATTTTTGGCTTTTTAGGCAGCTTTATTTTCCCTTCTCAACTCCCCTTTTCATTTTCCTATCCCTAATCCTTATTTCCTTGCTCCTGTTTTTTTACTCTGGGGAGTAACTATCACTACTACTCACATTGTCCATCCCTTTCCAGTTTTCCCCTCATTTTCAGTTCATTCTCCTTTGCTTCCTTCCACTCCAAGCTCCTTTCTTCCCCAGCTCAGCTTTTCCCTGCTAAAGCTGCCTTGGAGCAGAGCACTTCTCCAGCTTTAGTTAAGTCCCCTTCAATGATTATAAAAGGGTATAAACATATAGCTGGGAAAAAAAAATAAATGAAAAAAAAAAGTAACTGTTACATTAAAACAGTCTGATTAGAAGGAAATCACATGATGAATTTATGTATAAAATAAGGTGGCACTCAGTTGTCAATCTGATGAAAAATAAGAAACCAACAGTTCTGGAGATATAGGAGGGCTATTTAAACCTAAAGTATTTAAATTTTTCATTTCCAGAGGCTTTGCTTAAACATTCTTTATAAGCACACTGTTGGTGAGGTTTTAAAATACCTATGATCCTCAACTCACAAGACAGCTTTCTTTTTGGTTCTGTAAAATAATTTCTGTTCAGCTGAAACAAAAGATTTTCCCCACATCAAAGAATAAAAACCACCTTCATCCAAAATGTTATTATTGGATGTGAAACAACTGTAATCCTCAAACCAATCAGCAAATTGAAAAATCTACTTTGGTGTGAAGTGTTCTGGATCCCTTTGGGATGAAGAGCACTGTGTCAGCCCTAGAAATAATTAACCAACATTTATGGGATGTCAAGTGAGCCTCTGCATGAGGCACCAGATCTTCCTGTCTTCCAAGCACCATTAATGCCAAGGAAAGTGTCTGTGGCTCCAAGGGATGACAGATCACTGTCCTTTTGCTAAATATTTTCTGGTTGTTGTGCCATCCCTTGATCTGCCAAATTCCACCACCAACACCCTGTCCCTTCCTCCAGGCATTGACTGCAGGTGTGACAGTGACACCTCTGCTGCATCCCCTTGGCAAAAGTTTACAGCTCTCTGGAAGCATCTCAGTGCCCACCTTCTTTCTCTGCTGTTTTTTTAGCACACACAGCACTGCATGGAGCAGAGCTGGTGTTTCCCTGCTCCTTGTTTCCCTGCTCTCCTCCCCAGGTGACCCACACAGGTGTGAGTTCCCTTTTCCCACCTCACTGTCAGCTGCCAAGCCCAGCAGAGCTGTGTGTGCCCTTCCACACTCACAACCAGGGATGCACTTTCAGGTCCTGCAAAGAGCTCTTGGCAGCAAGCTACACAACAAAGCCTGGAAACCTTCACTGAAATGAAAATAAAAATGAGCACGGAGAGGAGGGACAGCCCTTCATTTCCCCCAGCAGAGTCAACATGCCAACATCCACACCTCCTGCCTTCCCTGATGTTAACTGAAATAATTCCACCTTTAATTTTCAGTCTCATTCCTGTCTTCACACGCTAAAAAAGCTCTGTCAAACAAGAAATATACTCACCAGCACGGTCTCTGAACTGTTTGTCCCTTTGACTCCCTTTCTGTGCCCTTGCAGCAGACGTGGCTGGTGATGCTTGTTAACTATCCCCTCCTTCCCTCCCAGATCCCTCCATCCTGACCATTCAGAGCACATGAGCACAAAATGCTGTCCCTGAACAGAAGGAAATTTACTGTATAGCCAGTAATTAGCAGTGAATATTGCCAATCCCACAGAGCACGAGGAAACCTCTGTTACAAAATCAAAGTATGAAAGTGCAGTCCTTTGTGTGAAAGGGAGAGGGAAAAGTAGCATTTCTAATTGAAAATTAAAGCAAGAAGCAGGATCCTAGCGAAGTACATTTATTGTGTTAACGTTCCATTTGTCTTCTGGGCAAGTTACTAAAGGTCATTTGTTCTTCATAGCAAGTGTTGAAAATAGTTTATGTTGTGGGTCTAACTTAAAGGAACAATGTCAAAACCCTCGGGCCCAAAATGACCTTTTTATGCCAACACAGAGATCTAAACCTCTTACTGAGGATAGCAGTGATGTTTGCATTTCAGTCTCCCCTCCCTTCCCCCTGTAACCTCCCCTGCCAGTGCAGGAGATGCCCCAGCACAGGGAACCTGCCCACTGCACACCTCGTGCTGCCCATCCTGGCTCTGCCCACCCTGCCAGGCCCCCCAGACCAGCAGCTGCTGCTGGGCCTGCCCCCAGCCTGCCCTCCAAGCAGGGGAGGCAGAGGGAGCAGAGCTACCCCTGCCTGGGGAACAGAAGGAGAACACACTGCCGTGTGCCCTGGGAGGTACAGCATGGTCACAGCTCCCAGACCCTGTGGCAGTGCTGCCCTCCTGCCCCAACAGAGCTCTGGCTGGGTGTCTCAGAAGGGCTGGCTGTAACAGAGGGAGCATCATGGTGAAATAATAAAATAGATGTGTGTAGGAGGTGCACATAGAGAAGCAGACACACATACAGAGGGGTTTGAATAGAAAGGCTCTGAATGGTTGCAGGCTGGCAAAACACCTGGAGACTCATGTGATCCTTTTAAAACCAGCCCATCTTTCCTATGGCACAGGTGCTCTCCCTCAAATGTAAGTGTAAGATCAACGTGGTGCCTCATCCTCCTGCTCAGTGTGCTCACATCATCCCCAACCCTCCTGAGAGCACCTGCAGATGTGGGGCACAGAGAGACCCTGAGCAGCACTTCAGGAGGAGGAACCCTCCCAAAACACATCATGGAACTGCCATGGAACCCTCCCAAAACACATCATGGAGCTGCCATGGAACCCTCCCAAAACACATCATGGAACTGCCATGGAACCCTCCCAAAACACATCATGGAACTGCCATGGAACCCTCACAAAACACATCATGGAGCTGCCATGGAACCCTCACAAAACACATCATGGAACTGCCATGGAACCCTCACAAACAACATCATGGAACTGCCATGGAACCCTCACAAAACACATCATGGAGCTGCCATGGAACCCTCACAAAACACATCGTGGAGCTGCCAACACCCTCTCACTGCCAGGGAGGAGTGCCCTGGCTGGGCTGCACCCCTGCTGCCACCCTCCCCTGTGGGTGCAGAGAGATTTTCTGCCTCCACAGCCCTCACTGCCACACCTGGGGCTCCTGACTGTGATCCATCACATCCACAGGCAGCACAGCACATTCCCCAGCCCACACAGGACCCCAGTATTGTATTTGCAGGGTTCCCAGATGAAGGCAGGAAGGATGAATCTGACTCCATGTGCCCAGAAGGCTGATTTATTATTTTAAGATACTATACTATATTAAAGAATGCTATACTAAACTATACTAAATAATACAGAAATGATACTTACAGAAGGCTAAAAAGATAATAATTAAAAACTAGTGACTCTTTTCAGGCTTCACTCTCCATTAAGTTAAAACAATTCCCATGAAACCAACAAAATCCTCCACCGCATTCCAAAGCCGCAAAACACAGGAGAAGCAAACGACACAATTATTGCTTTCCTTTTCCTCTGAGGCTTCTCAGGGATTTTTCCAGAAAATCTGACAGCACCACACCCCAGGGCTCGTGGAGGAGCTGCTCTTTCCCAGGCTGTACCCACAAGGTGCACAGCTCCTGCCAGCCGGCGCTCGGAACCTTTCGGGAGGCACCAGCACTTTGCAGGATTTCAGTGCAGCAGCCTCAAAAAGGCAAAGCTCATTTTCCTGAATTCCCAGCTCTGGCTGCCATTTGTGACAGACTTCACACATTTATGTGCTGCCCTGTCACATTTGGGTGGCAAAAAAATGGCAAAGTATAGATGCCGTGACAAGTAGATGAGACATGTTTTTCCTCTTTAGTGTTCTTAGGCTCAGATTTCCCTTCAACACATAGAGGAAGAGAAAAAAACCCTTGGGGCAGACAGAAACAGTTTAAGAGTTTAGTTACTCTGTTATTCTGAAAAGGATTTTTGAAAAAAATTAAAAATTCAAACATTACGAAATACAGAGCAGCATTGGACTTTCTGAAATTCTACGTAGGGAATTTTGTACGTGTAGACTAATGCAATAAATAAAAATATGCACAGGTATATACTCTAATACATATTTTTATAGAGAAATCTTATGAGAATTTCCATATTAGATGCATGAACTACATTAATGAGTTTCCTCCTTTTTTTTTTCCAGTTGGTTGGAAATAAACCTACAGAAAAACACAGGAGCAATTCAGACAAGACTGTCATTCCTTTCCACCAAATCCAATATTTATTTTCGTTAATTTAAGGATTCAAGACCAAACCACTTACCCAGCTACCTAACAGGTTCTCTTTGAAGTATATTTACTTTGAAGTATATTTAATATTATATCTATTTCAGGTATATTTAATATTGTATCTATTGAGGTATATTTAATATTATATCTATTTGAGGAATATTTAATATTGTATCTATTGAGGTATATTTAATATTATATCTATTTGAGGTATATTTAATATTATATCTATTTCAGGTATATTTAATATTGTATCTATTGAGGTATATTTAATATTATCTCTATTTGAGGTATATTTAATATTATATCTATTTCAGGTATATTTAATATTGTATCTATTGAGGTATATTTAATATTATCTCTATTTGAGGTATATTTAATATTATATCTATTTCAGGTATATTTAATATTGTATCTATTGAGGTATATTTAATATTATATCTATTTGAGGTGTATTTAATACCAGACATACACTTCAAATATATATATATATATATACACAAGGTGTAATTTGAAGTGTGGGAGATATAAGCAGGATATCATATCTGCACCTGGTTCCTAAGCAGCCAAGATCCTTGTTTTGATTTTGCACTTGATTGTGGCCATTAATGTCACAGGAGAAATGCTCAGCTCACAGATGGAAAATCTCCCACAAGGGCTCCACGAGAGCAGTCACCATCAGATCCTCAGGGCTCACTGGCTGGCTCACAGGATTATGAAATATTGCCCCATAAAATACGTGTAAATAAATAAACCTACAGTTGGATTTCACCACACTCTTTGTGTCCTTTTTGCATGCACTTTTATTAGTGACAAGCAAGTACTGACACACATCAAAATTCAGAGTTATCCTTGGATGGGATCCCCTTGACTCAGACAAATCACAGGATTTCCTTGAATGGGCAAATCACAAACTTGAGTAAATTCTCTCCTCCACAGTAATAGTGTGCACAATTATCCAATAGTAACTCTGACCTTAATCAAGCTTCAGATGGAAATTTTAATTCACCTTCATCTCCTCCATCTGTAGTAAAGCAAAATGTCCAAGTCAAAGGCAAGGACTGAAAATAGGTTATTTTTGATTGTGAGATATTAAATATTCTAGCTGAAATCCTGGCTCCTTTGAATGCCACAGCAAATATCCCTCTCACTTCAGTGCTGCCAGGATTTTTACCATGGAGAATGGCCTGGAATTCAGTTTGTAAAGGTGAAGCCACAGAGTCTGAAGCCAGTCTCTCTGAAGGCCATGGACAGACTCCTATTCACAGCAGTGGAGGGGATCAGAGCCTGTCTTGGCACAGTCTGGAGCTGTACCCTCCGAGATAGTGAAGGAATTGTTGTAAATGCCAGACAGAATTAGGAAGTACAAGAACACCCAGTACTTTATATGGCATTTTACAACAAGTTCAAAGCTCTAAACTGGACGTAAAGTTAAACAAATTGCAATTAGATTAAGAATCGGTCATTTCCATGTATTAAAAACCAAAGGTAAGTTTTCCTGTAATGCTTCAATTAGGCAGTGCAGAATAACAATTTACTTAAATGTAAAAGTACATCTGTAAAAGAGAGAGACAATGACAGAAAACAGAAGAATCTCAGGGAGGGGAGGGGAATAAAAGCATAAATTAAAGCAGTAACTCTCGCCTTCAGTGATGGCTCTACAATTTCAACTATGCTTTTGGTTGCTATGTCCTTGGTAGTGAACTAAAAGGTGAGAAATGCTCATGTCTGGATTAAGAAAAAAAGATTCCAAGTTGACACTGCCATGAAGAGTATTTGCAACACAGAACTGAGTTTCCAACCCTGGTCTATTTATTTAATCTAAAATATAGAAAGAGTTACCAAGATTATTTCACAATGGGTGGTTTTGCTTGCAAGGGTTTCCCTGTGGCAAAGCAGACTCTGCTGCTGTGATGTTTTGTGTTTCATGATATTGGTAGGGCTGCACTGAAACCTGCCCAAGCAAGAGGCCAAATGCTTGGAATTTGTTTAATCCTCTCCATCCTACTCTCCATAGCAAGTTCATTGCTTTGAAACAATGAATTATGAGTGGCAGTGGCTACAGAATGCAGTTGGCACATGACAGCAAGGAAAAGAAAGGAAAAAATATGTGGAAAGAGGATTGAAGGAAGGCAGAGGGGCACTGTGAGCACTGAGCCTATCATTTGTGTCTTATCAGGAAATGACATGATCCCTGCGAGTATCTAACATGTATGTGCAAAGAATACTCCTGGAGCAGGCTGTAAACACTGAGTAAACTCCTCCAGCTGGGATCAGCCTGCCACTTAAGGAGCACAGAGGGACCATAAACCCTCAGCAGCCTCAGGATGGGAAAAGCAGAGATACACTCTGTGTGTGCATGGAACAACAGAGATGCACCCTGTGTCTGCATGGAACAGCAGAGATACACCCTGTGTCTGCATGGAACAGCAGAGATGCACCCTGTGTGTGCATGGAACAGCAGAAATGCACTCTCTGTCTGCATGGAACAGCAGAGATCTCTGTGTGTGCATGGAACAGCAGAGATCTCTGTGTGTGCATGGAACAGCAGAGATCTCTGTGTCTGCATGGAACAGCAGAGATCTCTGTGTCTGCATGGAACAGCAGAGATCTCTGTGTGTGCATGGAACAGCAGAGATAGATGCACCCTGTGTGTGCATGGAACAGCAGAGATCTCTGTGTCTGCATGGAACAGCAGCTGCTCCACAGAGCACTGAGAGCTGATCCCCTCTGCCCTGCAGCACAGCAAAGGTGATTTCCAAGAGGTTTTCTCAGGGCTGTGGTACAGGTGAGTGTTAGTCTGCCATTTCTCACAGCAGCTTGGGAACTGTTCACAGGATCACAGAGCCACAAGGGTTGCTGAGCCCAGCTCCCTGCAGGGTCACCTTACACCAAACCATGGCCTGAAGCATCACACAGAGCCCCTGGGCTCTGACACACTCAGGACCATGGCCTTCTTTGGGGAGCCTGTTCCATGGACTGACCACCCTCCAAGTGATGAGCCTTTACCTGGTGTCCAACCTGAACCTCCCTGGCCCATGGAACCAGAAGAGGAGGCTGTGAGCACAACCACAAAAATCACAGAAACACACAAGCCCTGGCTTGGAGGGCATCCTAAAGACCATTCCAAGCCCTCCTCAATGGCAGAGACATCTTCACTGCCCCAGAGCTCCATCCAGCCTGGCCTTGGGTGCACTCCCAGTGTTGGGGCACCCAGGGCTGCTCTGGGCACCCTGTTTCTGGTACTCACCACCCTCACAGGGAACAATTTCTTCCCAATATCCAATCTAAAGTCACTCTCTGTCAGTGTGAAGCCACTCCCCCTGTCCTGCCACTCCAGGCCCCTGTAAATAATCTTGCTCCATCTTTCCTATAGACTCCTTTCAGATACTGGAAGGCCACAAATAATCAAGGTTTATTTTACTCTTTCCCCCTTTTCTGGCAGTGGGTTTCCAGTTTTTCTCTCAGGAGCATTATCCATTGCTCTGTCAGATTAAAAGGAGATGCTCTCCCTGCTCAGCTCATTCAGGGTTTGCAGTGTTGGGTTTAGATACCTTCAATGTACGACCTGCACACAGAAGCAACAGTGCAACACAAAACCTTTGGGAGCCTGTGGGTGGAGAACCCAGGCACACAGTTCAACACCCCCTCAGCTGAGACATTCCAACCCATTCCCAGCACTAGCATGAGCCACAGCACACAGAAAGTGTCCTCTGGCAGCAGAGCCATGGCAAGGGACACCTCTGTGCCTCCACCCCTGTGCTGGCTCCCCCAGGGAAGGAGAACAGCCCCGTTTCCCATGGCAGAGATGACAGCACACACTGGTACCCACAGTCAAACAGATGTCTGCAGCCAAGAATCCCATCTGAATAATCCACTGAAGGACAAAAACTGAAAAATGTACAGCTCCATAAAAGGAATGTACCACGCTAACAAAGTCAACCAGAAAGGGCAGAGGGGAAATTGAGACAGCTAAGAAGGAATCTGACATGTACATGTTTGGAGAGGTTAAAAAAGGAAAGGAAAGGGATAAGCCAGTCTTCAATTAGATATAAATATTGAAAACACTTCCTTTCCCCAGCGGCAAAACAATTTTCAAGAAACATGTTTGTCTAACAATTTCGAATTTTAAAAAAATGGCAAGAGGGATAAAGTAAACTTAATTCAAAATGTAAGCAAAAATTTCAATTACAACTATTGGAAATTCCAACCTCTGGACCTGAAAGAGGCTCCAAATGCATTTTTTGTCCATTTTTCAGAACACTGATATCCAGCAAAGGCAAGGAAGGGTACTCTCACATCTGCTAAGTGCACTTGGCAAAAACAAATGAAAACACATAAAAGAAAAGAGAAAACTCCTCCCAGAGCATAATGGACCAGGAAATGGTAAAGGAGTGAGTTGTTTATTTGGGGATCTGCATATTTTGAGCAGCTGCTGTACTCTGGTTTATCTGAGGCTCACCTCTCCCCTGGCAGAGGTGGGTACTGCATGGGGCTCATCCCTGCACTCCTGGGCTGGGATTTCCAGCTCAGCAAAGTTCATCAGCCTGAGGGGAAGGAGAGCTTTAGCAGCTCATTCCACAGCAGCAGAGAGAAAACATGAGTGCTTTTAGATCTCCAGCCCCCACTACAAAACAAGACCAGAAATGGCCCCTGATAACTGCCCTAAAAACTTCAGAAAAAAAGAAAAGTCTGGATGAAACCACCCAGGGGACTGGCCCAGGGTTCTGAGCCTTTGCTTGCTGAAATGGCTGCCTGATCTGTCTTCATCAGCTCTGGGAGGAGATTCCTGCAGACCTTCCACACTTCCAGCACAATCTACAGAGGGATCTGATTATCAGACATGGCTGGGAGAAATGAAAATCACCAAAAAAATGAATGGCAATAGAAAGGAAATAAAGTTGAGCTGCACAGGCTCTCCCAACATGCAGCCACTACATATCATTTAAATTTGAAATAGGCCAAATTACTGGCTACATGGATACATGGACTGCTGAGCAACCAGTGATAATCCTGGCAAAAAGATTTACCTGAAAAATGCTGATTTAAAAATGGTATTGGCCAACTTTGCTGCTTTTACATAAAGAGAAAGGAAAAAAGGAAGGGGAGGACTGTGCTTCACATTAGCAACCCATCATTCAAAATTGTATTCCCAGGTCAAAACCAAAAGGAAACGAGGATGGATTTCAGCACTGATACCCAGTATGAAACTTTGATTTTTTTTTTTTTTAATCCTTCCTATTTTCAAAACATACTTTTGCCATAATTGATGAGGGCTGAATGACTTTTACTTAAATAGGAGTAAGAGAAATTCTAGGATGATTTACCAAGAACAGTCACAGCTGATTTAGCTTTGGAGCTCAGTGGGGATTTCAACACTGAGGGCAGGCTCAGGGAAGTCAAGTACTGGCAAAGGGTTTGCAAAGGTACCTGAAATATTCTGAGGAGCACCCACCCTCCTCCTGTATTTCTGTCTGTGTTTCTGCAGCACGGCCCAGCTCTGAGTAAAGAATACTAAACAATAATTCCTGGTTAAGGATTCATTATACAGAGAGTTCCAAATAAAAAAGGAAAGATAAATAAGTCTCTCAAACCCAGCCATTTACACTTGTGCAGCATTAAAATCACACCTAGTAAAGCTGCATGCATTAAGGCAAATAATAATAATAATCTGAATTAAACTAAATAAAACTTGTCAGAATGGAAAGAAAACAAATCCAAAGCCTTGACATCAACATAAAACCAGATTTCTGCCCATTCCCATCATAATGGCTTTTCTATTGCACTTTGTTCTGACCTTTTATTACTTTCCCCACACTGAAGAATATTGCTTTTCAAAACTCTTCATGTCTTTGCTACCCCTGCCATTATTTCCACTCCTATTGTTGAGAGCTGTTAGTCACTTTTGTTCCAAGGTGCACAGCAGCACTGTACCTTAAAAATGATGCAAGAATATATAGACTTTTTGAGAAGAAAAAAAAAAAGAGTAGAAAAACACTTGACTTTTTCTTCTTCTAACACTTGAATTTTTCCAAAGCCAAATTTTATTATAAAATTAAATAATAAAGTAACTAAATGAATAAATAATAGCTTAATAAATATACTGGGAGACTGAAAAGCATGAAATCAATTTCCTGCTGGTAAGGAGGGAAAAAGACACTTTTCTGTGACTTTACTGTACTAAAATAGACATTGTCCTGATCCTGTGATTGCTCCATGCCCAGAGCATCTCCTGAATTCAGTGTGAGCTCCAAACCCAGGTCAGTGAGAGTGTCAGGGCTGCTGGGAAAGGCCTGCCCATCACCTGAGAGAACAAAGCAGACAGGCACTGGAAAATTATGTCAGCCCATAACTGGTGTGCAAGGCTAAACAAGGGGTCTGTGCAAACCCCACAGCCCACAAAGCCTCACACAGCACCCCAATAAAGCACTTAAACCCAGCTCTGCCCACAGATGAGCTGGGCTTTGGCACCAACCCCTCTCAGGAGCTGAGATGAGCAGGGCTCCAGCAGGGACAGCTGAGGTGCTGATGCTGGGTTAGACACACCAATTTAATTTGCACTATGTGCTTACAGCCTCCTTGAAGAGCACACAGCCCAGCAGCTTTCTGCACCACCAGAAGCCCTGGCAGGACAACCCTGTCCAAAAGCAGCAGTGAAACTCTGACTGCAGCCCAGGAAAACTGAGACTGACACACAAAGTCTGCTCCCAGGTGCAGCTGGGTCCTGGGGACAAACCCTGTGCAGCCCTGCAAAACCACAGACAAAGCTGCAAAATCCAGACCCCCCATTCCTAGGGAGTACTCCAAGAGACCATTTAGAATGGAGAATATAAAGGTAAATGGAAAAAAAAATTATGGATTTTTGTCCTGTTGTTTACAAATGGCAACTAACTGCAACAATCATTAATCCCTTAGCAGTATTTCCCTGCTGCAGTGTCAGTTCTGGGGATCAGTTTTACAGAGCAGAAGAGCCTTAAAAAGCCTCACCTTGTTTTTATGAAGGTCTCAGAGGAGCAGTGCTCATACCTGAGCACACTTGAGTACAACAGCAAGCAGCCTGATGGGGGATATTCAGTCTTTAGCCCATTTTAATGGACTCTGACTCAAGCAGTCAAGTTCTCAGTTTGCTTTATAATGACAGCTGGTCCTACAAACATAAGTCCAATAATAAAAGATAACAATGGCATTCAGTATACTGGGTTCTTTTTTTTTTTTTAATGGCAGCACACGTCATCAAGCAGTTCAAAGCTATTTCAACTTCAAGCAGGAAATTCTCACCATGAGGACTATCAGCAGTTCAGCTCCACTCCATTCTCACAACCATATAAAGCAGATTTCAGAAGAACTTCAAGGGGTTGGACAAAAAAAAAATCATACAGAGTCAGAAAAAAGCCCTTCTTTTGGAATGCCCCATGCATTCCCTTCTCTGGCAATAGTTGGGAACAAATACCCAGGGAAAGACCATGGGAGGGAGTCAGGGTGATTCTGGGTCCTCCTTGGGTGTGTCTTCATTGCAACCTCCAGTCCAGATTTCCTGAGCACTCCAGACAGAGCCCCAAGGCTTCGTCCACATCTTTGTATTCAACATTCCTGATGGACTTTCCAGCCATCCCCTTGACCATTTGCTTTCTAACACTTCTGTCAGAACCCAGGACATGGCTCTGGCTGCCCTGGGGGCTCCAGACCCTGGCAGGGGGCTCAGAGCCCTTGGCACAGAGTCACAGACACCTGTGCCTTTGGTTTTAGCCCATGGAAACAATTCCCAGCTTTGTGTGAGGAGTTACAAGCCACAAGGGTTTCAGTAGAATGATAGTGAATGTGTCACAGGGTTTTATTCATCTGACTGCTGAATTCCCCCTCCATCTACTTTAGACATTGCCGCTGGAAAAAACCAAACCAAAACACCAAACAAAAACAAACAAACAAACAAAAACACAACAGAACCACCAAAAACAACAACAAAAAAAAAAGCCAAAACAAACCTAAACCCCAAACTGAGATAGGTATTTAAAGAAGATGCTGCATTTCTGCAATTGCCTCAGTAGGGTGACAGAAAAACAGGTTCTGAGCAGCCTCAGCTGATGCTGCTGAGGCAGGGTGTGTCATTAAAAAGTCCAAACGTGAATTTGCAGCCAGACCAGCCCCTTGCTCTGGCTCCTCACAGCACTGCCAGCCCTAGGAAGGATGTGTGAGTGCTCTGCACTGTGACATCCCATCCTGGTGCCTCTTTAAAGGGTTTACTCAGGTGCAGTTTGCACCTTTCAGCCCATGGGTTCTAAACCAGATTGGTACTAGGCAATCCTAAGCAATATTAAGCAGAAAATTGTTACTCTGTAGAAATCTCAAAAACTCAGGTCCAGTTTGCACCTTTCAGCCCATGGATTCTAAACCAGATTGATAATTAGCAAATTATGTTATGACCTCCATTACTCTGTAGAAATCTCTAAAACTTCCCAGTGAAATCTCAGCCCCTGGGGAAGTTCAAGCCTATTCAGAATGCCTTGTTTTTCCCACTGCTATTCACAGGCTCTTTGAAGGAGCCCACATTCATTCCCCATTTGTTCAAAGGCTGGAAAAGGACTCCTGTACCATGATTGTCCCTTGCTGAAATAAAAGAACTGGCAGGACTTCCCATCAAATCCTGCATGGACTGAGCCCCCTGTTTTAAAAACAATGTTTGCCAGTGGTGCAAATTATTCCAGTCTATCTATGATTATTCTATCTGAAAATGGACAAATTGGAAAGGAACTCTTTCCTCTCATTCCCATACTTGGCAGTGTGGGTAAGTTTACATGACATCCTGAAAAAACTGCAGTTCACAGAGGGCATTAATGCAAAATTGCAGAGATCATTTGCTCCTATTTACTCCTCCTCTTAACACCAGACACACAGCTAAATGTCATACAATGCATTTAAAATTAAAACACTTTTGCAAGAACTATAAAAAAGACCCAGAAACTCTGTAACATGTAATTAAATCGAGAAAGTAGCTCAAAGAGCTTGGCAGGGCTCAGAGAGATTAATGAGTGTGTGGATGAAAATAACCCATTTCTGCATTCAGCAGGGAGTGAGGGAGACCACCCATTTCAGCTGTGGACACCACAGAGGAGCCTCAGAGCACTGGGAGGGGGAATAGGTGCAGGAAGCCCTTGGCACTTGAGCCCTTGCAGGGATTTTTAAAGTGGGATAATGGAGGATTGGCCAAATGTTTGGGGTTCAGCACTGGATTTGCACCAAAATAGGGATTTCCAGAAGGAAATAATCTTAGGAAATGGCCACAGGTGTTCACAGACACAGAGCACAGTAACAGATCACCTGAGCCAGCTCTGTAACTCTGGAAAGCAAGGGGCACCCACTGAAAAGTAAATTCCAATTACCTTTATTATTCGAATATGCATTTCCAGTACTAAAAGAGAAGACCAAATTTCCATCAAAAACCACATTTGGGGTTTCATTTCTGTGAGTTTGCACCCATCTTGAGTGAATTACAAACCTAAGCAAGCTGAACCTAAGGTCAATCCAAATTAGAACCAACCACCTCTGCTGTTCCTCTCAATTACAATATATCTCATATATTACATAATTATAATACTATATTATGTATATAGTATTATATATGTATTATATATGTATTATTATATTATATTATTATATATGTATATTATGTATATTTATATACATATTATGTATATTACACATACATATATTATTATTATATTATTATATATGTATATTATTTTATATGTATATTATTATATATTATTATATTATGTATATATTATTATTATAATTATTATAATATGTATTATTATTATATATTATTATTATAGATGTATATTATGTATACTATATATACTATATTATGTATATTATATATATTATTATCTATTATAATGTTCATCATTATATATACAATACATTATATTATATCTGTTATATAATATTATAGGTTATAATATTCTAGGTTTCCAGCCCTCAAACCTTTTGGCCATTTGGATCCAGCCCAATCCCAGCACCCAACACAGAATTTTCCTGTGTGAACAAAAGGAGTATGGGCCTTGAAAGGATTCATTAGATTGTTAGACTCAAATAAAAGGGAAGTGCATTGCTTTTCTCCACTCATGATTTACTAAAAGATCATTTTAGTTGTTCCCATCCTTCCAAAGCACTGCACTATGAAATATTCTGCATCATGCAAAGGAAAGGTGAGCAAGGTTCAGAAAGATATGCAAGTCCAACACCCCATGAGCTGTCCCAGCACTCTGTTCACACTGAAAGTTGGGTGTCAGCGCCAAAAACCCAGTGAAAAGTGGGGTATGGAAACCAAAAAAAATCCAGTGAAAAGTGGGATATGGAAACCAAAAACCCAGTGAAAAATGGTGTATGGAAACCAAAAAACCAGTGAAAAGTGGGGTATGGAAACCAAAAACCCAGTGAAAAGTGGGGTATGGAAACAAAAAAAAACCCAGTGAAAAGTGAGGTATGGAAACCAAAAACCCAGTGAAAAGTGGGGTATGGAAACCAAAACCCAGTGAAAAGTGGTGGATGGAAACCAAAAAAAAACCCAGTGAAAAGTGGGGTATGGAAACAAAAAAAAACCCAGTGAAAAGTGGGGTATGGAAACCAAAAACCCAGTGAAAAGTGGTGGATGGAAACCAAAAACCCAGTGAAAAGTGATGTGTGGAAACCAAAAACCCAGTGAAAAGTGGTGTATGGAAACCAAAAATCCAGTGAAAAATGGTGTATGGAGACCAAAAACCCAGTGAAAAGCGGGGTATGGAAACAAAAAAAAACCCAGTGAAAAGTGGGGTATGGAAACAAAAAAAAACCCAGTGAAAAGTGGGGTATGGAAACCAAAAACCCAGTGAAAAGTGGTGGATGGAAACCAAAAACCCAGTGAAAAGTGGGGTATGGAAATAAAAAAAAACCCAGTGAAAAGTGGTGGATGGAAACCAAAAACCCAGTGAAAAGTGGTGGATGGAAACAAAAAAAAACCCAGTGAAAAGTGGGGTATGGAAACCAAAAACAACCCAGTGAAAAGTGGTGCATGGAAACCAAAACCCAGTGAAAAGTGGTGCATGGAAACAAAAAAAAACCCAGTGAAAAGTGGGGTATGGAAACCAAAAAAAAACCAGTGAAAAATGGTGGATGGAAACCAAAAACCCAGTGAAAAGTGGTGGATGGAAACCAAAAACCCAGTGAAAAGTGGTGCATGGAAACCTTCCCTGCACTGCATGGGACCACATGCAGTCAAGAATGGTTTGCAACTGCTAAATTCCAGGGAAATCTAAAATGCACTCTTAGTATTTCATCCTCTCTCAAAAATCAATTCTTTTTTGCTTTCCCTTGTTTAGTAACAATCACTGCTTATGCCAGATATGTCAGGCCAGAAAAACAGACTATTTGCCAGCCTTGACTTTGAATGGCAAACTTACTGACTTGAAAATTTCAAAAAAGCCTGAGCTGCAGCAACATGCCTCGATTCTTCTTTGGATTCTCTGGTACCTTTCAAGTGACAAAACTTCTCCCTTTTTTTAAAAAAAGGCTCATTAAATCATGATAAAATCTAATTGCATAGCACCAAAAAGCCCTTTAAGGTACCTGCAGTGGTGTTGAATTTTTTTATATGGTTATTTTACTATAAAGAGACATTAACCCAGGGCTGATCTGTGCTCACATTCAATTGCTGCCCACTGCTTTTCTTTCTCTCTCTCCTTTCCAGTCCAGGTGTTCCTGACCCCACCTCAGCCCCTCTGCTGCCTCAGTGAAATGCAGGAGTGAAACTCTCCCAAAAATCCCTGAATCCAGCACAGAGGGATGGAGGCTCATCCCTTTAAGGATTTCATGCCAAGATGTTTAGTGGCTTTTTCCCCCCTGTTCTAATTGGGTGTTTTGGTTTAAATCCTACTTTCTGACTGATGAATTTGTCGATTAATGCAACTCATTTTCAGCTTGGTATTTTGCCTAGTTCCCTTCAAATTGAAGCAATTATAGAAAAAATTAAGTGTTCCAATAATTTTAAACCTCTCCACACACTGCAACATTATCAGTGTACTTCACTTTTTTTTTTAAAGGTGCAAGCTCTTCAGGAGTGCTTACCATTCAAGCACACACAGTCTAGGAACTGATTAAATATTATCAGATAATTTAAAATCTTTACAAGAGCTTTGGCTTTCCAACACTGAAAGCAAGTGCAGTGCTAAACTTGGAAGATGCTAGGACATGGCATGCTCTGAACACAAGAAAGTCCAAAATTCTTTTTGAACAAGGGCAATCTCAGGCTTTATAAATATAAAAAATCAGCCTCCTCATGAATGAGGAAAAAAACCAGATTCTTTATTCTCAGATCACAAAGCAGAATATTTGGGTGAAGGCACAGGGTGCATGCAGAGCTCCTGGACTCCCACACTGCTGTGGAAGCATCCATGGAGGTTTTCCCCTGGCAAAACAACTTCCACAGCTGGGCATGAGCACCCACTCCTGCCTTGGAGAAAATCCCTCAGAGGCAGAAAAGCTGAGGGGCTGCTGAGGGGGGATGGCTGCTGCCCCTGCAGACACTTCCCTCCTGTCAGGAGATCATTCATGGGGATCATTCTAAGCTCTGGAGCAGGAAGTTCTCATCTTGCACACTTAAATGCTGCCTTAGAGAGTCCACTTTTACAAATCTACAGCACTCAATCATTCCTTCAGTGCTCTTTTCAGAGGAGATATAAAGATGACACCTACACAAACCTTATTATTTTTTTATACTAAAAAAATAACACTGAGGCAAAGAGAGGGGTTTTTTTCTTGGCTAATATTGTTAAAAGACTGTAACAAAGAAATCCACATCAAATCAACACTGCCAGCGCAAGACTTGGCTTCTTCCTATATGGTCACAGACACACGAAATCAACATTTTCAGTGCAAGATTCAGCCTCCTCCTATATGTAACATGGCATTTACAAATTCAAAATATACTGTGGTTTCTATGATGGTACATGGCTACTGGAAAACAGGTTTATTGCATCCTCTAACTCAGCAACACTAACACTGCACCTCACACAATTTTTAAACCATTCAATTAAAGACAGGAACAAAACTACAGCATGGCAAACTCCTGCCAGAGTCAAACATCTATTCGTTTCTTAAAGAGAGGCAAAAAAAGCAAAAGCAACCCAGGTTAACTCTTTTTTTGTTTCATTCTTGTTAAATAGCAGAAGAGCAGTTTGTAGGATCAAGGGTAACTTGGGTTGCTTAACAAATGCCATTGCATTCCACCCAGATTTGTCCTGGCTGCCCTAAATGCAGCACCCCTGGAGGTGCAGCCAGGGCTGAGCAGCCCCATCACCTTTGTGGCCCATGTCCCACCTTTTCCCCACCTACCACAAAAACACCATGGCATTACAGCAAAGGAGAGGATGTGCTGTAAGGGAGGAACTTCTGACCTCAAACACTTCATGAACACAAATTCTCCAGATTTAAATCCACCACCTAACTGCCTAATCCAAAATCAGCGATTCAGCTGTTAAACAAATCCTTTTTACCATTATTTCAATAAATACTTAATGAACAACCTGAGACTGTGGAAGCAAAAGGGACGGCAAGAGGGAGAGATTACAAATCAGAGAATTTTGTCTGTTCTGCCTGTATCCATTTTCAAACCTGAAATTTTTCCTCCTTTCTTTGCTCTTTGGAGTCATTTTTGAGCCCTGGCCTTAGCAGGGTGGAGAGATGAGTGTCAGGGGGCAGAGCAGCCCCTGTGCTCACACACACACACTCTCATTGTCCATTCCTGGATGCACCCAGGACCAAGGCAGAGCAGAATCACACCAAAGCCCTCACCATGGATCAGCCTGGCAGATTCTGCAGGAAAATTTGGATTTCTGCTGCCCCCTGAGCCCAGGGCAGGAACACAGGGGGCTGTCAGACTGCAGCACAACCTGGAACCCAAAGGGCTGCACTCTTCAAAGCATGAACTCACCTGTACAGCTGCTCTGGGCTCTCTGTTTGAGGCAGGGTGGGCTCTACTTGTTTTCTTGTTTGAAACAGGGTGGGTGATGTCCTCTGGGACTGAAAGGTGCTCAAAGGAGCAGAGTGACACTGAAAACCACTCAAACACAGAACAGCCCTCCTGAGCCCCACAGCCACCCCCAAAGGTGCTCAAAGAGCACAGTGACACTGAAAACTGCCCAAACACATCACAGCCCTCCTGAGCCCCACAGCCAACCCCCAAAGGTGCTCAAAGGAGCAGAGTGACACTGAAAACTGCCCAAACACATCACAGCCCTCCTGAGCCCCACAGCCAACCCCAAAGGCACTCAAAGGAGCAGAGTGACACTGAAAACCACTCAAACACATCACAGCCCTCCTGAGCCCCACAGCCACCCCCAAAGGTGCTCAAAGGAGCAGAGTGACACTGAAAACCACTCAAACACATCACAGCCCTCCTGAGCCCCACAGCCACCCCCAAAGGTGCTCAAAGGAGCACAGTGACACTGAAAACCACTCAAACACAGAACAGCCCTCCTGAGCCCCACAGCCACCCCCAAAGGTGCTCAAAGGAGCACAGTGACACTGAAAACCACTCAAACACAGAACAGCCCTCCTGAGCCCCACAGCCACCCCCAAAGGTGCTCAAAGGAGCACAGTGACACTGAAAACTGCCCAAACACAGAACAGCCCTCCTGAGCCCCACAGCCACCCCCCAGAGCCTCTCTCACAGTTTTGGGGTTTCACAACCACAGCTTGTCTCTCTTAACTACTGTTTTCTCCTTCTTGATCTATCTAACACCCACAAAAATATCAGGGAAAACAAGGAAAATGATCACTCACTGGGGACAGGGTTATAAAAAGAGCATTTAGCATCAGCCTCACTCTACTCCCATTGACGTCAGCTGGAAAATTCCCTTTGCCTTCCAGGAAGCCAAGAGATGCCCCTGCAGATCACTTTTGGAAACAGCATTCCAAGAGCAGTCAAAAGCTAAAAGGTAGCAGACTGATGGACTTTTCTTTTCCCTCCTGCTGCTTCAATTACAGCTTTATTTAACTGCGCCCCATCATCCACATTCTGCTTCAGGGAGGGGTCCCCAGGACCAAAGGGAGAGGCCAAGGCCCTTTGCAAGTCTGCTAAAATTGATGCTGGCTCTCCAAGCCAGCTTTCTCATGGAAGAGTGAAGGTTTGCACATGATTTATTTAATTCATTTCATATTTTATTCCTATACTGAGGTTCCTTGATTGTCCACACTAAAAAAAAAAAGATTTTAAAAGATTCTGGTTTTCTTCTCCCTGTTCCTTTCTGTGAGGACACTCCAAGCAGGAGCAGTCTGACAGAAGTGTTATCCCAGCATTCCTGCTGATGAAGATTTTTTTCTACATGGAATGCCAAATTTGGCTCGTCCAACCTTTCTGGTGGACCTCTCATCCTCTAACACCCACAAACCAAAAGCTCTGGATGTGAAACACACAACCCAATGGCATTTTGTAGGAAAAAAAAATCACAATTTTTAAATTTTGAATAGCCAAAATTCAAGATGTGTCACAAAACCATCACAGGGATACCACAAGAACCATGAGAAACACAGATCCAGGCTTTGCACTGTGGACATGACCCAAAGCATAATGGACCTAGGTCCAAGCAGGAGGGCAGAGAGCTTCTCAAATGAAGCTGTTTCATGGTATTTTTACAGCCATCACATCCTCTTCACAATTCCTTGGCTACCTCAAACAAATGGCAGCTCTAAGACACCCCCAGTGTGAAAACCATGACATACACACTCTCAACCTATGGAATAGCATCTCACAAAGGAAGGAATTGGTAGGTGAGAGGGAAGTTCTACTTTAAAATGCCACACTTGTGCCCAGACTGTATCCAATTATGAATATAAGTGATGAAGAAGCAAACACAAGAACTTCAAACAGGAATTGGAGGAGAGGAAATGAAGCCTGAATCTGGATCTCCACAACCCCAGAGCTCTGCAGCACCTGAGTCCAGCCAGGAGCACAGAAGTGCTCAGTAATGAAAGAGAAAAAGGATTGCATGTGCCAGTGCCAATGGATGTTTTTTTTAAATAGAGAAGTCAAATCCCAGGGGTCAGGGAACCCATGGGCAATATTCACATGAATTTACTTGCATTGGTGAAACCACACACCTGCTTTTGCAAGACAAAGATGTTCTCTCCTTCCAGGAGCACAAGCAGCCAAGGGCATGGCTGATTCAGGAAGCTCTTTGAGTATAATTAACAGCAGACATAGAATTGGAGGAGAGGAAATGAAGCCTGAATCTGGATCTCCACAACCCCAGAGCTCTGCAGCACCTGAGTCCAGCCAGGAGCACAGAAGTGCTCAGTAATGAAAGAGAAAAAGGTGTGCCAATGGATGTTTTCTTAAATAAAGAAGTCAAATCCCAGGGGTCAGGGAATCCATGGGCAATATTCACATGAATTTACTTGCATTGGTTAAACCTGCTTTTACAAGACAAAGATGGTTCTCTCCCTCCAGGAACACAAGCATGCCTGATTCTGGAAGCTCTTTGAGTATAATTAACAGCAGACATTAAGAACTAGCATCTTAATGATGACTTTTCAATTGACTTTCATAAAGCTCACTCAGACAATACAAAGTTCCTTCCTTAGTTCACGTGTCTGCACCAACAGGAGAGGCACAGACAGAGCTCTGCACACCATGGAGATGCTGCAGGAGCTGGCAGCAGTGTGCCTGGCACAGGCAGGGCTGCATGCTCTGATATCTGAAATCAGCCACGGGATCAGAGCATCCCTCACACTGCCCTGCCCTTTGCCAGGGCTTCTCTCCCATGCCCACCATAAAAACACAGCCAACACAATCCAGGACTGACTTTACCCAGGCCAAATCTCCTCCCACACTGACATCTCAAACCTGTTCTACTCCTCACTGGACCACTGAACTCCAAAACAATCCAAGGACTGAAAAAAAATCTTAGCAGTAACTACCTCTGGAATACACTTCCCTTCTTCTCTTTCTCACTCTTCCTTTCCCTTAAAACCATTCAGAAGAATGCTTGGAGAAATCACACATTATTTACATGCAGTATTATTTTATGGGGTTTTTCAAGGTGTTAATTGAAAGTTTTAATGAATGTTAATCATCTGTCATTTTCATTGGCAATCTCCTCTCTGCCATATGCTTAACTTTTACACCTGTACAGACTTTGCAATCAGTTCTTTTAAATTGTTTTACTTGCTCAGTGTAGTATAAGCATTAATATTTAGGAAACAAGCCAGCTGCAACCAAGACTGCCATTGCCTGCAGTTTATTTACTGCATGCAATGCCCTAAGTGGAACAGAGTAATACATTGTACTAGTGGCACTAGTTTGAAATATTTGGATTAATTTTATTTGCATTAATCAGTACTTAGAGGAGATGCTGGACTGACACCTGTGGAGAGCAAAGTACCACAAGGCAGGGCAAGCACAGCACTCACAACATCTGCTTAAGCCTCCCTATACACTGTCCTTATTTCTGTCCTTGCTTTTCACCCCACATGAAGAAACAATTGATGCAAACCCCCACAGTCATGTCTCAGTTCTGCTCTTTTTCAGTAACATGAGATTTGTTTCTGCAGAGATTGGGCTGAGGAAGCACAAGCATGCAAGCTATGAGTTCTATTTTTGACTGACTGCAAATATTCTGTGTGAACCAAGTCACCCTCAGCACACATGGCACACATTTAAACTGGACATACCTACCAGGATCTTCAGCTTTTACCCTTTTCAACAGGGCTGTCATCCCCTCTCCTCACTAAAGGAGCCTGATCTTCAAAACAGGACTTTCCTCTTGTACATTTTAATCAGCAGTGATAGAACAATAATATTTATCCTTGGGATTTAGTGTTAAAATAACAAAGAGATGAATGAATGCAGCTTTAAACTCATCTTTGCTTTTTCATCCATCACTACAAAATGGTCCAAGAGCTGAACCAGCTCAGTGAGGTCAGAGCAGTGCCACTGCTGCAGAACTGGCAAAAGAGAGGAGATGGTGACCAGCAAATTGAGGTTTTTAAACTCAGAAACAGGTAACAGGCAGGCCATTGTACAGCACACCTTGCTAATTCCTGAGAATGAGAAGCAGGAGAGGGGAAGGAACAGCCTGGCAAGGACTGCAAGCCCCAGCACGACTTTCAGCTCCACTAGCAAACTCCAGAAAAGGGCTGGAGGAATTCTGGTGCAATTCCTAGGAGAGACTGGTATGCAAACAGAAAGTGTTACAGAAAACAGTTTCAGAACACACTCACATCAGAGACCCAGGGATCTGAAGCAGTAAAACCCAGAATATTGACAATGCCTGGTCCCCTGGGAGGTGCCAAGTCTGCTGGCTGAGCAGGGCTGGTTTCTGCAGCTCTGCTGGGCAAGGAAGCTGGGAAGCACAGGGGAGGTTCCCTGCCTGCCCTCCTGGTGATGCAGGCAAAGAGCAGAGCAAGGAGCAGATTCAGAGAGGAATTCTCCTTTCAAAGGCTCTTCAGAGTCTGTCAAAGTGCCTGAGCAATTCACAGCACAGAAATATGTGCAGATTTCCACCTCTTCTTCAATTAATCTTTGAGGAACTCAAATAAAACTTTGAGAAAATGATTCTTCACATGAAGTTATCTGAGTAACATGAGCAGAAGTGTTACCTTCATTAAATGCAGCTCATCATGCTCAGGATCCCTGTGCTCCCAAATCCCCTGTGTGGAGAACAGGGATGTGACAGACACTGTCTCAGCTTTTCCCTTTTGGATGTCATGCACTCCTGAAGAACCACGAGGTGAAAGGATTTCTTTGTGGGAGGAACACACAACCTGAGAGTCCTTGTGGTCCCTTCCAATGGTGTGTTCCAGGCTTACAAACACTCATGAACTTTTCCTGTTGTCTTGGAATACCTTAAAGCCTCAATTTTTGTAATGAGATGAAAATCTCAGTTTCTTTTTTAAAGGTGCTGAATTTTACTGTTGAGTTGAAGAGCCTGAGCTATAAAGTCTGAGAGCTGGAGGTGATAAAGAGGAAACCAGATTCTGTTCCTTTTAAAACCCCACCTTGCATTACAGTTCTGACTTTCTAACACTAGGGATGGACAGGAACACCATGCAGATGATTGTGGACAAGGGACAGAAAGAACACCAAGGGAACAAAGGGCCCAACAACCCCAGCTGCCTGCAAAGTCTGGATTTCCTGGGATGAACTGAATGAGAAGTAAAACCCTACAACCTTTCCAAGTGTAAAATGGAATAACAGTACAGCAGGTAACCCAGTGAAATGCTTTAAAACCAACCCATTCAAACCACTGCTTCTATATTATAATTAATATAGAATATATTAATATCAAACCACTCCTTCTATATTATAATTAATAATAATGGCAACCCAGCACCTGGGAAGCCTTGAATTGAAACCTGGTGCAGAGGTGCTCCTTTAGGGCAGGTTCTACCATGAAGGCACAGAAATTATTTCTCTTTCCATCTCTTGTGAGTCCAGCTCATGTACAGCACTCATTTTCTAGGTACCCTGGTGCCTATTTATACAGCAGCTCATTGAACAAAAACTGTTTAAAATCATTTAGAAAGATAAAGATGCCTATTCCAAGTATTAAACAAAACTGCCAGGAACTTCCTAGAAATTTTGCTAAACAATAGAAAGCAAGTTCTTTATTTTCCACATCACAAGCCTAATAAACCCCCTGGTTCTTGCACTGCAAATTTCACAGTAAGAATTGAGATTGCTGAAAGGAAAAACAGATGGAGCAGAACTACTGAATGCCCTGGAAACCCCAAGGTTGTGCACACAGCACTGGGGCCTGAACTGGGATGGACCAAAGGGCACATCCTACTCACTTTCCAGAAGCAGCTTCCAGAGCATCAGAAGTGGAAATGAATTTGCATTTGCTCAAATGTAAATGATATTCATGAGAATAAAAGGAAATCTCAGAAGTTAGGCTTAAATATAGCATATTCATGAATCTGAAAGGGGTGTTTAGATGTCTTGATTTTTTTTGAGCTTTGTTTATATTCCTATTCTGTTGATTTGTAGTGGCAAAAATATGTTCTCACTGGTCCCAAATGTTGATGTCCAACCATGAGATGGACCAGCAAAGCATCAGATCCACGTGGCAGAGACCAAGCTAACAACCTCTGATGCAATTATTTATTTATTTTGGGGTTATTTTGGAGCTTTTAGGGTGCAGCAAGGAGGAAAGGGTACAGCAGAGAAGCGCCAGAGCTGCAGCAAGAGCTGGGGAGGGAATGTGGGAGGGCAAGGAAGGAAAGCTCAAGATTCAAGGAAGATAATAAGAAAAGCTTCCAGCACAAACCTGGATCTCAGCCCCAGATCTCTGCCTTCCTTTGCTGCCCCTGGATCCAGCAGCCAAGGTGGGAAGGCAGCTCTGCTGCACAGGACACAGAATGACCTGGCAATGCATCCAGGAACATTTGCTCTCCCAGATTATTTTCCCTCCACAATGATTACTCTTACTTCACATTATTACACTCAACACACACAGACAAGAGTGCTCCACTCCATCACACCTTACCTAAAAGAAACAATAAATATTTGGTTTCTACGCATCAGATTTAAAAATAATGAACTGTTACTCTTAATATGAAAGCAAATGAAATTAAATATGTAAGCAAAAGTAACAAGTAACAGCAGTGGCATGCTGCAAAATACATGTAGTTACAAATTTACAGTTCTCAGTTCACTCACTAAAAAATCCTCATGAAAAACTGGTCCTCTCATTTGAACAGAAAGGCAGCAAAATGTTTGTATTTTAGGTGTTACTCTGAGAGCTCCAGAGACAGTTCTGGACCAAAGCAGAGCATGTTCCCACTTTTCCTGGGCCTCAGCAAAACCCTTGCTAACTCTGCTGTACCCTCAGGGCAGGCTGTGTGCATCTGCCTAAAGGTAACTCTGAAGACACAGTGGGGGAAAAAAAAAGTAAATGTAAATAATCCTTAGGATTTTAAATTCATTTTATACCAACTGTTTTCCTCCTGACTGTACTTGGCCAAAACCTTCTCCTGTGTTAAAGTCTATGATGGGAAAAAAAACCATTTCAATCTTATGTGCTATCAAGAGTTTTTGAAGTGTTTGATAAGCACTGGCTTTAATCAAGGATTACAACATCAGCAGAGAACTTGACGTAGCAAGTCACTCATATCCCTGGGGCATACAGGGAATATTTTGTATATTTAGTCTCAAGGCACCTCTGCTGCCCAGTGTGAGCCAGGCCCCTGAGACAAGGAAATCACCCCAAAGCTTTTGTGTGACCTGCACAGCTCCCTGAGATTGCAATGGGTGAAAGCTGACATCAGCCCACCCTCCTGAACACACACAGGGGTAACACCCCAGTGAAAGGGATCAGCACAGGATGCCACAGGAGCCTGCATTTTGCCCACCTGGTGCTCTCATGTACAAGGACATCACCCCAAAGCTTTTGTGTGACCTGCACAGCTCCCTGAGAATGCAATGGGTGAAAGCTGACATCAGCCCACCCTCCTGAACACACAGGGGCAGTACCCCAGGGATCAGCACAGGATGCCACAGGAACCTGCATTTTGCCCACCTGGTGCTCTCATGTGCAAGCTCCAGCTGGAAATACTGCACTAGAAACATTGCCATGGTCCCCAAAGTGGAGACACATCACAAAAGCCATCCCCTACCCAATTCTGCACAAGGAGGATAATGCTCACCCCTCCCTGTCCTCCCCTAGTGCAGCCTGGCCCCAAAAGAAATCTCATTTTCCTGCAAGAGCAGCATTCCCACCGGGAATACTGTGTGCTGCAGGAGTAAATCCAGACAGGCAGCTCCTGCAGGGGAATTTAAGGAGCAGCATCTCCCTGGGGAAACCAAGGCAGAGGTGCACAAGGAACATGTCTGGGCCACTCTGTGGATCAGCACAAAGCTGAGATCAGACCCATCACCACGATGTACTGGCAGCTGAGAAAAAGAAAATAGAGGAGCTTCAATGCTTGAGATGACAGGAGGAGAATTAATTTTCTGATGTGGTGTTTTGTTGATTCTTTCGTCTTGTCATGTACAGCAGAAATAATGTTCATAGGATTAGAGTAAACTCACAGCAAAAGACTCTTATGATTATTAAGCATCTCAGCTTCAATTTGATGTTTTATCACCTGCCAACCTTGCACATCAAAAATGATTTTTGTGTGTATTTGAAATACAAAATTTACAAAATATCAGCCCAGAATTTAAAACACTTCTTAAACGTGTTAGAAAAGTAAGTTTAAAACGTCACTGAAGCTACAAAGAGGAAAAAGCTGTCCACTGCTCTTATGCAATAATTAATTTTCATCAGGGTCCTTATTATGCATTAGTTTTTATAGAGCAACAAAACATAACTGCATGCTATTGTTTAAACATTTGCTGCATACGCCAGAAGAGTAAAGGCTGGAAATAAGTGCAAAGGATAATACACAAAACGTAGCTAAATGTATTTTATATTATGGATCCATAATACAGAATGCAAATGATTCTGACTAAGCATTCACAGGAGACAGTCTTTAGGGTGCATGCTGTGAATGTATATTATGAATAATGCATAAAACTTGGCTAAATCTTAATGAGTCCATTGACATCCTATGGGGTCCAGAGGAGCCTCAGATCCCAAAGCATGGCAGTGGCACAGGGCTCTCCTCCCCCACTTCATTTTAAAAATACTTGCTTAAAACAAAGGAAATTAAAACACAAAAGAAAAAGCCCTTAGCTCTGATTTAGCTCCCATATGATGGCAGAGTCACAAACTCTGGGTTCCTTCACTCTGCTGTGCCTCTGTGTTGCTCATTGAACCAGGGCACTGAATGGCTCTTCTGTAGGGCTGCATCACGTGTGGGACAGAAGTTACTCCTCATTCCCAAATTCATGCACTCAAGGGCTTCTCCATGCACAAAAGAAAGAGGATAAAAGCACCCCTATTATATTTTTTCTCCATTCTCCTTCCCTAATTCCCAGATTCTTTAAGCCAAATAATTCATGCAGAAGGAGATAGCAGGAAATATGGGGGGGAATACACTCCATTTACTACTGAGATCTACTCCAAAAAATCGAGTTCACATGCTGAAGGACATTGGCAATGGGTGCAGTCATGAGGACAAAGAACTTGACCAAAGAGAAGCTATTTACAGTTTCTAAGTACAAAACCACAGTAAGACAAAAATCTGCACCTCCCGAGTGAAACCGTAAGGTTGTGCCATTCAGTCTGAGTGGATGAGTACACCACATTCTGTAGGGAAAAAAAACCTTGGCATCAAGCCCCAGTTCCATTCAGAAGTGTGAAGATAGTTTTTGTGTGTCATGTGCTTGGAAATAAATGAGTGGATTTTTCCTATAGCACAAATACAAAGAAAAATAACTGATTAGGCTCTTGCTTATTGAGGGTTACGAGCCCTCAAATTGGTTGAGATGGTAATTAATTAATTCTTGCAAAACCCACGAGCGATGGTTAAGTCTGTACGTCCTTAAAGACAACAAAACCAAGGAACAAAAGGTCAAGAGCCTTCCCCAGGCTGGTGGGGGCAGAGTGGGACTGTGCTCCAGCCCTTGCCCTGCCCATGCTCAGGGGGCCAACACTGCCCTCCTCAAGGACCACTTGGGTGCCCAGCCAGGCAGCCTGGGCATGGCCAGCACAGAAACACCTGTGCAGGGCTCAGACTGGGGGCACAGAGCCCACCCAGCCTGGCCTGGCTCTGCCCTCCCGTGGCACTGAAGGCAGCTCACACACACACACCCATGCACCCCACTCTGGGCAGGGGTCTGCTTCTCTCCCTCATGCCCAGTCAGACCCCAGGTGCCCACACTCACAGGGGCCAGCACACCAAGGGGGCACCTTCACCCCACCCAAATTTCAGCATCTGAACCTGCCAGACTACAGCAACAAGAGCCCTTGTTACAACTAGGGCAGTAAGAATCACACACAGAATGACCCCATTGAAGAGACCTTCAACATCATCGACTCCAAGCCAGCCCCAGCACCTCAACCAAAGCCTGGCACCCAGTGCCACATCCAGGCTTTGTTAAACACACCCAGGGGTGGGGACTCCACCACCTCCCTGGGCAGCCACTGTCACAGTTGAGAGGGCCACAATACACAGAATATTCCTATACAAATTTGGAAAGCTTCAATCCAAACAGGGTAGCACCTTACCTCTTCAGAAGGCTTCAGGCAGCTGCCCACACACAGCAACACCATCCCACTCTGGAAAGGCTCCCTGACCCTCAGCCCAGCCTTTTATCCCCTGCTGCTGATGCCCTGCACCTGTGTGCCCTCTGTGCCCTGCATGGCTGTTACTGTTAATGCTGCTCACCTGTGCTGGGGCCAATTGGGGCTGATTGGGCACAGGTGGGGCCAATTGGGGATGATTGGGCACAGGTGGGGCCAATTGGGGATGATTTGGCACAGCTGGGGCCAATTGGGGGTGATTGGGCACAGCCCCATCCCAACCACCACTGACTCTGTGCCCAGAGACCATTCCAGAACTTTATCACTCTTCTAAAAAACTTTTTCTAATATCCAGCCTATATTTCCCTTCTCTATAAGGCTGTGTGCTCTGGTTGTGTCAGTGCTGCTGGAGCAAGAGCCAGCCCCAGCTGAGCACAGGCACTTTTCAGGAGCTGAAAGGTGTCAGCCATACAATAAGGTCACTGCTGAGTCTCCTTTTCTCCAGGCTGAGCCCCCCCAGCTCCCTCAGGGGTTCCTCTCAGGGTTTGTGTTTCCAGCCCCTCTGGGTGTGCTCAGTGTCCCAATGTCCTTCCCAACCTGAGGGTTCAGAGCTGGGCACAGCACTCAGGTGTGCCCTCACAGGGACAGGGTGACCTCCCTGCTCCTCTGGCCACTCCATTCCTGACCCAGGCCAGGTGCCACAGGCCTTTGTGACACCTGGGCACACTCTGGCTCCTGTCCACCCTGTCCATCCCTTCCTGCACAGGCTGGGACAGCAGAATGGCTCCTGCCCCAGGAATCACACCAGGCACCAGGGACAGCAGAAGGAGCTTTGGGACAAATTTGGCATCATAACCAAGTTTTGCAAAAAAAGAGAAGGAAAAATAGCAACTGCTAGGAAATTCAGAAACACGAGTGTTTTGTGGGTTTTGTTAAAACCTTCCTTCTCCTCCCACATGTGCTTCCAATGGAAAATCAATACCAAGGAGAGAGAAACTATCTGGGTGTTCAGCATGCATTTTTGACAACAACAAAAAAAATGTTTAATCTGGCTTTTGTTTTCCTTGTTCCAACTTGTTACAACAACAACAAAATATCCAAACGTGATTATTTTTTTTACATGAAAGCATTCAACAGAAAGATCCTGGAGGAAAGTAAGTGGAAAGAGTTCCACTGAATTTGCAGCAGAACATGGATGAAACAGGCACAGAGAGAGCAGGGACACACCTGTGCTGACCTCTGAGTAGAGCTGCCTGTGTATTTAAGCATGAATACACAGTCCCATTTGACACCATAACAATACCCTTTTCTGTTGATGACAGGTGAATTTTAGTGCATTTCTAAAATGAACCCAACTTTCTTCTTGTCGAGATGTAAATTTGGCCCCGATACAAAAACATATTTACACTCACACAGACACATTCTAAGCAAAAGCAAGGGCCAGACTTTCACAAGAACAACCCTCTCAAAGCAGTTTACCTTTGCAACCCATCCTGCTACTCTTTATTCTTGCTGCTACAGATATCAGCAATTGTTTCCTCGCCTCCTCACCCCTCCTGGACCAGGGGAATAACAGAGAAGGAGTCTCCTGGTAGCACTTTCATTCCCAGCAGGAAGCTCAAGCGTTTGTGATATCCATTTTGATACAAAACCTAAATTAGGCCTCTGGAAATAGGTAATGCATAAAAAGAAGCATTTTTGTGCCACAAGATTATTATTATAGGTTACTGTTAACCCTTGGGAGATGGAGGTGAGTCCTGCAGCTCCCCACTGGGCTGAATATTTGCTGAGAAATCACAAGCACTACCTAAGCAGATATTTCAGGTGTGCTTCATGCTAAACAGAATGATCCTGTTGACCCATCATGTTCTGATAGCCAGTTTGAGAGCAAAGCATTGTGAGTTAAACAAAAAGGATCAGCACAGCATGCACATGCTGCAACTCTCCTGTGCAAAGACAAGATTTAAAAGGGGCTGGATGCAAGGACAACTGTGGAATTACAAATGCAGAGTTCAAACAAACAAAAAAAAAAATACCATAATTGGGAGCTGCCCACAACACGTTTTGCCTCTTGGCTCCCTAAAATTCTTCCTTATGGCAAAGTCTCACAATCTAGTGAGAAGAACCACATCATTCAAATACGAAAATATAAATCCAAACCTTTAAGAGTTTTGTACTTTTCAAGTTTCAAATCACTGCAGATTAAACTTTCAGGGCTGGAAGCCTGTGTGATTTATCCCACCTTCACAACTGCAAATCATAAAGCTTTGGAAATCATAAACTAACTTTTTTCCTTCAGAACCAGCATCATCCCTGAAGTTTGGAGAAGTGGTCAATAATTGGGATTCAGTGAGCCAGGCTATTCTGCACTAAGGCTGCACCACCTCCTGTTGTGATACAAGTTGGCCCAGCATTGCTCATTCTTGACTTACTCCCATAGCAAAATGAGCCACACAGGAAATTCAGTCTGTATCTGCCTCCACAATTAATTCAAGTTCAGCTTCTCCTAAGCATTCCTCTTTCCTTCAGACTTCAAAGGGCTATAACTGTGATCTTAAACGCACAACCAACTGCCTGTCAGCCAGTTTTCACTAAATATAAATAAATATTTTAGCAAACTATGGCTGCTACTTGTTAAGCCTGGGAAAAATGGAGCCTTGCAGTAACCTGGAAGACAAATTGGATCTCAGAGCCTCACACATCCTCCCATTCAAATCCCTGTGCCTTGTATACCTGCAGGAATAACACGGGAGAAGCATTCCAATAACTTCATGTAGTAGCAAGGCAGGCTGCTGCTCTCCTAATAAATTTAAGCTTTATAGCTCCTTCCCTCCAAAAGCCACATTCTCAGCTGTTCCTGCACACTGAAGGGGCAGTCCTGTGCAAGCAGTGTTATTTCACAGACCTTTCTGACTGTTGCACTGGCGACCAGAGCACACAAATCTCTGCACCCCTGCGTGGGTAAACATTCATAAAAATATCCTCCCATCAACAGAACAGTCCACAGGAGCTACAGCTCACCACGAGGAACAACGAGCTCTCTGTTTGGCCTGGAGATTTTCCTACAGCCATGGAAAGGCACAGGGAGGAAGCCAGAAGTCCTAGCAGCTCCTTTTGCACTCCACCATTAGGTTTGGCATGGCTTTTCCTAGACAGCCCTCTCTGCTCTAGCAGCTCTGACATCTGCACATTGCATTTGCCCTGTTGTGCAAGCAGGGCTATTTCCTCAGAGATAAACAGAGATCACCAAGCCCACGATGCCTGACACAAACAGAGCTCAGACCCAGGCTTCCTTGGGCAGCCCAGACCCATCCTTTGCACTTGCAAATGTAAAGCAAACTTGGCAAGACCCAAAGGGGAAAAGAAGGAAACGATCTCCATAAAGAAATGGGAAGGGAAAATCTCCCTCCCTCTCGCAAGGCACGCTGTTCTGAGCAGCTATTTGAATCATCCCTGCTCACAGCCAGTCCCACTCCTCCAGCAGTGGAAAAGCAATGCAAGGGTCCTTTCCCACTCCTTCAGCAGTAGAAAAGCAATGCAAGGGTCCTTTCCCACTCCTTCAGCAATGGAAAAGCAATGCAAGGGTCCTTTCCCACTCCTCCAGCAATGGAAAAGCAATGCAAGGGTCCTTTCCCACTCCTCCAGCAATGGAAAAGCAATGCAAGGGTCCTTTCCCACTCCTCCAGCAATGGAAAAGCAATGCAAGGGTCCTTTCCCACTCCTCCAGCAGTGGAAAAGCAATGAAAGGGTCCTTTCCCACTCCTCCAGCAGTGGAAAAGCAATACAATGGTCCTGACATTCGATCCCCCAAGCATTGTGTCATTTCACAGAGCAGGCTCCTCCGGGGCTCTCAGACAGAAGTTTGCCCACACGCCTTTAAAGTACATACCTGATTGTGCCTCTGTCTGCTGTGCTCCCTCTGCAGCTGCATTCCCAGGAAAATGTTCCTGTGCCCCCTTTCCCTGTGGTTCCCACAGCCTGCTCAGGGCTGGACTCACTGCTGGCGCTCGGCAGTCACGCTTCTTCCCCAGCTGATGCTTCCCTTCATTTATTCTGAAGTTCCCAATGTAAAACAAACAGGAGCACCACCTTTCTGAAATTACTGCTATCCCACTGTCCTCCAATGCAGCATTAACAGGAGGCAATATTCTCCAAAGCTATGAAGCATATACTGCCCTAAATTACATTGCAGTTGCTGCCCTGAGCTTACACATTTTTGAATAGGAAGGCTCCCAGGGATCTCTCTCTCTCTGTTCTGACTGCATTTACTGCTTTAAAATATTTTTAACCCAGACACTGAAGTGCCAGCCTAGCAGCCCTTCATGCTAATCCTAGCCTGGGTGGCTGTTCTTAAGGGAAAGCATTCAAAAATTGTAGCAGTGCATCAACTTTGACCCTTTTCATTTAAAACATGAGACTTCTTTTTTTTTTCAGGGAAAAAAAATTAGATTCCAGAGGGAATCACTGAACTCTGACCTGCTTAAAATTAGTTTTGTTTTAGTGCCTGTGTGGTGACTCAACAGGCCAATTTTCCAGACACTTAAGACTTCTCTGCTCCTGAAGATTCCAGTTCAAGTCCTGGACTCACTGCCTGGGGTCGGATCAGAACACTTTGTTCCAGGGCTCCAAGCAGTGAATTCCCAGATCCCCATAGCTTTGCCAGATGCTGGCATGCTTGGTAATAAGTAGGGCTGCAACCAAGCTAATTATATTTTTTTTAAAAATCTGTGAAGAGTTTTGCTTGCAATACATATGTTAGACCAAAAGAATTTCCCCGCAAAATTCGGCAGTCGAGAAATGTTTACATGGCTCTGATAAACATTTCATGATAAGCTGGATTCTTTTGGGGGGGAGGGGGGAAAATGTGTACTTTGGTCTTAACAGTGCAGCAAATAATTCTCAAATGGGTCTGGCTGAGTGTATCCATCTCACTGGGAATAAGTGATTTAATTATTTTTTTTTAATCTGTCACAGGCATTACAAACACCAAATGAGTCACCATAGACTCCTATGCTGCAAAAAATAGCATCACAACACTTCATTTGCTCTTCAACAGGACTTCAAGTGTAGTGCCTGGTATCAAAAAGCCTTGTCAGTTAACAAATTAAAAAATCCCAGGAAATGACACCCCAGAACAATCCCTGAAAAAATTACTTCCTGCAGAAGTTTAACACCACCCAGCACAGCAGAGCTCATCTAGGAGCAATAATTTTCCCCAATCTCAACAGAATTTTTCAGTTTAATCTCACCATTAATGCTCTAGCATTATTATCTTCCTATCGAAAGATAGGAAGGATCCAAAGGATCCCAAATGCCAAAACAAAAACCAAATACCAAAAAAAATACCAAATACCAAACAGCCTCAGAAATCTCCTCTAAAGCGGGCAAGCACTATCATCCCCATTTATAAGTCCAGAGGAATTAAAGCAAAAAAGATGCTGAGCAACTTTGTCCACGAGGCAAGAAGAGGCAGCCCCGGAGCCAGAACCTGGGTGCTGGTCCACATTAAATGCATCTGTTCCATTTCCATCCCTGTTTCACAGCCATCATGGGAAGCAAAGCGATGCCAACGCCTGTAATCACTTATTTGACAGCTGCTAACCCAAAGAACATGAAGGCAATTTATACACCGTGCCCTAATCTGCCTGCATTTGATCGTGGATGAGCACAGCTCCAGTGCAATTCTGTTTTTCCAAGTTAGAATGTAGCTTTCTTCCTTTTTGGGAAAGCAAGCGAGCACTAAAAGACAGAGTTTTAACACGCAGTCATCAATATGCTCCTCTTACAAATACAAATGTAAAACAGTAATAACACAAACAGTGATGCACACTGTGCTGCATCAACAGCACCACTGTCTCCTGCCCAGAAACTCTCCTTCAGCCTAGCAAGGCACTCCCAGGGCACACAGGACTGGCCCTTCACCCCAGGTGACACCAGGAAAGGTGTCAGGCCAGCCAAAGGGAAGGGAAATTCTGTGACAACAGACAGGGACTCTGGGCTGGGAGCATCCCCCACATATCTAACCTCAAGATCTGCCTGGTGATCACAGGTGGGGATAACAAGACCTTAAAAATGCACCCAGTGAGGGTGAAAGTTCTGAAGGTAAGCTGCTGAGCCACGGCCAACAGCAGAGTCAAATGTAAAGAAGAAACTCGTGCATGGTGGTCAGATGGCCAGGCCGTGGTTTCTCTGCCTGAGAGGACCTCCCAAAGGTCCTCCCAGAGAGGAGCTCCCATCCCAGCATCCCCACCAAGGAACCCAGGAACACAAATCCCCAGGAGGAACCCAGGAACACAAATCCCCAGTGAGGAACCCAGGAACACAAATCCCCACCAAGGAAACCAAGAACACAAATCCCCACCAAGGAGCCCAGGAACACAAATCCCCACTGAGGAACCCAGGAACACAAATCCCCACTGATGAACCCAGGAACACAAATCCCCAGTGAGGAACCCAGGAACACAAATCTCCACCAAGGAACCCAGGAACACAAATCCCCAGGAGGAACACAGGAACACAAATCCCCACTGAGGAACCCAGGAACACAAATCCCCAGTGAGGAACCCAGGAACACAAATCCCCACCGAGGAACCCAGGAACACAAATCCCCACCAAGGAAACCAAGAACACAAATCCCCACTGAGGAACCCAGGAACACAAATCCCCACCAAGGAAACCAAGAACACAAATCCCCACTGAGGAACCCAGGAACACAAATCCCCAGTGAGGAACCCAGGAACACAAATCCCCACTGAGGAACCCAGGAACACAAATCCCCACTGAGGAACCCAGGAACACAAATCCCCACCAAGGAAACCAAGAACACAAATCCCCACTGAGGAACCCAGGAACACAAATCCCCACTGAGGAACCCAGGAACACAAATCCCCACCAAGGAAACCAAGAACACAAATCCCCACCATGGCTCCTCCTTGGAGAGCTGTCACCCGATGCAATCAATGTGAGCTAACTAGGTTATTCATCACCTGCAAAAAATCCCTGCTGCTCAGAGCTTTTTGGATACAATGGTGAAGTGAAGAAGGCTTTCTTCACCGCCCACGCAGCCTGGGCTCAACTCTGCAAAACAAATTTGAGCCGCAGTCAGACTCAATGTCAGACTTTTGCCAGCTGAGCTCCCTCTCACTTCCTCAGTTTCAGGTCATCTGAATACCTTGACAACCTGTGAGGATAAATCAAGCACAGAAGGTGTTTAGGAACTAAACACACATGTCAGGTGTTTCTACAAAACCTACACAAAGTTATATCGAAGCAGCCCAAATTCCAAGTCCTTAACAAATATATCACACATTTTGGAAACGGTGGGCAGGGACTTGAAACACAGCCTCACTGGTTATAAAAAATGAAAGGAGACAGAGTAAAGCTGGGAGGAAAGCAGGAGAGAATGCACATTTTTTGCTCTGGAGGATGGATCAGTTGAGTGAAGCTTATTTTCACTGGGGTAGACTCTTTGAACAATGCTAATCTAAAAAGATATTAAAAAGCACATTAATACATGGGATCTGTTGATCCCCATGCCAGAAAAGGACTGCTGGGGCTCCCTGGTCAGGCCTCCTGCCTGGTGGAAGGATCTCACCCAACAACTCCTTCTAACATCTGGTACAGCAAAAACCAAGGCAGCAAAAACCAGGCACAGACCCTGCTGGTCCTGATAGTGCCAGGAGAGCAAGGAAAACTGAAACAGAAATTGAATATTCCCATCTTCCCTCAGCCACACCAGCTTGGCACCAACATCCCCACAGGCCAGTGAAGAGAGCCATGGCCATAAACCCTTCCCACAGCCTGCCTGTGTCACCAGATCCATCCCACTGTGTGCTACAGGAAACTGATCGTGTCGCTGATTTGTAAAAAATTGTAAAAATTATTTACTCAATGATCAAAGGTCAGTAAAATTAAAGCTCCCATTCAGCGAAGGGCTGAAGTTTTTCCCAGTTTCCAGCCCCAGAGGAGGCCTGCTGGGCTCTTTATTGGGGCTGAGGTGCCCAGAGCCAGGCTCGGAGCCACGTCAGGGCACGGTCCCCGCCCAGCCGCTCCAAGCGCATCCAAGGCTCGCGCTTTGCTTCTGGAAACTTTCTTCTCACTTTACATATAGTCAAAACCTGACAAGAGCTCACTGTCGGATTATGCAGGAAATCTGCAAGTTTCACCAAGGTGTGATCTTATGCTTTTTCACACATTATTGTATCATGCTGCGCCAGAACACTAACGTATGCACAGTTCTAAAATAACTTGCATTATTACAGCCCAGCACGGCAAATGGCACCCAGAAGAGACTTGCTCCTCAGTGCCTTGCAAACTGATAAGGGGTCACCATGCCTTTCTTATGGGGAGGGTTTAAAAAAAGAAAAAGAAAAAAAGAAAAAAGAGAAACAATCCAAACCAAACTCAGCGTTTCAAAACCTTTTCCCCCATTTCTCTCTCTTTCAAATGAAACTGTCAATTTTCAGATTTGTCTTTGGTCATGTCAGGGTGGGAAAATGGGATTTAATAACATTTAACTGACTTGCTATCAAGAAGGAAACATATTTTTCTTCTTTCAAATTTGAAACCGACACTTTCTCTTTTTTTTTTTTTCTGTTGGCCTACTTTCTTTTAAGTTGCTTTTCAATTATTTATGAAAATGCAATAATGCATTACTTTGCTGTGCAAATGTTTAGAAGAAGGAGATAGTGTCTTTCAAGTGAAAAAACCCCATCCATGGCCGCGCAGAGGTTTGTTTGGAAGCGCATTGCAGGTGACACTTTATAAAAAACAATACAAATCTTTCATTTGCCTCCCGACACACATCCCCACTTCCTTTACACTGGGTGTTTGAGCCAACACAAAGAGGTCCACAGCTCCTGCACAGAAACACCCCACTCACTGCTCTCCTGAGCTGGAGCTGTAACAAACAAAAGCTCAGCACGGGAAACTGAACAAGGGGCTGAGCCAAAGCCTATCAGGGCACTGAGAAGACTCCACGCTTTCTGAACAGCCTAAGAAGGCAAAACCTTGTCCTGCTAAATAAAGGAAACCAATAGCAAAACACTCAATGGTTCAGTCAGGTTTTTTTAAAGTTTTTTGCTGCTTTTCTACTTGGAACAGCTGGATTTGGAAACAGAACATCACTGAACACCAACTGCTGAACTTCTTTCTGCACTTCTCAAAATCCCATGTGGATGCACACTCAAGTGGCTAACCACAGGCTCACCACCTCAAGCTTTTAGCATCAATAGCCTAAAACAAACAGCAAATTCTGCCTCTACAGCAGCAGGTACAAAACCAGGCCCATAATGCTCAGATGTTCTCAACATGAGCATAACGCAAAGTGAAATATAATCAGGGAAATACAACCTACCAAAACAACCCTAACAAACCCCAAAACAACCCTAAATAACTCTAAACAAATACAACCTACCAAAACAATCCTAACAAACCCTACAACAACCCTAAATAACTCTAAACAAATACAACCTACCAAAGCAACCCTAACAAACCCTACAACAACCCTAAATAACTCTAAACAAATGCAACCTACCAAAGCAACCCTAACAAACCCTACAACAACCCTAAATAAACAAATACAACCTACCAAAACAATCCTAGCAAGCCCTACAACAACTCCAACAAAAACCAAAACAACCCTAGCAAAGCCTAAAACAACCCTAAACAAACCTCCATCCTGAAGGTTTTCAAGCCTCAGCTGTACAACACCATGACTGTCCCCATCAGGCACTGGCCTTGCCCACACAGGTGGCCACCTGTGGTCCCACCTGGCCAACACCCCCAGTGATACAAAAGAAAATAAAAGTGTAGAAGGATGACCTCGAGAACCCAAACTTTGCTATATTATTAAAAATTTACAATGTCCTCAGTGTTACTCCTTCAAACTGGGATCCAAGTAAATCCTGCAGTCACTGGAGGTGCTGGAGGACACCTCTCACACCCACTTGTTGCAGCTTTTCTGAACAATGTTTAACAACACAGGTAACTTAGGAAATGAACTTCTTTCTTTTCTCCTTTGTTAGAATGACTTAGGGCACCTAAATCACCCTGCAGGTCAGTGGGGCATTGTCTGCATGTCTTAAAAATGCACAGCTGCATTGAAATCTCATTCATCTAACTAACACCAGGCTTGTGTAAACTCATATTTTGCTTAATTTGCAAGAATTTTTAAAGCTAAGGCTATACTTAAATATTGTTCTTAAAGAGGACCATAAAGCACACCTCTACAACTCACACTCAGGTGTTGAGATAAAAACAATTACAGAAAACTGTACAGTTATACAAGTACATATTTTCCATTTTCTTACATGTCAAACCACAGAATTTAAAACTAAGCAAAGCAAGAAGAAAAATCTCACATTCTTAAAAAATTCTGCTATTGTGCAACAGCATTTTTCTTCCATCTTGCCTCTTACAGCTCCTCCTTTCTGCTGTGTTTGCATGGCAGAGGAGCTTGGGTATGCAACTGCTGCTGCTATTCACACCACAGGACCCACGCCTCTACCTCCAATCTACTTTAAGCATTAGAATCTGTTGGTTTCCCCATTTTCTACCCCATTTCAGCTTGTTACCTCTCACTAGGAGCCCCTCTCTGAGCCAGCACAGTGCATGGGTTATTAAAAGAACAGTGGGACATCTGCAGAAGGTGCTAGAAGGTGCTTCCCTCCCCTCCAGGGCTCCTCATGGAAACACAGGCACTGCTCTCATTCAGAGAGGTTCTCATTCTGCCTCACACAGGGGCAGACACTGCTCTGATGGCATCCTGGCACTGGGTGGGAGGCAAGCACCACGTGGAGGGCCCAAGCACAGGTTTGAAACGTGCTGGAGCATCCCCTGCACACATTTTATTGAGCCCCATCCCCAGCCCTGCTTCAGGGCACATCCCAGGGGATCTCTGCACACCTTCACTGGGCTGCTCCCCTCCATCCTCCAGCCTCCAGGACTGTCAGCTGCCCTTCAGAAGCACCAAACTCTCACACACACACACATTCATCAGCATTTACTCATTTGTAGCCTCTCATGAGAATTAATATTATTGCAGAACTTCCATCATCCTGTGCAAACTGCTACTTACCTACAGCAGCCCTGTTTATGGGAATGCCTCATTACATAGAATTTCAGGTTTAATTGGAAACTGTTTTGCAGAAGTGACAAGCACTTCTCTGTTTCTATCCCAGCCCTGTCTGTTCTGTCTGCAGGAGGGTCAAAAGGGTTCTCAGCAACAAGTTCCACCAGGAACTCAGTGCTCACCCTACCTGTGCACACACTGACTGAGTAATCTGTGTGTGACTTCCAAAAATGAATTAATTAATTATCCTGTATTTGCAAATCTCAACCACAGTGTGCTGAATGCACCACAGAACCACACAAATCACCTGTTTGCTCCCAGTCCTCCTGTCCTGCTCCTGGAGGCTGCCTGCACACAACTACAGACACCAAACCAATCTGCAGCACAGGAAAGAGCACACTATCTCCTACTGAACATGCTCTTCTTCCAGATTTGAATTTGTAAAGCAGAACATTGCATTAACACGTTCCCTTTCCATGACATAATACACTTTTGATATATTTTGCATAGCTTCCTGGCAGGTGTGTTCCATTTGTTGTTAAACAGAAGTGCAATGGACACACACACTGCATTTCTTGATATTATTTATGCTGTGCCTATAGACCAACATGATCTTTGATGCCACAGCATAAGGGGGAAGCTCATCCCAGTGAAAAGCCAGCTGTGTGCTCCTGGATGCCACAGCACAGACAGTGCCACACAAGCTGCCCTGCCCTGGGTACCCCAATGTCCCCAGGCTCCTTCCAGAGCCACTGGAGGAGGCTCCACCAGTGTGGATTTGGTGCAATAATCCCTGCCACAGAACAGGCACTTTCTCCGTTTCTGTAAAAAAAAATTCTTTAATACAGAAGTGAGCATCTGCCTTTAATTCAATCTGCTCTGAAATCACTCCAAACCCATTCATTTTCTATCATTTTCTAATTCTCTTCTCTAATGGCTTCTGAATCTTTTTCAGTATAAACCTGGTCTATTAGGACTAATCTCCTGCTAGAAGCTTGGTTGGGACATTAAAATGGTGTTCCCAGCTAAGAAAAGCAACTCCTCTATTCCCTGACTAAAGGCACTGACTTAGCCATGTAATAGGTATTTTGCTTTCATCTAAAAAAAATGGATTGCAAAATTAACTTCTAGATCCTTATTAAGTAAATATTTAATTGGTTAGCTGAGGATCACAAGTGTGTCCCCCAGCCTTTTTCATTACACTGAAAGCTTGCTCAGACACCAGGATTTTATAGCAGTGTAAAAGGTAGACTCCATGGTCCTAGCTTAGAAATCGAACCAGTTTAATTAAATGTATCTTTAGACCACTGCTACAAACCACAATATGGCACTCAGTTTAATTTAAAGCTGTTTTGTTCACTTACTCCCTGTAGAAACTGAAGATACTGCAAGCCATATTTAAATCTGTTTCAAAGCCTCTGAGCAGAGCAAGCTCGACTGAATTTTGTCCCCTCTCCACCAAAACATGGGCAAAGCAACTTACAGGAGGAGGAGCTCAGCTAGGGGCTGGCAATTTCACCCCAAGCCATCAGCTCTTTGCTGTCCTAGCCATCCTTCTAACCTGCCTAACCCAAAAACCAGGGCTGAGCATCTTGGTTTCAATTAAATTAAATTAAATTAAATGCAACAACTAAGATCACTGCCACTAAGAGCAGTAGTAAGACCTTAAATACAATTTTAGTAATACTCCAGTTGTACCTTGCACATCCCCCTAGGTTGGACTGGCAAAGCCAAGTTCTGAGTACGTGGGGTAAATCTAAGCCTGCAGAGCATCCCTAAAACCTTTCATTTCAGGTAAAACCTGGATTCCCTTTCTAGGCACCAGGAGACAACAATGGAAGTCACTCCTCTACAAGATGAGGTCTCATTTGGCTCCTCTTCTGTAAAACTCTGCTCCTTGCAGAAGCTACAAAATGTCATCAAATTGCAGAGGCCACTGAGCCTGCTCAGTTTCTCTCAGGACATGCTGACAAACCACAATAGATTGGTTTAAGTGTTCAGTGTCCTTTCTCAGACCAGTGCAGAATTAATACAGCATTAATTCCCATGTATTTTAACTGAAATCACTCAAAGGATCAAATACTGGTACAAAAATATATCATTTAAATAGTGTGAGGATTTTTCCTAGAGAATTTGCAGGAGTGAAGAATACTATCCTTGTAAAATAACTCTGACCTGCACTTCTCAGGCAATTAATTTCCCTGCAATATAGACCAATACTTTATTCTTCAAACAATAATGACAGAATACACTTTAGCTTTGTCACCAGGATTTCTTTTTATTTAAAAGAACAACAGGAAATGGGAATGGGGGGAGGGGAAGAGTTCTATTAAAGGACAATTCACTGAAAGGTCTTTTAGCTGGCAATTGTCAGCACAGCTCAGGGCCAATGGATCAAATTTAACTCTCAAAAGTGCTGATGGTTGTATGAGTCTTCACAGTAGGGGCTGGCGCTCTGGGCCACTCAAGTTCAATTTTTGGTGTTACCACGGGATGGAGGAACTGGGATCTTGGTGAGCAAAGATTTGCTCCGTATTTGATGCACTGGGTAAAGTGGTATTCTTAAAATCACCAGCCTCCCAAGCAGCTAGTAAGCCAGCAGGAGGTTAGTAGGAAGAGAAAGTAATTGTCCTTTGTGCCTCTGAAAATGGCCAATATTAAAGGATCCTCTTATGTATTACCTGCGTTTCAATCTACACTTGCAGCTCAAAGGAAAAGAAAGAGGCTGGAGGAGACAGAAAATAAAGCTGTCAGGAATATCACAGGAGACCCTCCTCAGGCTGCCATGAAGTGTATGCTCTCCTCACCCAGAAACCTGTGCAGCCAGGGAGGATGAGTGCTCTGTAAGCAATGAAGAACTTGTTCAGACAATGCACTTTACACACACAGAGTGTGCTGGGCACGTCCCTGTGCATTCAGCACCGGCCTGAAGAGCCCAGGGACCTGGGGAAGGCACTGCCAGAGGGATCCTCAGACACTTATCCACGATGGCCATGGTGCAGCCAGCACTGTGGGGACTCCACTGCACATAAATCACTGGAAATGCACTTCACATGCAGCCTTTGCTCTCCACACAGGGCCCAAAGCAGGTGGAGTGCAGCACGAGCAGCAGCACAATGCTCAGATCTTGACCTGAATGTTGTTATTTGTTAGCAAATTTCCCAAATGAAGCAGGTCTGGCTGCTGATTTCTCCAATCCTACTGTTTGGTCACAAACCTGACAGGAAATTTACTTTGGGTCTGGGCACAACATGAAATAGAAAGAAAACTCTCCAAAGCCTCCAACACTTCAGTGCTGCTGGAAAGGAGCTCACTCTTGTTTCAACCACAATTCAAACCAAATTTGGGTCTGAACTTGACTATATACTGTATCCTAAGTGATTAACTGGACTGTATCTAATGTCTTGAAGATAAGGAGAATTTAGGCAAAACAGATTGCAAAAAAAAAAAAACCCTGAAGTTACAGCACAGCAGACTGAAAGGCTTTAGGAGGGCCACTCCAGTGGGGTGCAGTGCCCACCTCCTCACCAGCAGCATTCCCACTGCCTTCTGGATGGGAACAGCTCTGCCTGCTCAGGGAACATGTGAGGATCTTCACGTTGAAAACAGGAAAAAGAAAACTTCTGTGCTAATAGGAAAAAAATCCTTGCAATAATACTAATCTATTTATAATGGTCAAAAAACATGACAGCTTACAACAGCGTCAGAGCAGTGCTTTGGCAATATTTTAGCATACTGCTGTATTTTTAGAAGGACTGTTCATTTACTTTCTCCTAAATGCTGCAGAGTCCTTATTTTTCAACAAACGATCTGTGTTTTTTGGTGTCTCATTTGCCAACACCAGAGTGTTTTTTCTCAGGGTAAGTAGGGAAAAGCAGAGCTCCTGCACACAGGCTGCTGTGCAGCAGCACCGCCGGGGATGCCAAATCCCAGCTCCTCCCTGCTCTGTGCAGGGAGAGCTCTGCCACTCACAAACCTCCCTGGAAGGCTCAGCAACACAAAACTGCTGGGTTTCCTCACCCTGAGCCTCCTCGAGGAGCTGTCCCACTGCAAACCCCAGGGCTGGCAGTTCAATGGTGTTGCTCAGCCTGAGGGGTTCTAGTGAGCAGTGTGCATGGTAAGAGTGCAGGGAGATGTGTTCAAGCACTTTTATGTTCTCTCAGCACTGGGAGCTTTACAGATGAATTTCAAAATTCATCTGCAAGCTATCTTCACTGAAAAACTGTCAAGTCTCACCTGGGCCTACAGCATTGTGACAACAGGATGGTCACAGTCCCTAAGAGCCTCTACAGCTGCAGCTCCCAGACCTACAGACAAAAGCCACAGGCTCCCACTTTCTTTCTTAAAAGCACATATGAGCTTCCATTGCTTACAAAAACTTAGACTAGGCTAAATTAAATACATGTGCACCCACATGTTAACTGAATTCACTTGAAGCCATCAATACATCTCAAATGTCCATCTGTTTACACAAGCCACTTGCAGCTTTCAAGTCTTGTGCTCCTCATAGTGTAACTCTCAACCAAAACAGTCTAAGTGCAAGCAGAAAGCTCTGCTGTGAGATTTCCATGCATAATGACCATGTGTTTATTGGGTTTTCATGTTCAAATCATGTCAGAATAGACATGCTATCCATTTGCAAGATACAACACATCGTGCCAGCCTCTCCCTCTTCAGCTGCAGAAGCCTTGTAAAACAAAGCTGGCTCTAACCTGGACAGATATTATAGCTAAATTTAAAATATCTCCCTCTGCAATTCCAATTTGCTAGCTGTAAACGGTACAGCTTGCAGGACAAAGAATTAATTTCTGAGGCAATAATGTATCTTCCAGGTCTGGGAAGGTTTAAGAGCAGCTGATACAAGTAGCTGCTTCCAGGTAAGTTTCAGGTAATAAAATACTTTGATGAAAATCTTTGTACTGGCTCTTTGTAAGAAAAACTTTGTACTAGCTCCTCATAAGAAGTTGCCTTTTAATCTGAGTGGCTCACTTCAGCAAGGCTGTGCACAGCTAGCTGGATTTAAACTGGAAGGATGAAAGCCAGGACACATTATCCTACAGTTCTACAGCTGGAATCAAACTTCCTTTCCTAATCTGAACTAAACTTAATATTTCACTCTTTGACAGAGATGGAGTGAAATGCAGCTCTGCTAAAAAGAATAAAAAAATAATTAAAAAAAAACAAACAAAAAACCATTTTCTCTCTAATTTTAGGATATTGCTGGCTTTCCTTTTAGAAGAGGTCAATGTTTCAGCAAGGCTAGCTAAAGCTACCTGTGCCAGCATGTAATAGCAGCCTCTCAGAGAAAACGGTTCTCATCAGACACCATCCTCCTGGACATCCCTACTCTACTGCTGTATTGCTGTTGTTGATGATGATGATTGTGATGTTGAACGCCTACAAATCTCCCACGTGCCTATTTCGTTGGCCTGTTTTGTTTGTTAAAAAAAAAAAAAAAAAAGGGAAAAAAAAAAAAAGCTCGAGGCCATTATTCATGAGCAGTAAGAAAACAAATCACTCTTAGACCTACTCCTCTTGCAGATTCCCACACTTATTACCCAAAATCCCACAGCTCGCTATTGGTTGTACCCTTGACCAAAGTACAGGGCTGAGGCAGCATGCCATCCCCTGGGAAAAGCCGATCACGTTCCTCCCGGCGAGCGGCTCCGGTTATTCTAGGATCGCAGTCGGGCTGGAATAAAGTCCCCGAACTTTTCAGAGAAGGCAGCGCTCGCTCCCAGCGCCAGCGCCTGGGGACCCGCGGGGCCGAGCGGGGCCGCGCTCCGCAGCCCGGCGGGGAAGTCGCTTTTCCCCCCTGACCCGCTTTCTTTTGGAGGGGAAAAGAGCCGAAACGAGCCAACCGAGAGCCTTCGGCGCCCTTCCAAAGAGCCACCCTCCTGCTCGGGCAGAAGCGAGGAAGGCGCCCCGCAGAAACACGGAACGATGCTCACGCCGGTGCCCCCACCCCGGAGCCGGTGCGGTGCCCGCCGTACCCCCCGCTCGTCCCCGGCAGCAGCGGCGGCCGCCGCCGCTCGGCACTCACGCACGGAGAGGCAATTACAATAATTTAAAGCTTCCTGTCCGCCGGCTCCGCCGGGATCCCGAGGGCTGAGCCATGCCCGGGCAGGCAGGAGCAGCCGCTGCCCCGCCACACACGCGCGGGCACCGCGGCCGCACCGCCCCCGCAGCGGCGGAGCAGGAACGGGAGCGGCAGCAGGAGGAGGAGGAGGAGGAGGAGGAGGAAAGGGGGGGCGTGACAAGTTGTGCCAAACTTCGGGAGGTGTGCGAGCGGCCGGGAGGAAGCCGGCCGAGCTGCGCTGACAGCCGGCCCCGCCGCCTCCCCAGCGCCCACCCCGCCCGCCCCCGGACCCCGCGGGAGCGGCCGCGGCGAGGAACAAAGTTAAAACGGCGGCAGTCGCGCACCTACCCGCTGTCTGTCATGTCTCCTCCGGGCGCGGGGTGCTAAGTGAGACACTGGCGGGGTGGGGAGAGCCAGAGGTGCGGGGAGGGACCGGGAGATGGGTGTTTGGTGAGCTCTTCCTTTCTCTCCCCCCTTCTTCCCACCCCTTCCCCCTTCTCGCTCTGTCTCTCAAGGACGAGGTGAAATCCCTTGGCTGGTCATGAGGCGGCTTCAGAGACAAACAACACAATGCGAGTGCAAATAACAAAAGGGGAAAAAAAAAAAAAGAAGAAAGAAAAGGAGAGGGAGACCGGGAACAATGGGGGAGGAGAGGCTCGCCGCGCCGCGCCTGGCCGCCGCCGGCACCCCGGCAGGCAGCAGGAGGAGGAGGAGGAGGCGGAGGAGGAAGGCGATACGGTGACAGCGGGGAGGGGGCTGCGCGGGGAGTCCCCGGGCACGGCGGGGCTGCCTCACCCCATCCCCGACCTCCTCCCGCCGCGCACCGGGGCGGCCCTGCCTGGCGGCCACCGGTAAGTGCCGCGCCCGCCGCCCCCGCGCTCGGCCATCGCCGCCAGCACCATCCTCATCCTCGGAGGGAGCGGGGGCGGGGCTGGCCGCCGGTACAGCCAGCGCTTCAAAGCGGCGGCGGCACCGAGCCCTCCCCGCCTGCCCCCCCTGCTCCGCCCGGCAACTTCTCCACCGAGCGGGGCTGCCGCGGCTCCCGGGCACCGCGCTCCGAGTCCTGCCCGAGGAGCGCTCCCCCCTCCCGCCCTTTCGCTGAGAGTAAACACGCCGAGAGTTGCGTGTCCGTGGGCGTGTGCGTGTCCGCTGGCAGCGCCTCCCGCACCGACAGCCCGTGTCACCGCGCCGCGGTGCCGCACGGACACGTGGATGCCCGCCGCATCCCCTCTCTGCATCCCCTCTCCGCATCCCCTCTCCTCAGCTCCCGATCCGGGCGCAGGAGCCCAGACGGAGGCAGAAGTTTGGGGTCCCTTCCCCTCCGCGCTCCCCCGCGGGGCCGAAGATGAGGAGGCGCGGCGTTCCAAGCCCACCGCTGTCCCCGCAGCCCCGGCGTTACCTCGGCGGGCCCGCGGCTCCCCGCGCTGCTGCAGCCCGAGGCTCGGGCAGCCCCCGCCGTGTCCCGGTGTCCCGGGTAGGCAGCGAGCGCTCGTCCCCGCTGGGCTCTGCCCCGGCCCCGCGGGTCCCTCTCGTCCCGCCGCCGCTGCCGGGGCTCCGTGCGCGGTGCGGGGGAGCTGCGCCTCCCTCGGCGCTCTGCCCGTGCCCAGCGCGGCGCTCGGAGCCCGTCCCGCTGCCCCGGGCGCGGGGGGACGGCGGGGCTGGAGCGTGGCGGGCCCGCCGCTGATAAAGTCGCGCTCTCCGAGAAGCGGGCTTGCCGCTCTCTCGCTTGTTTACTTACGGGGTCTTTTATTTTTAACGGAGCAGTTTGTACACGTGCTTTGCCGAAGCCGGCTGGACGGGGTTCGAGCCTGAGAGTGGGAAACGCAGAAAGCTGCGCCCTGAGCCAAATTGCTCAAAGAAGAGCAAGTTCGGTTATTATTCATCTCCACGAGGGAAGTCTTATCTTCTACAAATATTTGATACTGGGACAAGTCCAATAATTAACAAGAACAATCAAACAATTTCACTGCCTTCTTGGGGATTTAAAAAGTCATCATCTGGAATTCATGAACATTACAACCTTTTTTTTTTTTCCCGTGCTGGATATGTTACTGTATATGATCTTTTCTCTGTGTGTGTGTCCCTAAGTGATTTTACCCTTTCATGCAAAAAGATGCAAACCATTAACAGCACAGATAATATTCACAACTGCTGATGCAGTGAGACTTCAGACCCTTCCGTAGGAGTGGTGAGAGAGGGTGGTAACTCTGACGGGAAAAGGAGAAAAAAAGAAAAGAGCTGGAGGAATGTTTCTTTCTTGGCTTCCTCCCTACCTCTGTGGCAGGAACTCCCACGGGAGTCCTGTGGGTGGGATGGGAGCAGGGCAGATGGGAGTTTGGCCAGCTCTGTATGGGTGCAAGCACCAGCTCCCCAGCCAGCCCCATAACTCCTCAGAGCAGAGGAAAAGCCAGGCTGGCAGAGGAATGGGGCTTCTGAGCTCTGCAGCAGCATTTCTGCAGAGCTGGGGTGCCAGGGAGGCTCTCAGGGTCTGCAGTGGGCCAAGCAGGACAGACAGAGGGCCACGGCCTGACTGTATCCAAAAACCCAAGCACTAAGCCAGCTTCAGACTTGCCTCTTCTGAATTAAATTCAGGCTTCCAATAAAGGTGGCCACATGCTAGGTGATGATGTTTGTCCCTGCACCATCCCAGTACCAAGCTGGGCACAAGGTTGGCTCTGGCCAAACCTCCTCAGCCCCCTCCTGCTGATGCAAATCCTGCTGCTGGTGGCTGCTGGAGCAGCTCAGGCACGAGGCTTTGCTCTGTCTCAGGTCATCTCAGGCCTGGGGACTGCAGCCAGACTTCCAGGGGTGAGCCTGACAGGCTTTGTGTGTCCTCCCCACATCCTCCAGAACTCTTCTCTATTCATTCCCTGCCCACACCTTTTTTTCTTTGCATGAGCACTGCCCCCCCCTTTACTACTTGCTTTGTGCCAACTCCTCCTTACAATCATGATAAAGTTCCTTGCAGTTCAGCACAAGAAAGGAATAAGGGTGGCTGGGTCCAAAACTAATCTGGTGCAAAGAGAAAAAGCCAAATGCGGGTGCATTTTATTTAAGATCAAAAGCACAATGGTGTGAGATTGTATTATGCTCTCCACAGGAGCTGTATTTTTCTAGTTCTACAATAGGATTAAGGTGTTCAGTGGAAAAGAGAATTACAAAAAAAAAAGAAAAGAAAGAAAGGAAGGAAAAAAGCCCCATTGGACTGCTAGCAGCTGCATTTGAGTTTGTCTAGAATAATGAGGATATTTCATTCCTCAAAGGCTCTAGCATCCGATTTCCAAATACTTCTTTAAACAATTGTAAAAGCCAATAATCTTTTAATTTTTACTATTTATTGCAAATAATTAATTCCGGGTGGTTTATTTATTTATTTAGAGGAAGGATGTTGCTATTTCTGCATTGACTCATTTCAACATTTTCAGTCAACCAAATGCTTTTTAGTAGAACCTAAAGACATCTCCTTATTTAGCCCTGCATATCTGAGTGCACAGGATGTTGAATGTTAGCACACACGGGCTGGACACAGCTGGGAGCACAGCTTCAAGCCACTTTTCCACCCTGAATAACTAAAGAAAGCACAAAAGAAAAATTTTCAGTGCAACTTACCCAGTGAAAGGTAGGCTACTGGGTAAAAATTGCTAGAGCTATTTTAAATTTGCAATTTGCAAAGCTCTGGCTGGCTCTGTTTCCCAGCACCAGGGAAGCATGGCCTGAGCCTGGTGCTGTTCTAGTGCTCATGTGTTGAAATGAAAGGTGTCACACATCTTTACAGAGAGCAGTTTCTGAAGGTGTTTTATGCACAGCTCTACGTTGGTACCCCCACCCACCCCTGAACCTGCAAGTTAAAGTTTTATGTATGATTCTAAGGGTAAAAAAATATCTCTGCTCACACAGAGCTAATCTGTCTTTAGTTTTCCCTGGCTTTTTCCATTCACTGCCACTACTCACAAGCTGCTTCTTGCCTCATCCTCCTAGAAAATTCATAGCTCCAGTTTTCTACTCCATTGAGTCTTGGCACACTCATTTTCACACGAGCTGCAGTAAAATGCCACCTTTCTCACATGGAAATGCTTTGTTGCTACCTCTCAGAGGTATAAATGACAGCATTGAACAGCAGAGCCTGAGTCCTATAAAACAACATTATCTTTGTGCCAGAGTAATCCAATTATTGAGGTACTGAGATAACCTTAAAGCCATATCAGAATGAAGAAACCCCTTAGGAACTTACAAACATCTGTTTTCCTATCAGAGAGCATCAGCACAAGAACACCCTTCCGTGGTCCCAATCAGCCCAAGCAGCACTCTCATCTTTTACATTCAGCATGCCTTATCTGCTCCTCCATAATAAAATCAGGGTGATGCTTGCACTGATTTCTGCCACTAGGAAAAGCCTCTGTTGCTTAAATTAAAGCAATGTGGTTCTATGCAGCTCTTGTCTCTGTTCTCCCAGAGGCACTAGAGAATCCCATCCATAATATTTCAAAAAGACATTAAAATAACTTCCTAGGGAACATAAACCATGCTGCTGTTGTGTCCCTGAACAGGGCACTCTCTCCAGTTCCTTGTTAGCTGATTCCTGAAATTAAATGATAGAATCATGTTTCAGCAGAGCAACTGGCAGTTTGGGTCCCACATTTAGGTCCTATTAACTAAATAAGGAATACATTTATTTTTAGTAGAAGGTGCAAACAAAATCTAAAAGAAACAGGAAATGTTGATTAAATTAAATGTCAGTGTGGCGTTCTATAATTTTAACTACTGCAGGCACATGGAATGATAAAGAGAAAAGGAAGCCAGCTGAAAAAGTTAGGATACTTGCTTTGAGTCGTCCGTGCTGAGCAAAAATTAAATATTACAAGAATTTGTAAACAGCTTTCAGCTTCAATAATGGATTAAAGGCAGGAGCCACAATCATCTATCATGCTACCAGTGGTAACCCATAGATTTCAATGAGATTACTCGTATATATAAAAATAATCATAATCTATCAGGACATGCAGATGAATAAAGACAGTCACAAGGATGGATTTAAGAAGCAGGCTGGAACTTCATTAATACAATATTTTCACATGTCAAACAGTTAAGTGGGCCCAGCTCAGGGATTACAAAGCTGCAATTTAGGGCAGATCTTCCCTAATCTCTCTTTCACAATGAGCTCACATCTGAAGCCCGCACCTCAACTGTTCCCCAGGAAAAAGGAGGAAGACTAAAACCCCACAACACTTCCTTTAGGTTTGCTTCTTTCCTAGGCACAAATCCAGTGGCAAAGTGCCAGATTTATTTTTTAATTTCAACCTTAGCCCACACCGAACATGAACAAAAATAAAGCTTTCCCTCATTCCAACAGATGAATAAATATGTATATTCTCACATATTCCATTTCCAACTCCAGCCTCTTATCCCATCCCTGACTTGGTGGTGCTACAGAGGCCATCAAAGCATTTAAGCCTTTTCAACTCTCCCTAATAGAAGAACATGATACCAGAATTGACACCAGAATTCATACCAGAATTCCCCACCAAGAGGCAGCATCCCAAAATCACAGATTATCCATTGCAATACAAAAGAAGATTAAGTCCCAAACTTTCATTTCACTTTTGTGCCTTCCAGAAGTGAGAGAACCCACCCAGGATGACAGCTGGAGGTCTCCTGCATATATTCTGGCTGTCCCCTTTCCTTCTTGGCTGTTTACCCCACCACTGGGTTAATTAACAGTGTTTTCCATGGAGCCTCCACTGGAGAAAGCCCTGGCAGGATGAGAATCCATGTGGTGCTGCTTGCCTAGGTGTGGGCACCAGCAGGAATGTGTCTGGCATGGCTCAGTGAGGGTCACTCAGGACTAATTAATGAGGGCAGACCATTAGGATGATGCCTCAGGTTTAGCTTTTATAGTTTTCACATTCTGTGCTGCTTTAATGTGCAGTTCTGAGCTTCACATGAGGGGATGCTGAGCTCTGTGCACAGAGCAGGGACACAAAACAATTCCTGCTCCAGCTGGGCACCAAGGACAAATGATCCAAATCTCAGCCCAAGAGCACAAACCCCGTGGGCTGGAGAGAGAAAAACAAGGAAAAAATGGGACTGCCTGGGCTAAAGCTGGGATGGGACAATGAACTGCAAGATGCAAATGGAGCAGAACTGATCCCAGGGACAGACCCCGTGCCCGGCCGTGCATTTTGGGGCCATTTGGGTTCATCTTGGGTTCATTTTGGGGCCATTTTGGTTCATCTTGGGTTCATTTTGGGGCCATTTTGGGTCCATCTTGGGTTCATTTTGGGGCCATTTTGGTTCACCTTGGGTTCATTTTGGGACCATTTTGGTTCATCTTGGGTTCATTTTGGGGCCATTTTGGGTCCATCTTGGGTTCATTTTGGGGCCATTTTGGTCCATCTTGGGTTCATTTTGGGACCATTTTGGTTCATCTTGGGTGCAGCCCTGGCTGGGCTCTTGTGCTGCCCAAGGTGCATCCATGGAGGAGATGCTTTGAATAAATCCCTGCTTTATTCTGTAACTCTGCCCAGCCTCTGCTCCAGCTCAGCCTTCCCAAGGCATCGGGGGCAGTGCAGATGTGGAACTTCAGACCATGAAGGAATGCAGGCTGTGCACAGAGTGCACTTCAAACTCAAACTAAGGCTGCAGCAAAGTTTTCAGAGTGATTTCCAAGAGTTTCGGGCCCTCTACAAATCAGCTCTGCACTGTAAAATACCCTGATGTAAATCATGGAATACTGATTTTGTGTTTCTTATAGTGCAGAATATTGGGCACTCTACAAGGTGACAAAAATTGTGGCATAGACCTTTCCAAAGGGAAAGGTGTCTTTCATTTTTTACATCTAGCCACGTTTTCTAAAACGGGTGATTGACTGAAAAAGGGAGGCAATCAAAATAATCTGAGACTTCTGAAAATAGAGGCCAGTTCCTGTGAGTAAGTTTTAGCAGGACTGAACAGTTAGTGTCTTATCAGTAGCACAGGAACAGGGATTTGTATATACTGTTTTATTAAGATCATTATCTCTACAGTGCTCCTTAAAGAAAACAAAAGAAAAAAAAAATTGCCGTAAAAGGACAGAAAAAATGACTCATTTTCCCATCGTTGCCAAAAGCCTCTAATTTTCAATATAATCAAGCTTTGTGCCACAAGATAGAGCTTTTTTTTTTTTTTAATAGATATTTAGGTGCAGTAATTAACATTAAAATAAATGTAGGAAAAAATGGTGTGACCTTGTTTAAAATTTAGCACATTGATGGAGGATTATTCTCCAGCATGTATGCAATAAATAGTACCCTCAAAAAAAGCAAACAAACATAAAAAACCAAACAGAATTAAGTAAAAAATGGAAAAATTTCCAACCAAAAAATATTCTTTCTTACTGCAAAGTTTGTTCTCTGAATTTGTGATCATTGTTTGAAAAATCAGAGAGCATATACAATTTTTGCTACAGCATTTCTCATGCAAAGCTGTTTTCTTGCCCTACCATCTTTTGCGGAGCTCCTAACACAGCTCCTAATATCCTTAAATTACTATCATAAAAACAAAAAGGAGAGGAGGTTGCACTGCAATGAGATGTCGTTTGTGTTCTTAACAGGGCAATCACTGATTTAAAATTGGCATTGGAGCTCCTTTTGTGAAATGATTGCTGGGTTAGGCAAACAGCCCTTTCAACTGGCAGCATGTGAATTTCTGAGGAAGCACTCAGGTCTGGCACTTGTTCTGCTCTGTGCTCGCTGCTAGACCTGCACGAATTTCTGTGTGTGAATATTCTGTTGCTCTGGATGTATCCTAGAGGAATGCTCATAAGATCACTGTCTGGAAGGCTCCAATAGATCTATATTTTACTTTTAAAGAAAAAAAAAAGAAACAAAAAACAACGGCATATAAATAAAATTTTCATAAGAACTCAAAGCCTGTTTTACCTCACGTGGCTGCGGGTCTGCAGTGAAGGATAAGCAGTGCAAAATATTCTCTATTCTGCTTTTCCAGTGTGTGGGCATCCAGGCTGCTCACTACAAATGACTGCACCAGGTGAGAGGCAGGGAGAACCAGGCCCCAAAGATTTTCTGTGCTGGATCAGATCAGTGGTGCATTAAGTGTGTCACCTCACAGCTGGATGCTCCAAAATGAACCTGGCTGGCTGTGCAGTGCTGGGGAGCTGCTCTGGCACTCAGGCTGCATCCAGGAGAGGACAGTGGGCTTTGCCTTTTATTTTCTCAGGGCATCTCATCAGAGCTGCCCTTATTTGGGATCAAGCTGTTCTGACTTCCTCAGCAGTTAAACAAGAGTATCTGACTCTGGTTGTGAAACAGGATGTAAGACAGGGCATTAGAAATTATAAATAATAGCAGGAGGGAAAACAACACAACAAACATTATTTTCTCACTGTTTTCATGTGCTTATCTGGTGTAAGAAAATAGTCTGCACTATAAGAAACACAACATCAGTATTCCATGATTTACATCAGGGTGTTTTACACTGCAGAGCTAATTTGTGGAACTTTGCAGCTTCATGTAATTGATTCATTTAAATCAGAACTGTGAGTTAATATTACATGAACAATAATCATATACAGTATTAGGAATTTCCAGACACCATGTAGCACAAATATATCAACACACAGAGCTGTGCAAACCTTCCAGAGGTTTCATATGCTGAACCCAGTGAGAATCAAATCTCAGCACATCCAGTCATAGGCACAAATATTCCTAAACCACTTCAACATGCTGATTTCAGCATCCAAAAAATCCAAAGCAAATGAGCAAAACTTAGCACACATGCTGGATACATTGATCCTAGTTGTCACATATTCCAAACTATTCAAAAAGCCATTCCATACCTGCTATCTGACTGAAAGCCAACAGCACTTATAGGTCATTCAGGAAAATATTTTTTATAGGTGCCCCTAAATTGCTTCTCTGGAGCTCAGTTTCAGCCACCAAAAAACCCCAACAAAACCCACAAAGAAAATGCATGTGCCTACACTCACAAAAAAAAAAATTAAAAACAACCCAAAACCAAACAAACTACCCAGCCAAAACCCAAACACTTCTGCTACAGGCTTACATGCTATTTTTAAAAATAGTTTCATTTCAATAATATTTTTAAACATATGCCATGTGACTGGTGATCCAGCTTCCCCAGTTCACACAGCAGAACATGAAAGCTCTCAGGAACAGGTGTCCCACCATCCATTCACTCTTAGTCATTCTGAAACATAAAACTTGGCTGCAAGTCTTCTGCCAAAAAATTAAGGTCATTCAGGAAAATATTTTTTAATCCTTCTTTTTTCTTTTTTTTTCTATTTTGATAGAACTGCCTCTCTTCAGACAAAATAAAGTAAGAGATGAGTAAAGCAATGATCTCCTTCTGCAAATGTTTATGTGAGGAGCTGTTACTGATGAAGTTTCAGTAGTAAAAAAGAGCTTTTCAGTGGGATTGGTTTAAGTGGGCTGATTTTCCTTTCTGGCCAGGTAACTGCAACACCTGTTGTGCTGCAGGTGAGGAGCCCTGGCTGGGCCCCAGACAGCCACAGGATGGGCTGGAATTCAGGGACAGCTCCTGGCAGGGACACCTGAGGTTCAGCCTCCTGCTGGCACCAGGTTCAGAGCAGGAAAGAAGGCCAGAAGAGAGGATGGCAGACCACAAGGATGAAATCAAAACACAAACAAGAAGTCAAGTGGCACTCTGGGACCTGCAGAAAATTATCTATTAGACAAATATTAAAAAAAAATCCAAACCTCACTAAGAACCTGTCAGACCACTTAGAAGTCTCTGAATTATTGTGGGTGTGTGGTGGGGAGTGTTTGCATTTTTGTCTTTCAACTGACTTCAAAACAAACCAAAAAGTTTGGAAGGAAACAAAGGTCTCTAGTATGGGCTTTTGTTCAGAAAGAAATGTGCACTAAAACCCTATTGTATTCATCCTCCAAGGCAGGAGCAGGGCTGGTATTTGTAAATCCAGGGCAGGGATTAGAAGCCAGGCTTGCAGACAAAGAGCAAATCCAGGAGTTCACAGCAAGGACTCTCCAACTATAATATTCTCCAAGTCCTTCTCACCCAGACTCCAGCTGTTTATATCTGGAATTACCTTTTTTCTTACATAGATTCAAACTGATACTTTCACTGTGAAGGCCTTGGTGCAGCTGATTAAGAAATTTCCTTTTTCAGTAAGGAGGTTTTCAAAAAGGAGAGTGACTGTGAGATAACAAATCCATGGGGAAGGAGGGAGAAGGGTCAGCATCAGGCATGGATGGGACAGGAGGAACAGGCACCAAGGAGGACACAAAGGAGTCCTGAAAAGCATCACTCATCAAGCAGTGAGTTTTAACACTGCTTTGTGTATATAGGCTGCCCCCAGACTTTTGGGACTTTTCAAGGCTTTCAGAATAATGAAATATTAATCTTTGTTTTATAGCAGGGAAGGATGTTTTTACTCAGGAACATCCAGCATCTCCTGAAGCACTCCAGAGCTGGAGAAGCTATCTTTACCTGTTTCAGCTCTCTCTGTTCACAGTTACAATCTATTTAGTGGCTGAATAGTTGGGATGGCATTGAAAAGGAATCACCCTCCTACTCTCATGTTACCTTCCCCTACCAGCTGTTTACCCTCCTCACCCACTGTTTTCCTAAAAAGCAGCTTGCTGTCAAGTGGCAGGATCCCCATTTGTGGTGCCACAGCCCATCAGAGAGCAATGCACAGAGATGAATCTCATTTTTGAAAGAAAATTTTTTTGATTTGTCATTTTTGAAATTTGGGTTGGTTGTTTTTTGGTTTTTTTTGATATATTTATTCCTCAAAGGAGGTAAATGCAATGTTGCTTGTTACTGTGATTCAACAAGATCATCTCCACCCCTCCTGGTGTAATCAATTCCCTGCTGATCAGTGCTCAGCCAGTGCTTGTGTGTGAGGCAACAAGTGTGCAAAGGGGCTGGAGCTCACCCTGCTCCATGCAGCATGTGAGCATCCTGTGACTGAAAATATGCTCCCTCACATAATCCTGAGATTAGCACTGTTCTAGCAAAGGATGTCAGACAGAAAAGGGAGGAGGAAAAACGCTTAAGGTAAATACAGAGGAAAAGCCAGCCTGAGAAATGAACCAACAGGGCTCCTGCTCAGTCCCAGCTGCTTCTCTGTCATGCCTGTGTGAACTGGAGTGAGGCATCACAACTCCTCTGGCTTTAAAATCCCTTCTCCTAAACACAAGAACTGGAGTAGGTGGAGCTATTTGAAAGGTCCTTGGCTGTTTGGAAGATGAGTTGTGCCAGTGCCAACTGATGATAACCAACTTCTGACAGCCAGAGGAGGGAAGGTCAGCAGATCATAAAACACACCCTGCTCCAAGTGTGACATTCATGGCAAATGTCACTGGCTGGAAGTGATGATCACCTTGGCAGCTGTGCCTGGTGGGATGTGGCACTGCACAAACACACACCTGGAAGGTGCTAACTGGCCTTGCTCAGGTGTGCTCCTGGCTGCTGGCATGGCTGATGCTGGAAGGGGAGCTGTTTCTCTCTGCAGGAAGGTGCCATGGGTATTTTAAGAGTTGCAATTCCACAGCTGGTGTTAGCACTGCCTGGCAGGGTGACAGCTGCAGTGCCCATGTGCTCCTGTCTAAGAACTCACCCCACAGCCTTTGTGCAGCTGGGAGGCTTCCAGACAGGATGGACAGTGTCTTCACTGACAGAGAACATGGATAAATGATACCAACTATAAACTGAATCCACGTGCCAAATCCTTATACTGCAGACTTGGGGCCAGAATGAAGCTTTTGGTTTGGGATTTTACAAGGAAACCTATTACCAAGACTGTCATAGCAGCCTCCACCAAATCCAAAAGAGGAAGCAACATCTTACAGAATTTCAGGTGAATATTTGAATTGAATATTAAACCTGAATACAGCACTATGGGTTGCAGAGATCTCCTGCTGATTTTATTTCTAAAGATAAGACAGTTCACCCCCAGAGGTTCTTTTGCTTGTATAGAGAGAGAAAATAATCTCTCCTCAGATCATCTCCTTGTCTGTCTGTAACCCATAGTTTGCACCAGCCATCCTTTCATTTGTGCTGAACCCTATTTTTGGTTGGGAGCAGAGGGGAGGGAGGCAACCAAGAAAAAGCTTAAGAGAAATCCTCACAGAAGGGTTTTTCCAGATGGAATGTCCCCTGTGCTCTCCCCAAACCTGCTGCCCTGCCAATCCCCTCCTCAAGCTATGCCCAGGAGCTCAGGAGATGGTGACATCTGTGGGGACAGCTGGGTACCTGTCCAGGGCTCCCTGCAGCTGCACCAGCCCAGGGCAGCCTCCCCTGCACACCTGGCAGGGCACCAAAAACCCATTTGAGTCTTGAGCAAAGATATTTCCCTCCCTGGTGGTGTTTTGAATCCTTTCTTTGAGCCTTTGTGAGCTGGGCTTAGGAGCAGTTCAGGCAGCCCAGAAGACAAAGCAAAGCAGAAGTTCAAGCTCAGGTTCACTGGGGTGCCAGGCCCCAGGTTCATTGGGGTGTCAATGCCCAGGTTCATTGGGGTGCCAGGCTCCAGGTTCATTGGGGTGTCAATCCCCAGGTTATCTGGGGTGCCAGGCCCCAGGTTCAATGGGGTGTCAATGCCCAGGTTCAATGGGGTGTCAATGCCCAGGTTCATTGGGGTGCCAGGCTCCAGGTTCACTGGGGTGTCAATCCCCAGGTTCTCTGGGATGCCCAGCCCCAGGTTCTCTGGGGTGTCAATCCCCAGGTTCATTGGGGTGCCAGGCCCCAGGTTCACAGGGGTGCCAGGCCCCAGGTTCACAGGGGTGTCAATGCCCAGGTTCTCTGGGGTGCCAGGCAAGCTCAGCACGTTCTCCCCCTCCCAAGGATCCCTTCCCTCCCAGCTCTGCCCTGTGGCTTTGCAGCACTGTGGAACGGAGCAGATCCTCTATGAGCTGATGCACACCCGGTGTCCCTGAGCTCATTGTTAGGTGAGAATAGAGCAGAGTGAAAAAGTCAAGAAAGGAATTTGTGTGTGTACCTAGCAGAGGCTCCAACCCACCCTTTGTGTGTGCATAAAGAGCACCAGGTATTTACGGACAAAAGTAATGAAATCCACAAGAGTGTTTAAACTCTGCCTTTTAATTCTGGTTTCTTTACGAGCTGAAGTGGTTTGAAATCCACATTATCACAACTGTCTTGGTCTCAGTGATCCCCTTCCCAAAGCAAGTTACTTGTTGCAGAAGTAAATTACTTCATATCATTTTCTTAGAAGATCATTAAAAGAATTTCTCATAGCATTCGGGTTGCCAGTTTGAACTGGGTGGCAAACAAGAGGTGGCAAACTAATTAGCACCTCAGAAATATAACAGATTAAAAGTGAGTATTTCTGTCTCGTTTTGAACCCGCTCAAATACAATGGATCTGTAAATTCAGCTCAGAAGCTGTTGGGGCTGAACTCTGCTCAGAAGAAATTATGTTCAGAGAAGACAGAGAAAGCATCACAATGAAAAATAAAGCACAAGACAGAACAGAAATCTGATAGGATGAAATATCTAAAAGATTACATGGAAACTAAACAGAAATAGAAATGCTTTTATTAAAAGAAAAGTGAATTAACAACAACAACAAAAAAAAAAGAAAACCCCAACTTTACAGCAGCCCAAACTGATGGAAACCCCATTTCTATACCTACCATAGAGTTTCATTTTCCTAGAAAACAAACTACTTCAATTGCCATTGTAGAAAGGAGAGCCTCTCTATTCCCCTGCAAAAAGTGGCAAGCCATGTGAATTCCTCTCTCCCAGTCAGTAATTCACAAAGGCTCTGATTCTGCAGAGCAGTCACTGGGCAGCACTGGTGCTGCACAAAGTGCCAGGGATATGGTGAGGGCCCATATGTCTGCAGACCCCCCCAGCACAGGCACATCCACGAGACGTGGGAGGTGGAAAAAGCAAAGCTGAGTGCAGTCCACACCAGCACCCTTAAATCTTAGAGCCACAAGTGTTTATACATCTGCTAGTGAAGATTAGACTGTCCAGATCATTAAAATTCAATGCATAAGTGGAAATACTTAAAATACAAAAGAAAAAAAACTTTATATAGCAATTTCCCCCCTCCCTCTGAGCTGGTTTCCCTGTCAGTGTAACTCTGCCAGCTTTAATGCCTGTTATTTTTAATTTGCTGCACAAGAGGAAAGGCAATCAGGGAAGTTCATGTGCTCACATACTCTCCTCCACATGCGTGCGTCGATGGATATCATACATAATTTCTCAAAGTAAATATGTGGTGATTAATTTAATAAAAGAAATAATTGCAAACAGCATACGGGGTCATGGGTGACAAATCTAATCATTTACTGAGAGTAATATATGCAGAAATAAACAAGATATAGCTTATAAGCAATGTGTGGGAAGTTAGCTATGATTCAGGCAAGCGTTTGGATTTCTTGTTTGTGGACAGAAGGTTGCAAATTTAACCACTTAACAGACACCTCTCTAATTTCCTGGTAATTAATGATTTTTGTAATGATTATTAAGGCCTCCAGCCCTAGTACTGTCAGCTCATTATTGTATTTGTGAATTAACTGTAGCAGTTAAAAATATAGGTGGACGAGAAGCAGCTCCATCTTATCCCGGGCTGTTGCAGCACTCTGAACTAGAACATGTAACCCCTCTAGTGGAAACTGGGAAAAGTGGCAAAGTGGCTCCAAAGAATTGCCCAGGGAAAGACACGGGCATCCCCAGTTCCTCCAAGATCAATAAATGAAAATTCCCTTGCTCCTGCAGCCCTTCAGATGCCCTGGGCTCAGAAAAGTGCAGCATCACTGATGTTTCACTGCAGGATGCAGGAAAAGTGCTGGCAATAGAATGGGGTGAAATGAAGGAAATAAGGTTTGGGCCAAGCATCCTGTTTCACTCCAATGAGAACACAATTAAGCTGAGCCACCCTGAGAAGTTTCCTTTCAATAAACAGCCCCAGCAGTTTGAAAGCCCTTTGGAATATGGGTGCTGAAACAGTGCAATGAGCAGAGAAAAAAGGATTTGTAACTTAGGGTATAAACTTAAGGTACCCTCATTTCTTCTGACACGCCTTTGGGTGGGATGCATTCCCACTGCAGAGAAAGGGACTGTTGAGCTATTTGAATGGTCTCATTTTCCTCCACAAGTGGGAATGGACTGAAACTTGTTATTGGTGCACGGGGCTGTGGTTGCACGGCCTGAGCACAGAGCTCTGAGCCCCACAGGTCTGAGCTAGCCAGGACCTCTGGCCTCATTCCAGCCATTGGCTTTCTCCCATCTCAGCTTCCCCACTTTCAAACTAGTGAAAATACTTCACCCCGAGTTCCTCAAAGCTGAAATGTACACTCAGCAGCAAAGGAAAGTTAAGTCTATATACACAGCACAAGTGTGTAAGCACACAGCACCTGGCTTCTCAAAATCCCCATCTTCACACACAGACAAAAACCACCCTAGACACACCAAGCACATCATTGTGTGCTCCTTGTCCTCGCCAGGAATTCTTGTATTGCAAAGACAGCCACTCTTTCTTCACTACATCATCTCCATATCAAAATGAAAAGAGTCAATAACTCTTTAGACATGCTACCAAAAGGTCACTGACCTGAGGTCGTCTGTGTTGGGGTGAGAGCAGAAAATACTTTTTGTTCGTTAAGCAGAGTGATGACTATGAAAGAAAAGCTTAAATAAAGTCTTCTCTGTAAAGTAAGGTTAATCATGTTGTGCCTGTGCACGACCCAAATGAAGTTAGAACTAGGTGGTGGACAGGCAATGCCACAAATTTGTCACAGCAGGACAATAACTCCCCTTCTTAAATAACTGTCCTTCAGGGGAAACTGAAGCCCCTTCACAGCCAAGCTCAGGTCTCCATGCAGTTCTTTTAAGCTCTTCCTGTTCCCTTTGCCCAGCAGTCTGGACTTGCTGAATTTGAGAGTGGGGTGATGGATCCCCATTGCAAATGCAAACTGCAATTTGCTGTGCTGCCCTGGAGTGGGACAGTGCTGACAGGAGGGAGGAGCAGAGACCTCTCCTTGTCCACTTCTGCAAAATCGAGGAGAAGCAGAAAAAAATTATTTCTGTGAATCTGTCTTGGACCCTTTTTTTCCCCCCTTTCTTTCCATGAAAACTAAGGATGGCTTTTTCTCATCTTTCTAATTTTAGAGGATTAATATCAACCATTAAGATGGTAGTTGAATGTATATAATTATCTATTTTTTCACTTAGCATATACTCAAAACTCTCTATTGATTTACAGACTTTTCAAGTGCTGTTTGCACATGTATCACCATTCTGTGATACAGGAGTATTAATCACATACTTTTTTTTTTTTCATTTAGATGTTAATGTGTACAGGTAATTTTCCAGTATGCAGAAAATATGGTAAAAGCATAAGTGCTGAACACTCATCAGATGCTAGAAAGTGTCATGCCAGATTCTAGAAAAGCTTCTCGGAACAGACACAGCTGGTCAGGAAATACCCCTGCCTGCAATCCAGGCTTGGTTAGCTTTTTAAAAAGGGGCTTTTAAGGGGTTTCATTTTAATATTTTAATGCCAGCAGATTGTGGTGCCTTACAGTAATCAATCCTTAAAAGTGATTAATTCCGAGGATGCGCTGAAGAGTGTGCTGCTATATAAAAAGAAAAGGGGATTTTACCCGTTCATTATTTGCATAATGATTGAGGACTCCCCTCAGTTGAGTGCTGGCTAATTTGCAAGACAAAAACTGAATGCTCACTTTCAACGTGCACCTAGTTAAGTCCTGGTGGAAACCCAGCCCGAGACTTCTCCTTGCATGTTTGCATACAGCTGAAAGCCGCACCTTCAGAGGATTTTAAAGCGCTACTACCGAGATTTTCAAATCACCCTGCGAAATTGAACGGGATTTTCACAAGCGAACCCCTTGTCTATTTTGAGAAATCGAGAGCGAGTGCAGGTGCAAACACAGATACTAATGCAAGCTCTAACTCAAAGTTTAAGAGCCGATATACGATAATTAGAAGCCATAAATCAAGTAGGTGTTATCCGGTGGTTTCGTGTTAGCTAAAAAGGAGAACTGCAGGACTGCCCGAATAACCGAGCGCACAAGAGGACAGCGCTGTTCCTCACTCGCGTTAAAACACAACAAATCACACAGCAAATGACCGCTGGATCCGAGCAGCACATCCCTGCTCGGTGCCCTGGGAAGGATCAGAGCACAGGGCGGTGCTCAGTGCCCCTCAAGGAATTCCTCAGGGCTCGGGGCTGGCACCTGCCTGCAGAAAATCCCCGGGTTGAACACCCAGCACTGTCCCGCTTGTTCGCGGCACGAGTGAAATTATTATTAAATATTATTATATTTTCGTACCCAGGTGCGTTTTTAGCACGAGCAGGGTCCCCACGTTTCCCAGCGCTGTTTTTAGCTCGATCTTGGCAGGTTTTACAGACAGAAGCGCAGCTCTGCCCGCCGGGCATTATCCGAGAACATCCTTTACCAGCCCGGCTCCAGCGCTGCTTTAGGGACCTTTCCTTGGGCAGCTCACCGCGGTTTGCAGCCTGCCCGGTTCTCCTTCCCGAGCACACGAGCACCTGGAAACCTCGGGGCACAGCAGCCCTCGTTAACCATTGCGGTGCTGGAGCAGCCTGCGGGCACACAGCGCACCGGCACCCCGTGTCTGCCGCTAAAACACACCTGGGTGAGCTCAAACACACCTGGGTGAGCTCAAACACACCTGGGTGAACTCAAACACACCTGGGCTGAACAAGGCTCCTGAATGAGCTGAATGAAGGGCTTGCAGGAATTGTCTACGATCTGCCTCTCCATCTTTCTGTAAAGCCCCAAAACCTGCCCAAGTGTCACACTGCAAGAAGTCACCTGTATGGGCTTGATCAGAAGAGCCCCACCAAAAGCTTTAGTTGATTGAGATATACTTAGCCAGAAACTAATTCCCAGGCCTTGGATGTTTTCACCAATTTCTACCTCTTTCTAAGCAATATTCTTTCTGTGAAAGTAGCAGCTAACAATCCCTGCAAAATGAACATTTTCTAGTTGGATTTAGTGAAGTCAGGACTGCGTATTGATGATGTGCTCAATAAACTGCTTTAACTAGGGACATTTAGCATTGTCCTGCTCCATCCCAGAACAGCAAACCCACTACTTCCCCAGCTGCACACTCACAGATTTGATGGAAAATACAGAAATGTAAATGTAACACCTTCCCACACCATTGCTGCAGTGTTTTGGACATGCAGCATGGGATGCCATCATGGGCCACAGCTCCCAGGGTTTGATCAGGGCGTCCATTCTGTCACTGTCCAGAGGAACAGGACACTTTGCTCTGAGCAGAGGTCCCCAGACATCTGGAACTTTGCTGGGTTTGAGTTAACTAAGAACTTAACTCTGTAGTGGTGATAATTTTCTTCTTAGTGGCTGGTGTGAGACTGTGGTTTGGAATTGTGTAGGGAGCAGTGTTGGTAGCACAGGGATGTTCCAGCTCCTGCTCACCCATAGCCAAGGTGGTTTGGAATTGTGCAGGGAGCAGTGTTGGTAGCACAGGGATGTTCCAGTTCTTGCTCACAGAGCCAAGGTGGTTTGGAATTGTGCAGGAGCAGTGTTGGTAGCACAGGGATGTTTCAGCTCTTGCTCACAGAGCCAAGGTGGTTTGGAATTGTGCAGGAGCAGTGTTGGTAGCACAGGGATGTTTCAGCTCCTGCTCACAGAGGCAGGGTGGTTTGGAATTGTGTAGGGAGCAGTGTTGGTAGCACTGCTACCAGGGATGTTTCAGCTCACAGAGCTCAGGCCTTTCCTGCCCCTCACCCTGCAGTGAGGGTGCACAGGGGTTGGGAGGGGACACAGCCAGGACAGACCTGACCCCAATTCACCAATTGTCCCAGACCATATGGATTGTGCCCAGCATGTAAAGCTGGGGAAGGAGGAGAAGAGGGGGATGTTTGCAGGGATGGTGTTTGTCTTCCCAACTCGCTGCCACATGTGATGGAGCCCTGGGAAGGGAATTCATTCCTTCTTTTGCTTTGTTTGTTTTTTACCTAGTCAGCTTTTGCTTTACCTATTCAACTGTTCCTATCCAAACTTGGGAGTTTTCTCACTTTGACCCTTCCCATTCTCTTCCTCCTCCCTCAGAGGACAGGGACTGAGGGGCTGTGCAGAACTTAGTTGCCATCTGGGGTTAAACCACGACAGCAAGTGAAACATTTCACTTTACTGCATGGGATAATGTCTCTCTCTAGTGGCTAGGTACAGTCACTATAGCCACATGCTTTACTTGCATTTTGGATGGCATTCCTAGTTAAACAATCACTGCCTTACTCAAATCCTGTGCTAAAGGTCCCAGGTTAAAGCAGTTTATTGAGCACATCACCAATATGCAATCCTGACTTCACTAAATCCAATTAGAAAATGTTCATTTTGCAGGGCTTGTTAGCTGTTACTTTCACAGAAAGAATATTGCTTAGAAAGAGGTGGAAGTTGGTGAAATTATCCAAGGCCTGGGAATTAGTTTCTGGCTAAGTATATCTCAACCAAACTAAAGCTTTTGGCACTGTTTGTCTCAGGACACTTCTGAAATCCCAAGGATATACAGTATTTACAGGGAGGTGAGAATAACCTTTTCCCTCAGCTCCTAATGTATTTCGACTTCTTATTCTCCTAAAAGCCAATAGAACATTTAAATGGGGGAAATTCTAATAAAAAAGGGTGATGTTTGAGTGTTAAAAGGCTGCTAACTTGATAAGATTCTCTCTTCCACTTCCTCAGAAGCAATAATTCACTTCAAGTGGTCAGTGACCACAGGCCAGATTTTTAGGGGTAATTAGATGGAAAAAAAGAGAATAACAATGCACCTAGAAGGAATTTCTGAAATAGAAATTTTCTATTGTTCATATGGAGAAATCCTCATTGAATGCCTGCCCTTATACAGACCCAGCTTTCTCTAAACAATAACTGACCTTCACCCTTACTGATATGCAACAGCTGTTTGGTAAAAATAAATTGGGAATTTCAGCCCAGCCTTCAGTGTCCCACCAGCACCAGGGTCGTTGGTGTTGTTTGGGGTAGGAACTCATTACAGCAAAGCACCAAGGGGAGGTCCCTGCTGCCACTGTCCAGGTTATGTGTGTCCCTGAGACATTTCCACCTCTGGGCCTGCCTGTCCTCAATGAGAGTCACTAAACCTCATGACTGAAAAACCTCCTGGGGGTGTTATAAGCACACCTGATCAGGTGTACCAGTGAGAAATGGAAATCCTTTGTGGGTGTCTTGATGATGCCTTGTGCAGGCTGCCCTAGAACAGAGGCTGGATGGAGTTACAGAATAAAGCAGGGATTTATTCAAAGGATCTCCTGCATGGATCCACCTTGGGCAGCACAACAGCCCAGCCAGGGCTGCACCCAAGACGAACCAAAATGGTCCCAAAATGAACCCAAGATGAACCAAAATGGTCCCAAAATTAACCCACGATGGACCCAAAATGGTCACAAAATGAACCCAAGATGAACAAAAATGGCCCCAAAATGAACCCAAGATGGACCCAAATGGCCCCAAAATGAACCCAAGATGAACCCAAATGGCCCCAAAATGAACCCAAGATGAACCCAAATGGTCCCAAAATGAACCCAAGATGAACCCAAAACGGTCCCAAAATGAACCCAAGATGAACCAAAATGGTCCCAAAATGAACCCAAGGTGAACCAAAATGGCCCCAAAATGAACCCAAGATGAACCCAAATGGCCCCAAAATGCACGAGCGCTCCCGGGGTCTGTCCCTGGGATCAGTTCTGCTCCATTTGCATCTTGCAGTTCATTGTCCCATCCCAGCTTTAGCCCAGGCAGTCCCACCCTGCTTGTTTTTCTCTCTCCAGCCCACGGGGTTTGTGCTCCTGGGCTGAGATTGGGATCATTTGTCCTTGGTGCCCAGCTGGAGCAGGAATTGTTTTGTGTCCCTGCTCTGTGCACAGAGCTCAGCATCCCCTCATGTGAAGCCCAGACCCACACACTGAAGCAGCACAGAATGTGAAAAATAAAAAGCTAAAACCTGGGGCATCATTCCCAACCCAGTGCAACTTTGCTGCAGCCAATGGGAGAGATGGGAACTGCAGGAGAGAAAGAAATCCTGGATCAGGAGGGGATGTGTTCTGGTGATAACAAATAAACCTCTGCTTTTGCATGTGGCTAAGCCAAGAAGGGAAACTTTGGGATGTGGAACAGCAGGGAAAGCACTTCCACCAGATTACAAACAAGTCATTAATTGGGGATGGGAAAATAATATCCTCGTATTCTCCCAGGGCTGCCAAACAAATCTGTGGCAGAAAAACAAGATCTGAGATTTCTGTCCAGTTTTCTAGTCCCATTCTGCATTTTCTAGCTTAGGACAAAACAGACCAAACAAAAAACCTCAAACAAATGAGATCTTCATCAGGGATGAGCTGTGGGACTGATATTTTAATATTAACACCTAGATTGCTGTATCCTGGCAGGTATTTTTTACTGCATTTATTGGGGATAAATAAAGGTTTTGCCTGTAAACCCAGTGAAATGGCAGAATCTGAACTTCTGCAATTGCCTGAAGAGTTATCACATTGCTGGCCCTTCTCCCAGGACCAGGATCAGGAGATAAACCGATAAAGCAAGAAGAACCAGGCTGTCCTCTGCTGTGGCAGGACAGTGTCTGCACCCAGAGGACACCAGGAATCCCTGCCTGGCACTGCCAGGGCTCTGTGCCACTCTGGGTGAGCCCTGCTGCAGCTAATGGCACATTTCAGCAGGGAATGAGGCCTGGGAATTGCAGCTGTGCATGAATATTGATAATAGCTGCTGTGCTTTCCATCTCCCCTCCCAGGAGGGGTGAAGTGCTTTCTCAGCACGGGTGAGACAGAGCTTCCAGGGAGGCAGGAAGGGGAAAGTTGTCTCCCGTTTCTGCTGCCTCAGGGCTCACTACTGCTTCCACAAAAACAAGTGGTGAAGCTGCCATTTCCTTGGGAGGAGGCAGGATCAGACCCTCATTTTCCTGCCAGACAACACACCCTCATAATTATGTATTCACACCATATTTTGATAATGGTTCCTTACAGACTAATTAATATGAATGCTTAAGAAGTCTAGTTTTAATATGTTGGTACTGAAGGAGAGGCTGCAGTCCTGTGGGAGGCTATCCCTGTTTCCCTCTGATGAGAACCTTAATTCTTAATGCCTGTGAAGAGAGGGGAGCACACGAATCTACAGAGCCAGATACAAATGCTTCTTTTACAGGATGGATTTTGTACAATTAAAAATCCGTTTTCTCGGGACTGGCGGCGAGGATTATTTTTAGTTTCTAATAGATGTGTCTCTGTTTGAGGTCTAATAGAACATGCAAACTCTGAAGCTTTTCCTGCCATCTAGAGGTGTGGATTCTCTGGTGACTCACTCGGTGAGTTGCCTTTGTGGCACGTCTCTCACCACAGCACTAACAGGGGCTTGTTCTTCTCCCCAGCCAGCAGTTTTCATGAACCTTGCAGGGACTTAGCAACTTTGAAAACACTGCCTTTCTTGATGGTGAGCACAAAAGTTTCTGGGCAAGGCTGGGCAAACAGAGATCAATTACCATGTGAGACCTATTTCCTTATGAAAGTGGTTGTGGAGCAAAAACGGTTGTAAAATGAAAATATCCCCTTTCTTAAGAAAAAAAAAAAAAAAGCTCAACAACAGCAAGAGCAATGGAAATGAGAATCAGAGCTAATGATCTGACTCACAGGGGTCTCATGTTAACAGGAACTGACTCACTGCATTTCCTAGAAATTGCCTGATGCTGTTTTATCTGTCCCTGGTGTCCTGGGAGCAGGGTCACAGCAGCAGCTTGCCCCATGCCCACACCACAGTGCCAGCTCTGCCTGGGCCCAGGGAAGGAGCTGCCCTTGGCTTCCTGCATGCCTGATGTACAAAACCCCTGCCCTGAACACAGATTGCCATGAGATAAAGCCTGCTGTGGGTCCTGGGGTTGCCACCAGGATTTGATCAGTTCAAGGATAGCTGTGACCACCTGAACAGTTCAGATCAGAGTTTCTGCTTCTGGTCACAGGGGGAACAACAACTGCAGCTCAGGTTTTATTGTTTGCACCATGTGGGCACCTCTGAGCTGTTTGTGAGCTGTAGATGAGAGGTGCACAGGACTGGCACTGTCCCTGGCCCAGCACAGTGCAGCTGGGGGCTGGAGCAGAGCAGGGCAGCTCTGACAGTGAGGTGCCCATGCTCCATGGCCATCGTGCCCAGCACTGCCTCATCCAGAATAACAGTGCCAAAAGTCTGCAAAAAGCTGGATCCTGGAGTGGAGGGCATCATCATTCCTGATCCCTCTGCCTCCCAGGGCAGCCCAAGTCATGCTTAGTCATTTTTCCCAGCCCATTTTGCCATCTGCTGCTCTGTCCTTTGCAGCAGCTGACAACAGCACAAGGACATGAGAGCTTCCATGTGATGGCTGTTTAAAAACAAACACACATTGTGCTCTGCTGCCAAATATTTGTGTTACTGAGGAGGACAGAAGCCTTGGCTATGGCTGAGAATCTATTGTTTGAGGTGTGATAGGAGAGAACAAAAGGATGGTGTCTAATTAATAATAAAACAAAAGCCTAAATATAACTCCAAAGACAAGAGATGAAGGAGTAGAACAACACAAGGAGGCAACATATTTAGCTTTATCAACAAAGCAGAAGTCACCTAAGCAGAGTTAAATCTTTTTGCAGCCATCACCACAAAGAATGCTTTTAATCTAGAGCTGGAGAAAGATAACTTGTAAAAAACCATGTAAAGAACATTCCCTGGGAGCTCAGGAGGGTTCCTGTGGGACCGCAGAGCAAAGACAGAGTAAAGCTGGTGCCATTGTGGGCTGAGCAGGGCAGAAATCCCCCTCTCTGGCTGTGGTTGTATGGCAGCTCCATGCAGCCAGGGAAAGCCCTTGGGTCCCTCCTGTGGCCCTCTGGGAAGGCAGGCAGCACCCAGACAGTGCCACCTCTGCTGCTGCGTGCAGCTCACCTGGGCAGGCAGTGGGCACTGACCCAGCAGCCCCCGGAGAAAGGGGAAGTGTCAAGTCCAAGTGGAAAATTAACTGCTTTTCTCACCTCTCAAGGTAATCCTGGCAGATCAAAGCTGAAGCACAACAGAAGGCAGCTCGAGGAAATTTAAACTCCTTTACTACTTATCCTCTACTTCTGCAGCTGAGATCTGGGTGGCTGGCAGAGAATTCCCAGGAACAGCACTTCCCTTTGAAATGTGTGCCCTTAGTTAATCTGAGGGAGCCCAGATCTGCAGACATTCTTAAAAGGTCCATCTTTTGAAGGGATATCTTTAGAAGGGCAATGCTGCCTGAAAAAAAAAGCAAGCTAATACAGAAATAAACCTTCCTCCAGGTTTTGCTGAATGATCTTCTGACTAACACAGGTGGTCCAATTTCCAGCTCTACCACCAGTTTCCCACAGGCTTTAAGCCAAGTGTCATTTTTGTTCATATGTTCCCTTATATATATAATTATATCATCTATATTAAATTATTTACTATGTTGCATCTATAGGATGTGCTTTATCCATGTATTACACATGGATAAATACATTATCATGTATTTTATATCTCTGTTATACTACATTCATCTCACCCACTGCCTTACCTGTGCAGCCCATCATTTCAACAGGATGAATTTCATAACAAAGCCCTTACCATTACAAGTTATTAATTTATTTTGCTCTGGAATTGCCACTAGAAATGACAGCAGCTGCTCCTGGCTCTGTGCTGTGCCATGCCTCAAATCCCCCCTAGAACACAGAACATTTAATCTCTGTGAGCTGAGTGGTGCAGAAGAGGTATCCTTGACTAATTCTCCTTCTTTTTCCCCAAAACAGATCCCAGCTTCACAAAACTGACCCCTCACCCTTTTTAACCCTTAGCTATCCTGTCAGGATTAGCCTGTTCAATGGAGGTCCAAGCAGAGAATTTGGAGCTGCTGTGTGACCCAGGACTGCCAGGTTGTTCCTTTTATCTCCCCCAAAACCTGCCTGGCCTCAGGTACCTGTGTGATGGAGCAGCTGCCAGAGCCCAAGCCAGAATACATGAAGATGGTAGGGATTCTGCATTTTGCCTTTTGTTCTGGAGGATTTTATGCATGCCTAGGAGCCATGAGCATGTATGAGGTACCCATTTGGGGTTGATAAGGCAAAGAACAATCCATCATAAATAAAGTGATTTTTTTTCCAAAAAAAGTGGAGTGAATCTGGTTTTTGCTTCATTCAGCTTGCACCTACTTTATGTGACAAACAACATTTCTGTCAGAGTTAGCTACAACCATCACACTTGTGTGTCCACTTAACCAACAAACCAAACAAGACCAGGGCAGCTGTCCTACACCTAACAAACAAATCAAATTGAGAATCAAATCAACCAAGATTTCTGTGGGACACACAATGAAGTGTCACACTAAAAATTCATTTTACCTATAGCTGTGTTTAAGGATGGGCTAACATTTTAGGTAAATGCTGATCTAAATATCCTAAAAGCCTGTTAAAAAAAATATTTTTTTTTCTTCTGATGATCTTTTTCTTCTAGCAGACAGAATATATTATTATACAAATAATTTTATATATTTATACAAATTATACAAATAATTTTATATTTGCTTATAAAAATCAAAAGTGCTTTTTTTTGTTTCAGAGCTGAAAACTCAGATTTTCAGCTGCACTTGTACCTTGTGTACTGGCATTTTGCTGTCTGTGACATCTCAAACAATCATATATCCTCTCAGTCCCACAGAAATTAAATCCAATATCCTCCTGCTGTTGAGGATGTGGGAACTGAGGCAGTGGAATGGAAGGCCTTTGTTTCTGGAAGCATTCTGTGCATTGGATGTGTGCTCCTGGCATGTCCTGGAGCCTCTCTGGGTGAGGTGAGTCACCCAGAAAACATGAGCTGCAACAGCCTGCAAGATGGAACTTGTGTGAGGACACAGGAAAATGAGTGTCAGTCAGCGTGGGGAATGGATTTCATTCTTTCCTGCTTTAATCATCCATGACATTTTCTGAATACTCCTTTGTTCTGTGCAATGTAAATAATGACACAGCCATTTCTCAGATGTGCTGTATAATGTGAGCAGCTCCTTAAAATACTGGATATGGTGCCTTAGTATCCATTACATCTCCTAGGCAAGGGATTCAAGAGCAGATGCACAACTTTGTTTGGGTCTGCAGAATCTCTGTTTACCTCTGCAGCATTTTTTCCCCAAAAAAACTTCATTAAAATTACGTTGGAAAAAATATTAAATGTTAAACTATTTTACTGTTAATGAACAGTAAAATTTTAAACTACAAGTCTGAACCTGGAGAAAAAGAAATTCATAGAAAAGCAGATTTCAGATTTAAATGTCCAAATAATGCATTATTGAAGACAAATGTAACTATTTTTTTTTTCTTTTACAGTTTGAATTATGATTCTGTTCTTGGCAGCAAAGACACTGTACTGTGACCAATACCTCCCCTTTGAGAGATACACAGCCAAACCTCTGGATACACAAATCAGTTTAATCTTTGTAATGTCTCTCAGTGCTGAATTCTCCAGGTTCAGTGTAATTGTTGCTGTTCAGACAATTCTTTGAAGCTCCTGTCATGGCCCAAATTGTTTGGAAGGAGCAGGAGTTGGTTCAGTGGTTCAGGCTGAAGGAGACTCTCAGGAATCCTCTGGCAGCTCTTTTTCTCAAGAGCTATTGACAAAAACCACTTTGGGCAGAATCTGTCCTGCAATCATCCCATGAGCTGCAGTTCCTCTGCTGAACCTGGTGTGCTCTGGAGGAAGGCACTGCCTCCTGAAGGACACAGCCACAGCTCCAGCAGGCAGCACTGGCCCTGGCATCCCACAGTGCTCCTGCTGTGCCATTTCATGTAATTCTTTCACCTGCAGCTGTGGGGAATTGTTGCTGATGTTGTATTTCATGGTATTTTGCCACTGACCATGCCTGTGGAGCCTAAATGTGATGCAACCTTTGTACCAAATCTCAAGTATTGCAACATGAGCATCCCAGCAGCCCTTCCATACAGACATGGAAGGGGAATTTCTTCATTCCTTGTGTCTACACAGGAACCCAGCACCCTTGGACAACAGGCTAAAATTCAGCTGGCTGTTATTGACTCTTTATATCTTAAATTGAGGCTAAATCTTTACTTGACATATCCCTGCAAACCCAGTGGGGATCCCTCCCTGGTAAACACACTCACAGGGGATTTTCATATTTCATAGTGTACTCCATATTCAGCACATATTACATCTATAAGATATATAAAATACTGTGATACATAAAATATATAAAATACTATGATATATAAATAGTGTACTCTCACACTATATTCAGCACATATTATATCTATAAGATATATAAAATACTGTGATACATAAAATACATAAAATACTATGAGATATAAAATATATGAAGTACTATGACATATAAAATATAAAAAATACTATAACATATAAAATATATAAAATACTATGACATATATATAAAATACTATGATATATAAAATATATAAAATACTATGATAAATAAAATACTGTGGATCCACTTGTACTATACACATCAAAAGGCCTTTCCTGCAATAGTTTCTTCAGAAATTTTCTGCCAGCTCTGTCACACTGAACACACACATGCACACTCCTAAAGCAACCAGCCCCTTTGATTTTGGGAACAGGTTTCTCTCTCCACAGGGTTGGAGTCCCAGATAAAAAGGTCTGGAGAGATATGTAGGGATATAATGGAATCAAAATCCAGTCCATCAACTTGCTCAAGAGAAGATCAATACAAAAAGATTGGAAGCTGGATTTGTCCAATACTGTCACTACAAAGCAAAGTTGGACCCGTTTGGTTGCTCTAATATGGGAAAAGGAGCAGGTAAAAGCACATTTATCCTGCTAATGTTGAGAAAGCAGGAAGCTGGGCAGTGCAACAGTCACTTTTTCATTTGGAAAAGCAGAAAAAGCAAATGAGGCATGGAGAGAAGCAGCAGAAAGAGTAGCACCACTACTACTACCAACTCCCTAGCACACAGCAATGTAGGAACAGCTGGGGAACCACAGGGCCCCAGGGGTGCCCTGAGGAGAGAGACAGCAAATGCTGCACCTGGGCAGTGGCAGGTGCCCCGAGGACATAGAGAATGTGAACATTTCATTCAGGTAAACAGAGGCTGTGAAAAACCACAGAGAGTCACCCTTCCCACTTCTCATGTCTTCCCTTACTCATTCAGGCTGTAATCTCAGATGCAAGCTGTGTGTTTCCCTGCAGGGATACCCCTGCTTCAAAAAGTTGTGCAGCTGCCTTTGGAAACATGCTGGGCACACCTACACCAGCCCAGGGTACACAGATTGCCAAGGACACAGAGCAGGGTGGAAATTTGTGTGGCACCAACCTCCCCTCCTGTGTGTCACACAGTGGCCTGGGTTCAGAAAGACCACAAAAACCATCTCCATCCAACCCCCTGAGGACATAAAGAATGTGATGACACCTTCCCTACCCCAGGCTGCTCAGAGCCCCATCCAGCCTGGCCTTGGGCACTGCCAGGGATCCAGGGGCAGCCACAGCTGCTCTGGGCACCCTTCCTCCAGCAAAGAATTTCTCCCTAATATCTAATTTAAACCCACTCTCTAAGTCTGAAACCATTCCCCCTTGTCACTCCAGACTCCTGTAAAGAGTCTCTCCCCTCTCTCTCCATCTTTTTTGTAGACTCCACAATGAGGTCACCCCAAAGCTTTTCTCCTCCAGGCAGAACAACCCAAATTTCTCCCAGCCTTTCCTCCCAGCAGAGCTGTTCCATCCCTCTGTGTTCCTCCTCTGGGCTGGCTCCAGCTCCTCCTGTGCTGGGGCAGCTCCCATGAGGGGTCTCAGCAGAGTGGGGCAGAACCCCCTCCCCATGGGGTGTGGGTGAGCCCTGGCTCCACTGCACACCACCATGGTTTAAAACACCTTTCTCTGTGTTAGAGGACAAGTTTTCTTGTTTCCTACAGCCAATCTCAACCCCAGTCTCCAAGGCAGAGCTGGGATCCCTCCCTTTGTGTTCTGCAGTGCCAGGTCAGGCAGGGCATCCACGCCCATGGATTCAGAGCTGGTGTGCTGAGCAAAGTGCCACCTTCCAACTGGGCACAGAAACTGAGGAGTAAGCATTTGTCTCTGGCAAAGGAGCCAAGTAACATCACACTAAGTAAGCTACTCCAGGAAGGCTGTCCTTAAAAATAAATGCATTGTAATGCACTGCACTTGCACTTTTGATTCTTCAATATTAACAGGTGTGACTAAGGATTGCAAAATTTTTCCTACTTTGTTCCATTAAAAAGTCCTCACATGTGACTCAGTGCTGCTATATATTCTCAGTGCTTTCTTTGCTTTCTTCCAAGGGACACAAACCTAAAAATATGAACTTTTTCTTAACAAGCCCTACTGGTTTCTATATTCACAAACTGAAGCACGAAGGATGTCTAGTAATCTCTTAGTCAATTCTTTTACTTATGTCATTAATTCCACAGCATAAATACTGAAAAACAGAGACAGATCTTTCTAAAGAGGAAAAATAAAAATAATACAGTGATATTCACTTTTATAGTATGATGTCACTGTGACTAAGCTTGCCTTTTTGTACAACCTTTCTGTATATCTCTACTTATGGAATCTTCTTGGAGAACATAAAGCCTTTTGAAGGAGGTAAACACCATTCTAGAAACACATTTATATTTATATATATAAATCTATATATAAAATATATACTCATGTATATATATATACACACACATACACATATAGGAGTTTTCTCTTAGCTCAAGGATTAACTTGAATCTATCTTGCTAGTGAAAGCTGCAATCCCTTTTCTCCTGATTTAAGGAGGATACTGCAGATTTGAGCAGAGGTGTCCCAGTTTTCCAGGCTCTGAGCTGCTGGGATTGCTGGGCAATAGCTACCCCAGACAGTCAATGTGCATGGGCTGGGGTCAAAACCTGATTGAGCCACTGTACACTTGATGCATGTTTTGTGAAAATGACATGTTTGTGCTCATTGATCAGGAATATAAACCCCTCTTTATGGACAAGTCATGTGTGGGTGTGAGGCAGGAAATAATAAAATAAATTTTAAAAAACCCAAACCAAATCCAAGCAGAATCCACAGGTATTTTTGCAAACACAATGTACTCAGCTCCTAAACAGGTCCAGAAGCATTCAATCCCTGCCTGGAGATATTTGGGGAATAAAAAAATCTCTAAGCCCTAAGAGCTCTTGTTGGTCCTCACTCCTTTCTTTCTGTGTATGCCACTTCCATTTTCATCCTCCAAGTTTTGCACAGTGCTCAGTTTCCTGGATGAGATGTGCTGCCCCTAATGTCCCACCAGGACAATTCTTTTGCCCTGCTTGCCCCCACAAACCTGGTATTTATCCTTATTGCCCTCCCAGGCCTCAGAGCCCAGCAGGAATGGCTCAGCTGGCAGCACAGGGCAGCCCATCCTGAGCAGCTCAGAGGAGATGCTCATTCCCCTGCTGGGTATTTTGAGAGTGTTTTGGACACCAAAAGGAGGGAAAAGTATCAGCAGAGAGCCCCTGGGCCAGCCCTGTGAGGAAACTCTGGGGTTCTGCCCCAGAAGAGATGGCCTGGGGGTCCTGCAGGGGAAGAAAAAGGAGCCACACTCCCCCCAGAGGTGCACAAAAGAAGCAAAGAAAACCAAATTGCTTGCAAGGAAATTCGAACTGGACCAAATGAGAAAAAAAAATCATTTCCTTCTGAGGCTGGTGCAGAACTGGGAAAAGTGCAGAGGAGCTGCAGGAGATTTTCAAAACTTACATACAGCCCTGAAATACTGATCAAGATGGCCTTGCATTGAGCAGGAGGTCAGATTAAACAACATTTCCAAGTCTTTATGGCCTGAATTGCTGAGATTCTCTGCTTAATCTGTTCCAGTTTTCCCTGCCCTCAGCATGTAACAACTTCTACATCCTGGGCACTGCTGCTTTCTGTGTTTCATGGCACATGAATGATGTCAAATGAACTGTGCCATCTCCAGAAATTACAAGGCACTTGTCACAGCATTATTAGTTCTATTTCAGAGCCACTGCACCTACATGCACTGAAACATAATTCCCAGGTTCCTCTAAATTGATTTTAATCTTCACTCAGAATAAAATTGCTGGGTGTGATGGAAATAGGAAAATAGAGATTCTCCTTGCAGGTGTCTGCAGGTGAAGATGCCTCTGCCTTAAATAACTCTGTGATAGATAAACGCCAGGGGTACTCAATGATAGATTCAACAATGATGACTCTAACCTGAACCAAACTAAAAGGGGGTCACAAATGGCCATTGGATTTCTGGAAATTGAGTAAATGTCATTCACCTCCACATATATGTGAAATTCCTTAATGCACAGAGGGGAGAAAAGCCAGTCTTGATTGAGTCAAGCCCATTTTGCTTTTGCAAACACAAAGAGTCAATTGAAGAGAAAGGATGACCTTTATTTGGTCAAAAAATCTTTGATACATGTTATTCAGTAACAGCAGGTGGCCTGAATGCTAGCTTTTAAAACAGAAATCTTATTGCCATTTCTGCTTGCTTTAATGATGATGTTTTACTTAGTCCTGGGCATTGGAAGTTCAGTACCTCCCCAGAATTTCATACTTTGCCTTTTCTCCTGGGCCCTCATCATGGAAGGCAATATTTTACTGCAAATGGAGGGGAAAAAAAGCCAAAGGCCTAATTTGCTAAATGCACAAATTAGAACAAATACAACATCCTTAAATGTAACAAACAGCCTTGGGTTTGGGTTTGTGTGTAGTTTTAATTCTGAGAGCCTGACTATAAATCATGTCCACTCTCATTCAAGCAAGTTCTCTAGGGCTGCTGGGTTGGACACAGCATTTTGAGCACAGCAGAGCTGTTCACTGGAGGAGGGATCTCTGCTTTGGGTTTTGCAGCTCTCTGTACAAATCAGGCCACAGCAGATGCAGTGTTTCCAACCTCGACTGAGCTGCAGCATTTGTGCACCCCAGTATCCAAGCATGGTGTGACACAGGACGACCCTGCAGGCTTGCTGATCACCAAATAACGTACAAAAATACCTTCTCTGTATCCCTTTTACCCCAGCATGCTTGGCAGCCCTGACAGCTGCTCCTGCTTTGGCTGGAGCCTGGCAGGGCTGTGACACACTCTGGTTCTGCTGGTGCTACAAACAGCAGATCCCTGACAGGAAAATCGAGTTGCATCATCTGGAATTACCCTCTCTGGAATTCCATGCCAGGCAAAAAGGGATCTCTCAAGGAAGAGCTGCTGCTTTAGCATCTGGGGGATCTGCTCCCCAGCACATCAGACACCACGAGCCTTCTTCAGGGCTTGTAAACAAACAAATGCCCAATGGACTCAAGGACAGCAAGGCAGACAATGTATCGTGGTTCCTCTTTGCTGTCTGGCTTGGAATTTATTGCAGAAATTCATTAGGTCTGTGGCTGTGAGCCCTAATGCTCCATTGCTTCTGTGTGTCTGCACAGAGAGTTTTGCACAAACACCCATCACCAGTGGGATTTCTGCAGTCAGGATTAATGTCTCCAATTGCTTTGGTGCTTCCTACAAAGCACCACTGTGCTGCCCACTCTTCAATTCCAGATTTTCATGCACCTATTCCAGCCCTTTGCTCATTCACAGACCCCCTATTTTACATGTTTAAAGTCCAGGGATTCCCTACACTGGTAGAAATCTTCCATAAAGAAAATTTGTTTAATCATTTGTTAATCTACTAAGGATCCTGGAAGAAGACATCTCAGCACCTACTGACAATTCCCATCGATGCTGGCAAATTCACTGCAAATTCACCCTGCAGGTCCTAAAAACAATGGCAGCTTCTTACCTTTGGGGATTTCAGAAATTGCAACAGAAGAACACTGACAATACACAGAGTTTGAAATCCTGGCAACCTGCATTTGCTGCCATCCAAGCAGTCAAAATCAATGCCTGGAAGTTATCTGGGTTTGCTATTCCAGAACAATTTTAGTGTCTTGCAGAAAATATCACAAAATGAACTGCTGTAAATGTATTGCCCTGTTGCAATTCTTCTGCTGTTAGCATTGTGACACAAAATTTGCCACTCTTTTATGGACATTGCACAACATTCCATCCTGTGGACTTTGGATACCAACCACCACTAAGGTTTGCTGGGCTCTGAAGGCAATTACAGACCTGGAAGGAAGAGACTCTACTGCAGCACTGAAGTGATCACATAAAAACTCTGCAAATTCAGGTCATGGCAGAGATCATGGACTGGAAAAGTCTGTTTGGTCCAAGATGAATGAAAAGTAAATACAGGTTTAAACCTGGCAAATCCAGAATTGTTTGAACACTCTCAAGAACTGGACAAGACATCTGTGAAGCTTTTAAAGTATTAAAAACACCAGCAAATAGAAGGGTAGGAGGGAGGATTTGGGCTTGGTGTAGGGATTATTTTAAAGCCACTTAAGCAACTTCAAATAACTTCTATTGACTGCACTTGCTGGGCATGTCTCTTGCCATGAGCTCTCCTCCTTGCTTGCTTCATTTGTGGTGTATTTATCCCAGAGATAAAATATCTTTACTACAAGCATGCTAGCTACCATGAGCTTGGGAGATCAGGGAACAAGCTGAGGACCTTCAGCATTAAAAACAAGACCTGTTAGACCTTCATGGAAAGAATCAGGGAACAAGCTGAGGACCTTCTGCATTAAAAACAAGACCTGTTAGACCTGTTACACCTTCATGATGACTGCATTGGTTTCAGTTCACACTTGGCTCCCAATCTGTTCTAGACAAATGCCCAAACCCTGCAGAAAATCCCCATCATGAGCTCAGTGTTTACTCCTTCCTAGGGGTGGCAGGTTGGGACAGGTGAGGTGGAGTGGTTTACACTGCTCACCACTCACACACATTTTGAGTCTTATTTTGATAAATACTGAAGAAATGGTGCTGTTCAATTTTACATTTTAATTGAACCTTACTCCTTTCAGTCCATAGAGTTTGAGAATGGACAACAAAATCTTTAGAGTTTTGGGAGAGTATGGTTCTTCTATTTATCTTATATTTTTTTCAGCACTGTTTCCACACACATATTCAAGAGCACAGCATCCTAAATTATTTTGGAGAAACTTTGGGAAATACCCAAATATGTTCTCAAGGTGACTGACTTTAGTCTCTAATTATGATGCACTGAAGTAATTGCATTTTAGCTTACCCATGGTCTAACACTTTATTTCTCTCTGGGACACAGCCTATATTTTCCCTCAGAAGCAGCTAGCTAAATCCTAACTGTATTTTTATAAAAAATAAAATAAAGTGAAAGAGCATGTCCTGCCAGCACAGTTCAAGACTTTGCTTGCATCCCCTTCCCATTTGTAACTCAATGAATTTGTTAAAAATTCTACATTTTGTGCTGGATGAAGACTCAGGTTCCATAATAACAGGCAGTGAGAATTCATCAGTCAAGGGCTCTGATCAACTGCTAAATGACAAGCTGAAAAACTCTCTTTTGTTGAAACTGTCTAGGAAAATAAAGGAAAATAAGGTCTTTATCAGAGTTTCTTGCTGTACAATAGCTATTGCAATCACCAAGCAAATACATTAAAAAAAACCTCAAACAAAACCACAAAACAAACAAACAAAAAAAACCAACCCAAAACCAAAAAAACCACCCAACCTTTCCAAGATTACTTTAAATCTGTCTGATAAGTAGAAACCAGTAGAAGATTACTGATAAGTAAAAACCCTTCCAAGATTACTTCAAATCTATCTGATATGTAGAAACTTGTGTAAAACAGTGCATGAGGGGAATTTGAATATTGCATTTTACTTCTACTTACAATTGTAGCGACAGGACAAGGTTTAGATTAGATAATGGGAAAACATTCTTTTGTGTGAGGGTGTTGAGGCCCTGGCAAGGGGTGCCCAGAGAAGTTGTGATGCCCCATTCCTGGAGGGGTCCCAGGCCAGGCTGGCTGGGGCTGTGCTCTGCTGGAGGCTGTCCCTGCCCATGGAACAAGCTGATCTTTGAGGTCCCCTCCAACCCAAACCTGTCTGTGATGCTGTGTATGAGAGCAAGGTACAAAGCAGGAGAAGCAACAGGTGAGTCTGTAAATAACCCAGGGTTTGTGGAACACCTGGCCACCCCCAACACATCCTCCAGGTAATCATAGATCATATGATCTATTCAGGAGTCTTTATGGAAAATCCAAAGCACTGAAGGAAGAGACCTGGACAGGAAGGCATTGCAGAGCTCCTCACCTGCTGATGCCTAAAGAGTTAACCTGGCACAGAGGCTGGACAGGGTTAAAGAATAAAGTAGGAATTTACTAAAAGGCCTCAAAGGATGCACCTGGGGCAGTGCAAGAGCCTGGCTGAGAATACACCCAAGATGGACCCAGATGGATGATGGTCACCAGTTTTTACTTTACTTTTATAAGCTTTGGTCCATTTCCATGTTTGGATTAATTACAATTCCAGCTCCAGGTTCTGCAGTCCCACCCTCCCAGGCTGCTCTCCTCCATTCCCTGCTGAGAGCCCCCTTTTTGGGGCTGAAGCTGCAGAGGTGTCCTTGGTTCTGGACTGGAAAAGGATTGCTCTGTGGGACTGAGGAGAGGAAAGCACTGTGTGTGTGACTGAGCTGTGAGGAGAGCTGCTAACAGCATGTGTAAAGTTCAGAGTCATGTACTGATGCAGCACAAAATGTGGAAAACATGAAAGCTGAAACTGAAGGCATCAGTGAGATGTAGAAGAAAAAGGGAAGCAAGGTGATGACTGGGGAAGGACAAAGCCCCATGCAGATGAACACTGCAGAGCTGCTGCCACAAATTCAGACCCTGCCTGGCACGTGGCACTGCAAGGGATTGCTCTTTACTGCCCTGAATGAGTGATGCACCTTTGCCAAGGCCAGCAGCCTGTGCAGGACACAAAGGTGACACACAGGGCCAGTCACTCTCACAAACCCTTCCTGTGAGCAGCAGTTAAACACCATCCTCCTCTTGGCTAAAATTCCAGCTTACAAGCAAAGGGGCTGCTCAGTAATGCCACACTGAAACAAAGCCAAGTGCACATCAGGAGATGGAAAAGGCAGCTGTAAAGGTAGAAAGAGGCACAGCTCAGAGCTTGCAGGTACAATCCTGTCCTCAGCATTTTTATGGCAGAGGAAGGTGGAAGAGGAATAACTTGCAGTGCTGCTAAGGGAGGAGGTGTGAAACCCAAACATGTTAAGCATTCAACAAGGTGCACTTCTTAGAGAAACCTAAAAATAATAAATAGATGCTGGAATCAGACTTCTAATTCCTGGAAGGAAGAGTAAAAGCAATGAACCATCCTGAAACTTGAGTTGCTGGGAAAGACTGAGACTAAAAAGAAGAGCTGGATGTGTTCACAGTGTGGAATGATAGAGGAAATGGGAAGAACCTGGGAGGTAAATTCCCTGAAGTTCACAGTGGGGGAAAAATGAAGCCTTTCACATGTGTGCAGGCCCAAAAATTATATAAATATGTTTTTAAAAGGGGAACATTTTTTTACCTACAAGGGTGAAAGTTTTTGGACAGCTGTCCAGTGCCAAGTATTTTCCTGTGCTGAAAATGTCAGCAAGGTTCTGGCAGGTGCCCTGGAAAACAGAGCCCACTTTTATGCACAGTCAGCATCCCCTCTGGGACACTCCATTTCCACAGGCTGCACTGGGGTTGTGTTTGGCACCTGAGCTATTTCACAGGAAACAACAACAACTTTCTGATGGTGTGGAGGGAACTGCAGTCTCAAGGAATGTTTTAGCATTATAGGGGTAGAGAGGAGTGGGTGTGGGAGTAGAGCCCCTATGCAGGTATGGAAAGAGCCACAGGTCTGCTAGATCAACACTAAAATTAAAAAGTAAAACACAAAATATCCAAAAAAACCCTCATGTAAATAATTGGCAGATGAGAAATAAGAATTAGAAATACAAAAACCATAGAAATTAGAAACACAGATATTAGAAATAAAGGAATGGCAGTAAAACATCATCAGTGATGAGGAGCCACTGCAGAAAATTTTTTGTCTTCTGCAGTTTCTCAAATCCTTCTGAGGTCCCAGCCCTGTGTGATACCAAGTGCAGAAGAAAAAGAAGGTAAGAGAGGCTACTGCTTAAGCAGAAAGAAAAGAAAGAGAAGCCTTGGCTTCTTATTGCTGCCTAAACAGGAATTCCTCTGCAATCAGTCATGACTCATTTACCCCATCCTAATGCTAAAATATTTCCCTAGCATGTAAATATAGCCTGTATAAAACCATAAATTCTGCCACTATCAACTCAATTAATTTACTCTTGGGGAAGAAATGGACTGGCAAATTACAGCCTGCCATGCTGGCATTTTACAAATGAGTAAGTAGAGGTTCTTCCTGGGAAATTCCCAAAGAGGGCCAATGCTGCTGCAATGCAGAAAAAGTGGGAAAATCAGACATGTGAAAAGAAATCTGTGCAGTGACAAGCACAGGAAAAACTTTGCTATGGTAAATATGTGATTGAGGTCCCTGAGAAAGCAGGACTGTCTGTCTGTCTGTCTGTCACCAGGAGGGACAACAGAGATTAGGGCAGGACAGAGTCCTGGACCTGGATGGAACCAAAAGTTTCATAGTGGCTCTGCTCTTCAAAATTATTAAAATTATCTTCAAAATAGGCATTTTGGGTGAGGGAGTTTTCAGGACTACAAGAGCATGGCTGAAAATCTTGACTCAGATATTTCTAAGTATCATTACATATTAGCAGTCCTAAATGTAAAAGGTACAATAAAACATGGCCAAGAATATTGAACACAGTCAAAGAAAAAGAGAGATTACATGTGGCAGACTAACCAACAGCACATGAGCCTGTGTGATTTGTCTTTTCAGTGTTTCAGACAGACTGGAAAGAGTTTTTATACTGTGTGTATGCAGGTAGCTGAATGCAGCTGGGAATATCATTCCAGATCAATGGGGTTCATGCTAGTTAAAGCAATTCTCTTCTATAGATATTCGGCACCTTCATCAAGTTGAGAGACTTCCTTCCTCATCCTCTGGAGAGAGCTCACCTACACTGATACCTGCCAATACTTGAATGTGTGCTCCTGTGTGGATTCCCTTACAAATCACTTCTGTCAGAGGTATTTGAAAAAATTTCCTTGTGATATTTAGGCTAGAGGTTCTGAAAGATCTTAATTTTTGCAGTTTGGTACCTTTGACCCTTTGTTATTCCTATTTTGGGTTGTGTGTGTAAAACTGATGGCTCTGTGTGGTTTTTCCCTATACCCAGCTCTCAGTATGCTCCAACAGAAAGTTAAAGAGTTTTCCCTTGACAGCAATTGATGCAGAAATCCTTCAGTGGAGGAAAGGTGATGTTCAGCTGCTCCTGAGCAGTTCCTCAGGATCAGTAAAGACTGATTCCCAGCTGCACATGGCCACCACCACCATGCCATGGCTTTGCCTCTCTGCAGAGTCAAACCCTGCCCTGTTTAAAGTTATAATTTGGTGCCATTGCACTGTGGGATGTCACCATGATATTTTATGAAAAATCCCTTTGCCAGGATCTTTTCTCCTGGGAAGATTCAGCTGCTCCCTGATTTGCTACTTTGGAATGTGATTTGGGAATTGTTTACCCAGCATGTGAATTGTTTTAATTTAATGACCAATCCCAGTCCAGCTGTGTCGGGCTCTCTGTCACAAGATTTTATTGTCATTCTTGTCTAGCCTTTGGATGTCTCCTTTCTCTTTCTTTAGTATGGTTTTAGTGTATCTTTTTCTTTTAATAGAATATATATCATGAAATAATAAATCAGCCTTCTGAACGAGGGAGTCAAGATTCCCTTCTCTTCCCTCCAGCACCACCACAGTGGGACTCTGTGTGCTGAGCAGAGAGAGCACAGACAATGAAGAGCCATTCACCAAAAACAACATCCACAAGGTTCTGGGCAGAGTGGGAGAAACAACTTAATGGCTTGTTTCTCTGACATGGTGCAAATTGCACACCAATTTAATTTTGAGAAGGTTTGGATACTTTTAAGCTTCCTGAGCTTTCTTGCCCACAATACAAATGACACAGCAGTCAGGTGTGCTCCAAACAAGAGTTTGGGGGAGGGATGCAGCTGCTCCTTGACGGGACAGTGCTCCCTGGGGCATCCAGCCAGCAAACCCAGCAGTGCCTGGGAGCCCCCCGAGCCTGGGCACGTGCCCATCCCTCTGGCAGGGCACAGGACAGGGGACTTTGGGCCATGCTGGCCCTGCCCAGACTGCTCCTGCCAGGCTCTGAGGGCCAGCACGGACAGGGACCATGCCCAGTGGGCATCCTGCAAACACAAATCCCATTTCTGAGAGCCAAGAGAGGAGCAGACAGCATCCATCATCTGCCAGGGGGTCTCAGTGCCCGAGAACCAACAGGCAAATGCAACTCAGAGTCACAGACAGAGGTTTTATGTCCTTAGGGACCACTTCAATGGGAAGAGATAAATATAAATTTATATTTATATGACACTGTTCTGAGTTTAATGATTTAAAATGTGTTTCCATACGGATTTGCTGTAACTCAGAATCATTATAAGCTTCTCATTCTTCTTTTTTATTCGTTTATTATTTTAAAAAAGGAACCCAAAACTAAGCACATCATCTAGTTTTATTGGCTTAAGTGAGTAATTTTTCAGCTTGGAGTTAAAATCAAGGGGAGAATCAATATGGGCATCGCTGTAATTGAAAACCAGTGGGTGATAATTCTGTACTGAAAACAAGATAATAAGTATAGAGATGAAACACTGGCAGGGGAAAAGAAGAAAAGATTAAAGATACGATCTCAATTAAATATCAACTATTATTAATATTATATTAAAAACTTCCCTGTGTTCTTTTCATATGCTGTCTATTTTTTTCTTTTTTCCTCTAATAGATGTTAAAGGAAAGAATAAATGAAATTATGTGAAATTATTATAAAACAAATTCAGACAGAATCAATCAAGTGTGTCCTTAGCTGGTAATTTATTCCTAATATCATTGAATAGCCCCCAAAACATGAATATTTAAATCTAAATCTTCTTTCTCACCACTCTCTTTACACAGCCTTCCCTTCTACCTCCAGCTAGCAAATCTAGCAATAAGGAATTATCTCCCCATTGCTCACAATGAAAGGAGAAAAAAGGGAGAGAATTCACCTTTACTCCTTATTTCTAACAAACCTGCTGGTTCTAGCTCTGGACTTTAATACTAAGGAGAAAGGAGAATTAATTCTCCATCAGGCCAACAAAACTACATTTTCTCTGGTCTAAACTGTATTTCAAACCACACAGTGATAGCACTTTAAGAGAAAATCCATTTTGCTTTCAGACCTTTCACATTCAAAGTCAAAGAGGGGACTTCTAAAAGCTTGCTGAGAACAGATGATGAGGAGGCCTGAAAATGAGTTTTATTAATATAATTTTTTTAAAAAACGAAATTAAAATCAAAAACCTGTCTCCACAATGAAAAGTATCATTCAACTTTTAATAAGGCAGCCTGCCAAGAAAGAAGTCAAATCCTTCTCATTACTGCTACGACTTGCAACAATAGAAGGGGAAGGCAAATAATATTCTAATGCCATTATTCAATAAATAAACAATAGAATATTGTTTATTTAACAATAAAAAGTGGATTGCAGAAGGAAGCCACAGTCCAATGCCTTTTCTTGCTGTCATCTTCACACAGAACGTTAGTCATGACAAGATGTGTCCACAAAATTAACATTAATAATAGAATAAGGGTAAATGTCAGAAAGAATTAAAAGAATAAGTAAATTACAGGTATTTGACCAGGTCCCCAAGTGAAGTTTGCTGTGGCACACCTGAAGATCCTTCTGTGGCAGTTTCTGCCTTAGAGAGAGTGCAGGATGGGGAGGAAGGAGAGGACCCCAGGTGATTGATCCAGGCCAGCCCCTTCCCCTCTTCCCATTTTCTAAACCTCAACACCTTTGAGGACAGCTCAGCCCTGAGTTCTTCTGCACACAGAACTGCCAGTGAAACCACCAAAAGCTCATTATCAGCACTTAGATTTACCCTGCTGTGCCAATGGTTCACAAACCCTTCTGAAGGGCGCAGGTCTGGGGTATAAATGGGTTTTTGTGCCTTTCCCCCACAGAGCCCTCCAGGTGAGTGCAGCAGCAGCAGAATGTGCTCCTGCATGAACAGCTTGTCATCCAGAGCCCAGCACAGGGACAATCCCCCAAATCCCTGTCTAGCCACACTGCCTACCCAGATACTGTATGGGCTCGAGTGGAAAATGCAGATATTGTTCTCTCCTTTTGTGCCTTTGCTCATGAATGGGGACCAAGAGGAACGTGCTCAGGCCCTGCTTGCCAGGGGAGCATAGACAGGCAGGGGGAAGTAAACTGCACCTTTTTCATGGTGCTTTTCCTGCAGAATGGGACAGCATTGTGCCCAGGACACGTTTCTTTGTGAGCCCTGCTCCTGGGACAGCACAATGCTCTGCAGTCCCACAGGCAGGACCCAGCCAAGCAGGAGTGGCCATTAAATAACACAATTGTGCTATCAATACATCTGAACGTGCTCCTAAGTGCCAGATAAAGAAAACAATCTCTCAAATAGAGTTCAGGATTTTAAAACCTACGTTACATATTATTGATTTTAATTATAGATTCTTTGAAGCCTCTTTCAGTCACTTCAGGTAATCTGTGCTGTTAGAATATGGGAGACTTACTGCTTTGAATATTACTGACAAGGTTGCTATTAAAAGTGCAATCAGCTTTTAATTTTTGCAAGTTGTGTCAAAACGGTTTAAGCATATTTGAATTTATGGGGTTACCTTTACTCTCCCTCCTACAACTGCAACACAAATTCTGGGGTCACACTGTTACCACAGGAAAAAATGACTGAGCCACCATCAAAACAGCAAGAGATAGGTACAGAAAACTCTTAATAAGGTTCTGAGCCTGCCCAGGGCAAACCAAATCCCTGTAGTAACTTAGCTGGCCACTCCACTTGCCCCTGTGTTTAGTTAAATGGTGTTGACTGATGGAGCCATGGCAGCCCAAAAGCACTCCTGAAGATACAGCTTGCAGGTGAGATGCCTTTTCTGAGCAACCTGTGCCACCATCAAGCCTTTTGTTCAGCTGGGAGCACATCACAGGTGGGACTCATCACAAGATCCTTTTTTTAATTCACATTTTTGCACAAGGAAATGGCCAGGCAGAGCTGAAAAGGGGAATATTCCCTCCCGTGCACCGAGCACAGAATCAAGAGCCCTGCAAAGCTCAGAGGTGCATTTCCAGTTCCATCTCAGCCCCTTGGCAATGGCTCAGGACAGCTGAGCACTGCAGGGATGCCTGGTCTGGGTTATCCCCACAGCCCTGGGACAGGAGAGCTTCGTTCCTCAGGTGAGACACTCCCGTTCCTCTGGTCACACACAAACCCACCCACACGCATTTCCACCATCCAAAGCAGCACCTGCACCTGCTGAAAACTCTCTCTCAACTGTCTGCAGTGAAATATTTATTTATCAACGTGAAACTCTCCTCCCAACAACTTCTGGTGCAATTTACATGAAAAGCATCCTCATAAATAATTCGCTAAAGGGTGTTTTAATAATCAATTGCTGGATAATTACTGGTTCCAGCAGGACAATTGCTGTAAATCACAGGCATAAGGAGCCAATCTCTAACACCTCCCAGTAGTTTCTGCCCATGCTAATGATGTCTGACTATGTTAGCCCTTTCTTAACCATTTATAAACACACATAAATATTGCATTAGAGAATACAAATTTTTGCTGACAGGGGAGTGTGGAATTAAGGGGCAATGTTTTAGAGCTTTTTCTGGTAGAGAGGTCTCGTTAGGAGGGATGCAATTATACCTGCATAAAGACACTTGTTTTGATGCAGTTTTCTCTCACTTATTTCCTCTTTGAAAATAAGAATAAACAATTTAAGCAATAAGGTCTTTGGCTAACATAAGTCTTCTTCAATACCACATGGCAATCTGGGAATGGCAGCATGTTTTCCAGTTAAAACTAACCTTACACGTATTAAAAAAAAAAAAAGTTCAAGTACATCCAGGCCTGAAACATCACTCGTGGCCTGCAGAACTGTGGAGCACTGCAGTGTCCCCAGCCATTCATTTCAGGGCACTCAGATGCTTTGGTGTCAGGCAGATCATTATGGACACACACCCTCAGGAAAATAAAGCAAATGGGAACTTATTCCAGTCATCTTACCTTGCACGCACCCTTCACTCTCGCTCGCTCTCTTTTTTAATTTATTTATTTTAATTGGGAGGTTTTAAAGTGATATTGGTTGCTTTTAAATGCCTAATTATCTTGATTTAAATCGCACAATATCATCCTCCATCCTTGAAGTGCTGTGCTTGGTGCCCTGTGCTGTTTATTATTTTGCATTACAATTATCATGCAAAGCATGGAAGGTGACTTTAAGCAGCTCATTTGAAGTGCTCTTTTCCTCAAGACAATATCTTTTTGAGGCTATTTACATAGATGTTTATCTGCTCATTTTAAGAAAAATCAGCTCAATTATAACTACACAAAAGTTTTTATTATGAGTTTAATCCTGAAATGTAAATGGGCCATTGTAAAATCCATGCTGAAATGTTCGTTTGTGTTTTCATTTGTGTCTGTGGATTAACAAACCATCCTGCAGTGAAATTAATTATACAGATACACAAAATATTAACTGATAGCAGAGTATATGTGGCAAAATAACTCAGCAGTCTGAAGAACTGGAAGCTCTTTTGATTTGTACATCATGGCTGCTGAAATGTGTGCCTACTGCCCAAACAGAGGAAAAAACAAAACAAAAACCCATCTTGTGCAGGGGATATGTATTCCATTTAATGTTGCTTTCTGTTGCCATGGCTATGATAGCCCTAATATTGCAGGCTCACAGCAAGGTTGCAATTAGTATTTGGATTTAGAAGAGGGAAGATAATGATTTCATATCAAAACTTCTCACTTAATACTCTTCTGGACATAAAACTGCTTGTGGGTTTCAACCCAGCTATTCCCAATGCTAAAACCAAATGAGAGGAAAGAATCTGTGTTGTTTGGCTTTGCACCTGACAATTCATGAAGCTCTTTTGGCCTGGCCTCTCCAGAACTACAGCTCAGGTCACATCTATATTTATGCATATATATACACATATAAATGCATATACACACACTTAACCTCACCTGAGGAAAGTTAGAACTATTCATTTGCCTTGTCATAATTCTGACATGAATTGGCACTTTGAGAAGGGTCTTTACCTGGTTCCTCCTGATCTTAGGGAAGAGTGCACTTATCCTCCTGAAACACTCTGGATCAAGGTGCTGGAGTTTGCAATCTCCTCCTGCACACCACAGCCCTCATCTCCACACCAGCGTGGGCTCAGCCCACTCAAATGGACAACTCTGCTCTGCAGGACAACACAGGAGCACTGATAGAGAAGAAAAGGCACAATCTTGATGATGAAAAGCTTAATTAGATCCTTTGGTAAGGGTAAAAGCTGTGCTTTAAACTTCTTTCACCAGTTACCCACCATGGCTGGGAACTTCTGTTTTCCAATGCTCAGCACAAAGTGTTATTTTCAAGCATTAAACCCTTTTCTACAGCAATGCTGCTTCTGCTGTCTTTGACAGGAATCATGCCTTAAAGCTTCAGAGGAAAGGGCAACGAAACCCTCGTGGACAACTATAGAAAGATTCACCCAAAAAAGAAACATCTGCCAGCTCCTGTCAATCTGTGCTTAGATTTCATCTTCACGATGCTGAGTGCGACTCTCTGTGGCTCTGTTTTAAATCTTTTAATCTTCCCATCCCTTTAAATATGCCCACTTCTCCTTTTCCAGTCCATTAAAATTCAGGGCTCATCGTTATCCCACAGCAATGACTGCCATCAGTTGACTGGATTATGTTAAAACCAGCCTTTCCTTTTCAGCATACTTTAAAAGTTGTAGATTTGCTGAGAATGTTACAGAGCAGAGTCATCTGTTAATCTTCCCATATCACTTTGAATCTTTGTTATCTTTCAACTTGCTCGTTGTCCTTCCAGACCAAGCACAGAGGGAAGGGGTTTGTGACTTTTGAGTGGCCTGGCAGCCCCCCTGCCTTGTGCCTCTGCCATTCCTGCAGGAGTTGTGCTTGGCTGTCATTGGAGGCTGGCTCTCATCAAGGGATGGATTGTTTCCTTGGCCCTCCTTTTGTTCTTGATGAATTTATAAAACCACCAGAGCTCCCACCAGCCCTGGAGGGCTCGGTGACCACTGGTGTTGGGGAGTTCTCTCCCAGTTCTCTCCCACACATTCCAGGAGCATCCCAGGCTGCTGCCTCCCTGCTGTGCTGAGTTTCCAGCAGAAAGCCACCAAGGTCAAGCCTCACACAAGAACAAGAGCTGGCAATCCTAAAACAGCAGCCAGGTACTTGAAAAATCCTTCATCTGCCTCTCCATCCTAGTTGGGTAGCCTGTAAATACCCACCCTCTGCCCTGCTCTGTCAAAGCTCTTTTTGCTGACTGTAGAAACCTCTTGCCACTGCCCCTGCACAGATTTTACACTTCTCAGTAGTCACCTTGGAAGGAAGGTCACAGGTTGATGAATTTGAGGAGGAGGGAAAGAGTGGCAGGAAGAACAAATCTTTCTGGACTTTGGTAAATACTTTTTGTGGAGCACAGGAACGTACCCAGGCTTTCCCTGAACTGACTGACCAGATGTTCATAGGATGGATGCAGCAGCACAGAGCACATGTGTGGCTAAAAACTCACCTGGGTAGGCACCTGGCAGACATCAGGTACCTGTTCCTGAACAACAAGACATGAAATCTGTCTGCCTGAGCAGTCCCCTATTTCAGCACAGTCTTACAAAGACCTTGTTCCTGGGAAAAAAAATTGTAAAAGCAACTGCTTGTGTGTAGCTGTCAGCTGTCATCAGCAGAAGCTTCTGGCAAGTCCTGCCCAGAGCTGTGGATGTCTTCTCTCCCTTGTGAATGACTTTGAATCTCCTTTCAGACACTCTATTTTCCCCCTGACTGCACAGTAATCCTGTTTGCTTTTTGGTGCAGCTTTACACCGTGTGTAGCTGTGCAGCAGCCTTGATCAGATGAACAGCTGGGCTGCTGCTGCTGCATGGGAGCACCTATTTCCCTCCTGTGGCAAGAAGTGTGCTGGTCATTCTCCAGGGATCACCAAACTTGGATGCTCTGTCCACTGTGATCTGTTCTCTCCTGATGTCTCCAGAAACAAAACAGCACCAGTTCAGGGAGAGCTGCCCACACTGGGGATGCTGATGGTGACCCTGCTGCATTAGCAAATTTTAATTCTTCTAATGTGGCCTCCTCCCATTCAGACAATGCCATTTCTAAGAGCCTTTCCCTCCACATTTTCTGCAAATGTCATCTGGCCTGTGATTCCTGGGAAACAGCCTCTCTCATCTGACCCAGGGGACACCACGCTCGGTCGGAACTTGGGCCGCTTCCAATTCACATTTTCCCCCTCCTAATCCACATCACTAGCAATTGTTTCTTCTTTGAAATACTGCATCTGGTATGAAGGAGTCACCCAGAGGCTGGGAAGGAACAGCTGATGCTTGTCAAAAAGATGCAGAGCCTGATGCACAGGTTATCATATCTGTGATTCCATCAGCTGTGCCTGTCTCCAAGGATGATCCTTCCCATGGCTTGCACTAGCACAGGTCCTTATCTGCCTCTTCCAGGGCCAAGTTTAGATTTGGCATAGCAGATTCTGCCTCACTTGAGCTATGTCCAAGGTACATGATGGAATGAAAGCCTTCATAAACAGTCTCCTCAAGGCTGTTCCTCCCCCCCTCTACCATCTGATTTGCTATTTTTGCCATTATTTTAAGAGGGCAAATCTTCCCTCTGTCTCCTTAGGAATGGCTATGAAAATAAAACACACACGCAGGCAGGCATTGTGGGCCACGTTAAAAAAATTAATAATTTATAGATATTTATAATTTTTCCTTTTTTTTTTAAGTGTCTGTAAGACCTGAAATCTGTAGTGGAAAATTCTCCACAAAGATGCTTTGATCTCCAACTGACAGAAACCACCAAATACCAATATTCCTTTATCAGTTTAGCCATTTACAGATGAAGTGCTCAGAGCCCATCCACTGCCCCCAGATTCCAGGCCTTTTCTGTACAGCTAGTAAATCTTTCCTCCACCAAATAAGCTGCTGCCATTTTCAATCTACTTCTACCAGCTGAAGGACTTGTCTGGGGATTGCAGAGAGTGATTGAAACATTGCAAAAAACAAATGCCACTTCCCTTTCTAACTTTGTCAGACAGGCTGCAAGAGATGCATGACAGGACAGACAGGAGGATGATAATTTTGGGGAGAAGCCAGCCTGGGCAGCTCCATGCACATCACAGGGTGCATGCCTAAAAACACAATTCTCAGGTAAACATCTGGATTCTGCATGCCTAAAAACACAATTCTCAGGTAAACATCTGGATTCTGCATGCCTAAAAACACAACTCAGGTAAACATCTGGATTGTGCATGACTAAAAACACAACTCAGGTAAACATCTGGATTGTGCATGCCTAAAAACACAACTCTCAGGTAAACATCTGGATTGTGCATGCCTAATAACACAACTCTCAGGTAAACATCTGGATTGTGCATGCCTGCCTAAAAACACAAGTCTCAGGTAAACATCTGGATTGTGGATGTCTAATAACACAACTCTCAGGTAAACATCTGGATTGTGCATGCCTGCCTAAAAACACAAGTCTCAGGTAAACATCTGGATTGTGGATGCCTGCCTAATAACACAACTCTCAGGTAAACATCTGGATTGTGCATGCCTAATAACACAACTCTCAGGTAAACATCTGGATTTAGGGGGGGGGCAAATATTGAAGATCAGTGTACAACATCTTATTTCTACTCCTTTTAGCTCCAAAATAGGAATTGAATTGTAAGTTGTGCATGATCATCTGCCTAAATCTGGTTCCCTTCCTGCTTTGAGGGCAGTTGTGTCCTCCACTGGTTCTTCAAGTGAGGTGTGCCCAAAAATTACTGGAGTGGAGCTCCAAACACCCAAACATCTCAACCCAAAACAACCTTGCCCTGTGTCTCTACCAGCATTGTAAAGGTATCAGACACCCATGTCAAATTCTCCCACAAATAATGCTTCACTTGCAGCACAAAGGAATGTTTATTGCAATTATTTGGCAAAATAACTTTGCAAAAACAAATAGCTGAAAGAAAGCTTTGATATATTTGCAGACATTTTATGAAACAAAAGGAAACGTAAATTCTTTGATTTAATCATACACAATGAATTATTCATCCAGCCCTTTTCTGTGTTAATCAGTTAACACAAGGTGATAAGATGACTTCAGAAAAAATGAAAACAAAACTTAAAGATCTGTAAGAAGGTAAGCATTATCTGAAATATGAACAAAAATAGAGCAGTATAATGAGATAATGAAGGTTCCTTTTAAGGCAGAAGAGGCAAAGCCAACACACCTTTTGAACAAGGAATAGCAAATTCATATTTCCTGACCTTCATTATGTGGACTCCAAAGGAGAAGGAGTTTGCTGAGGACAAGCAGAAATCCAGCTGCAGTTACCTGGCAGTTCTCTCACCTGCCCTGTGCTCACTCTGACCCTGCCCCTTGGAAGGAGGATTCAGGTCTGAGACTGAAGATGGGAAAACAGAGCCCCAGTTCCATGGTCTGACTAAAGGAGTTGGGCAGAATTTCAGTCCTGATCCCCTTTGCAGGTGAGACACAGCCAGGGCCACAGGTGAGCTGATGCTGCAGCCACAGTCCCACACTCCTGGGGCAAGACCTGTGCCCCAGCCAGACCAAGGCTGCTTCTGCTCCTGCTCAGGGCAAGAATTGGTTCTCACACAACCCTGGAGGGGCTCCCTCGGGGCTCCCTTTGTGGACCCCTCTCCCCAGCCCCTGGCTCACCTCCAGAGCCAAACCCTGCTCCAGGAGCTCTGCTCCACACACACAATTCCTACCAGGCTAATTTCACCACAGTGCAGTGCCCATCTCATCATCAGCATTTAATTTCCCTCTCAGAAAAACCCATATTCATCAACATATCCATGACTGCTTTTCTATATTTAATTGAAATTTTACATACTAGAAGTACCAACAAAATCTCAAGGTGAATGTAAATTTTTCTTATTTTATCATCACACAAAAAGTTCTCCGTGTGGATTTAGCACTCCATGTATACATATTTCTTTTTAAAAAAACTAACCCATACTTTCAAGGAATTTACCATATTGGTGAATATTTATCAAGAATGTTTTGTGATTTTTCTCCAGACTTCTTTTCCCTCGACCCCTAAACGTCTCAGCTTGAACCTGCACAAAATATATGCATACAAAAATAGAAAGAGACTCCGAAGACAGAAAGAGAAGTGGCACTTGGAATTCCAACCTGCTGAGAAATATTTACTCTTTACTTCACTTGACTTGAGAGTAGCTGAAGGGAGCTGCTCTGAACAGTAATTTTATGCCTTGTAAAAGCCATCAGGGCTGCACACAGATGCATTTCACAGACTGGAAGGAACACTCACACTTCTTGGCAGGTGAGTTCAGCCTGTGGCACTGTCTGCAGACAAGGTTGCAAAGGGTGAATCAAGCAGTCCTGAAGATCCAAATCATTACATGAATTTAAACATTTTCTCAGCGTCTCTATTCCCCCAGCCACAAGTGTGCTTTTCTTGGTTAAACCTTTCAAAATGCTAATGGCCTGTGAATAGCTGCAGCCCTAAACCCTGTGGTGCCCAAAGCAGCTCCAGCCCATCCTAACAGCCCTGGCCCTGGACTGAGCAAAGGCAGGTGATTCCTCCAGCATGGAATTAGCCTAAAACATATTTATTTATTTGTGGAGATAGGAAATATGCTGAAGAACAGCACCTAGCTTTGTTTTTTGTTTGTTATTTTTTAAAAAACCAGTGACAAAACACACAGTCCTCTAAATCAGGTGGCAGCAGGTGCTAAGTGAAACTCCTCCAGGCTGCAAATACAAATTTCTGTATTGATGCAAACACAGTGCAGAGCAGTGAAGGTGCAAACCCTGGAAAGATTGCAGGAGCCATGCTCCTTTGTAAGCAGGCTATTTTAATACATTTTCACTTTAAAGTCCTACCTCCTGTTACTGTTAACCCCCCTCATCCATAAGGAGCAACTGTGAGTTGCTAGAAATGTATTTGAATGCACTTGCTGTGAGAAGCCATGAATATCAGCAGCAGGAATTATGTACTGTGCCTTCCTCCCTGCCACCTTTGCCCTGAGCAGCTTTGGCTTCCCAGCCTACATTGCAAGAGTTTCTTTTATCTGACACATTATTTTGTGCTTTATTTCTCTGAGTTCCAGAGGTCAAAATTAACCTGTAGCAAGAGGAATGAAATAAATATAGGTCAATCTATTAATTGGATGACCTACTAAGAACTTTACAATAAAATCTGAAGGCCAAGATTTTTCAAGACCAGCTGAAAATGAGATTTTTTGCCTGGATACTAGTTATGGTAAGAAATCACCACTCTAATGCCTGCAGTCAGTTCTAACCTTGAGTTTACTTTAGAAATAAATAACTAACAGCAAGCCCAACAATAAAATCTGCATGGATTTCTTTAATATCAAATATTCCCTTCTAAGAGGTGGATGGACAGCAGTAAATTTACAGGAAGGCAGAACTGACAAATAAATCTCCTGAAATTTGTGATTTTAGGTATTATTGTGTGAGAGAATCCAATGGGCCACTGAAAGCCCTTCATAATTAGATGACTGACTCCCAGCAATACCCACAGGAATTCTAGGACAGCTGGCAGCATGAATTAATAGGAAGAGTTCCTCCAAAACCCCCTTTTCATTTCCTGAGGTGTCAGCCAGGCATTCCTATGCCCAGCTGTACTGCAGATTAGGTTTGGTTATTTTTCCATGGGTACCACCCTAGCTGAAGGTCCCAGGTAGCTCCATGATGACATTATATGCAATAGGAACATTTTTAGGAAAGGCAATTCTGGGATGCACAGGTTTTGTAACAAAAATGGTCCACCTAAAACAACCAGAACAAGTTGCAAACCTTGATTCAAGGGCTGCTGTTCATACTCTGAATAAAAACAGCCTGGCTCAGCAGCCTGGGAGCTCTGGCTCCAAACTCCATCCCCTGCCCTGCCAGAGCTGGGGTGGGATGGGGCTCCAGCCCTGCCCAAATACCAGGGGGCAGCGAGCTGTGCAGGATGGGGGTCCCTGCACCAGGCAGGGACAGAACCCACAGGGATTCCTTTGAACTCCATCCTCCCAGAGCCTCTCCTCTAGCCAGCTCCCTAAAGATGACCAAACTGAAATAAAAAGCCACATTTAATTAGATTATAAACTAATTAGCTGGCTCTAAGTGGGGGAAACTCAAAAGAGGGTAGGCAAAGCAGAACAGAAATAAAAGAGGTTTATGCCCAAGTCTTCCCCTGTTAGCTACATTCCTGCAAGTAGGTCACTGCTTCCAAGCATGATTCCAAGAAATTAATGGCTCTGCTTTGCAGCAAGCTGCACACTTACAAAGTCCTCTCTGGTGCTTAGGAGCCACTGATTCCCATTTCTAGAGACCTGACTGTGGGGCTCACACACTGCTCCCTGCCTTTTGAGCATCAGCCCCACATTCTGCTCCTCACACTCACCTTAATTCCACCTGACAAACTGCTCTCACACACTCAGCTGCTCACCTCAAAAGCAGCAGCCCCACCAGAACCACTTTTTACTTAAGGATAAAATGGCCAGCTAGATGCAAAAGAAAAAAAAAAAACCAACCAAAAAACCAAAACAAAAAAACCCCACAAAAACAAAAAACAACAAAAAAAAACCACAAACAAACAAACAAAAAACAAAAAAACCCCACCCCAAATTATTTCCAGTTTGCTCTTCATTGTGCATTCTCTTTAAACATTTTCTGTCTCTGTACATCTGGCTTTTCCCCACACACAGCCACTCACAAGGACAGGAGTGTCCACCCAGCCTGAAACCAGTGCTCTGGCACCCTGCTAGTGCAAAGCACTGCAAAGGAAATATTTTGGATTAGTTTCACAGCTTTATGTCTCTGCTGAACTCCTTTGCTTCCATTTGGGAAAAGGAGGGCCCTGGCAAACATGAATTTTAAAAAGGCCTGGTCACAGCTTCCTGCTGAGCACCCAAAATAAAGCCAAGCCATGGCCACAGCCAGGCAGAGCAGCTGCCCTCCTCCAGCTGGGCATGCCACAAACCACCTCCAGAAATTAGGGAGCTCCCCCTCCACTCACTGATTTCTCACCCATCCTGTTCTGGTCCAGTCCCTTGTTTGTAAGGGATGCCTGCCCTATAAAATGGAAATTGATGCTGCCATTATCAGCTCACAGAGCAGCCTGAAGCAGGTTCTGTACTAAACCTCACAGGAAAGTCACAAGGAATGCAGGGTCCTCCTCTTTATCCACACAAACCTGAAAATCTTCAGCTAATTCCAAATCTCAATTTCCTTCTCAACACTAAAAATAATCTTGGCTGTACAAAACAGCCAGTATCCTCTGAATTTGAGTGGTCAGCTGGGATTTGAAGTGTTCTGGATTGTTATTCTTCCTCTGTATGGTTAAATTCTGGAATTCTAATATGGATTGCTCCCATTCTAGAGGGGTAGTTTAGAAGCACCTCCTAACAGGCTGTGACCTTGTCTGTGCTGGTGCATGGATACAGAGCTAAAAGAAATGATGCAGAGCTAAAGGTGGGAGAAAAGCTGAGGCAAGGGATACTTGCTTTTCCTTTTGAAATTCTTGCATTTTCCCCATAATTCTAAAATCATCCATAGCCCTGGAGACTCAGTCTCACATGTCTGAGGGGCACCTGATTGCTGAAATGGAGTCAGTTGCTCTCTGAAAAAAGGGTTATAATTTAATGGATTGAAGTGCAACAGCTCCAAATAGCAGCAATAGAGATGGATGCAAAGAGTGCAAATGCTGGAGAGCTTCCAGATGCCTGGCATGTACAAAAAAAAACCAGAAAAACCCACAAAAACACCAAAAAACACATGGCATAGCAACATAAAGCCATGTCACAAATACAATTTTTTTCCAAGTTGCTTGCAAGGGTGAAGCTGAAAGCTGAAAGGAACAGAGGAAAATGGATAGGTCAGCCCTAGGAAAACCATGACTTTTTTGTGGGATGGCTTTAGAAGAGCAGCTGCCAAAAATGGACCTGGTGTCAGTGTCTGTGCATCCACCTCCCCTTGCTGAATTGTCTGCCTCAGCCCTGCAGAGGAATTGCAATGTTTGGATGAAACTGAAGCCACCAAACCACTGGTGGTGATCTGAATGTCTGACACAAAGGAAACAGAGCCAGCTGCAGGAGGCCTCCTCTCCACTATCAGTTCTCCATTCACTTATCTATATTGACTGGCAGAGAAACTTTGAGTTTTGTGTTGTCTTATTATCTGCTATCCCAATCCTCCCTGCAGCTCCCTCCTGCTTGTGCCATGTCCTGGCAATGCTCCTGTAAATGCAGACAGAGCTCATGTTGGTGCTTATCTCACCTCTGTCTTCATCCAGGCTGAGGCTCATCACTACAGCAGCTGCATTATCCTGGAGCACACCAGGCTGACCAAAGGGATTCCTTTGGATGGGAACTATTGTATTTTTTTAAAAGTAAAGAAAGGCAAAACAATGCTTGCTCTGAATTGTCAATATACTACAGATAAGTGTGCCTTGAGGTAGTCTGGAAAGCTGAATTATTCCTGCATTAAAAATAATGGCTTGTCCAAGTAGAGATCAAGGGTGTACTAAAAGAATTTTGGTAGTCACAAGAATGAAGCCAACAAGGTAGAAAGTAAATTTAAAAGAGTCTGTCCCCTTGTGCATAGAGAGAGATGTTTTAACTACCCTGTACACTTAGAATGCTTCTCATAAACCCCAAATACATTTATCTAGCACACATCTGAAAACATGCCTAAAATGCCAGCTATTGTAACAAAAATCAGAAGCACTCATTCTGGCTTCTTCACATGGCAGCTGTGGCACACAATCACACAAGACAGGGTAGAACAAATGTCATTTTCCTGCAGATAACTACTGCAATCATTAAGGTGAAGGGGACTGGGAACTCTGGACAACCTCTACAAGGACGTTTTTAATATCCCAGCACCCATCAACCCTGCTTTGATTTCTTCTGGGAGAGCTCCTTAAGCTGTGTCTTTGGACCAGAACCCAGATGACAAAATGTCACTTAGCTTTTTACAATATTTCATTTCTATCTTTCTTTTTCCTGTGAACTTTACAGAACACAAGCACAGTCTGGATTGGAGCATGAAATCCCTTTCAACCTCCTCATTGAAACTTGCAAAAATAAATAAAGGGTGAATGTGAAGGTAAGGAAAATACTTTTCCTTTCTGATGTGTGAGTTGCTGGATCTTGAGGATAACAATTATTTGAAGGCTTGCAAACACATAATGGGTGAATACCATTTGTCACCAGGCTTGTGCCTGTAACAAATGCTCCTGTGGGATACAGCAGAAAAAGAAAAACTTCTCATGGTGCACTTTAAAGTCCTTGATCCTGATCCTGAAGAGACAGAGCCACAGCCCTGGATGTCAGGGGTGCCCTGCAGAGAACCACACTGACTGCAGTCCTCCTCCTTCAGTCCCACACACTGACACAGGTGCTATTTGCATTTATAGAAGTGCTTAATCTACTTACTGAACAATAAAAATGGTTTCTGTGGACTATTTGTTTGCCTCAGTGCCATCCACAACAGCCAGGTTTGGGTACCTGCAGAGCCACACTCTGTTCTTTCATGGGAATCTAAGCAGGAGAGGGGGGAGAAGAAGAATTTCTACAAACATTGATAGAAACCTGGCAACAAGAGCATCAGGAGAAACCTGGCATGGGAGGATTAAGGATTTCCAGTACTTTTGGTGCAGCAATTTCTATTTTTTTTGTAAAATAATCAGAGATACAAACACATCAGAAGGTCTGAGAGCAAGGCTTATCCCATGAGGAAGGAATGTTTTGTCATTCTAATTTGCAAGGGTGCCCTTGGACATCTGAGAGGCTGCCTTTGCAGCAGCTTTTGTAGCTGGATTATACAGTGGGAAATGCAGAATATGTAACCTTCCTGCAACTTGCTAAACCAACATCTCTGTGGTTTCCCAAGGAAGCAAAAATAATCCTGCAAAATTTGTTCTAAACCTGCTTCTCTCCTTACTCAGATTCATGCTACACGAGCTGGCTGTCATGGAATATGAGCACTCAAAGTAGGGTTCTGAAATAAGCAAAGTTTCTGCATTCTTAAAGATTATTTCATTTAATTCTGTCTGTCAAGTGTGATGGGTTTTCTTTTCTCAAACGAGACAATTTTTCTCACCATCGTACATGAATCACAAACATTGTATTACAAGCAGCAGTGTTGAAGAATGCTACAAGGCTGGAGAGCCTTCATCATGGCAGCCCTAAATGGTGTGATTTTTAACCACCAATACCCAAACTGCTCCTAACTTTCTACAGGAAAAACCCACAGGGAGTTGGCTGTGGATGAACCAATAGAAGAGGATGATGCTTGTTCTATCACTCACTTCAAACCCAGGCTAATTTTACACGTGCCTGTCTTTGAGAGAGTAGAGCACAGCCCCATTTCTGATAATGGCTGTGACATCTCTGCTGTGGGAGCTGTGGCACGGGGCATTGTCCCCTTTGGCACGGGGCACTGTCCCTCTGGCACGGGGCACTGCCCCTTTTGGCACGGGGCACTGTCCCTCTGGCACGGGGCACTGTCCCTCTGGCACGGGGCACTGCCCCTCTGGCATTTATTTTTGCAAGTTTCAATGAGGAGGTTGAAAGGGATTTCATGCTGCAGTCCAGACTGTGCTTGTGTTCTGTAAAGTTCACAGGAAAAAGAAAGATAGAAATGAAATATTGTAAAAAGCTAAGTGACATTTTGTCATCTGGGTTCTGGTCCAAAGACACAGCTTAAGGAGCTCTCCCAGAAGAAATCAAAGCAGGGTTGATGGGTGCTGGGATATTAAAAACGTCCTTGTACAGGTTGTCCAGAGTTCCCAGTCCCCTTCACATTAATGTCTGCAGTAGTTATCTGCAGGAAAATGACATTTGTTCTACCCTGTCTTTGGCACGGGGTTTAACCCTTCATGGGTTGATTTTTCCTGGAGCAGCCCTGGCTCAGGAGCCCTACAGGTGTGAGTGTGGTTTGTAGGAGGGTCTGTCCGTGCTGCTGGCAGGGTGCAGGGCAGTCTGGCTGGGCTGGGGGCTCTGATCCAGGGCACAGCACCTGCCCAGGTGCCCCTGCCAGGTCACAGCCTTGGCACCCCGAGCTGTGGAGCAGCTTCACAACTCCCCCTGCAGGGATTCGGGTTTGGTTCTCAGCCTTTTCCTGTGTGCCCTTAAATGAGAAGGTCAAAAAGATCACCAGAACAAAAGTCATACAAAGTTTCTTGCTTTTCACCTGGAAATGAGCTAGGCCTAAGTGTGCCAGCAGCTCCAGCCTGATCTGAGCAAATTCTGGCCACTATGGAGAGACCAGCTTGAACTGAACTCCTGTGCCATTCACATTCTCTGGAAAAATCCCTTTGCCAGGATTTTACTACAGGGAAGCTGAGAAGCCTCAGAAAAAAAGGAAAACAATTTTATCTCTTTTGCTTCTCCTGTGTCTTGGTGCTTTGGAATGAGTTTGGAGATTGTTTCATTGGTTTCATGTGAATTATTTTGATTTATTAGCCAGTCAGGGTCAAGCTGTGTCAGGACTCTGGAAAGAGTCACGAGTCTTCATTATTATCTTTTTAGCCTTTTGTAAGTATCCTTTCTGTATTCTTTAATATAATATGGTATCATAAAATCATAAATTAGACTTCTGGGAACATGGAGTCAGACTCATCATTCCTTCCTTCATCTGGGGGAAAGCAAATACAAAAACCCCTTTTCCCTCGAGGCCACTTGCTGCACAAACTTCCTAGGCATGCTTGGTAGCAAGTTATTTAAATTTCTCATTAAAATTTGGAGGAAAAAAAGAAGAACGTCAAAGTACGTGTCTCATCTCATTTACAACATTGCACTGGGTTTATTTTTAAAGCCCTGCAACCAAGGAACCAAAAGAATGCCATGTTCTCCTCAAAGCACATGCAAAGTGCATGTATTTAAAAAGAAAAATCTGACCAAAAGTTATTTATGAAAAAAGTTAGCAAAAGACTTGGATATTCCAAAAGTGGTTCAGTTTAGTAAGAACAAGTGACTCAGAGAAATTAAAAAAACCTAAAAGCCTCTCAAAGGTCATTCTCCATTTTTCAGCTCTGGATTGGAGCATGTGACACTGCATTTTTATTTCTGGGACACCTAGACATGGCAGTAGCCAATAGTACATGATTCTACAGGAAACTGGTGCCCCAGACCATATATATCACTATTTCATATTATATATATATTTATATATATATTTTTTTATATATATGTATATATATTATATATTTTATATATAATATATATTATATTTATATATATTATTAAATACATATAAATTATATATATATATATAATATATATATATATTTTTATATATCATTATTTTAAAAACCTTTTCCTAGACATTGGAGCTTAAAATTTATTGGTGTTTTAAATTTACTATTCCACTTAAGAAGTGTCACTGCAAGGCTTAATAGCTGCCCTTAGAAGACACCTGGACAGCAACGTTCATGCACAGAACAACTGAAATAAGCATTTGGGTAGTTCAAAATCAGACCTCAGGGCATGAGATGTTTTTAAAAAATAATAAAAAATTTGAATGTCTGCTTTGTTTTGTCTTAGGAACAAGGAGAGGTGATTCAGTTTTGCAGGGGAGTCTCCTCAGAGCACTGGCTGGGTGCTTTTGGCAGGACAGGGTGCAGAGGGGTGAGCGCCCACCCCAAGGGGCCAAGCAGGGAGAGGGGATTTGGCTTTGGGGTTACAGAGCCCAGAGCTGCAGCAAGCCCTCCCTGGGACCCCAGACCAGCCCAGCTCTGCAGGGGATAACATTGCCATAAAATGATGTACGTGACCAAGATTCACTGGCCCAAAGTGCTGCAGATGGCTCTCAGGGAAGCATGAAAGGATGAAAGGAGGTGGAGGATGCACAGGAGCCTTTTCCCCTTCCCTCTCAGAGGGACACGAGTGGTGCCACGGTATCAGAGAGGCTGCAGAGCCCCCACTCCCACTGCTGTGCTTTAACTGGCACATTCCATTTAAAGATTAGACTCCCTTCAAGGCCTTTCCTTTTGTAGTGCACAATTTAGCCATGAGTATCCACTAAATCTGCTCGAAGTGTCAGTTTGAGATAGAACAGCCAGGGTTCTGCACATTTCTTTTTCAAACAGCTGTGGCTGTGCTCTAAAGGAGTGACAGAGTAGCATTAAAGAAGCTCCTTCACCCTAATCAACTTTGTAAAAATCCTGGGAAATGTATTCCTGGGTAACTTGGACCAAGGGCTTTGAGCTCTGTGTGTGTAGAGTTTAGAGCTTTCCACCCCCACTGCAGATGAAGGCAAGAAAAAAACCAGTTAGAAAGAAGAGCTTTATAGACCTGTCCCACTAATCTTATCATTTTCATATTATACAGCCAAATTCAAAATACATTTCAACACAGACTGTTGGGAACCTGACTATAAAATTTTTTTCTTCCATAAGAAATTCCTTAATTGAGTTTTTAAGAGGAAGAAAAAAAAAACCACACAGATTTTGTCCTGCCAAGCAAAGGCCTCTTTGTAAAGCCCTGTTTCTCCATCTCTCATTGGAAAAACAATAAATGCATTCTTTCACACTGGGAGTTAAGGAGTGTATTATTCACTGCAGTCAGGAGTTCCTTTCTCACTGTATCCTGGATATGAGCTCATGCCACATCAACAATCAACAATAGCTATTGTTCCTGGAGCTGCAAGGAAGTTTCTGTGCCCTGTTTCCTGAACACAGCATGTAAACTAATACACACAAAAAAGGTGTTTCATATTATTCCAGGTACACTGGGCCCCCTCCTTGTCAGCCAACCATGCTGGCCAACATTTCTCAGAGAGCTGGAGGAGCAAATGTATTCTTGTGTTTATCCATTTGTAAATGGAAACAGGTACTTCCATCACAAACTGCATGGAAACAGAATCCAAAGAGACACAACAACGTGTTTAATTTAGAAAGAGCACCTTTAGCTCCTGGCTTGTAAAACTGTCCAGCCTTATGGGCTAGTTCCTCAGATAATTCATCACCTCTGCATGGATGAAGAAGGGTAAAATCCTCAAGCTCCATCAGGAAGGTTGGTGTTTGTTACCATGTGGCAGCAAAGAAGGGAAGTGTGGTATTCACACTCTGAAAAATCCCTTTGCCCGGGATTTTTCTCCTGGCAAGCTGAGAGCCCTCAGAGAAAAAGGAAAATAATTCTAATCTCATTTGCTTCTCCTGTGTTTTGGTGCTTTGGAATGTGCTTGGAGATCGGTTTAATATGAATTGTTTTGACTCTGGCCAGTTGGGGCCAAGCTGTGTCAGGACTCTGGAAAGAGTCACGAGTTTTCATTATTATCTTTTTAGCCTTCTGTAAGTATCCTTTCTGTACTATTTAGTATAGTTTAATATTCTTTAATATAATATAGTATCTTAAAACAATAAATGGGCCTTCTGAGAACATGGAGTCAGATCCATCATTCCTTCCTGCCACGGGGCTCCCTGCAAACACAACAGGGAATGACTGAGCTGGGAGCTGCTTGTGCCCCTAACCTCAGGCCAAACATGCATGGAGGTGCAGACACACCTGTGCTGGGTGCACACCTCGTTCTGCATGACACAGCCCTGCCAGGACAATGGTGTGAGCAGCTCCAGGATGCCCAAAGGCACAGGAACCTGCCCAGAATATTCCAGTGTGACCACACAGGGCAGACCTGCCTTGCATTTTCACCCCTTCTTGGCAGGGTCTGCCTGGCAATATTACATATTTCTGTCAGAGAAGGCAACATGTGTTGGATTTTCTTTACTGTCACACAGTCTTCATCTCCTAAAGGAAGGACAAGGCATCCCAGTGTATCTGGTGGGAGCAGGGGTCACTGCCATTTATCCCTTATATGTCAGGCAGGGAAGCTGGAACTAAATAATCTGCAAAGTCCCTTCCAAGCAATGATTTTGGATTTCCCCACAGCCTGCTGGGCTCTGAGAGGTGACAGAGGTTTCCAGCAGGGAACACCCCAAAGATTCCACCACATTGCCCTGATGATGGTGCTGCTGCAGCAGCACAGTGAGTAGAGCTTGTGAGAAGGAGAAAAGAGAAATTCCTGTCCTGACTTAGGGAACCTCATCCAGAGCTGTCCTTGCACCAGTGACCATGGTGAGTCCCTCAGCCCTCCCAGTTTAAACCACTGCTGCCTTCACAAGGAAAGCCTCCAGGAAAGGAGACTCTCTCCTGGTGAGGATTGGTGACCGTGGCCTGAACCTTGAAGCAGAAATAAAGATGTGATAAAGGCATTAACAATGGATGGTTTAATATATCAAGGCTGGGCAAGCCAATTAGGACTGAATAGAAAGTAAGCTAAATCTTTTCCCACAACTCTAATCCTTTCTGTAGGATTTGAAAGAGAATAAAAAACTGCTACTGCTTTAAAAGTTACTTTCATGGTCATTTTTGTGTTTTTATTCTAATACTCATGCTCCTGCCAGGAGCACAAATGAAAGTGCTGAAATACCCCACAGCCTTTCCTGTGAGATTTACAGGCTAATTTTACAGATCCAACAAGTTTGAATTATTGGGATAGGCTTCAAATGAGCTTCTAAATTTGGGAGTATCTCTCTGAATCCAATATGAGATATTTACCATTTGATTTTTTTCCCCTCAGCCCTATGGGATCCACAGTGTATTGTTGTGCTTGTACTGCCTGTCCTATTGCAGAGTTTAATGCTGGCTCTCAGATCCTTTATTCCCAGCAATCTGGGCAGTTTCTGCCAGGCTCCAAGGGACTCCTCTGAGTGCTGCTCTTCCCAGGGCACTGGGAGGGCACTGGGAGAGCTCAGGGATGCCCTGTCTGGGCTGTGCTCCAGCCACAATCCCAGAGGGCTTTGTGGACAGTGCCAGGGGAGGAAAGGCAAGGAGAGGGGATGAACAAAGAGCAGGATCAGCCCCTGCCTCACTGCCAGAGCCTCTCCAGCACAGAATGCCCTCCCAAACTCCTGCACAGGAGGAGCTGGGCAGGGGACTGCAGTCCCCAGGACAACCCAGGAAAGACATTGCCATGTGAAAGATTACTCAGAGTCAAAATGCTGCCAAGGATCTCCCTAATTCTCCCATAAAACTGGAAGAACAAAAGGCAGCTTAAAGCCCCCTCTATCCTTGAACTTGACTCCTCAGCTCTAGCTCATCAGGCCAGTGTTGGATTTTAAAGGAAATATTTAACTGGCCATTTTCTCATTCCACCCAAAAGTGGAACAAAAAAAAAAAAAACCACCATCAGTATTAATAATCAAAACTCACACAAAGAGAAACTTTAATACATATATATGAATTGTGCCCTTGCAGGCAAGGCTGCTGCTGTCAATTGCTCCTTGGTTAACAAATTAACCTTCTGATCATCATCAGCTATGATTCCACTCTGTGGATGTCACCAATTCTGTTCCCAAAGTCTGTGGGGACCTGATTCTGCAAACATTTTGGAACATTTAAGTTTTGACCCTAAATCTGTACTACTTAACCCCATGATTCCATCTTATTTGAGAATATTTTTAATGGAATAGCTTTAGAGTATCTGCAAATGTGGGTGTTTGTGGTATTAGTGTCTATGTTTGAAAAAACCCCTATATTAATATAGATATTTCCCAAATGTAATTGCCACAGTCAAGGAAAAATAGTTTTAAAAAATTCTTAGAAATACAAAGAAAAAATACGAGTCTTCATCTTTCTAATACACCCTTTTCACTCTGGGTTTTAAACAACAACCCCCTTAAACTTATTAACTTTAATTCACGTCTCTCAATTTTTTTAGCAAAAAAAAAAAAACCCAAAACATATTTTGGGGACCTAAACTTATAATCCATATTTGAAGGCTTTGAAGACCAAAATCTATAAACACAGAGGGAAAAGTCTAATGAGTAGGAGCTTCTCCATTTTTCCTCCTCTCCCTCCATCCTCACCATGGCACACACTCGTGTACGTGCACACTCACACAGAGTTTAAGGATTGACTGGCTCCTGAAAGCAGCTGCTCCACACAGGAAACATTACAATAAAACATAAAATAGAAGGCTGCAAGTGAACTACAGCTTTGGGGCTTAGAGAGGCAGTTTAAAATATTTTTCCATTCAGCTATTAATATTGTATTAAAAAAAATAATAGTTTTAGCTCAAATTCCCATGTTTCAAAGCTCACACAGCTCTAACACTGAGGTTATCTTGTTTGGCATGAGAACAGCTCATGTCTACATTAAAGCTGGGAGCTTAGAAGTGACATAAACAGGCCTTTTTCTATAAAGATAAAAGGCTAAGCTTTAAAGAATTTTATATTTATAGATAAACGTTTCCATAGTAATCATTACAGTGAAACTTGCTGGTGTCAGCAATCCTTTGCATACAAAAATGGCTTATATTCAAATTAGCAGGAATCACAGGATCAGATCCCAGCTGCTACCTGAAAGAAGAGCTCACAGAAAAAGTGTGAATGGGGATCTCTGGGGTGGACAGATGTCCTTATTTTGGTCACCTCTCTGCTCCTTTCTGCCAATACATAAAACAGGAGATATGATGGAAGAGGCAACATTGCAGCAAATAAAAAAAGGCAAGCTGAAAGACCCAGGTGTCCTTTTACATCTCTAAGTTTTAAGTTTCTGTGATATAAATCCTGACAAATTAAAGCTTAGGACAGGTAACAACCAGAAGGCAGCAGTGTGGTTTGCTCCTCACCTATTCCCCATGACTTGGATTCTTTTACAACATGGTACAAATTCCATCCCTGCTTTGGGAATTCATCCATTTCTTGTGACCCAAGGAAAAATCTCCTTCTCACACCCCTCAGTGAGGCTGGACCTTCCCAGAAGAGCTCAGCAAAGGCCCAGGTAAGAGCTGAGGCAGTGATGAGCCCTGCTGGGCCAGGAGTGCCTTCTTATTACAGCTGCAACAGGCACACTGGCACTCATAGCAATGGGAGTTATTTAAAGCAGAGAGGTTACAGTCATCATGTAAGATAAGACTCAAATCACATATTTCTGGAGGTTTCTACAATGCCCTGAAGTAAATTAGGTTTTAATTAAAAAGGAAAAAAAAAAAAGAGTGATGTGAAGGCTTTCAGTCTATGAATTTTTAAAGCACTGCCAGTTAATTAAACAAAGGAAGGAGAATATCACACTCTCTTTTTTACAGGTGGCAGGATGAAGGAGAACAGAGGTGAGCTCACTTACTCAGGGACAGCGTGGCAAGCCAGTAGTGCCTGGCACAGAACCAAGCCTCCTCACTCTGAGATTACATCCTACTCACTCCTTGAAGTCCCAAAGAAGGGAAAAGGAAAATAGCTGAGGGAGCTGTTCAGCTTTGAAACGAGAGCTCCGTGTGCGAGCCCACAGGCGTACGAACATATGCCAGGGGAGAGATGCAAGCAATACTCCCTGATCAGCAGTAATGAAAACCTCCCTCCTCCACCTTCTTCCCCTCTAAAAAAATTTTTTTTGAAAAGGCAAACCAGGGAGGAGAGCAAGTCTGAGTGGTTTGCAACTTATGTACAGAAGTTTCCATTGTGATGTGAGCAGTCATGGCTGTCACCATCAGCACCTCCTGCCCTCTGTTTCTCTTGGCACTGTGACACAAGGGATTGCTTTCACAAGGTGCCCTGTGTGCACCTCCAGTGGCCATTCTACCAGGCTTTTATGATATCTTTGGAGACATACACTCAGTTGTTTGGCTCCTTCAAAGCTCCTAAGTCTGGGACACGGCTGGCAGCAAAGTGCCCCAAATAAATGATGGGATTCTTTTGGCCAGGGGGATGTTTGTGCTAACACCTAGCAGGGCTGGGGAGGGTGGCCACGCTTCAAAGGGGGTGCCCCTGGCTCCAGCCACAGCTGCCTGGGCTTGGCAAGGAGCAGCTCAGCACGATGGCTCCTGGCTGCTCCACAGAGCATCAGGGCCTGGGCCGAGCAGGGAACACGATGGGAAACACCAAAAGGAATTGTAGGGGCTGTGCTCCACTGAGCAGAGCTTGCTCAGGTTTGATGGTGGAAGGGCAGTAGCAGCCTCACACAGATCATTTCTTCTCCCCTCTGCCCAACTGAGGCTCAAACCATCAGAGAGTCTGGGCAGTGTTACAGTGCAAATGCAGGATTTACATGTCACACTTGAGACAGCCACAATACACAGAATATCCCCACACAATTTCTGAAAGCTTCACCCCAAACACCATAAACACCAAACGTCTTCAGAAGGCTTCAACCCAAACCCAGTAACACCAAACCTCTTCAGAAGGCTTCAACCCAAACCCAGTAACACCAAAACTCTTCAGAAGGCTTCACCCCAACCACAATAAACACCAAACCTCTTCAGAAGGCTTCAACCCAAACCCAGTAACACTAAACCTCTCCAAAAAGCTTCAACCCAAACCCAGCCACACCAAACCTCTTCAGAAGGCTTCAACCCAAACACAATAAACACCAAACCTCTTCAGAAGGCTTCAGGCATTTGTCCACACAGAGTAACGCCATTCCAGCTTCAGAAGGCTTCACCCCAAAAACGATAACACCATACTTCTCCAGAATACAATAACACCTTACCTCTTCAGAAGGCTTCAGGCACCTGCCCACACACAGTGACACCTTTCCACTCCAGCAGGCTGCAGCAACTGCCCTCCCTGTCCCTCAGCCCAGCCTTTTATAACCTGCTGCTGATGCCCTGCACCTGTGTGCCCTCTGTGCCCTGCATGGCTCGTTACTGTTAATGCTGCTCACCTGTGCTGGGGCCAATTGGGGCTGATTGGGCACAGGTGGGGCACATTGGGGCTGATTGGGCACAGGTGGGGCACATTGGGGCTGATTGGGCACAGCCCCACCCCAACCACCACTGACTCTGTGCCCACACTCACAAACCATTTGACCTGAGCCAATATTGAGGAAAGTCAGTGGGCTTTGGATCAAGCTCTACCACTGGACAGTGGCATTAATTAAATTTTCACATCCCATCCCAGCACACAGTGATTTACAGGCATCAGTTAAGACCCAGAGTTTCTAGGTAGGGAAGAAAACCAACCATATTACAGAGAAGGAACTCATGCTAAGGTGGACATTTTACTGTGTGGTGATCAGAGTTTTATAAAGAGGAATCTGGGGATTCTCTGTCCTTGCTACACTTCCACTCTTGGTGACCATCCAATATTGAAGCCCACAGTGGCTGTCACAGTGGTTCTCTGGATCCTGTCCCCCCAGCACACACTGTGGGAATGACCTTCCTTCCTGGCTGTCCCTGTGCACACCAACAGCTCCCAAAATCCCACAGCAGGTGCAGGTGCCCAGCCCCTCTGGCAGTATGTGCACACACACTCATCATTTTGCAGAACTGACAGCTGATAGCTACCTGTTAGCAGTTTAGCATTTTATGGAACTGATAGCTGCTCTATTGATCACACACCAGAGCCTGACACACCACTGGCTCCTCTCAATTGCTTTGAACTGGAAATAAATGCAATTACTTGCCATGTCTGCTGGCAGATGGGTTTTTTACATTTTTACAGTGGTTCTGTGTGTGTGTACACGTATGTGTCAGAGGGACATAAAACTTTGGAGAAGAGCAGAAGCAGGTTAAATACCCTGGAATTCCACTCTAATCTCTTGTTATTGTGTGTTTTAGGAAATAAATTCTGCCCTGAAGTTTTTCATGTGTGGTCTCAATGGTAGGTAGCATAGAAAGTTTGAGAAAGAGTCTGCTTAGACATTTTATGCTACAAGAGTAGGATGGAAAAACTTTTGCTGCAAGTTTCAAATGCCTTTTTTAAAAATCGCCAAAGTTAGACACTTAATTGCATTTTCCTTCAGTTTTTTAGCCCCTTTTGATTAAACAAAGTCTGAGGCAATTTGGCCAAGGGGTTTCTGAAGGACTACATTTGCAGACACCAATTACAAAAAACTATGTCATCCACATTCCAAAAGATTTCAGACAACACTCCAGGGGCGTTAAATTGACTTATTTCACCACCATTTTTTGATGGAAAAATACATATTTAGGGAGAGAGTAACGAGAAACCTGACTGCTCTGAAATGCCACCTCAAATTATTTGAATAAAAGGTGAGCTAATACAGAACTTCACACAGCACTTGATAGTGGCAGAAATGCCAGAGAGGATCCCACTCAAATTAAGGAAAGATGCAATTCCCCTTAGGTTCCTTCTATTTCTTGGTTTTTCCAGCTCTTTTCTTTTCCTCCCTGTGAATTGCCCGTCACCCCCAGCATCCTCCTTCACCTTCACACAGATCCTCTTCTGGCAGTGACTGGGGAAGGCTCCAGCCACGCTGGGAGCTGCTGCTGTGCCACAGAGGCAGAGGCAGCATCAGGAAATCAGGGACTGGGACAGTGAAGGGGCTGAGCCCAAGCTCTGGCTGTGGTTCAATCAATAATCACCCTGCCCCTGGCCCCACGCTCCTCCTGCACCATTCACTCAGCCCCTTTGCACACACCTCGTCTTTTGCATCAGTTTGTGAAAAGTAAATTTACTGTTTGCTGAGCCCCAGTCATGCAGGATGGTGGAAAAAAAAATCTCTCACTGATGGCAGGACAATGAGAGGTTCAGTACAATGGGTGCAAACAAAGCCTGGGTAGGAAGGTTTGGTTTTCAGTGCACATTTTGAGTGTTAGATCAGCTTACAGCTACACTGTGAGACTTTTCCTCACTGGAAAGAAAAATCCCCAGAGCCATCAGGGTTGTAAACCAGGCAAGTAATATTAAAATGAGCAGTGCAGGATGAGTGGGGCTGAGCTGCTCTGTTGCTGTTTTGGGAAGGCAGCTGATGAGGCAATGGGCAGGCATTGCCTGCTTGCTGGGGTAGCCACCTCAGTCATTTGTAATTTGAAATTACTCCCCACTGGGGAGGAATTCCAGCTGCAAAATAAGGAATTGGCTCCCAGTGGTGACCAAAACCCAAGGCTGTGCCATGGAGGTGTTGTGTGCTGCTGCAGGCTCTGCCCAATCTACACTGAGCAGGCTAAAGCAGTATGGCTGGTCTTGGAAGTACAAAGCAAAAGCAGGCTGAAGGAGATTTTCCAATTCTAGCTTGAAGTAATAAAAAAAACCCACGTGTACACACAGACAACTTCATTCTTGTTTGCTCTCTCCTCTGCCTTTCCCCACATCAATCCTCCCAGGAAGGCAAGGTGCAGTTCACCAGATTTTCTAGGACACTGGAGTAGCCATCATCTGGTGTCCATATTAATAAATATTCCAATTTCCCTCCATCTGAGTTTGTTCCTTATTTAATCTTCCTGTACATGTTGCAAAATCATGCAGAAAAGGATGCAGCAAAGGAAAACAAGCAGTGGCATTCATGACTAAGGTGATCCTTCACTTTGCTAAACAACACAACTCAGTTTTTTCTCCTAATTTTATATTCTATTTTTCCTCAAGTCCCATTCTACCTGAATGCACCCTTCATTTTGTTGTCATAATTATTTTTAAAATTATAATTGTAAATGAAATTTCAGATAACAAAGCAAAGCACTTCAAATAAAAGAAGTCAAAACATTTCTCTCTGAAATTAAAAATTTCAATTTTTTTTCTGACAGATTTGTGAATTTGTTTCTTCTGGAGCTAAATATGCAGAGCTGGTAAGAAGTTTCACTGCAAAAATTCTGCCTAGCTCTGAAGATGAGCGTGCCTGCATTTCTGCATGAAGAGAGAGGAGCTGTTTAGCAGGCTAGGACACTGACAGAGCTGCCAGCACTGCCCCTGTTGAGTGCCACTGCTGGCTGCTGGCTGCTGCCTGCCTGGCATCATTTTGCTGTGGATCAAACCATCCCCAGCACCCCTGCCAGGGTCCCCAAGGTCGGGGGTCCAGGGCTCAGTCAAGCATAAAACATTGCTCACACTCAGGGTGCACCAGGCTGAGCACTTACTGCAGAAAAGGAAAAAATATTACAGAATTGAGGAGTAGTTCAGCAAATCCCCTTTAGATCCTCCTTCCTCCTCCCTAGATAAATGAAACTGAACCCCACTGGTGCTGCTCAGTGTGCTCAGAGTCAGGGCCACTTTCTCAGCTGAGCCCAGCACAGCTCTCCTGGCTCACCCTGCAGTGATGCTGATTGATGCAAAACAGGCACATGGCCCACAGTTTATGTCACACATCCAAAATCCCATAGAGACTCAATTTTGCTTTTCAAAGCCCACAGAAATCCACAAATTAACACCTTTTAGCATTATTCACTGGGAGTTTGTCAGTTTTTCTGCAGTAATCGATTAGCAGTTGTTTTCAAGTTGGGGTTTATCTCTTGTTGGCGGGTGTATTTATGACACATGGTTACACCTACAAGAATATATTAAAAGTTTTTTGAGCAACTTGGAACTACAAAGGCAAACTAGTGCCTTGCAGTTGCTATAATCTTTGATGTCACTAGGAGACTGCATTCACCAGAACCAAGCAGGAGAATTCTGTTTTCTGCAACTGAAACAATCCAGGTTAAACTTTTAAAGAAGCCAACTCCACACAAGTAACTCACACACACTTTGAAACCTTCAGAGATATTATTAAGAGTGCCATGCACAAAACTTTTACCTGTAGATCTCCTCCCCCTTGATTAACTTCTTTTTCTGAGAGAGGGAATGCTGTTTGTTACACAGCATCCAGCTGAACAAAGGAGAAGCAGAGCCTGAACTCTGTGCTCTGGGCACCAGAATTGATGCAGAATCTCACTTTCATCTCAGTGTAGCTTATCTGGTAGGCAGACCCAGTGAGGCATGAATTCCTAAGGATAAGTTATATTATACAGCACGTGACTGGCTTCAGCCAACTCACCAGTGATGAATTTGCCTTCTCTTCCCGAGTTTCACTTCCTTTCAAACAGAAACCTCTGAGAATGGAATGAGGCTGTCAGGGTAATCCTGACCATAGTTAGGCATGATGTAAAAAAAAGGATACAAAATATGGAAGTTACAGACCCACAGTCCAGCCTGATGGGATTGTGCTGGTACATACAGACACAAACATAAAACACAACTGAGGGAGCTTATCTTTAATGACACAGGACTGGGACTCCTGAAGAATTCAGTTCCCAGTCTTGCCCCTGAATTCTTCCGTGTTTTGGATGTGTGATTCATGTAGCATCCTAATCTCCATGCATTTATGGGCACAAAAGAGTCCTTTGGGGGCAAAGGCTGCTCTTCACTGCATGATTGTCTATTGCCTAATGAAACATGAGTTAGAATTTAGTCATGTCACAAGTAAGTTATTGATAGCTCTTTTTTTTTTTAATGCCAAAAGTGGATCACAATGAGGGCAGTGTTGAGCAAATTCTATAATTAAGGAACAACATGTTTCTAGTTTCATTTTCTCCTGTTGTAATAAATACTGCAAACACTTGTCTCACAGCACCAGCTCAAGCATTCCAGGTTGCAGTGAGCTACTTGTCTGTTTGGGGGATATCAGTACAATCCATGCTGCTATTTTATAAGGGTTTTTCTTTCAGACACGCAGAAATTTGAGACAGAATTCATCAACACCTTTTCCCTGACTGCCAACGCAGAGCTGTGGCTGGGAGATGTGAAATGTTCTGTGAGAGTGAGGGAACAGAGGACCTGAGTGGGGAAGGCAGTGGGAGCTGCTCCAAAGCCAGGGCATGTCAGAACCCAGGACATTGCTCTGGCTGCTCTGGGGGCTCCAGACCCTGGCAGGGGCTCAGAGACCTTGGCACGGAGTCACAAACACCTGTGCCTTTGGTTTTAGCCCATGGAAACAATTCCCAACTTTGTGTGAGGAGTTACAAAGGGTTTGAGTAGAATGATAGTGAATGTGTCACAGGTGAAAAAGTAGAATTTTGGGGGTTTTAGAATGGGGGTTCAAGAGGCAAGATGGAGGAATCTGGACATGTCTTGTTCTTCTTGTTCTTGTTCTTCTTGGTCTTGTTCTTGTTCTTGTTCTTCTTGTTCTTGTTCTTCTTGCTCTTCTTCTTGTTCTTCTTCTTCTCCTCCACCTTCTGCTGTGATGGTGGCACTTCTGGGTTGGTTTAGAGCAGAGACAGACTGTCTAACATAGGTGATAGGTATTGGAAAATTATTGTAAATAAAGTACAGGTAGTTCTTAGTATAAAAAGCCAACACCATCCCAAGGGTGGTCAGTGTGCCACAACCCGACCTGCTGGACAGACCTCAGCAGGTCAGAGAAAGAATGGAATAGATAAGAGAAAATAAACAACCTTGAAAAGCAGAGCTGAGGAATCTCAACTTCTTCTTTGGTCATGGGGCTGGGAAAAAAGACTTTTAATACCTCAGGAGCCATTTCAGCAACACCAAACCCCAGGAGGTGGTGGTGTCACTTGAACCATTCTGCTGGAAAGGCAGCAGCTCCACTGCCTGTGACACTGGGCATCATCCACCATCACCCTCCTCATCCTCTCCAGGACACACCCACACCCCCAGGCCACAGAGAGCTGCAGAGCCAGGGGCCTTTGTCACCCCCAAAGTGCTGAGAAGGGACCCAGCTCTGCCTTCCAGTGGTCATTTACCTCACAGACCTCTGCTTTTAAATAGGGGGTTTAATTTCCTACAATCCCAGGTCCTACCATGATTATGTGGAATTCCATTTATTCTATTTGTTCTATTTTAAAAGGGATGAAGTCATCTGTGCTGGAAACTATGACCTGATTGAAAGAACTGAAACGCTGCAATGTCTCAGACACAGCTCTGGCACATGAAGAAGTATAAATTAAACTCTTCTGCAGACATTTGATCTCTTGCTATGAAAAGGGATATTGTGCTTCCTCTGTTTAACAGTATTCTCTGCCCACTGTGAAAAGAACTCTGTTTGCACTTCTTTTTTCTTTTTTAAGTGTGGCATTTTTTTCCACTCTAAATAGGATTGCAAATTAAGCTCCAGCATGTATACACACAGAGTCTGCATATTCCTGTCTGCTGTGAGCCCAGGGATGCCAATGCCAGATCTGCCAGCCTCATTACCTAAATAAAATTATTTCACTGCTTCAATGGCGACCAGTGAATGCCAGGGAATGGCTAGCAGTGTGAGTGCCTCAGACCAATAACTGTGCAGTGAATCCACAGCTCCCAAGCCCCAGGGCTGTGCACAGTGCAAGAATTCCACAACTGCAAACCATTTTTGGTCATGAGTAACAGATCAGCAAGGCAGGATGCTGACCCAGTCATTGCTTAGAGTTGTCTACAAAAATTCCAGTAGCCATGCAAAGTCTGCTCCTTTTGGCATAAGGTCACCAGTTACAGATATCATTTCTTTCTTCAGGGTAATTCTCCTTGCAAACTCTAATATAGCTCTGCACCAAGGGTTGGGGATTTTTACTCTAAAATTTTTAAGGAAAAAAAGAATGTATGCCACATGAGCTATAATTCAGCATGCTGTGGTGTAAAATAATTCAGTAAAATTAACCATCTCTTGCTATACATTTGCTACAGAATTAGCTCCATTTGCCTACCCACTTCTACAGCTAGGGAGGCTAAAGTGAGAAAAGCCATGCTGAAAAATAGTACTTTTTGGGGCTAGCAGCAGCTGAGCTGTGTGAACCACAGCAAGGGCCCCCTCCTTTCCACAACAAGCCAGACAGCTCATATTAACAGTGAAGGAGCTTTTTGTGTCAGCAGGATTGATACTGGGGCAATGCACTTGTCCCTGCTCCAGTGGAATCAGACCTCAGTGATTTCTGTATCAAGTGCTTTCAACTTACAGCAACACTGGACAAGAGTTCAAAACGCTCAACCCTGACCTGCCTTTGATCCACTGAAGGGGGAAATAAAAATCTCACTTCAGGCAGTGCAAGCAGACTGAAAACAATGATAAGTATTATACATAAATGTATAATTTATGTATATGATAAGTATTATACATTCTACAATACATAATAAGTATTTTAATGAAAATACTTATTTTCATTAAAAAATTCTCAATAATAGATTAAAAAAAAAAAAAAAAATCTAAGGATGGCCAAAATCAGCCTGTAGAGTGGTAGCTGAGTTATTTCTGTGTGTGGCTACCCCAGCCAGCATTTCCAGCATTTCCAGAGTGGGATGGAGCCACAGCAGGGCAGGGCAGGAGCTGGGGCCCAGAGCTGCTGTGGCACCCTGGGCACAGGGGAGGGACCCTGGGCAGGGAGCCCCAAGGCCCTGCCACCAACACAAACTGCCTTCACTTCTGATCCTCTGCAAGGGCACAAAATCCAACTGCAGGATCTCCTCTGCAGCTGCCAGTGCAGCTCCCACCTCCAGGGAAAGGGATCATCCCTTCCATTGGTGCTGGGAACAGCTCAGTCCCCTGCTCTGCCTCAGGTGCAATTGTACTTCTTTACTCAGCCAAAAAACCTTTGTTGTTACTTTTGTGTTAGAAGACTGATTTTTTGCTAGCCAACATTTTTATTATTTATTCCTTATTATTATTTATTCCTTATTTTATTATTATTTATTCCTTATTTTATTATTATTATTCATTCCTTATTTTATTATTTTTTATTCCTTTCATTATTATTTCAATCCTTAAAAAGAATCTGAACTTTTTTTTAAAAAAAAAGGCCTTGAGTATTTTAGCCACAAATATTTTGAGATTATCTATACTAGATAAACTCCACTTTTCCCTATGTTTTCTACTGCTAAAGGAGCCTTGCAGGAAAAAAAAAGCAAAAATTCCTTCACTGTTTCTTCTGTATTAGAAGACTGATTTTTTGCTAGTCAACATTTTTATTATTATTTATTCCTTTTATTATTATTTTATTCCTTAAAAAGAATCTGAACTTCGTTAAAATAAAAAAAACTTTCAATATTTTAGCCACAAATATTTTGAGGTTACCTATACTAGATAGACTCCACTTTTCCCTATGTTTTCTACTGCTAACGGAGCCTTGCAGGAAAAAAAAAAAAAGGCAAAAGAACCTTCTGTGTTAGAGGACTGACTTTTTTGCTAGCCAACATTTTTATTATTATTTATTCCTTATTTATTCCTTTTAATATTATTTTATTCCTTAAGAAGAATCTGAACTTTGCTAAAATAAAAAAAATTCAATATTTTAGCCACAAATATTTTGAGGTTGCCTATACTAGATAAACTCCACTTTTGCCTATGTTTTCTACTGCTAACGGAGCCTTCCAGAAAGAAAAAAAAAAAAGAAAAAAACCTGTACATTCCCCACTTCTTTCATTTGACAATAATATGATGCTCAGTCACTGCTCTTTGATGTTCCTTCGTGCTGGGATTTTCAAAGGAAATTCGTTCCCAAATGTGAGGCACTCAGCAGAAGCTGGCACTGAACCTCAGTGGGTCTCACTGAGCACAGCTCCAGCTCTGACACTGCAGACCTGTTTCACCTGTGACCTGGGCACTGACACCTTTTGTGGCACTTGGACCTGCCAGGGATCCCTGACAGAGAGAGAGAAATGAATTGAAAAGCTGCAGCACATAACAGGGGTGTTCAGGGCTCAAACCCTCAGTGCTTGTGGCAGCTGTGGATGCTCTGACAGACACGATGGGCTCAACCTGGCTGGATCCAGGTGTCCACCAAAGCCCCTGCTCAGCAGGGCAGGGGGAAAAATATAACAAAAGGTTCATGGCTCGAGATAAAGACAGGGCAAGATCACTCACCAATTACTGTCACTGGAAAAACAGACTTGATTTAAGGAAATCAGCTTCATCTATTGCAAATCAAACCAGAGTAGGGGAAGGGGAAATAAAAGGAAATTTTATAAACATTTTCTGCCCACCTCCCCCTTTCTCTAGGGCTTAACTGCACTCCCCATTGCCCAGTCTCCTGGCAGTGGGGCAGGGCTCTGGGAATGGGCAGCAGTCATTTATTGCACATTCTCTGCTGCTCCTTCTTCCTCAGGGGGGATTCCTCACCCCTTCCCCTGCTCTGGCATGGGGTCCCTCAAACAGGAGACATGGACATGTCCAACCTGAGTCCTTCCAATGATTATATTGCAAAATAACAATGCAGCTCTCCAGGACCTTTCCCTGGTAGGAAGTTCCTTCAGGAACACAAATCCAGCAGCAAATCTGCCCCAGCATGACAGGTTCTGCCAGGAGCTGCTCCAGTGTTGGCTTCCCACAGGGTCACAGCTCCTTTGGGCACCCCCTGCTCCAGGGTGGGGACATCCCTGGGCTGCAGGGGGATCTCTGCTCCAATATTGGGACATCCCTGGGCTGCAGGGGGATCTCTGCTCCATTGCTGGGACATCCCTGGGCTGCAGGGGGATCTCTGCTCCCCTACTGGGACATCCCTGGGCTGCAGGGGGATCTGTGCTCCCTCAGGGACATCCCTGGGCTGCAGGGGGATCTGTGCTCCCTTATTGAGACATCCCTGGGCTGCAGGGGGATCTGTGCTCCCTCAGGGACATCCCTGGGCTGCAGGGGGATCTCTGCTCCAGTGTGGGGACATCCCTGGGCTGCAGGGGGATCTCTGCTCCACTTCTGGGACACCCCTGGGCTGCAGGGGGATCTCTGCTCCTCCAGGGACATCCCTGGGCTGCAGGTGGATCTGTGCTCCAGTGTGGGGACACCCCTGGGCTGCAGGGGGATCTCTGCTCCTCCAGAGACATCCCTGGGCTGCAGGTGGATCTGTGCTCCACTGCTGGGACATCCCTGGGCTGCAGGGGGATCTCTGCTCCAGTGTGGGGACATCCCTGGGCTGCAGGTGGATCCCAGTTCCAGTGGCTGGAGCATCTCCTGCCTGTCCCCAGAGATGCAGAGCTGCTCTGTCCCTCTGTCCCTGCTCTGTCCCTCTGTCCCTGCTCTGTGTGAGTGCTGCCATGCATTTTTTCCCCTCTTTCTCAAACAGGTTATCCCAGAGGTGCTTCCAGCATTCCTGAGGCCCTTGGCCTCCCCAGTTGGCATTTCATACACCAGACAAGGGGGAAGCTTCAGCAGCTTCCCCTAAAGCCCCTTGTGGAGCCCCCTGCTCCCAGCCCTGCCAGGCAAACCCAGTGAGTAAATGCAATGGCTGTGCTCTTACCAAGAACACTCTGGATTCAGGGCTGCTAAAGACTTTATAACTTCCTGAGGTGGAAAAGCATAAAAATCCCTCTGAATCTCACCTGAATTCAGCCCAGGTGATGTGTGAGTGCCTCAGACCAGTAACTGTGAATGCAGATATTTTCTGGCCTCTCTGAATCTCATGTTGCTCATGTTGCCTTGCTCTGGCTGTGTCCACAGGAAAAGGAAGGGATCCCATTTGCCTAGAAAGGAAAATCCCAAAGAAATGTGAGCAAAACCCTGCAGTGGGTCAGACATCTGGGGCCCTACCCTGTCTCAAACAAAAGGAATAAAAGAAATTGCATCAAGAGAAGGTGAAGGATGTTGTGGCCTCTGATTTCCCTCCCTGCTCAGGAATGATGTGGCAATCAGGTTGGCTTTGCCCAGAAATACCAAGAAGTTATTAATAATATTTATTATTCTTCAGTGTTTTTCCACTGGTAGCCAGCTGCTCTTGAAAGGTGCATAAACCACTTATCATCAAACTAGGAGAAAAATTCTTAGTATCTAATCTGGACATAGAAAGACACTATGCAATTTTAATCAAAATCTACTGCAAACACTTCATTTGTTTTGATGTTTGAACTGTGATGATCAAAGTTCAAGCCGTGCTTATTGTGCACTTGTTGAATGTAAAAAGAGAAAGGACACAGGTGACATTATTCCTGTCCCTGATTGTCTCTGATGAACGAGTCTCTAGTGCAAAAGTCCCAAAGAAGAAAAAGTTAAAATTCACTTTGGTTAAAAATTGGAATGTCCAAGCCCAGAATCCATTTCCTATGGATACTTATTAAAATTCAGCTCTGTGGATGTTCATGAAAAGCCTCCAGAGTGGACAAACTCTGGCAGGGGGGATTCCAGCTTCAAATGAATATCAGCCATCCTTTCAGAAGCATTCATTAAACCCCATTTTACAGTATTAATCATAAAGGACCCTGAGAGATGTCCTTAAGCTCATTAATGAAATTAATCCATTAATTGACGATGGAATATATTTACTTCTAGAAAAAAACCCATAATATTGCAACTATTATTATTATTATTATTGCAATGGGCATTCTTATTTTCTTTTTAAAATCTGCTGCACCTTTCAGAGGCACTTCAGTAACCACGTTGTTCCAGGATACAAAGGGCTACAGAGCATTGCCCACTCTGAAGAGCCCTCTGAATGGGGCCTTTGTTTGCTGTGCTGTTTTGGTAGGAAATGGTTGCTATTTAGGTCTCCAAGAGGGAATATAAAACTATGCTCACCTAATCAAACAGACCAGTAAATACAGCAGTTAATCTGACAACTTCAAATTCCCCAATTGCGTTTGGAGAAACAATTTAACACAAACAATCATTTAAAGCCTGCATTAATCATCCACCTTGGGTTACTAAGATGCATAATTTGTTTTCATTATTGCAAGCTCGTGGTTCTAAGTGACATTTCTAGCAGTTGGATGTTTTATTAAAGCCAAAAGAGGAAAAAAGTGCTGTTAATCTTTTCCATCAGCAGAGCTGTAAAATAAAAGCAGGGTTATCAGAAGTATCAGCAGATAGACCTGTCAGAGCTCCATGTCTGAAAAATGTAACTGCCTTAAGTATTTTACATAAGAAAAACACAACTGCTTGTGAACTGAACCAGCCATTGTTCTCCACGGTGGCAAAGTGTTCCTTTCTGAGCAAGCCTGCCTGGTGAATGTGAATCAGGAAGTGTGGCTTGTTTGGATTGAATCATTAACATATCCACAACAGCTCCAGAGTTACCTTGAGCAGGTTCAGTGGGCACGTTACAAACAAAAGGGAGAGAGGGAAAAACAAAAAACTCCACCTGGCACTTCAGTGCAACACTGAATGGCTCCTTGGAGCAGCAGCAGAAAAAGGCTTCTCCACGTGGGGACAGTCAAATATAAAGATATAAATGCTGTGGTTATGTGGATATGTTGTTATCCCAGAACAATGGCAGCCTTCAGCAATCTTCTGCTTGTCTGTCCTTGCAATGTTGCAAGGTAGCCTGGCCAAAGCTGGCTGTGTTTGTAAAACATGACACAAACTCTTTCTGTCCTCTTACAAAAAAAAAAAAAAAAAAAAAAAAAGAAAAAGCAAAAAGAACCTGGCTTTTAAAAGAGCCATTGTCACTTCTAGCTGAATGTTTATTTTACTGTCTCCTGCACAGCAGAGGACATTCCACCTATAAAGAGCAATTATATAGCACTGGGACAATTTGAATACTCTAATCAATGCTAGTTAAAGTGCAGATAAATAAATTTTTATAGTGCCAGGGCTCCTACCCTCCATGGGAATTATTGCTAATTTATTGAATCAATAATCTTGGAACAATAAATTATAATGCCTTTTGTTTTACTAAGCCCATCTCTCAGCATGTTTAAAAAGCACAGCTTTATAAATATTGCAACAGGCTAGGGGGAGATTTCCAACCAAGGCTTTGTGTTTGTCCCATTATGGAGAAGATTAAATTGTAAAAGCAAAAGCAAAAAAAAAACCAAAAAAACAAAAAACACAAAAACTCAAAATAAACAACAAAAAGTTGAAGGCGCAGAGACACTGAAAAAATAAATCCTTAAATCCAGAAATTGCCTGGGTTGTAGCTCAGCCCTTTTGGGACTGCACTTTTTAACTATTTCATTACCAGCCATGCTTTTATCAATTTCTTTTCATGAAGTAAACCCCCTGGATTTACAAGAACACACGTGGTTTAAAATGCAAGAGCAGAGCATCACTTTGCAATAACTATTGACCTCAGCAGCACAGTCCTGGGTCTACATCAAACTGACAGTGATCACAGACCCACCCAACAACTGAAAGTATATATATATATCATTGTAGAAGTAATATCTCCCCAAAATATACCAGTGGAATTATTTCAATCAGAAAACATCATTCAGGCCAGCAGGTATTGACTTCTTCATCAGCTTTCTTACTCCATATTTTGGAGTGTATTTTATATTTTCCTTCTCTAAGGAAACACATCCTTGGCTGGTGAGGTGCAAGTGAAGCACAGTAAATCTCATTATTCCCTGTGGAAATGTTCCTTGCATGTGTATCTGTGACTGCAGTCTGTATCAGCCCAGCAAGGAGCTCAGACCTCTTCTTGTGAGGAGCTGGTGCTTTCTATTTACCTTTTCCAGATAAAATGAGCTGGAGCAGGAACTGCTGGCTGTTCTGGTGGGAACAGTTTCAGGACAGGAGCAGAGATACACAGCAGGGTCTGTCTTTGGCTTTGAATAGCTGGTTGTTCTGGGCTGAGGTGAGGGTTTATCTGGTGGTAATGAGAAAATTCCCCGTGAATTTAAGGTGTCAGAGTTCCACCCCTGTTCTTTTTGACTCGTTACTGCTGAGATCTCAACACTGGGACACTTATTGATGAGAACCAGGCCTTGAGCAAGGTGTAAATTAGCTTAGTTGAGCAGGAATTAATAATTCTGCCCAGCTTTGAAAGAGCTGAGCATTTAGTCCAAAGACGGTGGATTCTGTATCAGGGCTAAAGGAAAAAATGACACGAGTTGTTATTCTGCTTCCAAACTCCTATTTTTGATCAAGGTTTATGGAGCTGGAGCCACAGTCCCCAGCTTATGTAAGTTTCACTTATTACACAATGAGCTAAACATAAGTAAAAGTAGGCTGAATCATATGGGGATGCAAACCTGGCCAAAACCCCCAGAAATCTCCGAGGTGGGTGTGAGGAAAATCAGCTGCTGTAATTATGATGGTGGTTGTGGGGGATAAGGGAGCAGCCCGATTTGGCTGAGCTTGAAGCAGTACTTTCTTTTTGATTTACAGACAGGGAGTGTATTTTGACTTGTCCTCAGCTTGTTAATTTTTAACTCTTGCTGTTTGCACCAGTGCCAGCACGCAGACGGGAAGCATCCCTTCAAACGCTGCCCACAGCTCCAGGCAGCTTCCACCCAGGATAATTTTAAAAAGACTCTCCAAGTCATTGGCAGGCTGTAGCCATTTTGTCTTGTGTGTCTAACCCAGCTCACCACTGCTCTTTTCCTGCAGTCTGCCACCAGCCCCTGGCACGCTGGGGCAGGGAGCTCCACAGAATCCTGTCCTTTTGTCCCTGTGCTCCTGCTGCCTGTGTCCTGACACCCCACCACACAAAGGGCATCAACACCCATCCCACCCACAAAAACCTGCTGGGAGAGGGTTTTACTCACACACCCACATGGCTTTTTGTTTTTGACAAAGTTGTATGCTTGGTCTTAAAAATTCCTCATTGTGGAAACCCAAAGCACACAGGGAATATTTCTGTGTCTGCTCTGGGGTGCCCTGACCCCCAGGGCAGCACTGACTCTGACCCTCATTCATGGAGAAATTTTCCTGGACTTCAAGACAGACTGGAACCCACAAAAGTGTGAAATGGATTATAGAGAGCAGTGTGGGTGTGTCACTGGGTGAGAAATTGGGGTTTGGGATTTTTAGGATGTTGTGGATGGCAGCAAGATGGAGGGCACAGGGTGCTGTCCTGGGTTTCTTCTTCATGCTGCTTCTTCCTCCTTCTCCATGGGTTTGGGTGGCATTTTGTCATTGGGCAGAAAAGTCCCCATTGCAGCTCTGTGGGATCAGTTATTGGGTTAAAAGGGAAAATAATCCAGGTGTCAGCTCTTAAAGCCCTTGTACCAAGAGATTGTTGGGCATTTGTGCCTTCTACTGAAAAGCTGCTGAGCTCACAGGTGTGAGGCTGTTTTAGTGATTAGAAATAACAAACACCTGAGTGTGAACATGAACTGCTGTCTCAGTGCCTTCAATCCAGACCCAGAGAAACCAAAACCTCGTGGTGCTGAACTTGGCTCATGTAGTCTGGGGTGCTTTGGATGACAGAAATTACATAATTAAAGCCATTTTCAGCAAGAGCAGTGTCCATTCTTTGGGTCTTGAGACCATGCCACTAAAATCCATGGGAGTGCTGTAATTTGTTTAATCGAGAAGAGGAAGCCCAGAGTAGAAAAGCTACATCCAAAATATAAATATCTATCATTTTTTTAACAGAACATGTAGGATAATGCACACTGGCAGTAATTTCTGTGGATGAGAACTCACAAGATGAATGCAGTTCCAAAGCTGCTATTCTAAACTTCCCCTGTATTTCACATTAAACTCCTCTACTGCCTTTCAGCAACTGCAGAGGATTTTCTTCTCTCTAACAGCATCCCCCAAGCAGATGCAATTAGGGATCTTTGGAGCCAACATATGCATATCCTAATTACAGAACCAATATGGGATACTGTTTGTTCCAACATTAACCATAAAAAAATATCATGGACATCTAGCTTAACAGACAGTTCTTGTCATGCTAGCTTTGATGAAAATGTACTCAGCTGAGCTGGTCACTCTAAATATGACACTGAATTATGACCAGGGCAGGGGAGCACCACCCAGCACCTATCCCAGCCAAGAGAAAACAAGAAATCAGAGTTTTCATCACATTGCACACCAAACAATCCCTTAGAACAAAGTAAGCATCTAAATATTACAGGATCAGAGCTGTTCACATACAGCAGTTGTAAAATTAAAAATTTACATTATCAGTGGGGAAAAGAGGTTATAGGGTGAGAAAAAGTGTTCTGAAGGGTTTGTTTTAATTCCTACAGCTCTTTTCCTTTTAGTTAGTGTTAATATCATTTTCTTTATACCCTTTTAAGGTTTTAAACCTACTTTACTTTCTCCTAATCCCATCTCACAACAAGAAGTGAATACACTAGTGGTTAACCAGCACCAAACCCACCACACTCTTTAACACATTAACCAGGAAATCTCAAAATTGGTCAAATCTCTAATTAGCAAACCAAAACCACTGGAGTTGCTAACTAAGATGCAAGGGAAGGAAGAAGAAGACCCTTGGCTGCATCATTTAATTAATTGTTTGACTTGTTGAGTTGCAAAAGAGTTTTCCACAATTTAGTAAGGCTTGAGATACTACCTGAGAGGGGAAACAAAAACAAACAAACAAAAATAACAAAAATACAAACAAAACAAAAAAACCCACCAAAACAAGGAGAATGAGTTGGTCAAGTACCTGGGCTGTCAAGATCCCACACTTTCCTGATGAATTAAGAAACCAAAATCAACATGGTGTATTGAATAATTACACGAATTTAAGAGATTGGATTCATATAAATGAGCAAATTAAAATATGGCAGATACTGGATGTGTAATTCCTCAGTGCCTACAGCATCTGCAGAGCTTTCCTTTGAGCTGCCCTCAATTCAGTGACTTCTCTGGAGCCTTTTCTATCCTGTATTTCCTGTGGAGGGAAGGACATCTCCCTTCCATGGGCTGATGCCTGCACACCATGGCACAGGAAGCAGAAATGCTGAGTTTTCACAATCCATTCTCCACTTCTGCCCGTGAAATTAGGAAATATTAACACTTACTTTCCTCAACAGGTGGTGCTTGTAAGCATCACAATTCCACAGTGATCATATGCTCCACAAATGCTTTGTACAATAAACAAACCATTTTTACAAATCCAGCAGGCTTCTGCACAAGAGTTATTTTTGTTAGGAGTGAGTGAGCAATTATAAAAGCCCCACTTATTTATCTCTTAGAATAAATTAAGACTTTACAACTGATACTCAAAATCTCCTTTGCTGTTTCCTGGTTCAAGCTCTTATCCTGTGCATCCAAATTTCCCACTTCCCTTAATCTGGATGTTTTTATAAAATTTTATTTTTTCCAGAATTTTAATGCTATTTGCTATAGAGGACCCATGTATTCCTAGGGACACGGAATAATCTGTTTATCTTTAGTGCTGAATAAACTATGTTTATCTTCAGTAGTAAAAAGATCAATCTTTTTGAACATTTAAGTGGGAAGACTAGAGAGTTGCACTAGAATAATGTTCACTAGGTGATATGACACAGGTATTGGTGTATTTTTCTTCTTTTAAAAGAATTTCTGATTATTTCTATGGAGTTTATTTGTTTGTGGTTTCTTTCCTGACTGGATTAAGCAAAATTTTGTCTTATGGAAACTGCATGAGGTCCCTTGGATTATTGCTATCCACATTCTACCAGGCACTGACTGGGTGAGGGATCCAGGTTTGGGACATATCACCTCAAAATCAGTGGCTGGGCAAAACAAATGCCTGTGACAATTATAAAACATAATAAACACAATAAGGTGGCTGGGACAAGGAGGGTAAACTGATGTAGTAAGTTCCAAGATGTATTTCTATTACTGATGATACTACCTGAGAGGGGAAACAAAAACAAACAAACAAAAATAACAAAATACAAACAAAACTAAAAAAAAAAACAAAACAGAAAAAAAACCAAAACCAAGGAGAATGAGTTGGTCAAGTACCTGGGCTGTCAAGATCCCACACTTTCCTGATGGATTAAGAAACCAAAATCAACATGGTGTATTGAATAATTACACAAATTTAAGAGATTGGATTCATATAAATGAGCAAATTAAAATGTGGCAGATACTGGATGTGTAATTCCTTAGTGCCTACAGCATCTGCAGAGCTTTCCTTTGAGCTGCCCTCAGTGACTGCTCTGGAGCCTTTTTGCATCCTGATGGCTTTACAGAACAAGAGCAGAAGTTAAGGAACATGCAGCAGTTTTTAAAATCTGTGAAGTCCTAGATAAAGACCAATATTATTTTCCCCATCTACTTTCTGCCAGTCAGCATATGCTCAGCATTTTGCCTCTCCAGAGAAATCAAAAATCAAATTTTGCATCTCCATGCAAGCCAAACCCAGTGCAGTGGCTGATGTCTGAGAGCAATGCACAAATGCCCAGCAGGCAGAGGGTGAGCTGCCAACGTGCTGGCCAGGGAAAGCACAGGAGCCCTGCAGGAGAAGGATTTCTTAGGTAATTTTTCTTAGCAATTTTTTAGCTGTTGGATTTCCTCTTTTACCTTTTTTTTACTGAAGAATGTGGTGAAAGGCCAAGGGACACTTATTTCTCAGTCAAAATTAAATTTTGTTTGTTTGTTTTAAAAAGTGATAAAAATAAAAATAAGTACATGTGGAGAAAACAACCAAATTCCAAGCAGCTGCAGAGCCACCAGCTCAGTTACACTGGCTGATGTGCAAACACATATAGCACACTAAATTAATCAGATTGCCAGATATGTGTCAGATACATCATGATGCAATTTGAACATCAAAAATACTTAATAAAGAGAAGTCTCTTTTTGGAATGATTGCAGAGAGCAGCCACAACAGCTGCACTTGAGGTGAGCTGGAGAGGCTGTGCCTGCAAATGGAGACACATCTTTGCAAAAAGACCAGCAAAGCTGAGGAATTGCAGCAGCATCACTCTCAGCATCCCTGCATCTCTCACTGCTGGGCCCAGGGTGACCTGGCTGGACACCAAGGCTGAGTTGAGGTTCAGGCTCTGATGGAAATGCACAGAAATCACAAACAGCTGAAAGCCCAACCCCACAGTAATGCTCGTGGCACTCATTGTGTCCCTACAGAGAGCAATTAGTAGGGCCCAACAGGGAGAAAGAAAAGTGATGTCCTCTGCCTCAAAAAGCTCTGATTTCATGGCAAGATAATAGGAGATCACTAAGAATAAATTAGAACAAAGCCCCATGGCTGCAAAAAGGGGAACTGGGAAATGATTTCTATTCCCATCCTTGGTATGACTCTGTGATTCTTGGTCATCTCAGTTCCCCTGACATCTCTCTGTGTTTTCCAAAGGGAACAAAACTCTTGCAGTTCTTTGTTAAGGATTGCAAAGCAGTTTTGACTGGAGGGGAAATTCTGATTATCACAAAAGGATCCCAATAAAGGCCAGCTGTTTGCCAGGGTTACCCCCATGTGACAGTCTCTGCTGGCTGCAGGTGGCTCTCACTCACACCTTTGGCAAAATGCCACCTGGAGGGGTTCTGGAGCATTTCTGGAATTCTTGAATGCCAATTGCATTTGAGCAGTTGGTGCAGAAGCCTCAGGAGCACCTGAGACACAGAGCAGGGCACCAGCAGCTCAGACACCTGGCAAGCACAGCCCTGGCACAGCCATGCCCAGCATTTCATCTCTGGCTGCAGACACAACCACACAGGGCTGGAAAAGGGTTTTAAATGCTCTGTGCACACAGGGTTCTGTATCATGGGGAGAGAAGATCACCTCTAGTGGATCTGTGGTGGAGATCCTCTGTTTTTTACATGGAAGGATCACAAATATTTTATGCACAAGACCTTTGAATGTTGATGTGGCCACAGGAAAGGGAGAATTTAAATGGAGGAGAACAGGAAAAGAAAATGTGACATGTTGTGATGCTTATTCAAAGCCAGAGAAAAAGAGGCCCAACAGCTCCATACAAAGAACTGTTTATATCAACCAACACCTAGTTTTAAATTTCCTGTCAGTCATTTTTGGGAATCTTTTTGTCCTGTGTCTTTGTCACTCTCCACCGAGCAGAAAAGCACGATCAGGTTAAAAATACTCTTCTTCCTTTGTAAGGAAGCCCAGTGACTCCAGATCTCTGTGCAGCAGCACCAGGAGCAGGAGCTGAAAGGTCGTGCCAAGGCTCCCTGAGCTGTGTGGGGCTGTGACAAACTTGCAAACTCTGAGGAATAACTCAGCTGCACCCACTGCCCGACCCGAGGGTGCTGCCTTTGGGAATAAAATAATTCACAGCTCCACACAAGTGCTGAGCATCCAGAGACACCAGCCTGGCTCTCACAGCCACAGCACAAGCTCTGCTCTCCCCAGCCAGGCTCTCAGTGCATCACTGCCTGCACCCACGCACCCCTGGCATCTCCCTGGGTGCTGAGAGCAAACAAAGCCGAGCTCAGGGAGCTCCTGCATGCCTGGAGCCACTTCTGACACACCAGCAGCACACAGGAAAAGCAATCCCTGCCCTTCATCCACAGAGATCAGCTCCACACCAAGGTGCTGCATTCACCCCCGAGAACCCCACAGAGAATTCATGTGCTTAGGCTAATGGCTTTCAACAAAAAAATAACAATCATTTTAAAAACCAGGTTTCTCGCCACACCATACAATAAAAATGCATGTTTTCCTTCTTAAACACATTTTAGCCTTTGTGAGCTTGTGTGAAAAGACCCCATTATTAGGCCTGAGTTATTTAAGCAATATTGGAAGTGCCCCTGCCCTTTTGTTAATTTGCTTGGCTTGGTGCACACATGGCATTTGTTTTATATCATGTGTGGAACTTGCTTCTTTAAAAAGTCTGCAGGTTTCAAATTCCTCCACTTTTGATAGATGTACTGTATGTACTGTTAGGTTTAAAAAAAGTTACAGGTGGCTGCTATTTTTCCCAATTCAGCCCACAAAAGCCCCTTTATTAAAAGAAGTCCTTAATGAAAAAGAAAAGTAGAGCTACTGTATGTGAGGTTGCAAAGAGCTCTGGTGGAAATATTTGGTGTTTACATTTTGCTGAACTATTTATACTGTGGACACACACTACACTAAAGGCTCTCTTTTCCCTGCATAATAGAAATCCTTGTGACTGAATTCTATATACTCAGTATGGTTTACATTTTTTATCCAGCCTCACCACATTTTATTCCACGGTGTGTCTGCAGGGCTCTGTGGGTCTGAGCAGAGCTGTAGAACAGCAACACCTTCTGGAAGAACTGGAGAATCCTTGCTGATCCTTGCAGCTTGTTGCACTCACCAGCCAGTGTACATTACTAATAGGGCAGAAGCTCAGAATAATAATTAAAATACTTCACTGGCTGTATGTGCATTTATTGCTTCATTTAGCAGTAATTGAAAACTGTTTTTTTTTTAATATTTCTTTCAGAGAGTTTTCATTCAGAACACTTTTAACAATTAATATTCAGCGTTTTAATTGCAGCAGATTTATGGGTCTGAGCCTCTGCTCTGTCCACCTTTTGTCTGGCGATGTGAAAAAGCAGAAAAAGGAGAAAAAGCAGAAAAAACAGAAAAAACAGAAAAAGCAGAAAAAGCAGCAGCCACCTCCTCTCCCCTCGGAGCATCCCCAAACCCAGCCCAGCAAAGGATGTGCACTGGCCTGCATTTAACATCTTACTACCTGAGGCAAGCACCACAGCCCTCCTGGGCTCTTTACAAACAAAACTCTGCCCCTGCAGAGCCTTGAGCTGCCTTTGGCATGGGGGCTCTCCAGTTTGTGCCAAAGAAGACAGGCAGCCCTTGGGAGTGTTGCTGGAAGACAGCTTTGCAAGCACAAGGAGGAAACAGAGGGTGGCTGGCAGGAGGACTCCTTAAACTGCCTTCAACTCCAATCTATGGCAATATTTTCTTTTGCAAAGTACTGCAGAGAGATGCCATTAGAGCAGCAGCAGCAGTGGTAACAGCAGTAATAATAATAACCACACCAGCTCTAATTAGATCTTTGAACAGAGGTGCAATCATTTTCACACCACTGCTGTAGAGATGAGTTCTGCCAGAGGAACAGGGAGGGAGGACTGGATTCCTTCAAAGGCAGCATCAAAGGACAAGAGGTAAGGAGAGGCACAAAAGAGCTTCCACATTTAAACTTTGACAACATTTCAAGCACAAAATTTGCTTTAATGGTACCTAACTAGTGAATGGTCTGACTCCAGAACACTGGGCAATATTCAGAAGAAGGATTATCAACTGCTGCAATATTCAGGTGGCTTGGAGGATGCAGGACTGACAGGCCAGGTCAGCCTCTTAAACTTGGATGCCTTTCCTCAGACAAAGCATGACACAGTCTGGTCCTGATGAGCAACCCAGGGTCAGACCTGACAAGTTTTGCTGATTTTTTACAGTTAACACAAGATTTCTGTTTTGCTTTTAATTTTCAAATGGCCTGTCTGAGCAAAATTTGCTGTGTTCCTTGCTTTGACACTGAGTTTCTGTATCTCCCATGCCTCACTCACAGCCTTGGTCAGGATTTTGTTTTTTGGGCTGTTCCTTTTCTTTCTGCACACCCTTCCTGCAGTGCCAGCTCCTGCCCACCTAATAAAGAAGCCAGTGTGCTGCAAGGCATGCACAGTGCAGCCATCAGCCACAAACCACTCTGACTTAGCTCACTCCATTATGCAAAACAGCTCTGAGGAGAAGCCTGCTGGGAAATGCAGAAACAGATTTTTCCATGATGGGAAGAAAAAAAAAAAAAAAAAAAAAAAAAAGAGCACTGCAAGGTATGTTTAGGTGTATCAGGGGAGGGAAACTGTTTGAGAAAAGTAGTTTGTCAAAGGTTTTCATGATGTATCTGATTTTTGGAAAGCGTTTGAGGGCTAAGGATGTGGTGCACCCCCAGCTAATCATGGCAAACACACTCCAGACCTTTCTAAGTAACTCCATGCCTGTGGTAAGGCACAGGGATCCCTGATCCTGCACGAGGGCAGAATGCAGAGCAGCAAGGAGCCCATGAGGGGCTGAGGCAGCTGCTCAGAGTGGCCAGGTGAGAACAGCTATCAGAGCAGCACAGGGAAGGCCATATGGCACCAGCTGTGCTCTGCCTCCCAGCAGGACAGCCTCTCCTCTCATGAATATCATTTCCACAGCCTGCACAAGAGAGATCTGCTATTGCAATAAGCTGCTCCTCTCCTTTTCCTCACCTGTACCTGTCACCCCTGGGCTGCTGAGCTGTGGCACAAACGAAAAAGACAGTGCAAGGAAAACTGCAGGCTCTGAGCCCTTCTCTGTGATGGGGCTCCAAAATGAGCCACCAAAAAGGAGCACCAAATTCTCTAGGGAAGCCTCTTCCCTGCCCCTTCTGCTTGCCACACCTGTAAATGCCCAGAGCCAGGGGGTGATGGCCAGCAGGACTGTCACAAAGCTGCTTGTGGTGACAAAACCCTTTTGTCACAAACTCTTCTCTCCAGCCCTGCCCAGCTGACACAGCCCCAAGCTGGGGAATGGGTTAATGCCAGAGGTGCCCCAAACAGCTGGAACAGAGGCTGGACAGAGTTAAGGGGAATAAAAAAGGATATTTACTGAAGAGCCTTCAAAGGCCACACCCTGGCAGCACTGGAGCCACACTTGCGGCTCTGCCTGGATGGCTCCAAGATGGAAGCAAAGGAGGGCTTGGTCACAAGATTTCACATTTTTATAAGTTCTGCTCCATTTGCATCTTGCAGTTCATTGTCCCATCCCAGCTTTAGCCCAGGCAGTCCCACCCTGCTTGTTTTTCTCTCTCCAGCCCACGGGGTTTGTGCTCTTGGGCTGAGATTTGGATCATTTGTCCTTGGTGCCCAGCTGGAGCAGGAATTGTTTTGTGTCCCTGCTCTGTGCACAGAGCATCCCCTAATACAAAACCCAGACCCACACACTAAAGCAGCACAGAATCAGGAAAAAAAAAATTAAAAAAAATAAAAGCTAAAACCCTGAGGTATCACCAGGACAAGAGGAGTTTGTGACAAACCAGGAGCCAGCCTGAGAATCCCGAGCGGAATTTTAACGTGTCTGGCCTGGGATCCTCAATCGCTGATAATGACAGGCATTACCTGACCCAGCCAGCTCGGGGATCGCAGAGCTGTTCTCAAGAATTTGCAAATCCTTCTCCAGTTCCTGGCTCCTTCCCTCTGACTATCTTGGCAGCCTGTTCTGGCAGCCAGACTATCTCACCTAAGACTTCTCCAGCTGGTGAAGCATCTTGGCGCTCCTGCCTCTCCATGCCCACACACTTTCATCAACTTCAGCAGTAACCCTTTTAAGTGTTATCTCTTAGCAGCCCTAATTACTTCAAATACATTTTCTGCCTGCCGTTGTGGCACAGGTGGAAACTGAGCGCCATCTATTGCTGACTGGGAAAGGAAAGGCTGCTCTGCTGGGGATGGAGGAGCAGCACGGAGCTCCCGCAACCCAGCAGCGGCATCCAGAAACAATTCCACTCTCAACTGATGCTCAAAGCCTTGCTGCTTTCCAGAAAATACACCCGTACGTTCAGGAGGTGTCCCTAGCTGATTTTTTCAACCTGGAAATGTTGTGAGAACCAGCTTTCCCATGATATTTGTGTAATTATGTCATTAATTTTACCCAGAAATATTACGGCATGAATCTCTGTCTGGTGTTTGTATCTGACACAGACTGGTCTCTGCACAGTCCCAGCACTGGCTGTACCCCCTTTGCAACTGTGGAAGAAGGGAGCAATCCCCAGGGCAAGCATCTTCCCCCAAGGAAGCTCCTTCCATTTCCCTTGGCCCCAAAAGCTGAGGAGCAGAGCAGTGGGCAGCACTGCCACTGCTGGGAGGAGGATTTGGTTTGTAAGAAGACAACAATGTGAAGCTCAAAGGTCATTTTCCTGTCAAAGGTCTTGGAACTTCCCTGCATGATATAAAAGAATTTACAAACCATCCCCAACAGGACAAAAACTCTCACAATACCACCAAGAGCCAAGGGTGGGTAGATTTCCACAACAGAAGCAAAAGCTGTATCTTTTCTGAGTCCCACACACAACTTTTGGATATGTCTGAAGGGATGCTAATTGCTAGCACTGAGGATGATGCTGTTAATTTCTGCTTCTCACTTGAAGCAGCTATTGCAATCTTTTGCACAAAAATGCAAAGGTTTGTAGTGAGGACAAAGTTAAGGGAACTGATGGGAGGAGATCTGAAAACACTAAAGCAAAGTGCTGCTGTACAAGCTGCAAAGACCAGGAGCATGGTGGCTAACTCTGTGATATTTCCAACAGAACTGGCTGCAAAGATTCCTCAGAAAAGGAGAGGGGAAAGATGACAAAAAAGATGAGCAACACCACCTCAAAGTGTCTGCAGCCATAAAGTTGGGATATCTTCAAACTCTTAGGAAAAAAAAATATCCCTGATACTGTGCAAGCTCCATAATACCTGCTACATCTTTTTCTAAAGATCTACATGCCTTAGAAAGGAATAAATTATTTTTAAACATTCTTTTTTAGCACATATGCTTGAGACAAAAGGAAGGAGTGGTGGTCCTTAGACAGGAGCCCCAGTGGGATGAGGAGGCTCTGGAGGGCAGGGATGTGCTCAGGACCCAGCTCTGGCACACACAGCAGGAACAGCCTCACCAAGGGGCTTGGCCAGTCCTCCTCCTCCTCCCTGGCACACCAGCACTGAGGGCTCAGGGGCAGCAGCCCCACCAGGAAAATGGCACTGAACTCACCATCAGAAAGGCTGGGCTTGGCCAGAATCCAACCAGCAAAGAATTAAAAATTACTTTGTTATGACTCTGAATGCTGCTGGTAATAATCTGGGGAGTGGTGATGAGAAAACACAGAATGTGGTGTAAGAAAATAAATTTACAAGGTTTCACTCTGGGGGTTAAGATGATGGTGGTTGTGCTCCAGTCTTAGTTAGACTGTCCCAAATGATGCCCTTTGTACATTATTTCAGTATAAGAGGAATTTTATATTGGTTTTTGTTTGGTTTGGAAGGAGCATAGTACTAAAGCTTTTAAATAAGTACAAAATTAATTAATACTGTTGTGTTTCTTGGCAGGACTAGTATAGAAGGTTTCATGTTGAAATACACTGCCTCTGTTCTCTGTATTTGGTTTTGCCTTTTTTTCTTTTTTCTTTTTTTTTTTTTTTTTTTTTTTTTTTTTTTGAGAGGACAGGGTGCTGAATGGCCATGGAAGGAGAATATTTTTTTGTTGGAGGGTTGACCTATTTTTTTTCCTACACCACATTTCAAGCCTGGAAGGTAACCAGAACAAGATCCAATTTCCCAACCTATTCCAAATTCTGGTATCAGATAAATAAGTGGTTATGGGCTAAATCAAAAATGGTTTCAATTACCTTCTGGAGAGGTGCTGCAGCCTGCTCCAGAAAGGAGCGTGGTAGGAGCAGTGAGGGATGGGGGAAGGATATTCTGGGGTGAAACAAATCACAGAACATCAGAAAAGCTCTGTAGAGCCTGCTCTAGCTCACACAAGCTCCCAGGGCTGTCAGGAAGCACCAAAGGCCTGAGCTGCTGGGATCAGTGAGTTTAGAGGCAATCTGTTCCTCCTGAGCTGGGAGAGCCCTGTGAGACTGGGACTCTGTTCCAAACTTCTGCTAGCAGCCCTGCCAGCTAGGAGCATGGTGAATTGTGATTTTTGTGATTTCCCCAGCATAGCTGTGCCAGCCAAAGCCCCAAATGACTCCCTTGTTCTTGCAAAGAAAAAAAAAGGAAAAAAACAAGCCCAAAAAGTGCATTTCCTTGTACAACTTTTCCTGTGTGGGGCTGTGGCCAGGTGTGGCTTTGCTGTACAAGCACCAAGTGCAGCTCCCCTGGCAGATCTGCAGGGCACTGATGGAGTGGCCCTGAGCACTGGCACAATGTCACACCTGGGCTGTGAGCAGGGCTGAAGGCTGATTGTGTACAGCAGGTCTAAAAATCCTCACAGAGGTTTTGCTGTTCTCTTTGTGGTTGTTGTGTTGTGGGCTTAAAATATGCAAGGTTACTCTGGGTTTTTTTTTGTGCACAGAAAGCAACAACTTTCATCCTTTTTTCTACAATTTCTAGGGGAAGGGAGAGCTGCACACAGCCCTCCATGGGTGCCTTTCTTCAGGTAGAAGAGCCAAGCAGGCATCTCAAGTTAAAGGAATAATTTGCTTAGAGAGTTAGAACTGTGATAAAGAACCCAGAGCCATCCTGCCTGTGGAAATCAGAGGGGTCACAACATGATTGCTGCAGACAAGGCAGGTTTTAGGTGCAAGCTGAAGGGAGAAAAGTTGGGAGTTCAGTGTTTTATCAGGGAACAAATGCTCCTGCAGTTCAGGCACTTGAAAAATCGCATTAACCTGGAAAAGCAAGAGCAGGAACAAGACACAGACATGGATGGAATAGACACTGACTGCAGGGGCTCCAGGGCAGCTCCTGCTTCTGCAGTGGAGGTCACAGAAGAACCTCTCTGATCCTTTTTTTTCATTTTTTCCTTTTAAACCAGCATTACATCATGCATTTAAGCAACAATAATTCAGTGGTGAGCAGGAAGGAAGAGGCCAAGCACGGGTCTCACTCTGTGTCACTGCCACATTCTCTGAAAAATCCCTTTGCCAGGATTTCTTCTCCTGGGAAGCTGAGAAGCCTCAGAGAGAAATGAAAACAATAATTTTCTGATTGCTTCTCCTGTGTTTGCTGCTTTGGAATGTGGTCTGGAGATTGTTTATCCAACTGGTCATTGTTTCATTGGTTTCATGTGAATTGCTTTAACTTAATGACCAGTCACAGCCAAGCAGTCACAAGTTTTTAATTAGTATCTTGTTAAGCCTTCTCTAAGGATCCTTTCTCTAGTCCTTAATATAGTTTTAGTGTAGTATTCTTTAATATAAGTACATAAAAATAAGAAATTAGCTTTCTAAGAACATGGAGTCAGATTTCCAATTCCTCCTTCATCCTGGGGACCCTGAAAATACCAGAACTTTGTGTGTCTCAGCCACTTCCCCACACCTTGCACACCCAGAGATGGTCTGGTCAGTGGGACACGGGTGGTGACACATAAAGGAGCAGGAAGGCAGCTGTGGAACAACCTCCTTGAGCAGGCACAGTGAGAAATTCTTCACCACCACACTCAGGAACCTGTGGCATTTTCGGGGTCCCCAGGATGGAGGAATTGATGAATCTGACTCCATATTCTCAGGGCTAATTTATATTATATTATATTATATTATATTATATTATATTATATTATATTATATTATATTATATTATATTATATTATATTATATTATATTATATTATATCATGTTATATCATGTTATATCATGTTATATCATGTTATATCATGTTATATCATGTTATATCATATATTATTATATTATATATTATTATATCACATTATATTATTATATATATTATAATAATATAATTATAATATATAAATAATTATATATTATTATATTATATTGTATTATTGTATTATGTTATATTATATATTATATTACATTGTATTATTATATTATATTGTATTGTTATATTATATTATATTATTATTATATTATATTATTATATTATATTGTATTGTTATATATTATATTATATTGTAGTATATTATAGTATACTAAAGAATAGAGATAGGATACATACACAAGGCATAACAAGAATGATAATGAACTCATGACTCCCCAGAGCCTCAACACAGCTGATGGTGACTGGTCACGAAGTAAAAACAATTCACATGGAACCCATCAAACAATGACCAGTTGGATAAACAATGTCCAGACCACGTTCCAAAGCAGCAAAACAGGGAGAACCAATCAGATAATTATTGTTTTCATTATTTTCTGAGGCTTCTCAGCTTCCCAGGAGAAGAAATGCTGGTGAAGAGGATTTTTCAGAGAATGTGACAGTGACAGGCACCAAGGGCTCCTGCAGCCACAGCTGCACATCTGCATGTGTGCATCTTCCAGGCAGGTCTGGAGCTGGAAGGTTTTGGGTGAGTCCCTGAAGTGCAGCTCAGCCCATCCTTTCTCTCTGCAGCAATAACTAAAGTGGTTTTTCCACAGATGTCTGCAGGGCCTCCCTGTTGTGTGGGCTTGGGTCAGGATCACAAAGCTGAGCACAGTAAATGCCTCAAGTCTCACCTGTGTGGATTCTTTTATGCTGCTTAGTGACATAAAGGAGCTTTGTATTTGCAAAGCAGCTGGTCCTCAATTAGGAAAGGTGCACATGCAAAAATTATGGGCACTAGATGTGCACAGAAACCTGAACTTCTGGAACAGACTCCAAAGCCCTCCTTGCAGCTTGCCTTCCTCCCCTGAGGTTCAAGCTGTGTTTGGTCCTCATGCACAAAGGAGAAGGGATTAAAATGGACATTATTCTGCAAAACCCACAGCTCAGTGCCCAGATGCCTGCTGCTGGCATCATTAATTTGCTTCTGAACACTCAGAATCCCAGAAGGTGTCACCTGGGGCTGGGAGCAGAGCGTTTAGGCAATGCACACTCTCCCAAGGTCAGGTGAAAATGAGCTGGGTGTTTATTTGTTTAAGCCAGAATCCATGCTGTAGGCTGACAGGGAATTCTAGAAGGCTTGGCCATGCATCAGCTTGATATTTCTCGCATTTAAATGTCACTGTCAGCTGTAGGCAGTGCTCCAGCTCGTGAAGTTTTACTGAAACTGGAGGCAACGCTGAACTTGGCAGAGATGTGATCACAGGGCTTAATTGAAGGAATAAGCCTGCTATTACAAATTAATGTGGAGAAGGCAGCCATGGTGGAATCTGAATTCAGGTCCCTGCTCGTGGATCACCTGCCATGAATCCACCTCTGTCTCCAGGGAGCTGTTACCCCATTTACAGCTGGAAACAGCAGCTAGGAGGGTCACTGTGGAAACCCAGGGCACACAGGGAATATTTCTGTGTCTGCTCTGGGCTGCCCTGACCCCCAGGACTTTGACCCTCAGTCATGGAGAAAGTTTCCTAAACTCCAGAATAGACTGGAATCCACAAAAGTGTGAAATGGATTATAGAGAGCAGTGTGGGTGTATCACTTGGTGAGAAATTGGAGTTTTTGGGATTTTTAGGATGCTGTGGATGGCAGCAAGATGGAGGGCACAGGGTGCTGTCCTGGGTTTCTTCTTCATGCTGCTTCTTCCTTCTTCTCCATGGGTTTGGGTGCATTTTGTCATTGGGCAGAAAATTCTGCATTGTGGGCTCTGTGGGATCAGTTATTGGGTTAAAAGGGAAAATAATCCAGGTGTCAGCTCTTAACTGGAGAGTTTGGTCTTTAAAGCCCTTGTACCAAGAGCTCGTTGGGCATTTGTGCCTTCTACTGAAAAGCTGCTGAGCTCACAGGTGTGAGGCTGTTTTACTGATTAGAAATAACAAACACCTGAGTGTGAACATGAACTGCTGTCTCAGTGCCTTCAATCCAGAGAAACCCACACTGGGACCCCCACAGGTCACCTGTCCTGCTCCAAGGCACAGAAGGAGCTGAGCAGGGACAAGTGCTGATCTCCTCCTCCTTTCCAGATTGGTTGTCATTTTTTCCTAAAGAAAATCACCTCTCTGATAAACTTATATTACAGGCTGCAGAGGAGTGTGCGTTATGCACACCAAGAGAAGCAGTGTCTTTTAAAAATAAATCATTACAAGCCATCCTGGTTTTTGCAATTTACTGTAATTGCAGTTTGATTTTCACTTTTCCTGTGAAAGATCTCAAATTTATCATCTGATGACTGAATGAAGTAGTAACTGTTACAATATTCTTGGTTGATTACTGATTATCTGTGGGTCATAATGTTATTTTTTTTCCCTGAAAAATTACTCTTATTTTTTAAAATTAAAACCATAACACTTTCTGGCTAGCAGCTCTACAAAAACACAAAATTATTTTTCCTGATGATATCTGTTTTCTCAGAGAAAAAACCAGGTTAAACAACTCTGCAGCAGATTAATTTTGCCCTGAACTTCAAATCTAATTTGATGAGAGTTTCATTGAGTCAAACATTGGCTCTCCTTCATGCTGCTTAAATTGCAGTAACAGATAATAAAGCCTTGTTCATGCTACTTTCTCTTTCCAGGAAAAAGTTGCCATAAAGAGGCTGTGAGGCTTGGCAGGGACATGCACATGTTCAGAAAATAAGGTTGGGCTTTTAATATGATCTTATCCTGTAAAACTGGGAGAACTTTCCCTTTTTTCAGGCTGAAACTTTCCCTTATTGACATCTCAACTCCTGGGTTGTGTTATCTTAGTATTAAAAAGCTTGTCAGTATTACAGGTATGCAAAAATGGGTAAATAACACAGGTGTTGATGTTTTGTTGCTGTTGAAATGTGAAGGAAATGTGGAATAAGGAATCTTCCTTTGTGCCCCTCAGATACACCATAAGGGAATGTCCCAAGGGACCCTGAGAGCCAAAGAGGAACCATTAAACTCTAAGATTCACCCTAGGAGATGTAGGAAACTGCAAGGTAGGAACTCAGCAGCATTTCCTCTCCAAACCAGGCAGCCTCTGACCCAGGACTGTGCTGATTGCTGATGGCCCATATGCACAATTACAGTCTCAGTTACAAAGCTTTCATGCCCATATTGTTAAATAAGCCTCTGCCCAGGCTGGCAGATTGCAATCTGGATTCCCTGAAGTCACAAAAATAAATATATAAATTGTGCTTTGCCTCTTTAGGGAGTCAGACTGCACAAAGGACAAAATGCAGCATTTGGGGTCTCACTGGATTCCTTCCATGACACCAAAAATACAGGCACAAGCTAGGTACTACTGTCTTCAACTCATTTTTTAAAAAGAAGCCTTATTTAAGGAATGATGGGACCAAAAGGTTCCTCAGACAGAATTCTTGCAGTGTGCAATGCAAGCAAAGCCCACATCCCCAAAACTGTGCTTCTGTGGTCCTGAGGAAAACACACCCTGCACCAGCTCCCCTTGCTTCCCACCCCAGCACACACAGAGCCTGCAAACTCAGCACTGACAGGCCCTGGAGGAATCTGAAGGGTTTTGGATTAGAGACTCAGATTTGGGTTAGAGACTCAGATTTGGATTAGAGACTCAGATTTGGATTAGAAACTCACCTGAGAGCAGCCACCAGCACCTCCCAGCCAGGACAGACACACAGAAGGATGATGGAGACACCAAAGAGAGCCCAGGGAAATGTCATTTCTCTCAGCAGGGCAGGGGGTCCCTCCAAGCACCTCTCCACCAGCCAAAGAATGGCTGTGCAAGGGGAACTGTGTGGTGATTGCAGCCACCTGGCAGCAAATTAAACCAAGTAAAATTCTGATTACAACAAAGCGAGCACAGGTGGGATCTGTCCCCACTGCTGAGGGACTGACCCACTCCTTCCCTGCATGGAAAAGGGATTGGAGAGGATTTCTAACCTTAAAACCTTTCTAACCTTAACCTTAGCCATAAAAATATTCTACCTGCAAAAGGAGGGACTGGCAAAGGGTACCTGTGCTATGGGTTATGCTTACAGGCTGGTACTTGTGGCAGTGCACTTCTGAGACAGGAATATGGACACCTGACAAACTTCCCAGATTTTCTGTCCTTTGTATGGTACAAGGATAGATTGTGCAGTGGAGGGTGGGGATGGTAGGAAGGTTTTAAGCATTTAAAAGCAATGTGATTGTTAGGAGGATCCAGAACAACAGGATGGTCAGAACCACATCCCTAGAGGTAACAAATCCTAGGACAGCAGGCTGACCTGTGACTTTAAAATTTTTCTGCAAATTTTAAAGCACTGAGGTTTACTAAATAGATGGGCATATTTTTCACTGTCTGCTCTAGTCAGTTTTCAGACATGCCCTCATGACACAAATACTTCAAAAGGTCCTTTCTTATCCAACCTGGGACTTCACAGTAAAGCAAATATTACAGACTTCACTTACAAGGTTTGTATGAGCTAAAGGAAGGTTAAAAAAAATAATAATTAACCCAGAATTCAGCAATGACTTAAGCAAGGTCTGGTGCATTAAAGTTTAAGAGCCATAATAAAAGTGTCTGGCACCTGGGATATAAATCCTGATGTGTCAGAGGGGCTGATTTCTGGCTGGCTTCAGGTCCTTCAGACAAACTCCCCTGTGCTGGGCACCCGGGCATGTCCTTGCTCCTTGCTGTGCCAGGCAGGGCTCTGGGCATCCTGCAGCTGCCACCGAGGGGACAGCAGGGACAGGGCAGCTGGGAAGGGGGGAGCTGCTCCCTTCATCACCCTCAGAGCACAGGAATCACCCCAGGTGAGCTCCTGATCCACACCAGCTCAGTCTCTGCTGGAACTGGGGCTCCACTGGCCCTGCTGGGTGATGAGCTGGGCAAGAGCCACTGAAGGGCAGCTGAGCCCCAGGCTGTGTGCAAACCCCGGGCACTGGGAATATTTCTGTGTGTGCTCTGGGCTGCCCTGACCCCGACCCTCATCCATGGAAAAAGTTTCCTAAACTCCAGAATAGACTGGAACCCACAAAAGTGTGAAATGGATTACAGAGAGCAGTGTAGGTGTGTCACTGGGTGAGAAATTGAGGTTTTGGGATTTTTAGGATGTTGTGGATGGCAGCAAGATGGAGGGCACAGGGTGCTGTCCTGGGGTTCTTCTTCATGCTGCTTCTTCCTCCTTCTCCATGGGTTTGGGTGGCATTTTGTAATTGGGCAGAAAAGTCCCCATTGCAGCTCTGTGGGATCAGTTATTGGGTTAAAAGGGAAAATAATCCAGGTGTCAGCTCTTAACTGGAGAGTTTGGTCCTCAAAGCCCTTGTACCAAGAGCTCGTTGGCCATTTGTGCCTTCTACTGAAAAGCTGCTGAGCTCACAGGTGTGAGGCTGTTTTACTGATTAGAAATAACAAACACCTGAGTGTGAACATGAACTGCTGTCTCAGTGCCTGCAATCCAGACCAGAGAAACCCACACTGGCACCCCCACAAGCCAGGTGTGGCACAGAAGATGAACCCCAGCCCTGTCACAGTGTCAGGACTGGCCTGGCTGTTTTACAGGGGATGGGGCTCCTGGCAGCAGCAGCCTCCCTGCAGGTATTTAATTTGCACATCTATAAAGGGCTGATATAAAATCAACTCCCTCACACAGAACAAGCCTGCAGAGCACACAGCCCCTGCCACAGCTTCAGCTGCACATCCACAGCAGGGCTTTGGCTGCATCTGCCTGTGGGCAGAGCCTGGAGCTCCCTGAGTGAACACCTGGGGTGTTCTGAGGATGGCAGCTCTGCTCTGGGTACCCTCACAGTGCCAGCTCCCACACAGCAAATCAGTCTTTAATCAGCTTTGTCTTTGAAAGGCTGTTTTCTATGCTGTGGATATCCAAACTTACCTTACTTACACAAGTTAACTCAGACAGTGTTGTCATCTTATCACAAAGCTCCCCCACACCTTCTCAGTGATTTCTCATGGGCAGCTCCTCACAGCACTGACTCCTTCTTCACAGCACAACCAACAAGCTCCATCTCTCTCCTCACCCAGCTACCCCACTCCTTTGTAGCACTGGTCTTTTTATTGGACACAGCTGTGGCCAATTAAGGGCAGGGCTGTTCCTGATCTTTGCTGATTAGTGCAACTGAAACTCCTCAGCTGTGACATTACCTTCTGCACTATCTTTATTTTCTTACATTCTATCCCTGCACAAGACAACTTAAAATATTACTTACATAGTATTGTGCAGGTCATTTGCTTTCTGCTTTGCCCTCTCACTGTATTATTTAATTAAAACTCTGGGTTTGGAGTTTTTTTGGCCACATCAACTTTATAAGTTTGCACCCTGGATCAAAGCCCTCAGAATTGTTTGTTACTCTGCAGCCCCAACAACCCCGTGCTGGTGGTGATACTGCAAGTGCTTTACTGGGCAGAGCTACTGTCAGCTACTGACACGTTTCAAATGGGAGGAAAAACAGAAATTATTTTAAAAAATATCCCCAAAGGGATCTTTTTGACCTTGTATGATCAGTCAACTTACTACTGCTTGGGATAGGTGAGGTTTGAAAGCTGGAGCTCAAGCTGGAGTTACAGTTCAGAAAGGTTCCCTCAGATGAAAGGGGGAAAGGGCCAGACACAGGAAAAAAGTCAGATTGTGACATGTTAGGTTCATTCTCCCAGCAGTAATTAATAACTCTCAGTACTTACCTATCTGCAGCTTCCTTCAAGTGTCCTGTGTCAGCTTTCTCTGGAGTCCCTGAGAACCAATCCAGGTGGAAAATGTACCCTGATGCTTAATTTACCACAGCCTGGATCAGCACTACCTTTAATCACAGTATTCCCTTCCCTGGAAAGGGAGAATACATAAAGGTTTTTGTAAATACAGCCACCACACATGGCAAATGTCAAGATTTTAACAACACTCACTTTCAGTCCTTTCCATCTTCAAAAGGCTCCCCACTGGTTAAAATATCTGGGAGTAATGACTGTTCAAAAATGCCCTGTGAAGTAAGTGCTCCAAGCACAAAGCTGTTTTCTGGCATTCTCTCCCTTGACTTCATCAGCCCCAAACCCTGAGCATGGGAGCTGCATTCAATCACTGCTACACACTCCTGGCACATTAAAAACTCCTGCATGGTCAGCAGGTAGGTCCTTTGCTGCTTCATCTGTCCAGCATTTTTCTCTAAGTGAGAGAACTGGCTCAGCCTGCAGCTTGGCAGGCAGGTGCATGTCAGCCACTTCAGCCTTGCTTTGCTGTTCTTACACGCCACACCTCATCCAGGTTTTATTTTTTCTTTTAGTCCAGCCTTCAAGAATTTATTTCACAGCAGCTCCCATCTCTGGGATAATTACACTTACTTAGCTGCACTCAACACCAATGATTTCATAACGTGCCACAAACAGGTGCCAATTAAATTCCTTTATTGGAGACAGAAACATTGAATTTGAATACAGAACATTTGAATACAGATTTGATGAAGGAAAACTGCAAATAGTATAGACTGTTTCTACTGCCAGCAAAATACAGTTCTTACAGGATGTACAGACACACAAATATAGTGCTTCTTTCATGCCAGATGGTCACTACCTAACAATGCCATTAGGAGCTCTTAATTGTGCTTCTAAAAACCTTTAGAGAAGAATGAGGTAGAGTTTCCTTTAGTTTATCCAGTACTTTTTCACACATCTGTCCTTTGCTGCTTTTATATGCTTCAGATTCCTGTAAAACACCCAGTTAACTTTCAGCATTTGAGAAAACAGAGACCCTGCAGAGGTGTTTACTTCTCCCTCCCTAAGCTGCTAATTTCCCACTGCAATTCCAGCAACCCCTTCTGCACCCCCCTAAATGCCTCAAAGGTCAGGTAGATTGGGACTTCTGCCCTTGCTGCAGAAATTGTCTGTGAACAGCTTCAGATGAAACTGTAGCTTTGTGACAATGAACATTCTGCATTTTGTCACCAATGGCCAAGGTGAGTCCAGGCCACCTCCCCGGGACACCAAGGGAGCAGATCCACCCTCGGTGAACATTCTGGAAACAGAGTTAATGGTGTGTTTGTGTCCTGCTTGCAGCTCCACTCCACCACTGGGCTTAATACAAACGATGGCAGAGAATCCACCAGTGACCTGGTTTGGAGCATCAGCTGTTTGACCAAATATTCCACTTTTTACAAGATACACAAGGGCTGCAGCTTTCAGTGAAGATACAGGGGGCCAAGCTGAAAATGCAGGCACAGACGGAGGGGTTTGAGTGAGTGAAGAGCATTAACACCAGCTAAAAATGCAACAGCAGCCTCTGATCCTGCTGGAGCTGTGGCCTGAGCAGGAGGGGCTGTGATGTGCTGCTGCCCTCCTGCCTCACTGGCTGAGGCTATTTCCATTTGCACTCCCTGCTCCTCTTCCTCACACAGCAGATTGTTCACTCACTGCTCTGGCCTTTGCTGCCAGCACTGTTTAGCACAAGAGGGTGCAGTTATTTCACCCCAAATGATCACAATTCCAGTGGAGACCAAAGCACCGTGACCAGGGGGTTTGGCATACACAAAGAAGGTGATTACAGAAAGAATAAGAATGTTTAAGCTACTGCAATGTGAGAGTGTAAGACAACAGTTCAGCAACGCTGTATCAGAACTCTAAAATGAAAAACAAAATTTTCATTAAAAAGTGCAAAGTTTAAAAGATTTCATGTTCGTACCTCCATCACTTTGACCGTACAAGGACAGGAAATCTGTTTCTGCAAGACAGAACCACCTGAAAAAGCTTCTGAGCTCCTGTTCCTCCCCCTGAAATGACAGCTCTAAACCTGACAGAATCAGGAACTACACAGGGTTAGTGTTAAGAGAACCAGCTCTTAGAAACCTCCCCAACTCTTGCTTAGGAAACAAGCAATAAACTTATTTATCAACTATTCCCTGCATACCTCTTTGGCAAAAACCAGAAATGGCCAGTGCTGGTAAACCACCTGGAACACTGGTCAAATGCTTGCACAAAGCTGCCTTCCCTGTTTCTACCTTAACTTTACCCAGCAGGTATTTTAAAGGCTTTACAATTTTAAATCGAGGTCTTAAATCTTCCTTAAGATCTTCCCATGAATAGGAAATTTAAGAGACTTTTTTTTTTAAAGCATGGCATGAAAATGCAGGATTGAGTTAAAATTCAGATATGATAAATTAAATTTTAAGATGAGCAAAGAGTATAAATTCATGTTCAGAGAGAAGCATACTTTTACTACTGGTGAATATAATCACTTTATTTTTTTTTTTGTATATTTGGGTGTATATATAGTATATTTTTAGTATATTTGTTTTTTTAGTATATTTGGGTGTATTTGTGCCCAAAATAGTGTTTTAGTATCTTTGGATTAGCCTTGCTAGTGTGATTAATGAGATTTCTGTTCATATCTGAGCTACTAATTCCAAAACTTAATTCCAAATTGACTGACTGATCTTATATCAAATCTATTTATTGTTGTAATTTAGTTTTGCTCCTCATCTGCTAAGCCCCAATGATGTGCCTGACTGTTGTAGCTCAAAGTAATGGCCAAGTTAGTTTTGTTTATGGAGCTGGGGATATATCTGCCAGTATATTGCCAATACATATATATTTATATATATATTTTATATATATATATATATATATTTATTATATATTTATATATTTACTATAGATAGCACTCAGATTTTGCACAGAGGAGATATCCTGGAATTCCTACTAATAAGAATCATGCTCACAGCAAGGCATGGCCAGAAGGACTGCTACAATATTTTTCACCAATGCAATGCCAGTATCCTCTTCTGCTCTTATGGCTAAAAATACAAATAACTGGTTAAGAAGTTTTTGAGCTTAAATGATTCAGGACCTATGAACATTTTTCCAAATCTTGAGGTTGGAGACAAAATACAGTAAAACACAGGTCTGTCACATTTCCAAGCTGGTGAGCATTGCAGTTCAGCAATTTTTTTAGGTCAGGATGGATAAAGAGGTCTCAGTGCTACAAGACCAAGGGCACCTCCAAGTCCCATGCTCAGGACTTTACAGTGAGAGGTGTCATTATTCCCTCAAGCATCACTGTTCTAACAGGACAGCTCAGTCTGAGATGAATTCTCTTGTTAAGATCCTTCTGTATGCTGATTTTTATATTCTGAACTACATTTGTTACACATTTATGGGTTTATGCAGCAAACCTTGAATGTATTTCTCATTTAAGTAACATTTTTCCTTGCATAACCCAATTTGTCTATTCTAATGTATCTCTGAAATACTGGACTTTACATGGCATGTTTCTTGTGGCTTAAAAAGCTTTTTCTGGAAAGCTTAATTTGATATGTAATGAGACAAGTTTTTAAGCAAAAGTTTGGATTAGAGAAGTGGTATAAGTGGTGCTCTGCAGTCAGAAAGAGTTCAGGTAACTTGTCCAGGGTCACAAAGTCTGTTCAGGGATTACATGTCCTGGTGGTAAAGCTGATAACTGATTTTGGCTTGGGACAGCTGAACAGGTGTAAACAATGGCTGGGCACAGAGATCTCACTAACTTGCTTTTGTCCTCTCATTCTTCCCTTCTATAGCCCAGAAAAATCCTGTTTGCTTTGCCCTGCTCTGGACTGAGCAGGTTATCTACCCCAGGAACCCTCATCAGCATCCTCACCTGCTCTGCCCCTGCCAATCTCCAGGAATTTGCCCTCACTGCAGTTAATAATCTGGTTAAGTAATGCCAGTTGCTGAAGCCATAATTCTTGGCACCAGAACAGCTTGTATGAAATGCCAGTTTCATGAAAATTCTGTTATTTGAAGGACTTTTTTTCCTAGTCATGAATCATGCTAACCAAACTGAAAATTAAGGACACGCTCAATACTGAAAATAATAATCAAAAGAATGCAGAGAAGAAAGAACATATGAAAATTAGATTTCAGTATTATCATTTTAAAGTACCAGTGTTTGTAAAACACAAGCATGTGAAAGGCTGAATCTCATTTGATCAACCCAATTTAACATTAAATAACTGCAGCCAATTATGCAAATATCACACAATAATATTAATTTGTTGATCTTTTTTGAACAGTTTCAAATTTTCCTAATGTTAGACTTTCTTATGTCTTAAATGATCAATTACCAGAACCATAACTAAGTGATGAAGAATGGATAATTGCCTGGTTATGATGTACCATACTCTTTCTATGTAAATCTGGTGCAATTAAACAAATAGGGCACATGGAGAAAAGATGTGCAGATGTTCTTTTACAATCTGTTACTAGCTCAGGGAATACCACAGCTCCCTCCTAAATCTCACAAGTGAAAAGGAGGAGAATGCAATACCAAATACTGATTGTTATTTACACATGTTATTTCTTTCCTTTGGTTAATGGGATAAAATGCTCTGCCAGAATTCAGAGGAGGACAGCATGCAACAACATCAGAATTTCCTGTACTGTGCTGACCTGTCAGCTCTCTTATTGAGGTTTCAAAGTTTAAAATCTAAACCCTATTCCCCTGGATTCCACTTGGAAACAAGCACAGCCTTGAGCTGACACAGAGCAAGGCAATTAACCGAGATGTTAAAGAGAACAATTAACACACACACACACTCCACGTTTTCATTCTTCCCTGGGAGAAAAGACCTCTCATTTCTGTGGGTCATTCCACTATGAACCCTCTCATTTTGAGTCTCCATTAGCAGAAAAAACAGAGGTGTCTGTCTGGTCAGTGCAGGAAACAGTGCAAAACACAACAAATGAACCCACCTGGTTCATGTAAATAACTTGCAACCAATTCAACAAGTTAACCAATTTAAGAACTTTCAGGTTTACATTTCAGTAAAGTAATTTTTCTAACTGGTCCTCATTCATTCTGCCTAGTGAACAGATTGCTGCTGGTATTCTGAGGCCTTCATGGGGATTTCTGATACATGCTGTTATTTATCAGCTCTGTCAAAGCTGACATGTTCAGGTATTGCACAACCACTTTGCCATGCATCTGCACTTAGATATTTTCACTTTTCCATTTGCTGCTAAATCAAAGATGAACTTGAGGGAAGGAATAGATTGTTCAGTACCAGTAAGCCACAAATGGCTGCTCCTTGCATCATCTCCAGAGAGCTCACCCCACACTCTGGTTAAAGGCACTCTAATTTCAACACTGGTCTCATTGGATAAAACTCTCTACCCCACGTTGCACCTTGCCATATTCCCCATGTTTATCTTTCCAGCCATCTAATTAAATAAAAGGAAAGACTACCAGCAGCTTATAACACATAGTAAGATACTGAACAAAGACCAGCACAGGATACAAATTCAAATGTCACAACACTATGGCTACTGTGAGTGAAACAACATTTTGTGCTTGCAGTTGTAGACTAAAGAAAAAATCATCAATTTTTAACAATAGTTACATTGTCAGAGAGAACCTTCAACTGTTCTTCATTAAAAGATCAGACTGGACTGCAGTCAAAGACAGGAAATTCATCTGAGGGAGCAGAAGAAAGTGATGACTAAGGAGGGACCTTCAAAAGGTGACCAAAAATGAACAGGAAGCCATAAGGCTGCTCTTTAACAGCTGCATAAGGCATGGATGGTCCACTAGAAATTATATTTTACCTTTTTAAACTATGTTAACAAATGCCAGTAACTACAAAAGACTTATTAAGCATGGAGAGATACTGTTGGTCTTAAAAAAAATTAAAGTGCTAAATGTTTCCCTTAATACTGGTGCATCTCTACTGCAAACTAGAACAAGAAATGTTTCACTTTTACTTCCTAAAGGACTCCAATAAAGTGTCAATAAAGTTCCACCAGTTTTATACTGAAGTAGCACTTTGGAACATTGATACAGAATATGGTTATCCTTTTTGGCAAGAGGTATCTTAAAGCTGTTCAACAAAGCTGTGTGCAGAAGGAGGGAGCTAATAAATATTACAGGATGGTCGCTGGTGAACATTTGCAGAAGTTACTTCCCCAACTGTGGGCTACATGCTCTGTATTGCTTCCAAAGAATCCAGGCTGCATGTGAGAAAGCAGCAGCCTATGAATTATCTGCTTAGCCAGAACGAAATCAGGGTTTGAATGAAGCCTCTCTCCTTCCACACATGTTCTGCTGACAACACAGGAAGGCCCTCCTGCAGTACACGTGGCAATGGAGGCTGGACACAGCAAGGATGTGAAAGGGACATGGAAAACATTTTTCTGATCTAAATTACATGAGTGGTGATGGAAGAAATTCCTCCATCCAAAGGTTTGGTTGTTGTGAAGAATGGTTCAATTTTCACACCCAAAGTTGTCTAATCTCATTTTTCTGGACACTCACCTGGAAGGCAATGCTGTGTCTGCAGAGCCCAGCTGTGCCAGGCCAAAGGGGAACTTTAATCTCATTTTTAAAAGCCTGACACAGCCTTTTAGATCATGTCTAGGAGGATGTACTCAACTCTCAGAGAGGAATGCACTGCCCAAGCAGGCACTGCAAATCCCCACAGAGGGAAGGGTGAGAGGCCAACAGGGACCATCCTGCAGAATTTTGGGCTAAAGGCCAGAGTTATTGGACGGAGTAGGAGGGAATCTATCAAGCTAAGCAAACTCAGGAATCTCCCATAGCAGCAGAGTAAGAAAGGATGGAGTGCATGGCTAAATTTGTTTCCCAAACACAGAGTAAAAGGCAGAATAATGTCAACAGAACCCTGTGGGCAGCTAACAGGCAACATCCTCTGCTGGTGGAGGCAGTAAACAAACCAAGCTGAAGAGCAGTTGAAGAGCATTTCACAAGTTTCCAGACTGTATATAAGGAGGCACTAAGAAAACCATTGGGAAAGTTCTATTGCTAACATTTAGCACCTCTACCAAGAAGACAGGCTTCTACCAAGAGGATTACAGTAGAAATCAAAGTGATTGTGTTCACGTTTGCCAGCTTGTGGAAACAATCATCCTGGGGAGCAAATTGATACTGGGACTATGCTACACACTGGCAGCTACAGAATCTGTCACTGTTCAGGTGTCAGGTCTGTCTGGAGCCTCTGGACTCTGCCACCTTCATGACACCACCATTGCCCAGTCGCTCTCTTCTCTTCCATACTGAAACAAAGAAAAAATGAAGTTTAAGAAAAAAAGTTGAAAGAATCAGCACATGTTTATAATAGTTTCTTAGGTGTATCCTCAGCAATGTCCATTTTCACTGCTCTGATAGGAGTTTACAGTATTTTTTATGCCTTGACTTGCCTTTGATTTGGGCACAGACTAAAGACAGCTTGCTTTACCCATATTACACTATTCAGGAAGGAGCAGAGCTGATGCTCAGCCCAGATGACACAGAACAGCCCTGCTTCACTTCCATCAGTTTAATGCAGTCACTCCCTGAGGCCTGCTCACTAATTCACTCACAACTACGCCCCTGCTCAAGCTCCAATAAACAAACACATTTCATTTTATTTCTTTCTATTGTCAAGGTGGCTTTTTATTACAGCATTCTGATTGAACCTGAAATAAAACCATCACAAATACCACAGAGTGCAATTAGGGAGAATTGTGATCCAAAATAAAACAAGTTGTCTTCCTGCACACAAAGGAATGGGATCACCAGGCAGAAAGGAAGGCAGCCCATGGCATGCAGCCACATCCACTTCCAGGGGAGCATCCAGCCCCAAGGCAGCACTTGTGACAGCCAGGCTGGTTCCATGCTCTAAAGCTCTGTCACAAGCCCTGTAAACAATGCTCCAGAGACACCCCAAAACACACACAGGGCTCAAGCAGGTAAATAATGCAGAGGTGGAGGGACAGCAGCAGATGGGAGTCCCTTCCCTTAGAGTGTTATATTCAGGGAGCTTGAAAACACCTTCAACCAAGAAATGAAAACTGATTTTAGAGGCTTTATGTAGGCTAAAAAGATCAGTTAATTTCTCCAGAGGAGAAAAAAGGAAGTTCCTCCAATAAAGGTTCTGCATCAGCAGGAAAAGTGACAACAGCTCACTAAAGCAGGGAAAAGACAACAGCTCCAAATCAGGATGAGCCAGAGGAAACACCAGATGCACAAAGGAATGGTGTGCAGTGGGTTTGTGTTTTACCCCTTACTGCAGCAGCCAAGGCTCCAACTGACCTTCATAATTAGCACATCTACTTTTTGTCATTATTAATTCTGCTGCTCCTTTTCTGCAGATGCACTTATCTATAAATTTTGTCACCTTTAGGCAGCAGTACCATCCAATGCTCCAATACAGAAACTGTGGCAGGGACCAGTCTGAGTTGCCATTTAACTAGAATTTGCACCTGCTCCCAGAATTAAAAGGGGAATGAAGCTGCAAAACCACAATGAAAATCATTTCTTTCTGCAAATAAAAGCAGATTTAGCTTCCATTTTTAATTCTGTCAAGGGCTTTGTGATCTCAGGCTAGTAAATCCAGTCCCTCTTCCACTGTGCACCACCTCCAGGTCTTTTTTTGTTAAAATTACCACATATATGGCCCTTTCCTGGTTGTTTTTCACTGCCCAGAGAAAGAAAGGGGCTTTGATTAAATGTCTCTTCTCTGCTGTCTTGCCTGCAGTGTTTAAATGTATTTAATAACATGGAGCATAAGCATGCTACATGTTATTAAATATATCTTATTTTCTATCCATCTCTTCCAAGCTGCAGTTTAATCCAAGTCTTACAGGATACAGCAAAAACTTGTTTATTCTCAAAGCATGGATGCAAACCCACAGAAACATGAGTGGTGTTTCAGTGAGTGTATTCCCAGAGAAAAAACCTCATCCCTAAATCTTTTAATTCAAGCAGCTATGGAAGAGTGTACTGTTACAAATTCATTCATAAGTACATCATTAATTTATATAATGTATGTTCTTTAATTTGAAGTCTTTATCAGGCTTTGGTAAGCATGATACCCATTCAGTGACAGGAAGGGAAATGTGCATTGCAGTGCCACCACTGTCTCTCTCAAGTGGCATGAGAAATTCAATCAGTTCTGCCCATGAGGTTCTAATTTGTCACCCCAGCTCTGGTTCCAGTGAGCAGCTGCTCACATCCACACACATCCCACTGAACAGGGCAGACTTGAGGAGAGCAGCACGAAACCAGACTTGGAAACACAACAATGAAGAGAATATGGAAATAATAAAAGCAGCATGCACTCTGCACAAGGGAGCTGGTGTGAGCACAGTGGATATGGAGCCTGCACCTTTGGTCACAGGTTCACAGGCAGGACGTGGTGGTGCTGAGAATTTCCACTTTTTAAAAAATTCCCAGGGTTCAACATGAAATGGATACACTGCCCCAGTTCAGGCAGCAGAACAGCAGAGACCAAAGCTGTGTCTGACTGCTATTTCTATTGCACTTTATGCTTAAAACTGGAAGATTCTTTGGAATTACAGCCTCAGGTTGTCCAAATGATACAACAATAATCTGGTGATCATGCAAAGAGATCTCAAGTTTTTTCCTCCTGGTAGAGAATATAGAAAATCTTGGCAAAGATTCTCCTCTAACATTTTAGGGTTAATATGCAGTCCATTTTTTGTGTCACAGCATTGTTTTCTGTGCAACATCATCAAGTCCTTCTGGATATGAGCCCAGCCCTCCACAGATAGGAAGTTGCAGAAACACAACCAGCAACAACTGACTGACTTTTAATGGAGAAGCAACCACCAATCTCCTTAAAATCAATGATTTTTTAAATGGTTTTCAATGATTATGTCTTCTAACTCTCCTGATTTTTTTAAAGAAGGAAGAGAACCCAGAATAAAGCACAGACATAAGAGTGCAGCATTTTCCAGGAGTGACAAATTTACTCCTGGCACGTAACTGATGAACACAGACTGGGTGCAGAGCTGAAAGGTGAAAAGATCCACATCAGCCAAGCAAGTGGAGTGAAAAGGTCCCAGAAAGACAATGTTTACTAACAATCCAACCTCTCCAGCCTCCTCCTGAGCCTTGGCTGGTGCTGGAACACCAGGGTGACAAGGCAAGAGGCAATGGGCAGGAACTGATGCCCAGAAGTTCCTCCTGAACATCAGAAGAATTTCTTTATTGTGCAGTGACCAAGCACTGGACAGATTGTCCAGAGAGAGTGTGGAGTCTCCCTCACTGGAGATATTCCCAAACTGTCTGGACACACCCTGGGCCATGTGCTCATGTGCTGGAGCCAGGGGATGGCACCTGATGACCACAGTGGGCCCTTCCATCCTGACCCATCCTGACCCTCTGTGAGCAGAGGGGCACAGGGGACCCTGGGGGAAAGGCTGGACACACTCACACTGCTCACTGCCTCAGGGGAGAAAGACACACCTCACAGAGTACTGGCAGCAACATCAACATTTCAGTGGCAAACCCAAGAACACTTGGAGCCAGAAATGTAGAACGGAAACCATCAGAGTCAATTTGAAGAAATCCTGGCAACACTGCCAAGCAACTGCTGTCAGATCTTAAATAAAGGGGGTTTGTAACTTTCCAAGCTCTTCTCCTATCCCCAAAACCCCACACCATAAACTACACTAAATAAGGAAAAAATACCCAAGAAACTTTAATAAAAGGGCCATCACCTGCTGCTCACTGACTTTATCTGAAATGGTTCCTGAAATGCCCAGACATGGAGATAAAGCACAGATTCCAAACAGACTTTGATATTTAGCACATGACAGAGGAGGAATTGCTTTAAGAATGAGAAGTGACTGTGTGATTGGAAAGATAAATGGAAATGGTGATCAGCTGGCTGTGCCCAGTGAGTGTTTAATTGCCTCATTGATTAACCTGTGCTCATTTGTGATTGTGGTTCAGATGCTTCATAATCCTGTCTTTTTCCCTGAAAAAGCAAACTCTAACAAGACTATTAGATTTCACTGATAACAGTAAGATCTTGCAACTCTTACCCAGCTTCCAAGATGAAGTGTAGTATAATTTTTCCCTCTCATCTCTACCATACTTTTTCAAGGAAAGAAAACTGGCACAATAAACACACTAGACAAAGGGTCTACATTATCATATAATGCCATCTATAGCAGCACTACCAAAAATATTATTTTCCACTCCATTCAAACGTTCACCTTTTACTATTTTACATGGTTATAGAAGAGGAAACACCTTACCTGGATATCAGTTAGCTTATTCAGGAAACGGGTTGTTACCTCAGGCCCATTCTCCATGGTTGGGATGTCCAAGTGCTGGCATGGAACAAAGGAGAGGGAGAAGGGGAGAGAAAGAGAGTAACAAGTTATTACATGTTATTCTTTACAGCTTTACATATATATGAATACCTTATGGTTGCCAGAAGTTTTAATAAATATTTATCATGCTGGCCAGCCCTCCTTACAAGCAGGAAAGGGTGGTTAGTTTGGGGTTTTTGGTTGGGTTTTTGGTTGATTTTTAAACAGGAGGGTGTTGCTAAGCCAGTGAAAAGTTAGAGGGTTAAACTGTTATGCTCTTGTTCAAGAAAGGCTAACCTAAGCCTTCCAAGAGATCTGTCCACAATAGAGGGAATATTGTGCAGGCAAGGGAAGTAACATTACATACAGTATTTCATTTCAAGGTAGATTGTGTAGGAATACAACATTTATATTTACAGTACTTCTCACTCAGCACCTTCATGTCTCATATCATCCTAGCACCAGCTAATACCAATACATTTATTTCATTTTATTCATTCAGGCAGTATCACCTACCAGACATTTATTATACTCATCATGTTTAGTGGACAAAGCACAACCCTTTATGCAGCTGCACTGCCCCGTGTGCTCTGAACTGACTTTGTGCTGACTAAATAGCACCAAATCAGCTTTACAGTCTGGATGCCTGGGGAACTCCACCTGTGCAGGAGGAATCTCCCACATGGTGAGCAGCAGGTGAAGGCAGCTGTGCACTGCCTTGGAACAGCTCCTCCACCACAGCTGGGATCCCTGCAAGGAGGGTGAATGACGAGGTAGATGGGAGACTTGCTCATCCTCTAATGCAGACAAATCTCAACTTTATTAATTAACAGAAACACTTTTATAATTGCAGTAATAAGGCTCATGCATATTGCAAAATTATAGCTCACTATTGGTCAGCTATAAAAGTCAGCCACTCCTTTTCTCAAGATGTTTGTGGCTTCTTTTTTACCTCCTGTTATCACATAATTTATAAAGCAATTTCTTGCTCAAAGAAACCATGGCCTTGAATTAGGCAGCTGTTGCTTTCTCACGTTACTTTTCCCATGGACTATGTCTCAGTAAAAAAACTGTCCACAGGTGAACAAGAGAGGAACCTGAGAAGGAAGGACAGCAGTGGCTCTGAAGTTTGGTTCCCTCTAAGTCTTTTCTCTCCTCACCCTTCCCAGATACCTTAGCAAAAAATAATGAATAAAAGAAATGTGGAAGAATGCATTTTTCTACATTTGCAAACAGGCTGGGAGCTGGTGCTTTCTTCACCTTCCCAGAATTTGATATTTTATACTTTCAGCTATTAGGAAAAACCTCAGATGACAAAAGTTCCCTTCTGACAACCAGTAACTCACTTGGGAAACAACACACTGACTCAGTTCATCCTTGCAGGCAGTGCACCTTTCCTACCTCCCTTGGTTCTGGCTTTCAGTTGCAATTAACTGTGATAAAAATCAAAAGAAAGAAGGAAAGGGGTAAAACAAAAAAAGAGACATTTCCTTACCTTGCCCTTATATAAAATTTTAGAGATGGGACACACAATGCAGGCTGTTCCAGCACCAAACATCTCCTTCACTCTGTTCTTTTCCAAGGCAGCTGTCAGGTCACCCATGGTGATGTATCGCTCAGACACTTTGAATTCTCCCTGCACAAGAAGCAGCAACCAGAAAAATTGGGAAAAAGTTTAAAAAAATTACCATTTTTGTTTTCTGAAACATTTCCAATAAGACTTTTAGCCTAGTGACAATAAGTCAAGTTTTGACTCTGATTTTTTGATCTTTTCAAACATGCCAGTGTCACACAAGATAGATTTTCATCTAAAGAATGCCCTACACAGATGTCAGTGGTTTTCCAGGTGCAGTGTTGATGATTAAGTGACACTTTCCTCTGGTTTGGAGCAGTATCAGTATCACATTACAGAATAACAAAGAAGAATTGTTATGGGACACTGGATCTCTCTCCTCATGGTCTCTAGCATGTTAGAGTTTCTCTAAAAATTACTCAATTGTATCAATTTGCATCCCAGTCTCAGACAATTCCTAAGCAAGATAAATTCTGTTGATTCTCTGCACCTGCCAGGCCAATTTATGTGATGTATTTTTTTAATCCCTAGTGAAACATTCCACTGTAGCCTGCACACAGCTGTCACATACAGAAATTAACTGTACTACAGGTATGAGTGAAGCCATTTGCACTGCAGTTTTTATTCTGGGAGTGTTTTACGTTCTACAAGCATTGAAGAATAAATAGGAATCAACTGAAGGAATGTGTTTCAAGAAAAAAAATAAATGTCAGACTTTGAAATGTTTATTTCATGCTTCATGTGGTATTCCTGAGCATAATCCCAGCCAAATCCAGGAGAGAGAATCCTGGGCCTGATGAGCCTCTGGCTGTGCAGCATCCTCAGCCAGGCTGCAATAAAACCTCTGAACACAGCAAGGCAGAGTTTCTGCATTTCAGGACATGATCCACTCCCAAGTGTCCAAATAAGCTCTGGGATTGCTGCACTACAGGACAGGAGCAGGAAGCAGACAGGATGAGTGCAAGCCTGTGGCAGGGCAGGCTGCATGCTTGTTAGCAGAAACAAGGCTGGAAGCATGAGAACTAAATGCAGAAATAATGACCTGAGGACTGAAGTACAGCCATGGTCATGCACAGTAATTCTTTGTTTCCTTGCTCTAAGTGCTGGTAAAGTGGATTTAATGAGAATTTTCACGTTAAATACTGCATGCAGCTGCTTTAACAAGCTTGGTATTGTTCTGTGTGACAGGTGTGGGGTTCTGGTGATGCTCCTGAGAATCCCTGCATGAGCACACCCTGAGCAGGTTCAAGGACTGAGTGCTGCTCAGCCAGTGCTGTCAGCAGCACCAAGCTGTGTGGTGGGGCTGACAGGCTGAAGGGAGGAGGGGACACCCAGGGGGATGACACCCTTGGACCCAGGGTTCCTGCCAGGCTGACACAGCTCTGAGCACTCTGATCCAGTGCAAGATGCCCCTGCTCACTGCAGGGAGGCTGGAATAGATGCCCTTTCAATGCTCCCCAAGGCATTGGATGGGCTCTGAGCACTCTGACCAGTGCAAGATGCCCCTGCTCACTGCAGGGAGGCTGGAATAGATGCCCTTTCAATGCTCCCCAGTGCCAGGCTGGATGGGCTCTGAGCAGCCTGGGACAGTGCAAGGTGTCCCTGCCATGGCAGGGGCTGCAATGAGGTATCTTTAAGGTCCTCTCCAACCCAGGCCTTTGTAGGAAGCCAGACTGGTGTATGACTCTATGATTTAACCAAATCAACTGAACCTTAGGATACTGAGCACCAGAAATGCTGACTGTGACTTCTGCTGAAGTTATAACATGACAATTGAAACCATTGCTGCCAGAACACTCACCCAGCTGCGTGCCAGATCCAAAATGCTCTGCCTTGTCACTCCTGGAAGGATGATGCCATCTAAAGGTGGCGTGGCCAGCTCATTTTCTGCCAAACAAAAAAGCATTGATTGAAAAACAACCAAAGAAACAAAAGTTTACTGCTATTACACTGAACACATGGGTCCCTTACAACTCAGCATATTCCATGATTCTGTGGCACCAAAAACAATCCCAAACAACATTTCTCAGAGTTCTCTATGAACACAAACAGATACTCAGTTCAGGTAAGTTGCTGCTGAATGTTTGGAAACCTTTATTTCACCTTTTATTATAACCTTTAGATATTAATGTATTAAATATGTTTCTTCCCCACCTTTTGGGCAGGGAAGAAAAATATTTAAAAAACAGAAACAGCCTGAGTGAGGGTCCTTTGTGAAGTGACAGAACACAGTGCCAAGCAGTCCCAAATGCCCGTGCCAAGCCACAGGCAGGTCTGTGCTGGCACTGGGTGACTCCCAGGCAAAGATCCCACAAATGAAGAGTGGCTCAGCACCCTGGAGACAGCAAAGTGCTCCGTGGGGACCATGCCCATGTCTCTGCCAGCAGCCAGCCCTCCTGGGTGGCAGGGATGCCAGGCTGCCTGCTGCAGCCACCTGACAATGGCAGCATTGAGCCCTGGGCTGGCAGCACAGTGACTGGCAGCTCTTGGGAACAGCACCAGGCTGCAGCTGCACCATTCCAGCATATTCCTGCTCCAAGGACAATGAGAACATTGAATTCTAATTATGTCCCTGCTTCAGTGTCCTTCCCTGGGCACAAACGAGCCAAAATCTATTCTCATGTTTTTCCAGCTAAGCTCCGCAAGGCAGAAATTTGGCCATCAATCTACACTGACAAATCAACTGCTGCTGACACAACAAGAACATGTCTCATATTTATCACTTCATTCATAAAGCTGCACAGACTCATTCAGCACTGAGGGACTGATGTCTCTCTTCTCACAAATGTGGTAAAGGTTTTGCAGAAGAACGAGCAACAGAACTGGAGAGGGGAGTCTGCTGCCTTGTCCTTCTAAGCCTTCTGATGTTTACATTCTTGTAATGAAGCTTCTCACGCACTTTTATGTAAATAATTATTGTTTTTACATTCCTCTCTGGAGGAGGAGAAATTTGATACACTGTTGGCTTGTCCAGTGTCATTGGAGAGGTGGCACTTTCATCCTCCAATCCACTGTCACTTTGGAAATCTATAAATGCTGGAGTCAGGAAATAAACTTCCCTTCTTTTTACCTTGGAAGTTCCAGTGTGCATGATGTTTTATTTTGTGTCCTGTAGTGGCAGGAGGCAGGTAGCTGGATCCCAACCACACTGCATTACCCAAGGCACTCTGCTATCCCCACAAAATGCTGCCTGCTTTCTGCACAAAGTACCCAAGGCACTACAATGAAACCAGTCTGACCCTGCATCTGCTGCCATGCAAAAATTCAGTAACACTTCATTCCCTTGGAGAGAAGAAAATTACTTTTATTCAAGAAGGAATTTTCTTTCTTCTTGGAAAAAAAAAAAAAGAAGAAAAGTCTTTTATTCTTGCCTGTAGTCTTCCAAACCAGTTATCAGGTGCAGCTATCACAAGCACTGAATACTTGCATGCCACTGGGTGCTTTTGAGATGCTCAGAGAGCTGGCTGGTTTTAATAGTTAGTTTTAATAGTTTTAAAAGTTTTAATCAGCATGTACCTTGCTCAGAGATGCCTGTAGGTAGGTAGAGGTAAAAATAGCTTAAAGAATAATGATCCATCTTGAAAGCACCTTTTGGGCATTACTGATACCTGACTCTCACTGATGTGCTTCTCTCCCTGCCACCACTGGACAGAACTTCAAATTCTCCAAAGAAAACAGTTTTGGACTGGATGCTGCAAGAATTCTGGATATGGCTCAGGAATATCTGACTGGCCTGCAGGTGATGATGGGAGCCACTCACACTCAGAGCTACAGAGCCTGAAGAGCTGCACAGCCCTGAGCTGCCTTGCAGCACATCTGCACTGCAACACTGCTGCAGCCCAAACATGCTGCTGGCAGCCAGGCTGGTGTGAGACCCTGTGCAGGGCTGAATTCTGCCCTCCTGAGCACGGGGACAGCCCAGCAGTCTCTGTCACCAGCAGGCAGCACCCACAGCTGCTCCAGGATCCCCTCTCTCACAACTAACAGCCACCCAGTAACTTCCAGAATGGGCATTTCCTTTGTTTAACCATCCTCATTAAAAAGGTTATTATCTGCATTCTAACAATCATTTTGTGGATTACAGTCCCAATCATCTGCTCTGTTAAAGTTTTCTACTTTATGTTTCCATACCTCCATTTTCATTTATCCAGTAGAGAAACAGATTCATTGTTCCAACTTCAGTTATTTGGTGATCCTCTCCATAGAGCCACAAAACCTGCTGGCAGCCAAACTCCAGGGCTTCTTGCTGGGCATAAATAGCAGAGCCATAATTCCTTCAGGGGAAAAAACAAAAACCAAAGAGTTATGAGTACCTGGCTGGGCATCTTCTCAATTTAAACAAGATTTTGGGCACATCTACCTCATGAGCAAGTGCTCTGCAACAGCCACTGCTTGGCCCTGGGATATTTTCACTGGAAGTATTCCACCAGCATTTTACAAGATTGTTTGTACCTACAACCCAAAAACTTTGAAGGGCTGAACAGCACCAACAACTCAAACATATCCTTCCCAACTGTATTAACATACCTCTTGTTCCATATTCTGGACATGGTAATTTCTGCAACTAAAAACCCTCAGAAAGCATTTATCTTTATTTAGCAGTTGGCATCCTGGAGAGGGAGCAACAATTCCCCTCCAGGTTTTGGGGGTTTTGGTGTTTTTCTTGGGAGTTTTTTGGTTGGTTTGTTTTTGTGGTTTTTTTAATTCATCTGCCTCATGTCAGATGGGTAATTTATGTTAGAGGAAACTCTTGGAGCACAAAAAATACCAGAGGAGTTGTATAAATAATATTAGCAAAGTGCAATTCTGAACTCCTTGTTTATTTAACTACTGCATTTAATGCCTGTGTTTCTGCTGGATCAGATACTTCACTAAAAACCACATCTGCTTTGGGAGCTGTGCAGGAAAGGCAGGATGATGTTTTCTTACCCTCCCACCTTGCAGTCTCCTGTTCCCCCTTTCCAGGCTCTCACATACTTTGGATCTGCCCACAAGGATATTGGATTAAAGGTTCCACTTGCAAAGTAAGGGCCCACAGGGCTCAGAATGACATACAGCAGGGCCTTGGTGGGCTTCTTCACTCCAAGGGAAGGCTGAAAAGAAAGAAATGCAAACAAATCCAAGGTTATTGGTGCCCTTCAAATGTCAGGGGCTGCACCATCAGCTTTTCAAACACTGCTCTCAGTGGGACTGCAGCACGAGTGCTTTAACCAGGGCAGTGCAAAGTGCTGCAATGAATAAAAAATATTTCTATAACTTTCCCCACCATTCAAAGCCAACACCAACCCTAATTTTATATACTGTCACCACTCACTTACAGCCATTCCATTTATCTATATGTTATTCTAGTGCTCTCAAACAGTTTCAAGTTTTTGAGAATTCAAAGATTAGCTTAACAAAGTGCTATAAATTATATGAATATAATACAATATAATACAAAATTACAGACTAGAATAGAATACAATACAATATGTAATACAATATGTGAATATAATAATATGAATTAATCATATCAGAAGCCCACAAAGCCTTCTGGGACAAGGAGTGGCAACACCAGCAGTAACAGCAGTGGAGAAACCACTGCCAGCTGCATTGGTGAGAACTGTGCAGTGCCAGCTGGCATTGCCAGAGCTGAGTGCTGGCTCTCTGAATGTCTGTGTGACAGCTGAAATTATTTGCCTGCTAAAAATAGCTCACACAAGAGCCCAGGAAAAAACAAAAAAATTTAGAGTTTTTTCTCCCCCTCCTCTCTGAGAGGCTTCTCACACTCCAAGCCATCACCATCAGTGAAGGGGCAGGTAAGATGCCTGGTGCTGGCCAAAGCTCTCCAGGTGCTGAAAAGGTTCCTTTGGTTTCTGTCTGCCCTGCTGCTTCAGAAAGACTTCTAACAGAAATTTTGGTATTTTTGCTGATGTGATCATTCAAAAGACTGCTCTGCCTGGGTTTCTGATTAATTGATAAAAGCCTAGCAGGACATGCAACCTGGAACACCACAGGATAATGGAAAGGCCACAAGGGCTGGCTGTCCTGAAACAAAGCTCAGAGCAAAAGGATTTCCAAAATCAAAACCAGGGGTAAATACCCCAATTTTAATATCAGTACCTTACAGTCACTGAGTACAGATTCTTCAATCTGAAAATCTGCAACTAGTTTAAAAGCATTAAATGAATGGAGCCCTGGAACCTGTGTGAAATGTGAAATACTCACATATGGTCACCACTTACAGACAGGGGTATTGCAGGAGTTTACACAGTTTGGAACCTACATTCTTTAGCTTCCTTGTCCTATGCTCTACCATTGTACATTTCTCTCTTGCTACTGCTGAAAAAAGAGAACCCTGAAGGCTTTAATAAAATAAACTCTCTGTTTCTTCATCAACACTGCAGAATTGACTCACACATGAAACTCAGAGAGGACACATTAACAGCTATTTGCTAAAAAGCCCCTTAGAAGGTCAGTTCCAAGAATAAATTGACAGAGGGACTAGTCCTTAGCTCTGTTCAAAGTGTCTCTTCTGAGACATCTTAATTTACAGGGTAAAATCTTCCAAAAACTTCTCAGATATGACTTGAAATTACAAAATGTACTCAGCAAGCTGTGATCCATCATGCTCTCTCAGAATTATGAAGATTTTACTATTACCACGTCAGGTACAACGATCCTTTCAGCACAACCCCAATTAACAAGCACTGCTCCATTCCCACTGTGAGCAGTGGGAGGAAACTCCGTTTATTTTCCGTGCTCTGAGCCAGTGTGCCCACTGAGTGGCACTGTGGTCAACCTTAAATTCCTGTTGGGGACTCCCAAGTAAAACCACAAAATCAATCTGCCTCCAAACTTCATCGTGTCACCTACTGACTGCTGAATATTTCACTGTAGGGATGGAGTGTGGACAGTCTTTTATTGAGACATAGTCGATGGGAAAAGAGACGTGAAAAAATCCATCTGAGAAAGCAACAGCTGCCTAATTCAAGGACACAGTTCCTTTGAGCAAGAAGCTGTTCAAGAAAATATGTGATAACAGGAGGTAAAAAAGAAGCCACAAACATCCTGAGAAAGGTGGGACTGAGTTTTTATAGCTGACCAATAGTGAGCTCTAGTTTTGCAATATGGATGAGCCTTATTACTGTGATTATAAAAGTGTTTCTGTTAATCAATAAATCCGAGACTTGTCGGTCATCAGAGGATGAGCAATGTCTCCCATCTACCTCGTCAAGGGAGGACTTTGCATCATACCTAAATAAACAAAACAAAACAAAAAAATAATAAAAAAAAAGAGGGGGAAAAAACCAATTGCACACCTCAGTTCCAATGAGGGTAGGACGGATGTAGAGGCTGGCAGAGGTTGAGTAGGGCACCCACTCCTGCTCCAGCTCCACAAGCTTACGGATGCACTCCAGCAGCTCCTTCTGGTCAAAAGTCTGGCAAAGAACAGAGAGGGGAAAAAAACAAATGGAGAAATAAAGCTGGAACACGTTGTGCTCCTCACAGATGCACATGCTCCAGGAACACCTCCTCAGGATATGCAACAGGGACACGCTGCAGAGGTTCACATTTCCCTGGGTTCAATCCTTACAGAATTTAATATCCCATGGTTTTAGCTATTGTGCCTTTCTGTGCAGTGTCCCAGGTGAACTCCTCTGCTCCACAGTGTCCCCCTGAGATGGTAAAAAGGAGCCACTGACCCTTCCTGCCTCCAAAGCATGTGGAGAACTCCCTGTGCAGCCAGCTCACCCGGGCATACAGCACCACCTTCCACAGGAGAGTGCTCTGGGTCACAGCTCCAAGGGGCCAGCAAATCTCCCAAAGTTCCCAAGCTCTTACAGCAATTAAGCTAACAAACCTGGCAGGAAGTTCACTGCCCAAAATACAATTGCTAAAAGCAGTGTAAAGTTACTGGCATGACCAAACCCAAAGGCACTCAGGAGGCTGAATAACTTAACTGAAATGCAGAGAAGAAAAGGGGGAACATCAGCACCAGAGCAAATCAGAGCTGCCTGCATGCAAATGCCTGCAGAACAGCACCCATCCCTTGCCACTGTCATATTTTCTGGAAAAATCCCTTCATCCAGGATTTTGCTCCTGGGAAACTGAGAAGCCTCAGAGAAAAATGAAAACAATAATTATCTGATTTGTTTCTCCTGTATTTTGCTCATTTGGAACGTGGTTTGGAGATTGTTTATCCAACAGGTGATTGTTTCATTGGTTTCATGTGAATTGATTTGACTCAATGTCCAATCAGGGTCAGGCTGTGTCGGGGCTCTGGAAGGAGTAATGAGTTTTCATTATTATCTTTTTAGCCTTCTGGAAGTATCCTTTCTGTATTCTTTAGTTTAGTTTAGTATAGTATTCTTTAATATCATATAGTATCATAAAATAATAAATTAACCTTGTGAGAACATGGAGTCAGATCCATCATTCCGTCCTGCCATGGGGCACTCCACAAATACAATAATCCCTCAGAAACACTGAGGCAGCAGGGAGGCAACCATGAAAACAAAACACTGTTCTGATGTTAAAATAAGCACTAAGGGATTTCCTTCAATAAGTAAGACCTGCTAACAAAGTTTGACTGTGCCATCAAGGACTTAGGAGTGTATGATAAATGCTGCTAATGAAAAGCTGTAGAGATGAGCTCTCTGACCATAAAAACCTGCTCTGAGGGGGCTGTCAGAAGGAGCAGCAGCTGCCCGGGTACGTACTGGCAGGGTTGTCCTCAGGGCTGACCGTGCCATCCTGTCCATGTTGAGGGCCGGCCGGAACAGGCGGATTTTGCCATCCACTCCTCGGTACGCCTTCATCCCCTCGAACAGCTGGGACCAGGGAGGGACAAAGCACACAGTGACTCACACAGCTCCCCCTGAGATCAATGCCAACTGGGCAAAGAAATGCTTCACCCTCCTGTCACAGCACCCCAACACAAAAATGCTAACTAGTGATACACAGGCAATTCCAGTGAGACAGATTTATCTGATGTCCAGGCAGGTCATCTTTGTAACATCAACTTCAAAAATATCAATATTTAGAAAATCACTAATTCCTCATTATACCCTCATTTTTTATTTTTTTTTCATAATTTGGTTACAGCAATTAAAATTTGTAGCATGTGTTTGACTTAACGATTCCCTCACATCCTGACCAATACCTGAGTCAAAACAGCATTTTTGCTTACATAAGGGATCTACAGAACTTTGTTTTATATATATAATTAATTACTTTTGGAGCTCTGGCCAAAACACTTATTCTATCTCTGTTAGGAAGTACAGAACAACCAATTGAGAGAATTCTTGTAAAGTTCTTGCTGCAGTTGTAGCAGGAGCTGGTCACTGATTTCCCCCTCATGCCCCTATGCTGTGGAGTAGGATTTAGCCTGCATGAGAGATGCAGCCTTACTCTAAAGATAAAATGCATGGAAATATTTTCTCTATATATCTTACAGGAAATTTAAACATAGTTATCCCATCAAACTGCAGGATCAGACAACTGGTGCTGACAATCAGAAACCCTTATCCTATCAATGCCCTCCCAGCATCTCCTAACCACATCAAAAAACACACCCACCAAATATCCAGTTATTTTCAGCTACAGACTGGTAATTTCTGTTATACTTATAGACAGAAAACACATGTACTATATAAGCTCATGTTAATATATATGTATACACAACTCTTATTTGGATTAAGTATTAAAGGCTCACTTATGCTTACAGACAACACGTCAGATTCTCAGAATTTTATCTTCCAAAGCATTTCTTTGTACATTAAATTTCAGTGTAAGTTTTATGAATTTAACTGCATCACTGCTGTCAAACTCCTCAGGCTTCTCCTCCTCTAACAGTTCCACAGAAAGTGGCTGGAACTGCATCCCACGTGGTTGGAAGTCTAGATATGCAGCTTTTTTATTTGGAAAAAATAATCCTGTATTTGTGCCCAAGTAATTTTAACAGAGTATTTCAGGTTTCACTGTTATCAAATTCTATATTTTTCCATAAGGATCAGTGAAATGCAACCTTTGGAAAACTTGTGGGCAGTTCCATGGCAGAGCTAGGTCCTTCCACATGACAAATTTTAATTGGGTTGTAACTGGGTTGCAGAATCCCAGCAATTTTCCTCAGGCTGTGTGCCAATTATGCAGCAGAACCAGAATTAAAACCTAGAACTTCTTGCCTTCAAAACCCATCTTAGTCCTATAGCAATGCCAACCTTATGAAAAGCTTGGCACAATTTTGAAAAAGAAGTTGTTCCTAAGGTAGACATTGTAGCCACAAGAAAAAAAAAATATCTTTGATAAAGGATAACATTACATATATCAGATATCATTACATTTATTACAGATATCTAGCTGATATTTTGATATGGTTTTTACTGGGCCAGTCACTAATTGACAGCACACGGTTGAATGTTACTTTCTTATCCCACAACACATTTTTTATCCCCCCACCCTTCTCCCAAACACATTCACAGAACTTTAATGAGAGGGAAAAGGGAGGAATGTCACTACTAAGAGTTGATCAATGGTTTGACAGAAGTAAGAATCACATCATTACTGAAACACAAAGCCTTCTCAAGATGTTAAATCTTTTTCTCCAAAAAGAAATACTTTTCATCTTCCAGAGCTCAGTAAAACCTTCCACTGATTAAAAAAGGGAGACAGAGATGTGTTCCAGAAATGTTCAGCTTTAATGAAAGCAACTGCTGTGGTTGCTTGATGGTTGGTTGCTCCAGTGGTGTGAGAGCAGCACTGTCTGACATCTGTACATCACAGGAGCTGGATCTGGAGCTCAGCAGATCCAGGGTAGCACACTGCACCATGAAGGGCAAGGAGCAAGGGGAGGGAATGCCAAACTCATCACTTCCATTATACCCACTGTGTATTCATTGAGCCACAGCAATGACACCAGATTCTCCTCTCTCTGTCCTCTTGGCTAGAGGAAACGTGATGCAATAAGGGTAAAAGAATAAAAAAAAATGGAAAAAAAAATAAGAGCATATTCATATTAGCAATGATTTCAGACCAGGCCAGAGACCAAGATTAAAGCAATGTGCTACTAAGGGTGAAATACAGATTTGGGACTCCAGCGTGGTTTCTGACTTCCTGGGCAGATCAAGAGCTGCAGCCTCAGTCCCAGGGCCTGCTGTAATTTGCACAGGACCTCTGGAGGCTTGGTGATGAGGAAAAAAAACCAGTCAAAATAGAAATGGTGAAGGCAGGAGCTCAGAGAAAACAAGCAGGGAATGCTTCCCTTCTGTCAGTGGTTAAAATACAAAGGAAAACATTTTCAAAGGAAAAAAAAAATAATAAAAGCAGCACAAGCAACTGCACACACTGCAGTGGAGACACTCCCACCTACAGAAGTGGGAGAAGTGGGCTCCCATTTCAGGTTCTGTGCCCTGCTGGGGCTCCACACAGGAGTGAGGCACCAAAGGCAGCTGTGGGCAGCAGTCAGCTGAGCACAGAGACTTTAACCACGCTGGTTTCCAACCTAACACCCCACTTGCCCAGGTTCCCTGCTGTCTGCTCCCCTCAAACACACCTGTATGTGCTGAGTGCACCAGACCCAGCTCTGAGCTCCAGAACTGGTGCAGAGTTTCAAACAAGCACCTGCCCAGCCTGTCCTGCAATGCAAGCTCCCAACCTTGAAAGCAGCTGCAAGTGACTTTCACAGAGTGCACGTCCAGCCCCCAAACTAAAGCTGCTCTGAGAAGCTCTGACACACATCAGAGACAAGAACTGGACCAACCCACTGTCAGTGACCAAGTATGGTTTTTAAACAGATTTATCACCACTCAAGACAGAGCTCACCTTCCCTAGGCTAGGACTTTAAGTGTGCTGGCATCCCCAGGCCAAGCTGCTTCTGTTACACATAACCCTGCTGTAAATACTGCAATTCCTCTGGAAGAACACCAGTTAACAGAACAAGATGTAAATCAATACCAATGAACTTAAGGCAGTAAAGCTCCTTGTATTACAAAGCTGTGGCTTCCAGAGCAAGTAAAACAAAAAAACATTTGGTTTCCAAATCAATGTAGTACTCACTTCTACAGCATAGTGCAGGGCTGAGGCTGCTGGATGTATTGAGAGGTTCTCTAGAGGCCTGATACAGGGCTTCTCCCATCCTGAGGCCAAGGACCATTCAATTGTCAGCATATTGTCAGTGAACACAGTTCCAAACACCAGACCAGTGGGGTCTGGCTTCTCCTTGAACGTCGTGGCTGGGGTGATAATCAAGTCAGAAGCCTGAAGGAATACAAAGACAAAAATGAAGTGCTACCAAAATAATGAAGTCAGACTGATTTAAAATTGTTCTGCATCAGTGAATAAGGACAAGCCTTAGTATTTGCTCTGTAAGGATATTTGATGACATGATGGTTAAAGGCAGCTAACCTCTAAGTAACTGGCAAAATATTCATAAAGTGCACACAAACATATTCACAGTGCTGGTTTACAAGAAGTAGCACGTTTTGAAATTCTGTTTAAGAATTCAGTTAAAGAAGTAGTACAAGGTACAAACCCAGAAAATTAGCACATGAAATCTCTTGGACACTTAGGTTAACACCCAATTGCTGTACCTCAGCACATAAGCTGATCATCAGAAATTAATCACCATCACAACTAAGTAGATATCACACTGATTTGCCTTTAATACATAAAACCAATGTGAGAGATCAGAGGCAGCAGTCAGAAAGTCACTTATGCCACAATAACTTGCTCTTATGATCCCAGAAAACTTGCTCTTATCATCCTAACAAACATTTATGATCCTGGAAAAATCCCATTAGCAACAAAGGCTCAATGCTTCCCAGGGACTGCAGACTCTGATAAGCCATGACTAGCTGCAGGCATGTGCCACAGGGTTCTCTACTGGTTCTGGCTGGGATGGAGTTAATTTTCTCTGTGATAGCTCCTGTGGTGTGAATCGTCCTGAAGAACAGCAGGAAATCAGGAATGCAGATCTCTGGCATGTCACTCCCCTTTTATTCACAGGTAGGGGCTGAACAGCCAGAGAGGGTGCAAAGCAGGCAGAGCCTTGAGTCACCCTCTCCTTTCTCTTCTGTGCTTCCTTCTGGGCATTTAAACGCTGCTCAGAGGCAGGGAGAGTTCACAGAATCAGATTCAAAGCTCCATTTTCCTTCCTAACATAACCCAGAATGCACTGTCCCTACTGCAGGCCCCCAGGTGAAATCCTGCTCCTCTGTGCTGGGTGCATATGGAATAGACTGGAGCAAAGGCAGTCCAGAATACTGATCCAATTATTTGCAAAACTATTATTTGATCTAAAAAGGTGCTTCTGCAAGAGATCTCAGTGTCTTGGACTTCTCACCCCCTGCACGCATTTTGAAAAAGAGACAAAATCAGGCCCAAGCTTTTGAAGAAGTGTACCCCCATCTCTGTAAATAACCTAATTTTCAAGATGTCTTTAATGAACAAAGACCTGTTTCTTATTGATTAGTTGTTTTGGTTTAGGTTTTTTTTACTTAATGGTTTAGATGTGAAATTAACTTAGAGCAGGAGCACATGAATGGCTAAAGCTTGTTTCAACTATCTCCAATTATAAGGCTTGTCCAGATATTACAGTGCATTAGTCTGGTTGAATTAATACATAATCTGATGAAACAACAATTAGTCTTCTTAACTCTTCCCTTTATTCTTCCTGCAGTGCATGCTCCAATAGGAGAAGCACCACCTAATGATGTCCTGAAACTAATTTTACCTGGCAACCTCTTAGCACTCTTATCAAGCTTTAGGAAAAAAAGGTATCACAGAGGAGGTGGATCAGAATAAAAACCACAGAGGAGCGTTTGCAATTACCCACAGTGCAGACTCAGCTCAAGAAAACAATCACAGGGGAGCAGGGATGTCAGTGGGGCTCGGTGAGAGTGTAGAACACAGATGCACCTCTGGGTTTATCTCTGCAAAGAATCACAGAGGATAAAGAGCTCCCTCTTCTGTGCTATCCACTGCTTTCCCTGGACTCCAGGCTCCTCAGCCACTTTCATTAGGGTAATTATGGTACAATAAACTGGCCTGGGGACCATAATTATCACATGAAGCCTTTTTTCCTAGAACTCCCATCAGTGTGCTGATTTCTGCTTTATGACTCCCTTTGCTCCCTCCTCAGTGGTGGCAGCACAGCTACTTGAAAGGCATCACTTCCAAACAGTTTGTTAAATTTGCTGGGGTTAACAAATCTTTTATTCAAGGATGGGGAAGGATTTTAACCTGGCTCTTCTCATAAATCCACAAGCAGTGCAGAGGGAGCAGCAAGCTGAACAAGGGAAGGAACACACTCACTGCATTTCACCTGGAGTCCCTCCCAGGCAGAAAGCCCAGAGAGGCAGGAACTGGGACCCTCACCCAGAACAGCAGCAGACAATTCCCAGACCACAGAGCTTCCCAGAACTGCACAGTCTGACCAGGAATCCCATTTGCTCTTTCAGAATTTGGGCAAGGCAGCCTTCCTGCAGACACTGTGCCAACACCTGAGCCAACAGAGCCAGGTACAGCACCTGACCCGTAACAATTCCCTCAACCAGCAGCAGGAACAGCCTGGCTGACACCTTAGGGACAGGCTGGACTGCACTGACCAGCAGGGCAACAATCATTCAACAGGCAAAAAGGTGATTTTCTCAGTCTTATAATCCTGTTAAGCTCTCTGGAGATTCACTTTTTTGGCCATTGCTTTCTTAATATCCTTTCTTAGGACTCTATTCCTTCACCCATTATGTCCTTTTCTCCATTTTTTTACCAAGCAGGGTAACAATCATTCAACAAGCAAAAAGGCAATTTTCTCAGTCTTATAATCCTGTTAAGCTCTCTGGAGATTCACTTTTTTGGCCATTACTTTCTTAATACCCTTTCTTGGGACTCCATGTCCTTTTCTCTATTTTTTTACCAAGCAGTGCAAATGAGCAGTGTGCAAATCTTTCAGAATCTAAATGCTTTTTCTGTCAAGACAGCATCAAATGCTGCAATGCATTTGGTCTTCTTTTTCCATGGAGGAGAACACGTTGGGAGGAGGCTTTGGAGGACCATCCTTGGAACAGCCTCTCCCACAGTGTGGTCTGCATCAAGTATCAGCTCAGCCTCCTCTGGGTCCCTGTGTAGGACACCCCACACAACACCTCACCTGGCTCACAAACCCTTTGTTCAGGCAGCACCAGGAGGGAAATCACTCAGAACCACCCACAAAAGGGAAACAGAGCAAAGCCAGGTGACAAATGCCAGGGGATTATCAAGTATCAATGCCTATTCTGTTAACATCCCTCTTTAAACGATTATCACAGCGCTACCCTGCTATCACCTGTGACCTTTACAAACAGCAATTCCCTTTCTTCCTTTGCCAGCATTCCCCAAGCCCTAAAAGCAGCGTGTTAAGGATGCATTAGGGATTAGCATTAGCACCCATCCAGCTCTCCACTGTTTGTACTGCCAACACAAAGGGGAATTTTCAGCTAGGCTTGTGTTGTGTTTGCTTTGTTTATCCAACATGCTCTCAAGCACCTCCTGATGCTGTTGCCTAATAAAACCATTAACCTGGAAGGAAAACTGGTAAGTGCCAAACAAAAAGGATAAGGGAGATTAAAGAAAGAAGGGGATGTGGCACATGGTCTGATAGAGGGCAGCTATTTGGTACCTGTTTCTAAAGTAAAATGACACAGTTCCAAGCCTGTAAAATCTCCTGCCACAGCAGAAAGAGGTGCAGAAGCTGTCCCTCAACATCCCAGGCCAGGACACTCTGGTAAGGAATGGAAATACCAGACTGCTCTGCCTATGGCAGGCACAAGGGAGTGGTAGGAAACAGCTGCACACTGTGGATTTTCAGGGCTTTTATGGCAACACCAAACCCACACAGGGCTGCTGGCCCCAGGAAACACCTTCTGAGAACCCCTCAGCTGAAAAGTGCCTGTTCATTCCAGGGCAGCTTCTTCCAGGGCAAAGCTTCACCCAGCCCAAGTAAACAAGACATATTGTGACATTTTAACACTAAAATTCACCATTGGATCAAAACAGATCTTCTCAATTATGAGCTGGGCCAATTAAAGGTGACGTGCTGGTCCATGTCTAATCAAGGCTGTGACACCACATGCTGGTGCCTGGCTGAGCTGTCACTTCCAGGCTTGTTCCACCCCCCCTTTGCAATGGCTTCAAGGGGATTTGGAGCTGACAGCAGCCCCTGGCCAGAGCTGCCACTCTCCCTGCTGCATTCCCACCTCTCTTACCCTACACAGCCATCTCAGGCAGGTGCAGATGGCAAGGGAATATTTTGTCCTACACCTTCTAGCAAGACCTGGCAATGCCTTCCCAAATGATCCTTGGCTGCAGTTCTGTGCACTGCACTGAAAATCCCAGACCATCAGCTGTAACAGCTCTAACTCATTTGACACACCCAAACTTTTCTAAGCACTGGGCTAGGCCAGGCATTTCTATCACTTAATTGAGTAAAAACAGACCTGGCAGCCCCAGCTGTAAAATAACTCCCAGGTCACCTAAAAACAGCAGCAAGTTTCAGCAGAGATCCTCAAAACATTAACGTGCACCCAAGTGAGACTGACTGCAATCTCCTGTGATGAAAACAGCAACCTCCCTGACCTCCAGTCCAGGTGATTAATTCAAGATCACAAGCAACTGCAATAATTTTTTATCTTGTGCTGAATTTGTAAGCATATCCCAGGAAAGATCAGGGCCTTCTCATGCAACAACAAACACAGAAACACAGGCAAAATCAACGAACTTGTTCTGCCCTTGCACTTGGGAACAGCAGTGGAACAAATCCTGAGAAGGAGACTCAAAAAGCATAAGGAAAGGTAACAAAGCATAGCTGAGAAGAGCTGGAGAGAATGAATAAAGTAATATTTATATAAGCTATCCTATAATCCCTTTACCACCAATACTATTTTAAATTTACAACAGAGCCTGAGGCTTGACAATGGAAAGTGTGCCAAGATATTCTAATAAGATTTGAGGAGGGAAAAAAGCCCTGGTTTTCCTACTACTACTATCACCAAAGGAAAAAAAAACAAACCAAAACAAAACCCAGTCTTCTGCAATCCCAGGGTAAATATCAAAAATAACAGAAATCTTTCAACATAAAGCTTCCTTGAAACTTCATCAGAGATGTGTTAGCACACGTCACTGGACGGAGTCCTGGAAGCATTGCATCATTGTACATTGGGCAATAAACCACAGAAGAAATGACAAAGCAAAAGGGAGTCAAGGCTGTGACTCAGCTGAGGGACAGACGTGGAACAGCAGGAAACAAGGCTGGAAGGACTGTGTGCACACAGATGCACCTCTGGGTTTATCTCTGCAAAGAATCACAGAGGATAAAGAACTCCCTCTTCTGTGCTATCCACTGCTTTCCCTGGACTCCAGGCTCCTCAGCCACTTTCATTAGGGTAATTATGGTACAATAAACTGGCCTGGGGACCATAATTATCACATGAAGCCTTTTTTCCTAGAGCTCCCATCAGTGTGCTGATTTCTGCTTCATGACTCCCTGTGCTCCCTCCTCAGTGGTGGCAGCACAGCTACTTGAAAGGCTCTGCAAGGCATCTCCCCCAAACTATTCCTAACTGACACTTCTCAGGTATTTGTCTCAGCAAAGAATGAAATTCTGTTTCACTCTGCAAGGAAAGGAGGGCAGCATAACCCACTGCTGGCTCCCTTAACCTTTCCCCTGGTCTGCCACAGGCTCCAGCTCTGCTGCAGCAATGTCTGATCTGCAGCAGCAGGTAGGGAAGGAAACCTGTTCTGACAAGAAAACACAGAAGTGCTTGGAATTGACAAAAACTTCTTGCCTAAAGGAATGAAAAGGGCACCCAGGGCAGCAGCACAGCTGAAAATATATTCTAAAGTGCTCAAAACACAACAGAAGGGAAATGAAGATGTTGGAAAGCTACAGTCAGGCCAGATGATAGAGGAAGCATAACAGAAATTTCTTTTGTCCTAAGAACATCATTCATTTCAATGGCACTAGCTAAATTTTTAGCGTTTTTCTACACTGCTGAAATGCTGCCTGCACAACTTCCCACTGACTGGATCCAGAGTCCATTTAAGTTAATCAAGGCCCTTTCTTCCAGCTTTGTAGGAATCTGGATTGTAAGGCAGGAAAAACTACTTGGATCTTTACAGCCTCATCCCTTTCTTCTGCTTCAGTAAAATTAAATGGACTGATTAGTAGGTTTGGGGCTTTTTTCTCCATTACTGATTAGCTTCTTCTCCACTGACATATTTCAAAAGATGTGTTTTTAAGGTTGAGAAAGATGCTGGGATGGGATTCCTACAGATCCTAAGGAAGCCTTCCACCTGATATTAAGGAAATCTTTAGAAACAAATCTACTTTATTTTAGTGGGGTCTACCTCCTCTACTCCAGCTATTTGTATTTTCAGATCTACAAAAAACAGTCACTTCATATCTCTCCTATCAAAAAGCTCTCTACAATATTTCAAATACGTTTCTCTCTATGCAATTCAGACCACAAAGACGTTGATGAGTCTACTAAACATTGGAATAAAACCAGACCCACTGGCTGTATTTTGGTCCCATGAATCATTTTTTGGCAACAGCTGCTCCCATCAACTGAGTGGGGTGAGCAGGGAGTGTGAGCAGGCTCAGATGCAGCCACTGCACTGGTGTGACAAACACACTGGTGTGACAGACTGGTGTGACAAACACACTGGTGTGACAGACTGGTGTGACAAGCACACTGGTGTGACAAACACAGACTGGTGTGACAAGCACACTGCTGTGACAAGCACACTGCTGTGACAGACTGGTGTGACAAACACACTGCTCTGAAACACAGACTGGTGTGACAAACACACTGGTGTGAAACACAGACTGCTGTGACAAACACACTGGTGTGAAACACAGACTGCTGTGACAAACACACTGGTGTGAAACACAGACTGCTGTGACAAACACACTGGTGTGAAACACACACTGCTGTGACAAGCACACTGGTGTGACAAGCACACTGGTGTGAAACAAAGACTGGTGTAAGCTCTCTGTTACCTCTGGGCAAGCCAGCTCTAAAACCCCTCTCTGGCCATGCAGCTGCAGCTCACACCTGCAGTGCAGACACACCTGGGATTCAGGTTAGAAAGAAGCAATTCCATTTAGGGAAACACAGACTGCAGTTCCATAACAGCAGAAAGGCCTCTCATATGTTTGTACACAAATATTTCCATAAAAACAGAACTCAGGACCATTCTTCACTAATGGCAGTCATGGCTAGTTACCTAATTCATGTGGTTCAGCATTAACACAAACTGCTTTTCTCCAAGATCTGACAGCCTGGTGAGTGCAACTGCTGATGCTGTGCTGCTCCTTGCCTCACAACCACTGCACTTCTGCAGAGCAGCATAAACACAGAGTTCCATTTTTAGAAAGACTTTGCCTGGGAGAAGGTTTGAGCCTAACACAAGCTGAGGGCTCACACTGGCCTGTGACACACGACTGGAACAGAGAGGTCTCTGACATTTCACCAGTAACACATCTTTGCACCAAGATTCAAGACACTCCTGTCTCCTGGTTTGGGAAATATCATTTGTATTTCACGTGAAGCAAAATTGGAACAAAAAATGAGATTTTTTTTTGCATCTAACCTTCTCTGAAAGAAGGGGCCATGCTGAAGGAAGAATGAGCTGCAAACCTGAATTTCAGACAGACAAGTTGAAGTATTTTGCCTAAGTAGCCTGGCCAGTCACAAACATGTTGTGTGGAGCAGCCAGGAATAGAACCATAATCTTGTGTGTCAGTCCTGAGCAGTTGCAATTAAATCTTCTTACCCTGATTTTAATAAGCTTGCAGACATGCAGGGAAGTGGATTCATGGAATGCAGGCAATTCAAAACCTTTTGGAATATAAATATAACATGCTTTCATGGAACAGGCTCTATATTGTACAGAGGTTATGGGAATAATTACAAACACTCAATTAACCACACCTGACTCTTGCTCAGATTCCATCTCCCTTTCACACTGGCAGACAGAAGGAAACTTAAATATTGCCATGAAATTCAGTGTCTGATCTGCCAATGAAAATGCCAGTTTCCCATTTCATTCCACTCAGTATTTTCTTAGAAACAGGGACTAAATAGAGGATTAACATAAACCTCTTCCAACTCTCTAAGCTGTTAATTCATGGAAAGATAAGATATCCTTTCAAAAAGCAAGCAGGAAGGCCAAGAGGATCCTATGGAAAAAGAAACCCAATCCAACTTAACTCTCTTCCTAAATTGTAGCTTCTGTTCAAGTGTGTTCAGCAAAGAAAACATTTACTATCAAAACTGGCGACATGACATCACAATTACATTAAAATTTAAGAAATCTTGTTAATAGGTATGGACACTTAAGGATTTTTTCTGTTTTGGAGTCAGTTTATGAGTTTGCTTTGATCACTGACTGGTGCTAAGCTTTGCATTTTAAAACCAGCTCTTTACCTCAGGAAAAACAAATCCAGAAAATGATACAAGCTCAATGCAATCTCCAAAACTCGACTGCAACTTCGGTGCTTTTACAGACACATCCTAAGCTCCCAGTGAAAAAAGTGATAAAACACTTTCTTGTGCTATAAATCAACTCAGCCAAACTGCCCCTGGCTGTTTTTTAGCAATTTCCTTTTATCTTGGTTAAAAGCTCCTGTTACTCGCCTGAAGACAATTAGCTTTATTTGCAAATCCTCCAGCTCCAGATAACGGGACAATCAGCTCCTCTCTCACAGCTTAGAAAATCCATTTGCTAAAAGCCTGCAACTGTTAGAAGAACATTACCCACTGGAGGAGAGACACAGAACCCCTGGCCATGGAGCTGAAAGGAGCTGCCAGGAATCCCAAATTCTTTCCCAATAACTGGAATGAGAGCAGCAGATATGTGTCAGTCTAGAGCACCTATTAATAGCAGTACTCAGAGTTTGTGCCCACGTGGATGCAGAATATCACAGAAACCACTCAGCACTCTATCCTGGAACTGGATGAAGTTTTCCTATTGGCAGGTAAAGATGAGGGAATGAGATTTGATTTTAAATCACCTGAAATGATTCTGCAGCCTATACATAACCAGGTGATATCAAAGCACAGTGATTTAGCAGCATTATTACTCACCAATCTTTTTTAACTCAACACAACACAAAAACCGAATCGTTTTGTTACTGCTGACAATAACACGAAGCAAACAGATTCAGATGAAATCAAAATAAAATCAGAGTAACCTTCTCTAAGGCAGCACCCAGCCCACACAAGCTAAATATTGTAATGACAGTAAGAGAGCTGGCCTCTAGCTGGGCATCCCTGATCCAACAGTGGCTCCAGCTCTGCTCTTCCACAGAGGGGATGCAGGTATGAGCTACCAGGTGACACCTGAGGGGCTTGAGCTGAAGAGGATCAGACACAGGAGAACAGGAATTCTTTAGGAGAGCAGCCCAGCTCTGCACTCAGCAAAGGCACAAAGATTAGGTTAAAAATCACCTACTGGAATGCAGGTTAGATGATCAAGATGAACACAAGTTAGAATGTACCAGCTTAATTATCCAACTCGAATTATAATCCTTAGGAGTGAACTATCTTCCCATGAAGCTGCTTTCATTATTCAGATTTCACTATCATCTCCCCCTGACTGAACACTGTTTGTCAGTAAGCACATAAATTGTAGGTCAAAAACAGAGTATGTAGGCTTCAAGCCAAAGCATTTAAGCTTATAAATGAAAATAACTAAATGTGTTATAGCATATATATAGATGCATGATTTTTTTTCCTCCAGGGCTGATGAGAGCCCCACCTCCAAAGCATTTTTAGCTGCTTACTGTGTCCTGTTACACACACACATCCACTGGGATGTTTCTCTTTCACTGCTTCAAGATAGTTCATGTAACAGCAGATTTTCTGTACACACATTCCAGGGAGCTACTGCTCATCACAGCACCAAGATGTCATTAAATTTCTATAATAAATCTTTCCATGTACAATTTAATGTAAAGGAAATGCTCTATCTCATCAAGCAAAATTTAAAATGGAGTCTAATATAGGATTTTAAATGGCAATGCAGGGCATTCTTCTAATATCCCCCCCTAACACTCAAAACTCCTGAAGAATCAACAGCTGCAATATGACAAAAAGCCTCACTGGGTGCACATGTGGCTTTGGCAGGTAAATCATTCACTGATGTCAGCAGAAAATGACAAATTGAGGACAAGCTGGGGAGGAAATAATATCCATTTGAAAATATATAAACCATGTAAATTGCTTTATATTTATTAGCCTTGTGGGTAATAGGGTAACTATGACTGTGTGGATTTCCTCATTCCAAAAATCCTTGAGTGTTCCTTGATCCCTTTGCTCTGAGCATGTCAGTAACTTCACCTACTGACCCTATAAAATGAAAATAGAGGAGAACTGCTCAGTACTTCCTAAACTCTTCCAGAAATGGAACTTTAATCCTGTCACACTCATGTGCTAATGTGATGAAGTCAATTAGTTTAGACTTTGAGATGATGTTTCAAAAATTAAGTCTATTCAGTATTTTATATACTTTCATCTTTGCATCTGATGGGAAACAAGTTAGATAAAAAAATAATTTTCACCATTCATTTAAAAAACCCCTAGGATCAGAGAACTGTTTGTTGTTTATCACTGCCAGCAAACTTCTCACATACCATATAGTTTCCTAAATTAAAGCTTAAAACCATATGTTTTCTCAAAATGGATTGTTCTCTCTCCCAATTCCCAGAATAAGGAATCCTATATCCCACTGTATTTACCACAAATCATAGGCTCACTTAGTATAAAAATGATTATGGCTCACAGAAATGTAAAACTTTCACTGGCAGTCTCTCAATTTGAACCACAAATGGAAAATTGAACCTGCACTGGAAAAAGAAATTCAGTTTCTTCTCGTGTAACATACACCACAGCTTTAGATTCTGTGGGAAAATTGTCAGAGATTTTTTGGTTGGGGTTTTATATATGCAGAGTAGAAATAATCTTTATATTCATATTTGTACAATACTTAGCACAGTGCCACCTAATTCACAGCTTAAAAACGTTAGAGCAATGCCAGAAACAATTACCAAGCCATACATCCCTATGGAAAATTCAGTATATCCAGCACCTCACCTGGCTGGAGGTGACACAGCCTGGGCTGGAACAGAACACTGCACTGTGTCCAGCAAGCCCAAGATGCCCAGAGGGGCCAGGAGATGCAGCACAGCCCTGCCCATGCAGCTGCCAGGCTCACATCCCCCTGGCCCAGAGCCTGGCACCAACTGGGAGCACCCACAGGTACCCAGAGTGGCACTGCTGCCACATTCCTCTGCACAGACAACAGCAAGGCACAACCTCCCCAGGATATTCTGGGATTCACATTCTCTGAACCTCAGAGACAGGAAAAACAATTCTTGTCTCATTTGTTGTGCCTGTGTTTGCTCACAAGTGGAATGCACTGTGGAAGATTGTTTACCTGAAGGGAATTGGAAACTGGATTCTGGTGTGTTTTGATTCACTGACCTATTGAATCCAGGTGTGTGTGGCAGGACAGTCACAAGATGAGTGCAGTGGAGTGTAGCTGAGGGCTTGGCACGTTCAGTTTAGATGCAATGTAGTACAGTATTAGAATAATATAATATAATAAAGTAATTAATTAGCCTTCTGCTAAGATGGATGGAGCCCTCCTCATCATTCCTCCCGGACATCAGATGAAAATATCACTGATGTATCACAGGCACAGGAGTTAAACACTCCAACATTTCTCCTCCTGCCACCACAAGCCTTGACACGAGCAGCTCAGTCCAGGTCCACTTGTAAACTGCAGCTACTCCATGTGCTTCAGTGTGGCAAACCAGCCAGGATTCCCTAGAAATTCCCTAGAAAGCTGCACCACTTTGGCTCACTGAACAGGCTGTTAAAAAGTAAAACAAAAGAACTGAACTTTGCACCATTACAATGCCAATTTTCCCAGAGCTTCAGATCACAAACTCAGAGAAGCACTACAGGGGTTGGTAAATTTTTGAAGTGCTCCATGTATCAGTCTCAAAGGGAAAACAAAGACAAATTACAAGACAAAAGGCTGCATTAAATCATCTTTTGGGATACAAGAGAAATAAAAGGCATCAAGGACGACTTTAGATTCTTAACATCAAGTGCTAGGAATTCCAAGTCAGAATTCAGACGTTAAAAGAAAGCAAATCAGATCCATATGGAAACAGGCTGCTGCATTCTCCAAACATTCCTTCTGTCTTGTGACAGCACAATGAGCAGAATGAATGCATTCAAGGAACTACCAGATTTTTAGTCATAAAAATTAAGTGCCTTAGACATAATTGTGTGCTGGTTTGTGGTATTACTGGATGCAAGTGTAAGAATAAAACCAGATATGTGCATTTCTTGATCCAACTTCCCAAAAAAACTATCAGTGGCACAAAGGATGATTGTCCTGTCCATTACTGGTGTGATATCCCCCTCACAGAGCCCCAGTGCTGGCTAGAGACAAAAACTACAACTTAGGTGTGGTCACAAATCCCCATCTGCCATTTAAATAAACAAAATAATTCAAGTAATTATTTATATAATATATTTGTAAGTGCATACAACAGTCGAGGGAGGGAAGAAGATTTCAGTCACGTGGAAGGAGCCTGGCAGATAAATCCTGGAGATCTGGCACTTTCTGCAACACAGGAAACTGCAACATAATCACTGTTTCCTTCCATGTTCCTTAGCTGCTCCAAGATCACTGCTCACAAGGCAGCTGTAAATGCCATACATTAAATGCAAACACAGACCTGCCAGGATCAGACTTTTAACTGCAGAACTGAGTTAAATTAAGGTAGCTGAGGGGCAGTCAGGATGGAGGAAATGCCAATTTTGACCTGCTGCTTTTAAAGAAGCATGAGAACAGAGAACAGGCAGCTGTTAGAGGGGCTCACTGCCTGCCAGAAATTGTGATACCATTCATGCCTTCCCCCCAGTGCACTGGGACTTTGTGATTCCACCTTTCAAAGCCAGACAGAAACTGCAGCAAAACTCCAAGCAGCTCACCCCACCTAAAAAGCTCAGCACTGCATTCTGAACAGAAATGTCTTCAGAGGGCTGATCTGGCATTCAAGTGCTGGAAACAATATGTTTTATGTAAGCTTTAACCAAAACCATACCCTGCTTTCTGCACTCCCACAATCTTGGATGCTGAGGTCACTGGCACAAAACTGCAGCTTTGCTCAGCACAGCCAGCCCCATGGGTCAGCTTGATTCCTTTGAAATATTATTAGCTATAGTTTCTGAAATTGTAACCCCTTAAATGTCTGCCACAAAAATGTTTGAGAAGCTCCCTAGAATGAATGCAGGCTGTTCTATTTTCATTTTCTGCTGCTGTTTTTTTTTTCTTCATTTATGAAGTTTTTCCTTCTTAATTTTACTGTGAAGTTAAAGAGGCTGGAAAACTATTATTAAAATGCATGATACTACAACCATGACCTATATTCTCACCTTAACTCTCATACCCACACTTCCCACAGTACAGCATTTTCTAGAAATCTCTAAATTTCTAGAAAGTCTCAGCTCACTTTCAGAAACAGAGCCATAAGGCAGGAATGAAGTCTCACAAATTAGACTTCAGCCTGAGCCAGCTGCTTTCTCCTAGCATTATTCCCTTTATGACCATCTGTCCCACCTGTTCATGTGTTTTCCCCTCACCCAGCCTCTCCACCTCAATGGTTTGCCATTCTGGCTGACACACAAATATCAGTGCAAAGGAACCTGGAACAAATCCAGCTTTGTGCCACTTGGTATTTGGAGCTTTGCTAAGGCACCTGCTTGACTGCTGCTGTAATTAAATCTGCCTTAAGCCTGGTTTAGCTCATGCCAAGTTCACCTGTGACCCCAACACAAGAGTTTGTTGTCCTCTGCCTCAAGGAGTGAAAGTTGGGGTCAGTTTGGTTCCACAAGGGTCTCCTCCTGTACAGTGTTGGGATCATTGGTTTGTCACAGTGACCCTGAGAAAAGTTCCAGAGTCTGTTTTCCCAGCCCAGAGCTTAAAGAAGGAGTCAGAGCTCCTCATTTCTCAGTCTCAAGGTTGTTTATTTTATCTTATCTATAAAAAATTTTCTCCTGCCCTGCCGAGGTCGGCTCAGCAGGACAGCCCAGGCACTCTGCCTGCCCCGGGGTGGTGTTATGTCTTTACACTAAAAACTACAATACAATATTTACAATTACTTCCCAATACCCATCACCTGTGTTAGACAGTGAGCTTCTACTCTAAACCAATCTGTGAGTGCCACCATCACAGCAGAGGATGGAGGCCATGAAGAAGGAGAAAGGCTGGACACACCCAGTTCCCTCCATCTTGCCTCCTGAACCCCCATAGCAAAAACTTTAAAATTTACTTTTCCACCCTGTGATAACTTCACTAATATTCTACTTAAACTGTTGTGGCTTGCTGATCTTCATACAAGGTTGGTAATTTGTTGGTATTAATCAAACCCACAGGGGCATTTTGGGCTCTGTGCCAGGGTCTCTGAGCCCCCTGGCAGGGTCTGGGCTGCTCAGCACAGCCAGAGGGATGTGCTGGTCCTGGCAGAGCAGCAATTCTGGTTTGCAACCAGCCCAGCACACTCTGAATGGATCTACTGAGACCCATCTGCTTATTGAAGGTGCATCCACAGAACAGCCCCTGCACTCCAGACTTGTGATTTCTTGTGGTTTCCAAACTGGCTGCCTGCCTGGCTTTGTCAGCATTTTTCAAATCAGACCTTCAGGCTAAAAAGTCATCCTGAATTTCCCTCCTTGGGCAGAACTGCCAGAGAGACACAACAAGAAGAAATGAGGAAGAGAAGAACTGGGAAGGGCTGAGAATGAGGAAATAGAAATTTAATGGCATGTTGCCACATGGTGAAATTCTGCAGTCGTGGACTCTCAAAAATTCCTTGCTGTTTTCAGTGAGATTAACATCAGAATAAACCTTATCAAAGATATTTTTTATAAATATATAAATAAATAAAATTGGTTTTTTAATATTATATCATATATATAATATTTTGTATTTTTACTTTATAAGTTTTATTTTAGAATATTCTATTAATATATGAAAATATAAATGCTATCAAATTATATAATATATATAATGTAATAATTATATATAATATCATATATAATTATATATTATAAATATAATTATAAAATTATATATAATATAATATATAATAATTATAGACTTATATAATATATATAAATATTATCAGATCAAATAATATCAAATGTATTATATTTGATAATATCAATGTTATCAAATATTAATGGCAGCATTAATTTTTCATATCATATCTGTTTAGAGCCTGACAACTGAAGGGGAAATAATTACTTAAGCACAGTGCTGAAGATTGCACAGCTGTGGCAGTGCCCAAAAAAGTCAGGAAGAACACAACACTTACAAAGCACATCATCACAATTTCATCTCATGTACTGCTGACAAAAGTCAGAAATAACAGGAACAGAACTGCTGAGAAAACAGGAGTTTTTCTGAGCACTGCTTTTACATTTCTGCACAATATAGATAAAGCTTTTTTGAAAAAAGCTTTATCTATATTGTGCAGAAATGTAAAAGCAGTGCTCAGAAAAAAACTCATGTTTGCCTTTATTCTTTATGTCACACATCTGTAAATCCTTTTCTCTCTTATTCCCTGATTTACAGTCAGGGAATAAGAGAGAAAAGGATTTACAGATGTGTGACATAAAGAATAAAGGCAAAGGACGTAGAAAAGGCAGGAAAAAGGAAATTAGGACAGATGCAGAATTCAAAGGGGCACATGCTGACAGGCTCTGCACTTCCAGCAGAAAACTGGAAGCTGCCATCTGTACCCATACAGTTTTAAAATGAGCTCTTAGTTACTGGCACTGCATCCAGGAAGGGGGCAGAGGCAAAGAATGGCATCTTCACTGAGCTCATTTCTAGGATAGGATTAAAATAAAAAGAGAGGGATGCAATTTCATGTCAGCTCCTGGCAGCTGCTCAGCACTCCTGACTGTCCCTGCTTGTTGTGGAGTGCTGATAATGCTCCCAGGCTGCAGAGCTTTGGAGCTCCTCTGCTGTCCTGGGCTCTGCAGCTTTGGGATGCAATGGAAAAACTCCTTTTTCTGAAGGCCACTGGCACATACCTTGAAAGATTCAGTCATCTGCTTTCCTGCTTCTGCCGAGAGTCCTCCGCCCTAGGAAAAACAAACCCAGAGCAAATCAAACCCAGTGCACAGGGCAGCAAAGGTGACACATTCAGCTCATTCATTTCAGACTGTATTCAACCAGCAGGCTTTTGCAGCAGTAAATGTATTGGCAAGAACTTTGTGGTGAGTTCTTAGCACAACTCTCCATCTTCTGGGCTCTCAGTTTTACTTCAGTTCCTTTATTTCGTGCAACTGCACTTCAGGGTTTCATTTATGTAATATATATATACACACATGACATCCTAGATTAGCTCATCACCGTGTAGTAGTAGAAGGTTATGGACAACATCTGAAGTTTTTCATTCTGAAAAAATAAATTGGTGTTTTACTCAAGTTTCTCTACAAAAGTATCTACCTAACAGGTTTGGTTTTGCCTTTTTTAAGAGAAGGTTGAGTAGGCAAAATGGAAGAAAAAAGAACTGGTTTTGTTAAATCCTTCATTAACCAAAGACATTAATAAGGAATTATTCACCTATACAAATAAATAATGAGATTGTTTTGCATTATGAACAATGTTGAACTTCAGGCTTCTGCAAATGAACTGGGAGGGGAAAGAAGACAAAAAAAAGAGTGCTGGTTCCAGGCATCCTTCTGCTCAACAACAGAGGGATAACAGACAGGGGGAAGCCATCTACCTAAAAAGAAGATTCCCAGTAAATCCCACAGCATCACCTCAGCATCTCTGTGGACCCTCCTGCAGTACCTGCACCTTCCCTGCCAGGTACAGCACAGAACAAAGCAGCCCCACCAGGGCTCCTTGTCACCCAGCAGCCTTCAAGGAGGAGCTGAAAAGGTGAAGTGGGTGCAGAGGCTTGGGAGAGGGAAGGAGGACCAGGAGAAGAGGCTGGGGTGATGGGCCATGGAAGAGGATGGCTTGAGGGAGCACAGGTGGAAGGATGGAGAGGACTTGGTGGCTGTCTCTCAGCATTGCTGCATCTCAGGTGGGAGCTCCCAGTCCAGATGGGAAAGCCCCAGGTCAAAGGTACAACCCCCTGATGGAAAGAAGCAGAGAAAACCTTTCATGGGCAGCCTGAGAGACCCCAGCCCTCACCCCAGGGAGGGCTGGTGCAGTGGATGGCAGTGCCAGGACACAGCAGCCACCTGTCCTGCAGCAGCCACCAAAATGTGAGGCCAGGGCTGGCACCACATGGATCACAGGCTTACACAGAAGGCAAATAACACGATTCTTTTCCCTTTTTATGGATCCTGGGAATATGATAAACAGACAAAAAAAAAAAAGAAATAGTAATTTCAGTGGTCCTTCCACAGATCACAGCCTTGCTACCAGCGAAAAATAAAAGGCAAACTCCCAGCCACAGCAGATCTCACTTCCTCTCCCCTTCCCCCCAAAGAGCCCCCACATCCCTCTTGCTGCCTCTTCTCAGCTTTAACCCTTCTGTTCCTCTTTTTTTGTAACTCTCTACAGCAAGGCAGGCAACAATGGCTGCAGGACCCTCCCTAGGCACTATGAGAGAATGTGCCAAGAGAGATCATAAATCTCTTTACAATATCCCAGAATGCTTTATCCTTCATTAACAATATGTTTCATTTGCCTCAAAGCTGAGGGTTTTCTACTCCAGAATGACAAGACTCTGGCAGAGTGGTAGACCCAAGCAGGACTAAAATGTCACCCAAAGCCAAGGACACTGTGCAATAACAGCTCCTTGCTTTACCTGGAATTTTTCAAACACTTCAAACTCACTGGCAAAATCCTAGAAATCCTTCCTGCCACCATCAGCTGACAGCAGTGAAGCAAGCCACAGATGAATGCAGGCAGCTGATTTTTCCCTGCACTGCAATGAATGAGGATGGGGAGTGGGATTATTCCCAGCTAACAGGATGGGAATTGCCAGCTCTGGAAGAAAAATATCCTAATGCCATCATCCCAGCTCTGGAAGAAAAATATCCTAATGCCATCATCCCAGCTCTGGAAGAAAAATACCTCAGAGAGCTCCAGCTCCACTGCTGGCTTTTGTCTAACATGCAGCATGCCAAGTTGGGTTTGCTAATAATAATTACTGGTGACAGCAAATACTGACAAGTACTCAACCACGATGCTTCAGCTTCTTCCTGCTGCTGCTTCATGGAGTTGCCCTAAAGCAAGAGCTGGCATCAGCACAGAGGACTGGAGCTGGATACAGCTGAATATTCTCTTTCATGATCTTTTTCAAAGATACCAAGCCTGCATGTGAATTTGAAGTGCAGACCACCTACAGGAACAGCCCCTGGGGGCTCCATCACGCTGCTCTTCAGTTTAACATTACCACTGAACCAGTGAAGTCACCAGCCCAACTTCTGGCCACATGCCACGGGGCCAATCCTGCTCTCTATGAAGTCATTATTAATTTTTACAGACTGAACTCATGTTTAAAGCAAGTAGCTAACTGCCTTTGTTAACCACACTGAGATTAAACTGAGTTAATCCCCCAGCACAAGAAAGAAATACCATAATTACTTTCTAATTAACAGGGTCATATTTTAATGGCTCCATGGCCTACAAATCTGAAACATGTTGCTAAGTGCAATATGGAAAATTGCTCCCTGGTTTAGTGCCAGCGTTGCCAAGAGAGATATTCCAAACATAAATGTGCCCTTTATGTTTAATAGCATGGTAGATTTAAAACTGCCCCCATTAAAACTCTGATGTTATCCTAAAGATACACTTGAGCCACGGGGTGAACAACTTCTCCAAAGTCACTCAGGAGTGCCTCAAGTAGCTGTACAACCACACAAGCATGACATTATTTCCTATGTTGTGCTGCAGAGATATCAGTGTTTTCTCTGTGCTGTATGTAATAGGAAATAGAAGGTATTTCAAAGGTTTACTTTGAAAATACTGAAAACACACATTGATTTTAACATTACTGTAAAGCCTGTATGAGAATGAGGTGTAAAATTTTACAATAGATTAAACTCGGTTAAAAAATGAGGTTTGTATGTCATTTTGTCACAGTGAAACACCACTGAAATAAAAACCTGCTGAGCAGTAATTCTGTTATTACTTTTACTGAGGATCTCAATGCTCTAATGACCATTACAAATCCTTTAGCACTGACAGGGTAATCTCAGCTGGATATCAGTGCTCCTCTCATCAGCACCAGCTCCAGCCCAACTCTTCCACAAGGCACAGGAAAAGCCTCAGTGGCCATTTGTGTGTGGAACACTGGCATTTATGGAAAACCTTGGGCTACACAGCTGTCCCAACCCTGGACATCCAGCTCCTGCACCTGGTGCTCAGGCTGCCTGGGACACACACATCTCCTACATCTCCTGGTGTGTCGGTGGTGACAGGGGCTTGTAGAGGATGGAAGAGACAGGATCTTGATTCCACTATTAGAAGGCTTGATATATTATATTATGATATATATATATATAACATTATAACTATACTACATAGGAATAGAAAGGAAAGGAGCTTCTTCAGAAGCTGGCTAAGCTAAGAACAGAATAGAAAGAATGAATAACAAAGGTCTGTGTCTGGCAGAGAGCGAGAGCAGCTCCACCGTGAGTGGTCAGTGAATCCAAACATCCACAGGGGACCAGCCACAGGTGGACCTGTTGCATTCCACAGCAGCAGATAATAATTGTTCACATTTGTTACTGAGCTTCCCAGCTCCAGCAGCAGAAATCCCACAGAAAGGATTTTTCACAAAGGATGTCTGTGACATCCTGGCAGCACGGTGCTGCAGGCCATGCTCTGCTGCTGCCCCTGGCACACCTCCTGTGCTGCCTCTGAGCACTCAGGGCACTCAGCCTCCTGCTACAAAACCAGGCTCATCTCTGCCTAAACTCTAATCCAGGGTTCCTGCACTCCTGAGCGTGCCCCAGCTGCTCCTGTGCCTCCCTGTGGAATTTTCATGTCCCCCATTGTGGGGAGGAAAGAGTCTGACTCCATGTTCTTAGAAGGTTAATTTAGTATTTTGTGTTATATTATATTTATATATATATAATATTATAATATATAATATATAATATTATAATATTATAATATATATAATATATATTATAAAATATAATATATTATATAATATATAATATATTATATATAATATATATAATATAATATATATTATAATATATATAATGTATATTATATTTATATATATAATATAACATATTATATTAATATAACATATATTATTATATAGTAATTTAGTATTTTATTGTTATATTATATTAAAGAATACTACAGTAAAACTATACTAAGTTTTACTTCGGGCTACTAAGTGTCTAAGAAATTTCATGCTCTAATTTGCACGGGAAGGATAATGACATGAGAGCCCTTGGCAGAGTGCAGGAGCACAGCAGATCAATAAATCCAATCCAGGACTCACAATGGCACAGGGAAGGCACATCAGGGGTGTGGGGACAGGTACCTGTCACCCACAGCCACACACAGCAGAGCTGCCCTCCTGTCCAGGGTAAAAACAATCCAGTGTGCACAAATGCCAAATATTCTGCATTGCTACAGCCAGGCAAGAACACTGCCATGACTTCAAAACAGCTTTTATCAGTCCCTAGGAAACAGTAATACAATTTGGCAGCCACGTCACATGAAAGATGAATCTGCAGAAAAAACCCCCACTAATAATGTTCACAGCTAAACAAAAAACCCAAAAAACCAAAAAAAAACCCAAAAAACAAAACAACAAAAAAAATTTCCCACACAGTCAGAGAAAATTTGCTAATTTTGTAATACCATATTAATAAGTGATATCATATTATTTTTAGTAACAAATAGAATTTGTTTTATTTATTTATTTTAGTTATTATTTACTTATTTTAATTTTTATTTATAATTTATTTTTATTTTTTATTTTATTTATTTATTAATCTTGTGAAAGATTCCCACAGTTTAAGAAACTCATTTATGGAAGCCAAGAGCCATAAAATCACTTGAATCCTGTCCCTATACTGCAGGTATGTGAACATGAACATACACAACACATGTCTGTGCCACCCTGCAAATGTCACCAAGCCCATGTGTTGGGCAGGGCCATTTACCCAATTTACAATTTTGCTCATTTCTGCATTTCCAATGCGTTTTTCAGACTGTTCCTCCTCACACAGACCCTCCCTGGTGCCCTGTCAGGCTGGCATTGTCACCTCACTGCAGCTGCCTGGCCAACCTTGGGCTGGCACCAATGCCAGTTTAACAGAGGCTGTGCAATGACAGCACACAACAAAGAAAAACACAAGGCAACCAGTGCAGCAGAAAAAGAGGCTTCCACACTATTTAATAATCATTTTGCCTCACAGTGAGGGCACTGGGGCACAGAAAATACAAGAGGTTTTATGTCCAAGAAAGCTTCACTGCATAAAATAAGGTTGAATTGAAATAGATTGTAATTAAATTAGTCTGAAAAACTGTGCAGGCACTTATCCCTGACTTGAGCAGTTCATTGGCTTTAATTTAAACCACTTTAATTGGTTTGACTAAAACTGAAATATGTTCCTCTTAAAACAAGCATCACTGTTTTTATGAGGCTTAAATAAAAGACAATTCAGATTGTATGTGCACAACTTGCTGTTTAGAAAAACCTTAGAACAGGGGCCATGAAGAAGCAGAAATATCCAGCTAGTGCACCCCAGACTCATGTTTAATAACATTTACAGCTGAATCACATCTGTAAAAGCAGACAAACTTGGTTCCACGAGAACAAATAAATGCAAAACAATGTTTGCAAAGTAAAGCCATTACAAGCAGCACTCTGGTGAAAAACCTCTTCTAGAACTACTGTCAATTTTTTGACTCAGTGCTTAAATGAGTATTTGAGTAAGTTCAGCAATGCCTGAACTGATGCAGAAGCAAGCTTGTCTCAGCTCACCTGAAACACAGCAAGGCTAGGGAAGGTGAAGCAGATCTACTCTTGAATTCCAAAAAGAACACGGGCCTGACAAGCTGAATTATCAAGAACTCTAAAGGAAAAAAGAGACCAGCAGAAGCAGAAAATAAATTAATTTGCTTAAGCTAACCCTAAGGAGAACCTGACCAGGGATCCATTCAGCTTCAGGCTGAATTTATTTTGTCACATATTTCAGAAAAATTTACAGTGTGAGCTGTGAATTACAACCACACCCCATGGAGTCAGAAGTGTGATCCTTCCCAGGTGAAAAGCCCTGACAGCCTCGCAGCACCCCATCCACCACAGGACACAAAGCAGCTGTAATCTGTGTGCTGCCCCTCCATTCAATACTCACTTCGCTCCAATACATTTCCTGCACATCCAGACAATTCTCTTTCCTATTTTCTGAGCAGAAACAGGCAAGAACTCTAAAGAACCCCTCCTCACCATGACCCCCAGGGGCTGTGTGCTGTAACCTTGATTTCTAGAGGCACTGCTCACACTGCTCCTGATTGTTTTCCTCCCCATGACCCCTCTGCTGCTCTGTCACTGCCCAGGGCCATTTCCTCTGTCCCCACAGTTTACTGCCCTCCTGATTTGGGAAACAGCCTGGTACAACGAGGGGAAGAGGCAGATGACCTCATGGAGCTCTTCCATCTCTACCTCCTGTCAGCAGCGCCTCTAAGTGACTCTTTTGTTGGTTTGTTTGTCCCGTCTGGCATTCATGAGGTTTTTAACAAACGCATTGTTTGCTAGAATGGCGTGAAGGAAAACACGTGAAAGCAACCAGCTGGATGTGGCTGACCTAAAAATTCACCTGTTTTCTAACTAGATAGTGTCTCATAGCTGTACAATACATTGATTGCTCAAACAAAAAAAAATAAAATTCTGAAAGGCTGAAAGGCAACACAGTTTTCATGCTGGATGTAGCTGACCTAAAAATTCACCTGTTTGCTAACTAGACAGTGTCTCATGGCTGTATGATACATTGATTGCTCAAACAAAATAAATTAAAATTCTGAAAGGCAACACAGTTTTAATGCATTTACGGTCAGTTCTTTGATATGAGATCTTCTGCATCAAACTGGCAACAAGAAAGGGCATAAATGGCACTGCATGCCTTCCCCTAACACTGTAGCAGGGCTTTGCTCTTTACCACAAGCTTGTACTCATTATGTTTTCTCTAACATTTCCCTTTCCTCATGTATCCTAAAAGCCAGGTACCAAATCAGCATTTTAAGAACTTATAGTAAAATTAAGCAGGATGCATTTTTAACTGTACTGTTATTCCAGAAAAGATGAGCCTAAGCACAATAAAAACTAATTTGTTTATCTTCCTTGAAGATTCAGTTACACTGACTATATTGTTTATTCTGAGACAGCTGCACAGATAAACGACAGATCTGATTTAAAGATGCATAAAATGTAGCTTGCAATTTATTTGTGAAATTGCCTGAAACTCCACACAGATTCTGCAGCTGATGACCAAGGCAATTGGCTTTATGCAATTACCAAATGAAAATATAAATAACATGAAGGCATAGAGAGCAGAAACAAATCAAATCATTGTCTGAGGAGTTACTGAGGGCTTAGAACTGGAAACAAACAATTAAAGTGCGGGAGACCAAAGCTTCTGCAGTTTGCAAATAAATCACTAAAAACTCCTGGGGGAGAAAAAAAAACACCCAACCAAACCACAGCAGAGACAGTGATGGATTCCAAAATGAGACCTGATGTGGCCAAAGCAAAAAGGCAGCAGACACAAAGCTGTTTGTAAGGACACAGCCCGGCGGTGCAGCAGCAGCAGCAGGAGCACGAGGCCAGCCCTGAATCACTGGCCTGTGTCAGGGGTCACTGAGCTGCTCTCAGCGTGTCCCATTTAAACCCATTCTGCCCTGGAATAAAGGTTTACATAAGACACTGAGGAAAGATGAATGGCACCCTGAAAACAAAGGCTCTGTGGAGGAAGAGAACAGAAGAGCTTTTGGAGGAAGGAGGAGTTCCTTTTTCCACCCTAAGTGCTGTGCAAGCGCCACTAGAGATGACAGAGCTGACACAGTGCTCATGTGTGGCTGCTGTGTGCACAGGGTGACACCACAGCCAGCCCTGGTGACCCTGCCTGGCTGTTCAACCACAGCCCATCACCAAATGCCACTGCTGGAGGGCACAGGGAGCACAGCTCTGTGCAGGGGCTGCCTGTGCCCCCTGTCCCTGCCTCCCCAGGGGCTGCACTGTCCCTGCAGTGCCCAGCACATGGCACAGCCAGCTAGGCTGGGATCTGAACGGGCTCAGACCTGCAGGGACACTGCTCCACTGCTCCCATAAATGTGCTTCTCTGCTGTTCCCCTCCAGTGCCTGAGCAAAGCCCATTTCCCTGCTGGCACTGATGTGGGCTGTGAAAAACACCAATCACTTGCTTTTGAAATTGTTAAAAGTTGAATAGTAATAAAATGGTTATAAAAATAGTAATACGATTACAGTCATAATAATTTGGACAATTTAAATTAGTACACTCTGCTCTACTGCTCAGAGTGCTCCCATAAATGTATTTCTCTGCTGTTGTTCCTCTCCAATGCCCGAGCAAAGCCCATTTCCCTGCTTGCACTGATGTGGGCTGTGAAAAACACCATTAAAAGTTTAATAGTAATAAAATGGTTATAAAAATAGTAATACAATCAGAGTCATAATAATTTGGACAATTTAAATCAGGACAATATGAGACAATAAAAGCAAAGAGTTGCAGATGTCCGGGTACCTTTTTCTGGGCATCACGAGCCCAAAAAGGACCCCCGTTAACAAAGGGTTAACCCTTAAAAACAACAGCCCATTGCATATTCATACACTTCATACATGATGCATAAATTCCATTCAAACACAGGATTCTGTCTGGGCAGTGTCAGCTTCTCCCTTCTAATCCTAACAGCGCCTTCAAGGCAGTAAGAAGTTCGTTCCCTCTGATAAGAAGGCAATAAATTCCCTTTCTCTGAAAGATTCAGGTGTCCTGTGGCTGCTATCTCACTGCAAGACCTTTCTGTTTAACAAAGCATCTTACATAGCATAGTTTCTATTTTAACAACTTTTATAACCTAAAACTATATTTAACACAGTACTTAAGAGAATTAATACAGCATTACTTCCTAACACAACACACATAATATTCATTTTAATATTTGTGAAAAGCTAATCATAAAATACATTCATTTTTCACATGGGCTCTGCCTGGACCACGCTGCAGAGGAACCCTGACTCCAGTTTTAGGGCTCACAGTGATTCAGTAGGTCTTGTTCAGAGATGCAGTAAAGCTATCCTGTATCTCTTTAATCAGGTCCCTGCCCCAGTCTAGAGCAATTTTGGGAGAAATCAGATTTTTAACAAACGCATTGTTTGCTAGAATGGCATGAAGGAAAACATGTTAAAGCAAGCAGCTGACCTAAAAATTCACCTGCCTGTTTTCTAACTAGACAGTGTCTCATGGCTGTATAGTACATTGATTACTCAAACAAAAAAAATTAAATTCTGAAAGACAACACAGGTTTCTTGTGTTTGGGCCCATTTCTTTGATATGAGATCTTCTGCATCAAACTGGCAACAAGAAAGGGCATAAATGCTATTGCATGTCTTCCCCTAACACTGTAGCAGGGCTTTGCTCTACCACAAGCTTGTGCTCATTGTTTTCTCTAACATTTCCCTTTCCTCATGTATTCTAAAAGCCAGGTACTAAACCAGCATTTTAACAATTTACAGTAAAATTAAGCAGGATGCATTTTTAACTGCACTGTTAGACCAGAAGGACAGCAAGAAATAATGCAAATATTTCTTTCCAGAAATACTGCAAATACTGTGTTCTCCTGGATTCTGATGGTGGCCTTGGAACTGCTTGTTCCAGATAAAGAATGAAGACCTTCATTATTTATAAGCTTTAAAGGAATCTTCTCACTGTAAGTCTGGTTCTACAGTCCAGGTGAAAGAAGGCAGAAATATCCATTTCTTCTAGAAACAGACAACTGAGGCACAAACTGCCCCACTGGCACACTGCACCCTGCTCAGCAGCTGCTGCAGGGAACCCACTGGGGTGCCAGAGCAGGGTCTGCACAGCTCCCCAGGGACTGAAACATCACATCTGACACTGTTATTTTCTGGAAAAATCTCTTGGCCCAGTATTCTTCTCCCAGGAAGCTGAGAAGCCTCAGAGAAAAAAAGAAAACAATAATTATCTGATTTGCTTCTCCTGTCTTTTGCTGCTTTGGAATGTGGCTGGGGATTGTTTGATTGGTTTCATGTGAATTGTTTTGACTCATTGGCCAATCTGGAAGGAGTCACAAGTTTTCATTATTATCTTTTTAGCCTTCTGTAAAGGCTTTCTGCCTTCTCCTTTCTCTATTCTTTAGTATAGTTTAGCACAGCATTCTTTAATACAGTATCACAAAGTAATAAATCAGCCCTGTGAGAACATGGAGTCAGACTCATCATTCCTCCCTTTGTCTGGGGGTCCCAGAAAATCCAAGATCAAATCCATCCCAGCTCTTCTCAAGGGAGAACAGGTGCAAATGACTGATTTACAGCAGGTTTAGCTGCTCACAGCTGTAACCCATTCCAGTTCTTGCCTCTCAGCACCCAGGTGGTGCTGCAGACTCCTGCCCACAGCAGCTCCAGTGGGGTTCAAGCCTGCCAAAATTGGTTTGAAGCCAAGGGAGAGCTCTCCACAGCCTGCCTTACACCCTGGGATGGGTGTTTGGCTGTGGGCTCAAACACTCCCTGATCTGCTCCAAGGGGACACAGCTCAACAAAGCAGAGAGGAAAATGAAGCTTTCCTCTTGATGTGAGGGGCACCAGGAGCAGAGCTAAGGGAAAATCCTTGGGATCTGTCTGAGGATAGCATCTACAATAATGTTCTTGTTCCAAAAACAGACAGGGAGCACATCTGCATGATAGATGTTCAGCTCAGAATATTGCAAGTACTTAATTGTTTTACACTCTCTGAGTTGCAGAGGCTGTCACAGAAGGTAAAAAGCATTCTCCACCACACCAAGCCAGTGTAAATAATCCCATGGAAGCTTACTAACAGGCCAGGAAAAGCTGGGCACAATTACAGCATCACTGAAGAGAGCTGTGTGACACTGCCATGTGGTACAACAACAAGAGAACACCCAGAAACTGCTGCTTTTCCTCAAATCATCTGCTAAAAGAGGTAAAATATTTCAAACTGCTGACAGAACCAGATATCCCACCTACTTATTACATATTCAACTGTGTAACAACTCTATGACAGGGAAAAATCATGGATTATAAGGCTCCAAAATTCTGGAGCTGTATTAACCTTATCCTGTGTGTCATTTCTAAACAACGTGAGCAAGTCCTTCATCTGAAAGCCCCTATCATTTGTTGACAGTGCCCAGAGCAAACTGGAGGCTGCCCAGGGAATTTGAGAGCATAATTATCACTCAGCACATGAAAAGTGGCCTTGGAAGGAAAAAAGGATGGTCCCAGAGGAGGTATTTGTAGAGGTGTCACAGAGCACACACAATGCAGAGAGGAGCTTTGCCCAAATCACAGCATGGTTAAAGCTGCAACAAACATAAATCAGGAGGGATGCAGTCTCTGTTAGAAACATGACAGCTTTGAAATGGTAAGAAATAAAGATAATAAACTGGCCTATGACAGGTATTGCAGGCTTGTCCTCCTACAATTCAACACCTGTACCAATGATCACACAGCCCTGCTCAGCTCCACAACTCTAAACTGATAAATGACTCATTTATAACACGAGCAAAGGGTCTGGGAGGCTCAGTGCATGTGAACATCAATGTTTTCCACATTTCAGAAGGTATGAAGCTCATCTTGAGCCCCTTTAAATCTTAGAATTGCATCTGATTTGTCCACTGCTGAAATCCAGCACACCTGGAAATGGCAGGACAAAATATTCATTTTATATGTACACTCCATAGTAGGTATTTTCCCCAATTAATATGATGAAAACATTGCTGGCTACAGCATACCACCTTAATAGAAAATTCAAAAGAAAACAATTGCAAAAGCCAATTTTCAGCTTAGTGAACAATCAGAAAGGAATGTTGTTACTGAACTTCTATCTTCAGGTGTCAAGAAGAGAATCAAACTGTAAATGCCAGAAATGGTCTCTGAAAAACTGCTGAAAGATAAAGGATAATATTAAAAACACAGATGACATACTCAAGATGCATAAATGCCTCAAATACATGAGCATGTGAATGGAATTATGTTTTTTTCCTGCATTCATGCTCACATACAGCTGTGGCAAAACTGTGCCTGTGTAACACTACATGTACTAACACCCTGTGCTAAGACTTCATGCTAATTCATTTTTTCCAGCTTTTACCCTCAATATTTCAGGCAATACTTTCTAGCAATTAGGAAGGGGTTTGTCAAATTCTAAGCAGGCATTGCCACAGGGCAGAATTCAGGACTGTAATGTTGATAATTCGATAATAAATCTTCATGTTCTGTTCTCAAAAAATAATTATGGTACTCTGAACTATAATTTTATAAAGACAATTTATAACAAACAAACTATAAACTATGGAGCCTATTTAAAAAATACTTAAACTTCTGTTCATCCAGGATCAAAAACTTTGCCTTTCCACCAGTTTCTTCAAACTTTAAAATCAAGGAAGTAAAACCTGCATCCTGCATCTGGTAAGAAATTTACGTAGCAACTGACCTGGCAGATATGTTGACAATAACTTCACAGTAAATGCTAACACTTGAACTTTCTTTTCCAAATTTGTTTGGTTAAGAATTTCCTTTATTTTAATGGAGGTTGAGAAACTCTACATCAAAAGAAAACCGTACTGTTACTGCTGAGTTTAGGTGGACTACCTATAATTTTTAATTAATTGCATGATGATAAGCAATTGTATCATTTTATAAGAGCAGAATATGCAATTTCCTGTGATAACCTTAGACTGCATTTTAGATGCAGCAATTTCAAATTCACATTCCTGAAAATCAAAAATATCTCCTTTTATTCAGTGCTCTATAGTTTCCCAGCTTAACCTCTTCTGTTAAGCACACGGATTTCCTCAAGGTAATAAAGAAAATAATAATTCTAAACTGACATGTTAAGAATATACCTTCTGCAAAGCAATCTGCCTACAGTGGTGCCTTTAAACACACCAACAGTCTAAATGAAATTAAACAAGTGGACATGGTGTCTCTGAGTCCCAGTGGAAATTATTCCAATCAGAACCTCGTGGAATTAAACCCTATTTGTACACCAGGAAAAACAGTTTTCTGTGCTTGCTAGAAATGTTTTTATCAATATGGTGTGTGACATGCTCTAACAGGCACACTGAATTAGCAGCAGCTGTGTACCTGCTGAGAAGTTACATGCTGCCCTTGATTAATGCTTCAGGAATATTCTAAAATAAAACCCAAAACACACTGCAGATCTCAAGGGAAGAAGTAAATCAGTAACTTTGCTGGAATGGTATTATGACATTAGTTTGCAAAACTAGTAATAAACTATGGGCCAAGATGCACAAAAAACCCCAGATGGATAAAACTTATTGATAACTTTTAAAGGTAGTTCCAACTGTTCTCATGGTAAGTTTTGGGTCCTCTGATGTACACACCAAAGGGTGCTTTCCATAAGTGCAACTCCGGATTTTCCTCTGCAACAGCATATGGTAACACTTCCTAAATTGCCTTTCTGCAACAGGTGCTCTCTTTTATGATGTAATTTTACCTGCACCTTTAATGTATAAAGCCATAAAATAATGAGGTTGTTTCCAAGGTAAATGGGGCCACCCATTGACTTCATCCTGTGTTAGACTGGGAGACACCACGGTGCAAACATGGCAATCACTGCAAAGATGGCACATTAGGGTCACACACTACTGGATTTATGCCCAACCACCACCCACAGCCAGGCTTTTAAGATGAAGTTTGGGCTCCACTGCAGCCATGGCTGCATGTGGGCAGCCACAGCTGATTATCAAAAGCCACAACCAGGGCTGGGTGCCCGGAGCTCCCCCAGCAGCACACAGAACGTGGGGTGTCACTGTGGGCTGTGAACGTGCCAGCAGCACACAGAACGTGGGGTGTCACTGTGGGCTGTGAACGTGCCAGCAGCACACAGAACGTGGGGTGTCACTGCGGGGTGTGAACGTGCCAGCAGCACACAGAACGTGGGGTGTCACTGTGGGCTGTGAACGTGCCAGCAGCACACAGAACGTGGGGTGTCACTGTGGGCTGTGAACGTGCCAGTCCCCACAGCTGTGGCTGAGCAGGCTGATTGTGCAGATTTCACACAGAGAATTCACAGCCTGGCTGCTTCCTTCTGACACTGAAGGTCCTGCCCTCAAACCCACTGGTAATTCTCAGCATTATGCATTCAGCTGTGATTATTCATTTAAGAAAATGGCACAACACAGGGAAACAACAAAAATGTCTGTTTCAATTCTTTACCATGCCCACGTCTCCTTATTTGTTCTAAAATGCCTGAATAAATGCAGAGCACCTGAGTGCTTACACAGTTAATTAACTGATTTACCTGCCTTCCTAACACTATCCTCCCAGGGATACATTAATGACTAATGAAATCACCTGAATTATTTTCATCTGTCTAATTAAACAAAGGATACAGCCTGTGGACTATTTTAACAAGGTATCAGCTGTGTAGAAGCTATCTCCTGACTTTGCAATCTTCTCTTTAACCTATGGCTTTGCAGCATATTTCAGGGCTCAATTTCCATGGGGAAAAACCAGCCTATCCACTGGATCACAGACAAGTGCCAGGCCTGTCAGTAACAATCAGTGCATGAAGTGGACAAGGCAGAGACTGCAGGAACTGGAGGCACAATTCATTTCTTATACATCACTTTAAACAGCACAGAAAGGGAGGGCTGTGGTTGAGCTGGAAATAGTTCAAGGAAAAATGGAGGGTTGTGACTAAACACAGGAGAGAAGGGAGAAATGAAGGGACAAGGAGGTGGAATAATGCTGTTGATTGGGTTATTTATAAATGTATCAGGTTTTATGTAAGTACGGTGATAATCAAATTGTAATTTTCTGTTCCTTTGATACATGCTCCACAAACACACAGTGACAGCCAGAACCCTGGAGAGCTGACAGTCTGAACAGAAGAGGCAAGGAAAGGGTAAAGGGCTCAGACAGCGCTGACTTGCCCAAGGCTACATCACTTGCAAGGGGCAAGAGTGTCCTTTTACTGCTGTAGCTACAGCAAAGACAAGAAAAACACAAAGTGGAGGTCGCATTTGTGCAGGTGAGAACCCAATGAGATATCAGTGCTGCTTTGAGCTGACAGCTTGGTAGGAGTATGGTTTCCCTGATACTCAGTTTTTATGTAAGGCCAGAGCATTCCTGACAGGTCCTGGATACTATAAATATATAAAGGTAGAATACTATATATTAATATTATAGGTAGTATAATTAATATTCTACCTTTATACATTTCACACTATCACAATTTCAAATTCTGGCACCCTGGAAAGCAGAGCCCCGCGCTCTTTCCTTGACACACACCAGGTACATCACAAGTGACACAAAACACGAGTCTGCCCCTTCCCTGAGATGCTCCGTTCTGAGCACTGTGGCTGGGGGAGCTCCTGGCTATTTTCCCTGAGCAGTTTCAGATCCGTTTCCTGCCGTGGCTGGTCTGCCCCTCTCGGGGCCGGGACAGCATCCCACGGCTGCTCCGTGCCAGCCCTGCCACCACGAGTAGCACCTGCAGCACTGCTGGATGTGAGGAGCACTCGCCACCAGCAGCACCGAGGGGCTGGGGAGGCACCTGCCAGTCACCTGCTGTGCCCGTACCCCACCTGCCAACGCCACTAAGGAGAGCAAACACCTCAGCCCTGGTTTCCTCAGCTGTCAGCCCTGCACGGACCGCAGCTGGGCAGCTCCCAGCCTCTAACCCGAGCTTTACGAGCTGCTGCACAGGGCGGGACGTGGCCGGGATGCTCCCTTGGTCCGGCCGAAAGGCGCCCGTGCTAACTCCGTGCCCTTTGCCTTGACCGGCAAGGCTTGGTTTTAATCCCCAGATCAGGTCACTAAGCCGAGGAACATAAACATGACATTTATAAAAGGACAGCGCCCACAGATGCTCATCGGCCACGTTAGTGTTTGCTACCGAAAACTCCTCTTCCATGATTCCAAGTTTTTCCTGAAATTACTCAGCGTATGTTACTGGATTTTACCCACAGTCTATTTTAGTACGAGGGCAGACATAAGAGCTTTAACAAACTCACAGGCAAAAAAAAGCCTTGATGCCTGCCAGGACACCGTAACCTTCGCGGGCTTTTGGTTTGATGGTTTTTTGTCAGTTTCGTTTGGGTTTTTTTTTTTTGTTTTTTTTTTTTATCATTGCGAGTCCATTTCACAAACATGAAATTCACCCCAGAGGAAATCGTACACCTTCCCTTCCCCTTCCCCATCCTCCCTCATTCTTTCTTTCCCACACGTGCTGTCTGCAATGAAAGAGCAATGAAAGAGGTAAAACCACAATCTGCCTCTGAATCTCAAACAAATCCACCAGGGACAGAAATCCCCTTCGCACAGCACAAACAAACCGTGGCACCAAAATCCGCCAACACGAACCGGCGAGCTGCCGAGGAGCAGCCCCACGCCGCCGGAAGGACGGACGGACGGATCTGGGCAGCAAACTCCGCTTACCTTGCTCATGCTGGCAGGAGGGCGAGACGGTCCTGCCGGACCGGGATGGAGCGGGATCGCCGAGCCCCGGGGGCGGAGAGAGCGGCGCTGCGCGGGACCGGGGCCGACCGGGGCTGCTGCTGCTGCTGGCGGTGCTGCTGCTCGGATCGCTGAGGCTGCGGCTGCTCCCGCCGATGCTGCTGCTCGGGGCTGCTGCCGGGCTCGGATTGCATCAGCGGGCGAGGGCGGCGCGCTCGGCGGGCGCTCGGGGAGCAACCGGGGCCGCCCCGCCCCGCCGCTCCCCGGCACCTACACCGCCCCTCGGCATCCACACCGCTCCCCCCGGCACCCTCACCGCCCCCCTCGGCATCCACACCGCTCCTCAGCATCCACACATCCCCGGCACCCACATCGAGCCCCTCGGCATCCACACTGTTCCCCCCGGCACTCACACCGCTCCCCCCGGCATCCACCCCGAGCACCCCGGCATCCACACCGCTCCCCGCAGCACCTACACCGCCCCTCGGCATCCACACTGTTCCCCCCGGCACCCACATCGAGCCCCTCGGCATCCACACTGCTCCCCCCGGCACCCACACCGTTCCCCCCGGCACCTACACCGCCCCTCGGCACCCACACCGCTCCCCGCCCTATAATGGCCCCGCATGGTGCGCGGCGGAGACGTTCAGGGCTGGTGCTGCAATTCAGCGAGACACGTTCTCCTCAGCCCGCACTGAGCCACTCAGGGTGCTCTGAGTCATTTCCTCTGTCTCGCTGTGTCCGACTCGCTGACACACCAACACCTGGCAGTCATCATCCCCCCCCGGTGCTGAGCGCTCCAGCACTGCCACCCAGCACAGGGACACAGCACCCATTGTACCTGGGATTGGTGGGGCTGACAGACGTGCTCCCTGCCCACCCAGCACAGGGACACAGCACCCATTGTGCCTGGGATTGGTGGGGCTGCCAGAAGTGTTTCCCTGCTCACCCAAGACAGGGGCACAGCACTCGCTATACCTGGGATTTCTGGGGCTGACAGACATGTTGCTGTGGTCACCACCCATTGTATCTGGGATTACTGCAGCTGCCAGAAGTGTTTCCCTGCTCACCTGTGCCCCAGCACTGCCACCCATTTTATCTGGGATTAATGGGGCTGACAGAAGTGCTTCCCTGCTCCCCCAGCACAGGGGCACAGCACCCATTGTATCTGGGATTGGTGAGGCTGACAGAAGTGTTTCCCTGCTCACCTGTGCCCCAGCACTGCCACCCATTTTATCTGGGATTGGTGAGGCTGACAGAAGTGCTTCCCTGCTCACCCAGCACAGGGGCACGGCACCCATTGTATCTGGGATTGGTGAGGCTGACAGAAGTGTTTCCCTGCTCACCCAACACAGGGCATATCACCCATTGTACCTGGGATTAATGGGGCTGCCAGAGGTGTTTCCCTGCCCACCCAACACAGGGGCACAGCACCCATGGTATCTGGGATTGGTGAGGCTGCCAGACATGTTTCTGTGCCCACCACCCATGGTAGCTGGGATTTCTGGGGCTACCAGAGGTGTTTCTGTGCCCACCACCCATGGTATCTGGGATTATTGGGGCTGCCAGAGCTGTTTCCCTGCCCACCCGTGCCCCAGGCCACGCTGAAGGTCTGGGATGTACCTGCAGAGCTCTGAGCCACCTCGCAGTCCTGGTCCCTGGCAGGCTGGCCAGCACCCGAAGACAATAAATACAGCAGCCTGTCCACTGTGTTGCTTCTAGTTCCTGTGACACTAATACAAAAAAAAAGAAAAAAAACCCACGAATTTTTCAGAGAAGATGCTGCTGTAATGTTCACAAAGTGCTTACTTTCATCATAACTGATTTTACATTTTCTTCCTCCACTAATATTTTTGTAAAGGTTTTCCCCTCTGATCTCCTTCAGAGTTGTTGTAGGAAGCTGTTTCATCTCAGTGTGACTGTCACAAGTGCCAGGTTCTGCTTTGCACAATGTACATGAATTATTCTCTGTTGTACAGTGCCAGAGATTGGTTACATAAGCAGGTTTTTGTTCCTGCTGCTCTTCAGCCAGGTAAAAATGCTGTTTAGTGGATTTACAAGCATTTTGGATTCCAGGCGAGCAGCACTACCCAAAACACAAATTCACATGAACAGTGATATTTCAGCAACTATTTAGGAGAGGAGAAAGATGGAGCAAAAAACCAGGAGGCAGAAAAAGCAGCAAAGAAGCTTTAGACAGATTCAGCTCATCATCAGGGCAGTGCTACCCAGTGCTGATAAATGCAATTCCACCCATCCACAAGGAGTTATCTTCAGGTTACAACCACACACAGGAACAGCCAGGGTCAGGCCCTTTAATTCAATATCCTGTCACTGTCATAATGCAGGAGAGTTTCAAGAAGAGAATAAGCACACAGAGGCACTTTTCTTCATATACTCATATATATATATACTCTCTATATATTTCACTTTGCTTCATATACTCTTTCCACTCATCCTCAAAGGATCTGTGCCACATCAACTTCCTGAAAGATGAATTCTCGAGGCTTAACAGCTCCTCATGGCTTTTTGTTCTATTAATTTGTTCCCTGAACCTACATAAAATTTGATATCTTTCAGATCTTGTGCTCATCAGTTCCACAGTTTAGCTCTGTTCTGTGGGAAGCCTCGTAATTTTGCTTTATTTTGAATTTGCCACTTGATAACTTCACATCATTCTCCATTTTTTCTGATACTGAGAGACAGCAAACACAAATGAAGAGCACTTTACCCCCTGCATGTAATTTGTGATTTTACAGGAAATTGTCAAATCCTCTGTCAGCTATCTCCTTTCTCCAGCTGAGGAGTTCTAATCTTTTTTTATTTACCATAAAACAGTTCAATAACCTTGATCATCCTTGATTTAGGATGAGGACAAGAGCCACACAACACTCTCAAAAAGCATGTCATATTTACTTTTAATTTGCCTTTTTTCCTTCCTCTATTTATTTTCATTATAGTTCTGTTTCGTGTTTGGGCTGTTCATGAGCACTAAAGTGAACCATTCTATTTCTGAATTACTTAATTCTAAGATTTCTCTGCTGAAAGGCAACACTTCATTCATAACCCACTCATTTATATAAATTTAGCCTTTTTTTTTGGTTGTGTGCATAACTTTATACTCACAGACATTATTATATGTTGTTTTTACAACTGTATATTCAGTTTCATGAGGTCCTGCTGCAGATAGCCCTAGTTTGGCTGAATTGTTTTAACACCCTTATCCTGAAGGCTTTAACTCTTATCAGCAAATTTTGTCTTTTCTCTGTTTGCCCCCATTTCCCCTTCTCTCAATTACAGCCTCTCTTCTGTTTCTTATCTTTACCCAATTAAAGACAGCAACCATAAAAGCACCTTTCTTTTCTATGAGCCTTTGCTAAGGCACTTGGTCAAATGCTGTGGAAATCCAATTGGATTTTATCCCTTGGACCTTTCCTTCCTCTGAAGCTCGGAATTTCATTTCAGAAAAGTCATGCTGAGTCTGCCTCTCAATGGCATATTTATCCATATATCTTTGTGCATTTCTTGTTACAGGTTGTGCATTTTCTCACGTCAGTAGCCTGAATCCCTTTACAAAAAAAAAAAAGCCAAAAAAACCCAAAAACCTCCAAACCCCTCCACAAAAAAACCAACCAACCAACAAACCCGAACAAAACAAAACAAAAAAAACAAAAAAAAACCCCAAAAAAAACCCCAAAAAAACCCCAAAGCTGTTTGAGTGCAATTTGACTATTTTCAGAGCTCAGTTTACCAGCCTGAACAATCAGCCTTTTACCAAAGTTCTGTGCAACACGCTCACCATAGAGATGCATTTCAAATTATCCTTAAACTGCTGCCAACTACTGAGGTACACAGCAGAATCCATGGCCTGGGCAAAACTAAGAAATAGGAGGAGGAAATGGGAAGGAAGAAATATTATCTGAACTGCAGAGGATTTGTGCAAAGCAAAACCATCACTTACTACCATCACTTACTACATATCTAGAATATGAAAAAAAAGATTTTTGTATTAATATTTTGCTTTTATTCAGGGCCAAGCTGGCCCTGAGCTTGCAAGCAAAAGTCAGGAAAAGCAGATCAAAATTCAGAGAAGCTGTAGAACTTACTTGAAAAGCTGCATCTTGCTGCAAAATCCCCAAACCTGAAGTTGCCATTGGTAAATGGGCCAAAAATATGTAATTTTGAAGAGACAGCTTGCATTACCTCAGTCTAGCTGGAGTCCTTTATGTAACTCCAGAAGTTAAAGGCAAAGCACATTAGACCCTTACCTCTGGTGATTCACTCAGTTGGGTTGCTCCATCAGTAAGAAATTACATTTTCTATGCTCTTGAGTATTTAATTTTGATAAAACATTATTCATTTCAACACTAGTTTTTCCATTAACACCAAGAGTTCTGTGAACGCTTGACAGCACTGTTAAACTTTACAAGTTTTAATGAGTAAATTCTTCACACATATGAGAGAATAAGGTGATTTATATGCTCCAAGTCCAAAGTGTTTGCACAAGTTGTAGGGATCCACGAGGGGAAGAACCTGAGGCACACACATTTTCCAAACCTGAATAAATTCACCTTTAAGCCACTGAAATATAAGGAACTACTGTTGTGGAAATGCAAAGGCAGTATGATAAAAAGCCACATGGGAAGTGTTGAAAGGGGAAGCTTGTAGATCTAGAATTCTGTAAGAAAAAAGAGCACAAACCCTTCTTGATAAACTGCAAAGTTTCCTCTACAACCCTGGATGTAGAGGATTGGGAGAAGGTGGGTGGAAATCTGGCTTTCCATATAAGAAAAAGCTACAATTCTGTTTTTTCTTTTTTCTTCTGAAATGGCATAAAAACTTCCTGTAGAAAAATGTGCAGAAACCAAATTTGATCCAATCAAATGGTATCATTTACACAAAGTCTGTGCTTGAGTTTGCTCCTGATCGTTTAAAAAAACTCTCAAAGCTCTTTGTAATATAAGCCCTTTTGAAATGTGTTCCAAAGCTTATTAAAACAAAATATATAGCTCTTCCAGAAATACCAGAATGCTATGTTTCAATCTTTGTGAAATACTTCACTTCTACATTAGCTTTTTTACTAAAACTCAATCTTGCGTAATTTCTACGACTGCATGTACAGGCATTAGCACAAATATTTTAAAAAAGGAAACATCAGCTTTCATCTACAATATTCCCCAGGGAAAACCTGTGACTGATTTCAGCCACAAAGCTAAAATTTTCAAGAATGATTAGGAAGGTAATTGGAGTGCAAGATATCCAAATAGCTGCCTGGCAGATGTGGAAACATCATTGTGGAAAGCTTTTAAAGTGAGGGAAAAACCAAACCTTTGGTTAAGGAACAGATTGGCACTGAAGAAATTTCCTAATAGAGAAGAGAAATTATTATGCAATTATATGTATATATAAATTATTATGTAATTATACACACATACATGTTCAGATACGTACAAAATGTTAGGGTGGGATCAATTTTGAAATTGTTTTTATTTGGGGGAAGGAGAGGTCCTTTAAAGACTGGTCATTCAGGACTACCACAATGATAGGAGAAGCTGATGGTTGCAATTATTGCTCTTCTATTGGTTTCTCTGGGTGTCGATTGCAGGCACTGAGACAGCAGTTCATGTTCACACTCAGGTGTTTGTTATTTCTAATCAGTAAAACAGCCTCACACCTGTGAGCTCAGCAGCTTTTCAGTAGAAGGCACAAATGGCCAACAAGCTCTTGGTACAAGGGCTTTAAGAGCTGACACCTGGATTATTTTCCCTTTTAACCCAATAACTGATCCCACAGAGCCCACAATGCAGAGTTTTCTGCCCAATTACAAAATGCCACCCAAACCCATGGAGAAGGAGGAAGAAGCAGCATGAAGAGGAAACCCAGGACAACACCCTGTGCCCTCCATCTACAACATCCTAAAAATCCCAAAACTTCAATTTCTCACCCAGTGATACACCCACACTGCTCTCTATAATCCATTTCACACTTTTGTGGATCCCAGTCTATCTTGAAGTCCAGGAAACTTTCTCCATGGATGAGGGTCACAGTCAGTGCTGCCCTGGGGGTCAGGGCACCCCAGAGCAGACACAGAAATATTCCCTGTGCCCGGGGTTTCCTCTTTTCCTTTAGGAAAGGAGGATTGTTTGCAGAACCAGAAAGATGAAAGCAGCGTGGTTTGGCTCCTCGGGGAAGAGCTGGAGTGGGATGCAGAGTCTCAGGCGTGAAAAACACCAATCACTTGTTTTTAAGATTTTAAAAGTCTGCTAGTAATAAAATGGTTATAAAAATAGCAATGTAATTAGAGTAATAATAAATTGGAGCATTTGGATTAGGACAATATGAGACAACAGAAACAAAAAGTTATGGACAGTCTGGGTACCTCTTTCTGGGCAGCATAAGCCCAAAAAAGGACCCACGTTAACAGAGGATTAACCCTTAAAAAGCATTAACCTGTTGCATATTCATATATCTCACACATAATACATAAACTCAATTTAAATACAGGATTCTGTCTGGTCAGTGTCAGCTTCTTCCCCTTAATCCTAATGGCGTCTCCAGGGCTCAGTGAGGCGAGAAGTTTGTTTCTCCCAATAAAAGAGCAATAAAATCTCTTTCTCTGAAAGATTTGGGTGTCCTGTGGCTGCGATCTCAGTGAGAGCCCTTTCCTTTTTAAAAAACTATCCTATAAAGCATAGTTTCTCTTTTAACATTCTGTTATAACCAAAAACTATATTTACCATACTACTTAAGAATAGTAAAACAGCATAATTTTCTAACACAACACGTATAATATTCCTTTTAATATTTCCGAAAAGCCAATCATAAAATACACATTTTTCCCACATGGGATGTACTTTTCAGAGCAGCAGGATCTTTTTGCGGCAGCACCTTTGCCCGGTGCTCCTTTCCTCACTTCTCTGTTTTCCACCTGCTCAGCCCTGCCAGCCCCGCTGTGTGCGGGCTCTGCTGTAAAACCCATGAGCAAAATCTGGGTGTAAAATCAACCCACTGGCAGAATCCGGGCGTAAAATAAACCCACTGGCAAAAATCTGGGCATAAAATCAACCCAGTGGCAGAATCTGGGTGTAAAATAAACCCATTGGCAAAATCTGGGTGTAAAATAAACCCCCTGGCAGAATCTGGGTGTAAAATAAACCCCCTGGCAGAATCTGGGTGTAAAATCCCAGCTAGAAAGGCCGGGAGGAGGTGGGAAGGGTTAGTGGGCAATGCTCAAGGGCAGAAAGCCTCAGCACAAAGAGCACGGGCTGCTCAATTAAACCTCACAGAAAGAAACATCACAAAGCAGGAGATAAAAGGGAAAGCGGCCACACAGCATCTGACAAGCGGGGAAATGCTGGGAAAAGGCTGAAAGGGAAAGGTCCGCATGCATGAGAGTAATTGGAACCAAACAAACGCATCTCCCCCCGTTTCGTTCCCACCCCCTAAAAGCAGCATTTTACGCATTCCTCCTAAACAAGCGCTTTGTGAATGTGTCACTTATTCCTGCCCGGAGAGGCAAGAAAAACATCGGGCTCCGGGAATTAACCAAGAACAGAGTTTGTTTCCAGCATTTCTTCCAGCCTTTTGTTTTGCAGCCACTCACCTCGCCTCTGCTTGCTCCGGGGCGCTTCTGGAAGGTTCTGGGCGGTTGCACCTGCTCAGGGCTGCCGGCCCAGCCCTGGTAGAATGGGACAGGCTTCCCTCAAGAGACATCTCCATCAGAGCACGGCCTTCCAAAGGCTTTTAAAGGGGTTCAGGTGCTCCAGGGCGTGGAGGAGACACTGGGTGAGCAGCAGGACCTAACCCACCCCAGCTGGCTCTGTTTAAGCCATTAGAATCCCCCCCTCTCCCCAAAATCAACGCCCTCATTCCCCTTTTAAAGGGAGCACCACGAATCCTAGCTGGACCATTTTTCCCATCTAGTGTTGCTCCTAAAGTTGCTTCTTTGTCCCTCACTCAGCCCTTCTTAAAAACTGGTGGGAAAGTGAGGAAACACTCAGTGTTTTGTGCAATTGACAGGGAAGAAGCAAGTGGAGGATAAATCCCCACTCAAGTTCAGAGAATGACAGAACTATATAGGTAGAAAAAGACCTTTAAGATCATTGAATCCAACCATTACCCAGCGCTTCCGAGCCTACCACCAAACCATGTCCCTGAGTGCCACATCCACGCTTGTTTTAAACAGCTCCAGGGCTGGTGCCTCCACCACCTTCCTTGGCAGCCCATTCCAATGTCTGTTCAGTCTTTCTGTGGAGAAATTCTGCCTAGTGCTGAACCTAACCCTACTGTGGTGTGGCTTGAGGCCATCTCCTCTTGTGCTGTTGCTGATTGCCTGGGAGCAGAGCCTGATCCCGTGTTGGACACTTGTAGACAGTGATAAGGTCTCCCCAAGCCTCCTTTTCTCCAGGTTAAACACCCCCATGGCCCTCAGCTGCTCCTCACAGGACTCGTGCTCCAGACCCTTCCCCAGCTCTGTCACCCTTCTTTGGATCACAGAGTTTGACACATAATGAATGATAAAACCCACTCAGTTGGAGCATCTGGAAGATTCAATGCAGAACTGCTTGGTTTCATTATAAAAAGAAAATTGGTATTTAAAGACTGACCTAATGGGTGTTTGTGGGTTTGGTGGTGTAAAACATTTGGGTCCAAAGAAGCCTTTTATTTCCAATAGTAGAATTAAATGGTAGGAATCGATGTGAAATCTTGATTTCTCTGATGTTTCTGGAATAGCTTTGGGGTGCCTGGAGAAAAGGAGGCAGCTGGGCTGTGCCCAGGTGGAAATCCTGCTTTCCCAGGTTCCCAAGTACAGCCTGGCTACCTCAAACCCTGCCAGCCCAGAGAGGGGCAGAGAAAGGCTGCTCAGCTTTTCGGCTCCAACAGCGCTCTATAAACAGCTCAACATCCTCTTTGTGCTCTAAAATTATACTGTGGTTCCCCAGTCTAAATTAAACTGAGCCTAAAAAGGCTTCAGAAAGAAGTGCACAAAAAAACCCCAACAACAACAACAACAAAAAAACCCAACAAAACAAAACAAACAAACAAAAAAACCCACCAAAAACCCCAAAAAAACAGGAAATTTCAAGCTGTTTTCCAGGTCCCACTCACCAGGAATAGGACTCGGAGCCGTTAGCATGTGCCAAAAAGAAAACAGTAAAAGGTGTTTTTGTGCTTGAGCACGAGCCATCCCCACCTGCCCTCCTGTTTTTGCAGGGACATGGGCTCCATGCTGGTGCTCCCAAGGAGCTGGTGACCCCCCTCCTGCCATCCCGGACCCCAGGAATTTCACTTCTTCCTGTGTGCAAACCCAGGGCATTGGGAATATTTGTCTGCTCTGGGGTGCCCTGACCCCCAGGGCAGCACTGACTCTGACTCTCATCCATGGAGAAAATTTTCTGGACTTCAAGACAGACTGGAACCCACAAAAGTGTGAAATGGATTATAGAGAGCAGTGTGGGTGTATCACTGGGTGAGAAATTGGGGTTTTGGGATTTTTAGGATGTTGTGGATGGCAGCAAGATGGAGGGCACAGGTGCTGTCCTGGGTTTCCTCTTCATGCTGCTTCTTCCTCCTTCTCCATGGGTTTGGGTGCATTTTGTAATTGGGCAGAAAACTCTGCATTGCAGCTCTGTGGGATCAGTTATTGGGTTAAAAGGGAAAATAATCCAGGTGTCAGCTCTTAACTGGATAGTTTGGTCTTAAAAGCCCTTGTACCAAGAGCTTGTTGGCCATTTGTGCCTTCTACTGAAAAGCTGCTGAGCTCACAGGTGTGAGGCTGTTTTACTGATTAGAAATAACAAACACCTGAGTGTGAACATGAACTGCTGTCTCAGTGCCTTCAATCCAGACCCAGAGGAACCAACAACTGCTACCCCAGCAGCTGGGACCCCACATTCCTGCTGGTGGCCACAGGGTGACCCTGACTGCAGGACCAGCATGGCCTGTGGTGCTCAGCTGTGAATCCAGATCTTCTGTGAGCAGTAAGAGACCCCAAACTTAAATATTTGTATAGGAAATCCACTGCATTCCCTGGAAGAGCAGTACTCAGTGGGAAATGGTGCCTGCTAGCAAGCATGCAGCAGCACAGGTGCTTTTTGGCAGGCACATTTCTGGGCATGCACCACCCCAGCAGGTGAACTGTTAATTAAACTACCCTTAATGACTGGTAACCAACACATAAATGCATTCCTATACATAGATATTGCTCCAAATGCCAGGTTATCAGTCATAATACCTAGTCTGAGATAATGAATTCCACACTAAATTACCCTGCAGTAGCCATGTGATTTTTCTGTAAATTATTCTGTGTTTGAGGAGGCTGCTTTAGCATATAATTGTGGTGAATTAGGCTTGGTGAGGGATTCCAGCAGCTGCAGAATCTCTTTGTTGGGCTGAGCATGAGACCCAGCTCTTCCAAGGGATGCTTTAATGTGCCAAGATCAATACTTGAGGGGCAGAACCTGGAACAGATGGGCCACGAGGGCCAAGCTGTGCTGGTAAATCAGTCTGGCAATGACATGGCACTGATGTCACAGCTGGCACTGGCAGTCTCAAGGGTAGAGCTGCCAGAGGAGCAGAGATGGGGTCCAAGGGCTAGCAGTGACCTCTGAGGAGCAGCTGCAGACAGACGTTTGGGTTGGGGATATGGACTCTACTCTCCAGCCTGACTGGTAATCAGTCATCCAGAAAGGGAACAGGTAGATAGATGTGTGTGTGCCTTGAAATCTTTAAACAATTCAAAGTAATCCCATAAAAGCTTCATTTTGACATCTGCCACAGGGCCAAGATTCCTTTCTTTGCACTGCTTTTGAGTCTCTGAACTGTGTGTGGTACCACATTGTGAGAGTAACAAAGCCAAAGTATTCCTGGTTAATGAATGGCAACTAGTCACTGAAACTAACTGGCCATGAGCTACATTCAGATTAAAATTATACCCCTCCTAGTTAAACAGATGTAACCAGACATTGCTGTGGGGTTTTTCCTTTCAAATTAGGAAGTGCCAGTTCTTTCTAGACAAGCAGCTTTGGTCAAGTGAAGTTTTTAGGGTACTAACTGGTGCACAGCACCAACACAACACCTCAGCCAGTTACAAGCTTTGCTTTGCTGCTCTCCTGTGAAAATCCTCAGCAATGAGCCACAGGCTTGCAGAGCACCATGGAATGGTAAACCTGCTTATCAGGCCACTTTTTAGGATACACAGAACTCATGGTCATATCCTTGAGCTACACTAAAAACCTGCTCCAGGATCTAGACACATGCTCTTTTTCTCCTGAAGTTTCACAGTTATTTCCTCAGAAAAAAAAAGGAGGTAGTTTCCCATGTAACTGAAATTTTATATTTTGTTGTGCTGTGTCCGAAACTGGAACTTGAAAAGTTAGAGGGATGCTTGTGTAAAAGGTTTGTTGTAAAAAAAAGAGGAAACCTTTCCCTTTAAGATTAATCCAAGCCCCTATTTACTGTAAAAGTCACAAGAGTGTAAGACAGCCAGGCAGTAACAGCCTGTACTCCTGACTCTCTGGAAGGGAAAACTTGTCAACAGACTTTATTAAAATGTGCACACCAAAACACAAAGACAAATTATAGAAAAAGGTTCCCATTTATTCAAGGTATGACAAGGATATTTACAGTATTCATTTGCTCAGAATAAGATCCATCCTTATGAGTTTTAAAGCAGCAATTATAAATTACATTTAAAAGGGGAAACATTCCAAGCATGTTTCTGTTAGAGATATTTTTACAAGGACAGAAACACTTTAAGGCTAAGTTGTTTTGACCTTTGCTGCCACCCACATTTATCTTGGCAAAACTGTCTCAAAAACAAGGTTACCTTGAGGGATAGACTATGCTAAACCAACACACAATTCTGTTCCCTCAGATGCTTTCCACAACAGTTCACATGTGACAAAAAAATTGACTTTTGATTTAAAACAATGTATTAAATATAAATGAGATGACCTGCCTACACCTCAGCTTCTCAGAGAGGCAAAACATCATCCACAGCCACACATGAACCACCTCTAAAAGACATCATCATCATCATCACCATCATTTCTTGCTGATGAAGGTACTTCAGCTTACCAAGCAAGTTGCTGCAGCCAGAGATCCACAGTCCTGTGGTGCACTCCACCTTTCCCATCACATTATTTTTCAAGACAGAAGCACAAAAAGGTTCAGGTAGCTGATTTCTAAGGTAGCACTGTGTGCTTGAGACAGCCCTGGGCTCCCACAGCACAGCCTGGTGCCCCACCACAGCAAACAGGAGTGGCTCAGCTGCTGGAGTGTTATTCTCTAGTCACTGTAACACAGCACAGAGCTTTAGGAGCAGTTAAAATTGGGTTATCTAAAATGCTTTATCTCTTGAGGTAGAGCCAACAATCGTATTTACTCCTGTTTCTAAACTGTAATGCACATGCCATCAAGAAAATATAGCAGTTTATAAAATAAACCAGCTGATTTTTCAGATGTTATTAATTGCAAAATAACAGGTTGGATTTTCTTTCTGAATAATTTTGTGCCTGTTTTAGAAAGAAGCAAATTAAATATTGATAATAGTAGATTGTGGCTATTTATACAGTTGTAGTGAAAAACCCCCTTGTTTTATACAAATAAACTTCACAGCAACTTTCAAAAGGGTTGGTATACGAGGATTTTTTAAAGTTAAAACTAACATTAGAAAACTCCAATTTTAACTGCATAATAAAAAAACCCCAAAACCAAAAAAAAATCACCCCCAGTCATTAGACCTTTAGGCTACATAGCTACCTTTAATACTACAGTGGGTAATTGTTTCAGGATTACATGAAAGGGAAAAGAAAATGAAACAGAACTGAACCCCCCTGCCTGCACAAACACAATTCACTGAACAAGGACTGGGAGGTGAGGACACTGTAAATGAGACCATTGCAAGTGCACAACATTTCACATCCCAACAGGAGCAGAAATGGGACCAGTGTATTAGAGGGGATTTTATTCCAGGTTAGCCAAGAATCCTCAGTAACAGCAGGGACTGTCTGAAGATAACCAGCTAACCAGTAACAAGTTCCAAACACGTGGAGATTGGCACTTGATCTGTAGTCAGCCCCAGTCACTCAGCAGTTTTCTCCCCACAGACTCACGTACACAGAGCTTTAAGTTTCCATTTTATTACCGTAAAAAATAAAAGTCAATTCGTAGTTCCAGAGTAAACAAAGAAAGCTTAGTTTCAAACTGGTTAAAAACAAAGCTCCAAATTCTGGTGAGTTACATGTCACAGGGTTCACATCAGCACCTCAGCCTAATGCAGTTTTTTGTGGACTAAGCCTATTTCACAGGGTTTGCACGTTAGTGACAAGGGGCTACATTCTCATCAGGATGCACATGGAACGTGGCTCAAGGAGAACAAGCTGGAAGCCTGCAGGCCAGCTTCCAGAGTTCCCCACTGAGCTCTGCATGTTCAGAACCAACATGTAAGACCAAAGTTATTAAAGATTGACCTTTTGCATATTCCCAAACGGAAGGCAAATACAATCAACTAACATTTGGCTTTGAAACATTAAGATAACAATGCTGTATTTCAGCCACATATTTACAAAAATGTTTACAACAGAACTGTGTAGGGTTTCCTTTTTATTGTCATAATACACTTATAGATGAATAGTCATCTTAACCTTCATGCAAAGATGCATCTCTTGTTACACAAGAAGTTTCCTGTTTGATTTTTTGCACTCTGAGGATAGCAAGCAGAAGGTTGGGTAAGTTTGGGTCACCCTTAAAAATGTAGGCCTGTTTGCTCTACTGCACCTTCAAAACAAGGAGGTAAAGAACAGGCACCGTTAATTCCACAAGGGTTCATTGCCTCTAGCATGTTTTCCAAAACCAACAAAACCAGTCTTGAACAGTTGTAACAGGGGTTATTCCATGACTTCCCCTCTTCAGTTTACTTCCCGAACTCTGGAGTTACTTTCCTAGAAGCACACTTGCTGAGCTTCTTTTCTAATGTATATTGCTGACTATACATTTTAAATTAAACTGTTATATAAAGAATGTAACAAGCTTTTTCCTTTGTACACAACTTAATCTTTGTGCTGAGTATTCTTCCAAGGGATTTTATAAATAATACAGTAAAAGTTTAGATCAGTCTTCCACCCTCTCGTCATTATACCATGTTGTTGCTTTCTCCAACTTTATCTACAAGCTGTGGAAAAGGAGACAAAAAGGTTTTAGGTTGATGACATTTGTGTAGAATTGTGAAGCTGCTCTCAAATACTGCTTGCTACTTGCACAGTTAGTATGTGACTGGAAATGAGAGTCAAGTAGTACTCACCGAGCTCTCATGGTTCAGGTTTGTGAAAACCAAAATTCTTACAATTGCAATTGTGTTTCTGCATAACATGTTTTTCTCATATAGACATTAACAGTGCAGCATGAAGATGCAACAGAATGAGAAAGGAAATAGAAGAATGCAGATAACACTGCCAGCTTAATGGTTAAAACAAAACAATACAGTCTCAGCCACACATGCAGTAGACCAAGGAAGATATTTCAACTGACCATTACTGTGGATTCTCTTCTGAGCCTACGTAGGCTTTGAATAAAACATTAACAATTGTCTTTTAAAAACAAGATTTAACCCCGTTATGATCAAATTAAATATGATTAGGATCAATTGACAAATGAAACATTCAATTGATCATGAATTATGAGCCACAGCTTGGCCTAACTGTGAGACTGGAACAGATGAACAGGAACACTCATTTTTCAAAAACAGCCTGTATGCATCTAAGTTATTCCCATTATTAATTTTCAGCAGTAGCTATTAAAACTGTTGCTTTCAAAACTAGTATTACAAATGCTTGTGTTAAAATACATAAATAAATTAGCACAGTAAAAGCAGTTGACTGAAACACCCCAGTTTAGCATCTTTCTGTTGTCTTCAACTCCTCGGCCATTTGGTTTCAAAAATGGAAAACTCCACTTGAAAAAAGACAACTCTTAGTAATAAAAGGTGTAACCTGGTGCAGTGGACCTCAATAAATATATCTGATCAATGACTATGCAAGCTGAGAGTTTCTGGGTTCACCACACGAGCTGCAACAGAACACTGAACTCCACCCTTTGCTTTTAGAGGCCACTTTTCCTAAGTTCACCCAAACACTGCACCAAGAATGGCACAACAGGAGAGGAGGAGGAGGAGGAGGAGGAGGATTCACCTGTGTGCTCAGCCAGGGCCAAGAGTGAAGCAGAGGAGCCCCAGCATTCCCTGTCACCCTGAGGGCTCTTCCCACTGCACTGCCCACGAGCAGGGCAGCTCCTGCCAACGCCTCCTGCTGCTCCTTCTACCCCAGCAGGGTCTCCCTGGGATGAGTGGGATGTGCATGGTGCAAGAACTGTGCAGGAATGCATTTGGAGTCATTGCTCCTAAGTTCTATTTGCTTTATTTTTGATACATTTCTACAGGTGCTGTATCAGTGGAATGAAAACCAGAACATGCTGCAGCTGTTGCATGAAGTACCAAACTTACCGAGCTTATTCCAGGTAAATTCAAGAGATATCCAAGAACTGGAACTCTTCTAATAAAGCCAACCACCACAGGAAAGAACCCCCTTTAGGTAAAACATCAAAAGACTCTATTAGTTTTTGTAATTAAGCTTTTCTCATATTGCTGTAACATGAAAAAAAAAATTCTTAAAATTTTTAAACCATGATTACATAAAACCTTGTTAGAAGCACAATAGTTTACCAAATATATCAATACACATTCATCAGAGAAAGGAGAAAACCAGGAAAGAAATAGTGTATTTTAAAATGGATTTAATTTTCTTCATAGCTGGCAATTCTCAGTCAACTCATCAAAAAATAACTCAAGTGAGAATACCTAATTTAGTCAGCAAAACGGATTTCTCAAAATTAGCATTCATATTTTGATATAAATCCTCTTTATGTTATAGAAAATACATTCAAGACCCCATATAGAAACAAGTGAAGTTAGTTCTGAGTAATTAAAACTCTTTACATTGACCAAAGAAAATGAACATGACAGAGTTGTGCATTCATTTATTTCCCAAGCTGAAGTCAGTGGTTTGAATGGTGACCCTGGGGATGTTCCCTGGCACAGATGCTCTGCTGCAGCTCCTGCACTCTCCTCCTAACCTGTGCAGCAGAAAAACAACTGTGGCAGTATCTCAGCTGTCTGCAGGGAGCTGCTGGCATTCCCTGCAATCCTGTGTTGAGCATTCCCAGCATGGAATTAGGATTAATGTGCAATGAGGCCTCAGCAATCTCAAACTGGCCATTCCCAGCATGGAATAAGGATTAATGTGCCATGAGGCCTCAGCAATCTCAAACTGGCCATTCCCAGCATGGAATAAGGATTAATGTGCAATGAGGCCTCAGCAATCTCAAACTGGCCATTCCCAGCATGGAATAAGGATTAATGTGCCATGAGGCCTCAGCAATCTCAAACTGGCCATTCCCAGCATGGAATAAGGATTAATGTGCAATGAGGCCTCAGCAATCTCAAATTGGCCATTCCCTGCATGGAATAAGGATTAACGTGCCATGAGGCCTCAGCAATCTCAAACTGGCCATTCCCAGCATGGAATTAGGATTAATGTGCCATGAGGCCTCAGCCACAGTGAAACTGTGACATTTCACAAGTCATCATCCTCTTCACCACCCTGCTAAGAGCTGTTTGCTGGGTAATATCCACACCAATCAGGGGGGTTTTAGTTTGTTTGTTGTTTCATTTTTAAGACCAGAGCATTTCAGCCCAGTAAATTGTGAGGCAGGGCACACAAACCACTTGTAGCAGATTAAAAGAGCTGCTGTGTCCAAGGATAAGGAACAGTCAGTAGAGCAGGGATAACACTGTCAGCCATAGCTCTGCAGGGCTGTCATCTGAACAAGGCTCCTAAAGCACCTTAGACTGGAGCAGCTGTCCCATAACAGCCAGGGCAGTTTTGTGCTGTGCAAGCAAGCAGCAGGACCCTGAGGAACAGCATAAAATGGAGCTTGGGGAAAGACTTCATTTGTAACTTCTTCAGAAGGGAGCAGGTTGCTGACAAGAGGAGGATGGCTGAACTGAACAAGACTGAAGCAAAACAAAAAGCTTTGCTTGAAGTGGTCACTGGTCAGCCCTGTAGCAAGGGATTTAGATTCTATCAGCTAATGAGCCCTGGAAAAGATGGTCACAGGATCATGGAATCAAGGTTGGAAAAGACATTTAAGATCATTCAGTCCAAACCACTGGTCTCCAGATGCTTTAAATTAAACCAGATCAGCTAAACATTCATACCTGGAATTATCCACCCCTTGTTGGGTCCCTTCAGGCTAAGGGACAGTCCTGGGGATAACTATTGATCTTTTAGAAACCTGTCAGCATTGTTTGACCCTGCAAGCACCACTAGATAATCCACAGCCATACCTGCCTACACAGAGTCACTTATAACTCTTTGAGATCTTTTAAAAGGGGTGTTCTGTTGGAAACACATTCTACTTGCTTTGTACTGGCTGATCAAACCAAGCAGTCCATGCAAGAAGGGACAGAGTATTCAGTGAAATACTGAGATTATCACAGCACTTACAGTGACAGGATTCAGAGTAACACAGAGCAGAACAATAAGAAATACATTAACCCCACTAAATTAATTTTCTGAAATTTCACTGTCTCCAGTAAGAGCCAAGTTCAGATTGACTTTTAAAATAAACATTTTATCTAAACTAAATATCAGATTAACATACAATCTTACTGGGTACAAAAAGAACTCCATGAGAACAATGGTTTCACTTTGATTAACAGGAACAGTGTCATTCAGCCATTCACAGAACACTTCAGGGTCTGAAACTTGATCAATAACCATTAATGAAACAATCTGCATCTGGAGAGAGGTCCAAGAACAACTACAAGCCTCCCTTTCTACTTTTTTGCATATTTTTTGCTTTGTTCTGTAGGGAAGCATAGAACTTCAATCATGGAAATAAAGATAAAAATATAGATATCTATGCAGGCTGTAACAAGTCAAATTCTTTCACTATTACAGTTGCATTTATGAAGAACTTAAATGACACATTGTGAAAGTTATAACATGTTTCAAGATTGCTGTTAAAAAAAATAGAATTTCCATTTTTCCTTAACTCAGTCTAGATACTGCTAACCCAAACAAGCAGTTCTGACTCCAAGGCACAATTGCAATGAAACCTGCAATTTTCAAAGAAAACAGCTTTTCCCTGGGCTGCCAGAGTGATGAAATGGTAAGGTTACAAACCTAGGATGGTTGGAACTAAATAATTTGCCCCATTTGTTAAAGAAAAGAACAAATTCCCTACTGAAACAAGGACCAAGTATCCCTTTTCCATGAGGAGATATTTAAACTTCATACTGCTAACAATTTGGGCTCCCACACATTTTGAAGCTTTACAATTCTTTGGTTAGACATCAGCATTATCAAAGTCACTTTGGTAAATGCCTCACCAACATTAGCAGCTTTGAGTCTTGGAAAAATACTTACCAACTTGTAAATAAACAATTTCATATCAAATCTGTCCAAAAGGAACATTTAAAGGATGCTTTAAACATTTAAAGGATGCTTTAAACATTTAAAGGATGCTTTGTCAACTCTAACACAAACACTACACAATACATTTATTCCTAGATAAATGAACACAAAGTTTTTACAAACAAGGCTTACCTGAACAATAGGAAGAACCCATAAATTTCCAGGATCATTCCTATTAAAGGCCAGCCAATGAGGACTATGAGCACACCACCCAGGAAGAAGCCCGTTGCTTTCATTTTGTGTTTTTGAAAGAAGAATCTGAATGTTCTTTCCAAACCGATAACAAAAGACAAGCCAGCCACAAATAAAACCTAGAAAAGACAAAAACAACCAAAGGAAGAAAACAACTAATTAGGTTCCCAAGTACAGGATGTAAAAACACACACACATACATATATATTTTTTTTAATAAAATTACACTGCTTTTCTTGCACAACTTCTTTCAATACCACGAGACAGTTGGTGAGAATGAATTCACTATTGATTTTCTTTTGTAAGGTCCATCTTAAAGCACTTGTAGCTCTCAGCTGCTTGAATGTAGAGGGTCTGTCCTTTGAGCACACCCCAGACAGAGGATGTGCCCTGGCACAGCTGGAGCTGAGGCTCAGTCCTACTGACAGCACAGGTTCCTAAAAACTGACCCCACACCCAACAGCACCTCTGCTCTGTGCCACTGACATCTCCAACAGCTTCTGCTGGTCTGCTCACACTGCAAAGCCAGAGAAGGAAAAAGCTGAACAGTTGTTTTTTACTGTGCAGTCTTTTTATTGTTTATTTATTTGTTCCAGTATAGACTGAACACTATCACATCAGTTCCAAGTAGTTAGAACCACTTCTGGTGTCCTGCAGCTACAGGACTCAGAATTATTTCAGCAACATGTTTTGCTTAGAAAGCAATAGTATCTCAGGTTTTACTCAAGTTTAAGTTTTGGATGGTATTTAATAAATCAATTTCTTAGAACTTCCTGCCCTTTCTGATAGAACTTTTTTTTTTTTTGATAAATACAATTCTCTGCAAGGATACAGTACCTTTTCTTGAATTATCTTTGGTTACCACATAGCCTGTCATTGTCTCTTCCTACCTACGTTTTCATTTTCCCTAAACAGGATCTTGTATTTCCACCTTACATTAGAAAAGAAAAAATAAGCATTATTGCATTTTTCACTCTCCCACTGCACACTTGATCTGATGGTTCATAACAATGCTTCCACTAAGGTACCCAAATTCAGATACACAATTTTATAATTCTCCTCAGGGAATCTCAGTGTTTGGGAAGCAAACTGATCTGTTTGGCTGCAGCTTTTGGGCATCAGCAGCAGAGGGGCTGAAGCTCTCCCAGCCAGGCTGTGCTGGGGCTGGCACAGCTGAGAACAGCAGAGCACAGAGGCTGGCACAGGCAGCAAACACACTGTCACTTCATATTTGGATTGGAAATTGCCTGCACCACAACTAGGATTTCTTTTCTGTGCTGCTTTGAGCGACAACTTTGATTTGGTAAAAGCTGCAGATATTGAATCTCTCTTTCATGAAAGAGGTCTGGCTCTTGTAAAGCCAGAAGTGTCAGCAATTCATATTTATTTCTCTCCTCCTACAGCACTGCAAAACTACATTGGCTAGCATGTAATTAGAGATTGTTATCCAAATAGATAGTTAAATTGACAGTGATCTCAGAGGACCACAACAATCACATTTGCAGCAGCACAAGAGTGGAACAAGCTGCTTCTTGTCTACCAACACCCCAGGGCCTGACCCACGGTGAGGTTCATTCACAGCAGTGTGAGCTGTTCCAGCCTCAAGCAGGAGAAATGATTCACTCCTGTCACTGAGCTCTCCTCTTCTGTACCAGATCACCACAGTCATCTTTGTCTTGCAGCTTCACACTGCTAACATGCTGTTCTATTTTGAGTTTATCTTCAGTAGATCACATACTTGATTCTAAGCACTGCAGAGAAGTCACTTACATTTCCAATAGCCAGAAGAGCTTTGTCAAAGAAGAGTATCATTCCAAAGAAGAGGAAAAACACTCCAAAGCCTGTTAGTCCCATTCCAATCTCTGAAAAAGAAATAAATTTAGGCATGTAACGAAACATGGTACCAAGAAAAAGTCATGGATAAAAACTGGGGAAAAAATTAGAACATCCAATCTAAAGACATTTTAAATTTAGAAACTTCCTTGAGTGTACAAATATTATAAATCTTGTAAACCCCAATTAATTTGACAGATCTTTGGAAGCTGTTTATCAATAAAGGCCATGTTTGGAAGTAGGCACTGAAATTGAATGCAACCATATATATATATATATATATATATATATATATACATACAGCAAAGACATACATCATCCCTTTTGGTTAATTGCTAGCATGGAGAACAGGATTGTTTGTAAATTAAACGATTGTTTGACAATGAAACTTTGTTTTCCAGATTAGATCAGTTGGTCAGAACATGGTACAAATAACTCCAGGGTCGGGGTTTGGTTCCCATATGGGTCATTCCCTGAAGGGTTGGATCCTTGTGATCTTTCTCTTTTTTAAATTCAGAATACTCTGGGATCTGCAGATCTTATCCCATGATCTTTCCCATAGCAATGTAAGTACCCTGGTCCTCTCCATGCTCCTGAAACCTCATGTTCCATCTCCCATGACTTGCTCAGCATTTTCTAGATGGAACACAACCTGAATGAATCCTGCAGGATTTTTCCAAGGTGCACATGTGCTGACAGTATCAAACACCAGCCTGGGTCTCCAGACAATTGCCATTTTCACAAAACTGGCAGATAATGAATATTGAGGGATTAATGTCCAATTATAATTTTCATGCTTCATATTTAATTTTTATTAATTAAATGGTCAATTTACATTACACATAGGTACAATATCTCTAGACTGCTAGCGCTGTATAGCAGTTTTATTTTATGAATTTTTTCATTTTATTATCTTAACTTGAAGATTTTTTTTAAATACCTTTTGTACTTAACTTATTTGCTTAAATTATGGACTGGCCAGTGCTGGGTTAACAGCTGGACTCAATGCTCTTAAAGGTTTTTTTCCAGTCTAAACAGTTCTATAAACTTTGAGTTCTGCAAAGGATGCTCAAGAAATACTGGGAAGCCAAGAGTAGGATGGAAGGTTTGTATGAGAAACAAATGCCAAGCCAGGATTAAAACTACCATTTCACAAGAGTATCTTGAAGTCTGCTATTAGAAATACATCCTGCTTTTCATTTTAAATCTCTACAGCCTTCCTTGGACTCTCACAGAGATGAAAGGGAGAGAAAAACCAGGAGCAGCAGCAGCAGGGCTGCAAACACAGGCATTTCTTGTTGTTTTCACTGTGACCAGACATAGAAACCTACAGGTTTGTAAATTGCAAAACAAAAACAGCTTAGCAAAACCCTCCCTAATACTATGCCTGTATATTTGTGTATTTTGAAGTTCCAGTAGTTTTGCATGGCCTGAAACAAACAAAACCCACAAAATCCACAATCACAGCCCTCACTGCTGCTGCTGGCCAGATCTGCCTCCCTGGATTTTAATTGCACTTTGTTGATGCAGTTGCTCATTTGCTGTTGCCTGATGAGCTTGGGAGTAAAGGAGGATAATTATGCCTGTTTCAGGACTTCTAAGTAGTTGTTGGAAATAAATTTCAACACAGCTCAGATTGGTTACAGCAACATTCCTCTCCCCAGACTCCTCTGAGGCTTGGCTTTCAGCAAGGCTGTTAGAGCTGCAGCTCTGTGGTACAGCCTGCCACTTTAAACTTTCACTGGGAGCATTTTAACACCCCACAATTAAAAGCACTGAGTAACTCGATCCAATCAATTTACTACAGGCACTCTCCGTACTGGTTTACAATGAAAAACAGAATTGCAAATTGTATTTTCAGTGGATCTGCTGACTGAAGGCAATGGAACAATTGCAAGTGCCCTTTTCTCCAGTACTCTTGACTTGAGAAGAGCAGAAACAATCTGCATTCTGCAAGGAAAACACATGGAGGCAGGACTCCAGAGGGATTTCCAGCTGCCAGCTAGATACATAAGCAGTCCTGAAAGTGAGATTTGCTCCTCCCCAGCACAGCTCAAGGTGTGGATGTGGGCAGGTGTCACAGACATCCTTTGTGAAAAATTCTTTCTGTAGGATTTTTCCTTCTAGAGCTGAGAAGCTCAGTAACAAATGTGAACAATTATTATCTGCTGCTGTGGAATGCAACAGGTCCACCTGTGGTTGGTCCCCTGTAGATGTTTGGATTTACTGACCACTCAGGTGGAGCTGCTCTCACTCTCTGCCCAGACACAGACCTTTGTTATTCATTCCTTCTATTCTGTTCTTAGCATAGCCAGCTTCTGAAGAAGCCTCTTTCCTTTCTATCTCTATGTAGTATAGTTATAATGTTATATATATATCATAACATAATAAATCAAGCCTTCTGATCATGGAGTCAAGATCCTGTCTCCTCCATCCTCTACAAACCCCTGTGACCACTATCAACAGGCAGGGGCAGAGCTGCATTCCCCCTCTGACCCCTCTGGAACCACCCCAAATCTGTCTGGAAGCACTCCTGCCACAGTGGGCTCTGATTCCCTGCACAAGCCACCCTGTGCTCTGGTCAGTGCAGGGAAAAGGGAAAAAGAGAAAGGAACATTATTCTCATTATCCCAAAATAACTGCTGGAAGATGAATGGTGCAGGACTATTATCCTCCAGTGCTGGGATCTCAGTTTCTGCCTTGATGTGGATCAGAATTTGTAAATATATTTAACTACACTTCTCAGAGGAAGGGAAAGAAAAAGTGCTGGCATTTTGTAGAAAATCCTTTCAACAACTAACAATGAATATTTATAGAGGGAACAAACTATTTTAAAATGGTTTCTCCTGTGCCAGAAGAGCTTTCCCACATTAGTCAAACACAACATATCAATGCCTAGAAATGCAGAAACACACACTGGCCAGGCTGTATTTATCCTGGATTATCATGATTTCCTGAGACAAGGGAGCAAATCTTCATCAGTTTCTCCAGAAATTCCATAAGCTGTGCAAGACTACTGCAGCACTGTGTCAAAACAGCTTAGTAGATTTTAGGATTCAGAATTAAGATACATTGCTTGTGAAAGATTAGGGCAGACAATGCACATCCCCAGCCTTTTACAGTGCATTATACAGGGCAAAATAAAATGGAATTGTGTGCTAGCATAACTATTATTTTGCTAGCATTATTTTTTAGTATTGAAAATTTAATTTGGGAAAAGCAAAGTGAATTCTTTTGCAATTACTGGTTTATAACACCATTCAATGCACCACTTAAAATGATGTTCTAGACTGCAGATGCAGAATGAACTTTCCAAACAGCAGCAGTAGTTCTCTCCAGGTATTTATCACACTATTCCACCAGCGACTCTATGGCTAACTCTGTATTTTTCCAGACAGCAGTGAATTTTAAAATATCTGACAAACTATCTTCAGAATTTCAGAAAAACTGAAAAAAACCCACCCTGAAAACGACTAAATGTCAGATTGTTTTATTTAGTACTCCTGTCTCTGACAGTTACAACCAACAGTCTTAGCACTGGAAATAGCTCAAGGTCCCACATGAGGAACCAAGCAAAATAAAAACAGTGAATCTCCTTCTGAAGAGTTTTTTGGGTTTTTTTGCCCAATGAATACTCCAGACTGGAAGTTAAGAGCAAAAGCAAAGCCCACAAGGGTTTAATCAATCAGAAACCAAAAAGTTAACCCCAAGGGTTGGTACTCATCCCAGTAACAGCACAATATCTGAGTAGCTCAAGAAATCATTGACCCTGAATGCTGCTGAACTCTGCTGCCTGTCCTCATCCTTGGCCTTAACTGGCTCCCCAATACCCCCATTTCCAGTATCCTGCTATCAAAGCTATTTTAACTTCTTTTTTCTAGATTTTTCACACCCTCCTTCATAACTGATGCTGTGGTGCTTATCAGGCAGACTCATTTCCTTCTGTGGCAATCATACCAGAAATGCACCAGACATGAGATGGTCATTTAAATCACAGGCCTGTCATTGTCCTTTACCCTGATAAGCTGTTATCAGGGAATCACAATGGTTAGGGTGGAAGGATCCTCTGGGGATCACCCAGCCCAACTCCCCTGCCAAGGCAGGGCCACCTGCAACAGGTGACAAAGGAATGTGTCCAGGTGGGTCTGGGATGGCTGCAGATCCAGCCCCTCCCTGGCAGCTGCTCCAGGGCTCTGCCACCTGCAGTGCAAGGAAGTGATGCCTCACGGTGAGATTAAACTCCTTGTGCTTCACCTCATGGCCAGTGCTGAACTCCTTGTGCTTCATTCCCTTCATGGCCAGTGCTGAGTTCCTTGTGCTTCATTCACTTCATGGCCAGTGCTGAACTCCTTGTGCTTCATTCACTTCATGGCCAGTGCTGAGTTCCTTGTGCTTCATTCACTTCATGGCCAGTGCTGAGTTCCTTGTGCTTCATTCACCTCATGGCCAGTGCTGAGTTCCTTGTGCTTCATTCCCTTCATGGCCAGTGCCGAGTTCCTTGTGCTTCATTCCCTTCATGGCCAGTGCTGAACTCCTTGTGCTTCATTCACTTCATGGTCAGTGCTGAATTCCTTGTGCTTCATTCACTTCATGGCCAGTGCTGAGTTCCTTGTGCTTCATTCACTTCGTGGCCAGTGCTCCTTGTTCTGCCACTGGGCACCCCTGACAGGTCTGGCCCCATCCTCTTGGCATCCATTTAAGATATTTACATGTATTGACGGGATCCCCTCTGTCTTTTCTGGAACAAACAGGCCCAGCTCCCAGTCCTTTCTCCTTAGTGATGCTCCAGAGCCCTCACCATTCCTGTGACCCCTTCCAGCAGCTCCCTGTCCCTGCTGTACTGGGAGCCCAGCAGTGCACCCAGCCCTGGGGCAGTTCAGAGGGGCAGGATGGCCCCTGCCCTGCCAGCCCTGCAGGTGTGCCCTGGCTGGGGCAGTTCAGAGGGGTAGGATGGCCCCTGCCCTGCCAGCCCTGCAGGGTGCCCTGGCTGGGGCAGTTCAGAGGGGCAGGATGGCCCCTGCCCTGCCAGCCCTGCAGGGTGCCCTGGCTGGGGCAGTTCAGAGGGGCAGGATGGCCCCTGCCCTGCTGGACACACTCCAGAGCACCCCGGACACCACTGGTGCTCCTGGCTAAGAACACAATTAGGAACTTCTTTACTTTCATTTCTTTGATCTCTATTTCCCAGCACTTTGGTAGAAACAGAACTATGGCCACATACAAGTATTTTTGCTTTTTTCCACTTCAGTGTCTCGGCCTCACTTTGAAGCCCCCTGCAGACGTTTGGTGTGGTACCAGCAAGAGCAGCACAGCAAAGATATTTACTATTTAGGTAATTAAGCGGTTCCAGAGCACTGACGTCCAGAGGGAGGCACACGAGAAGAGCGTAGCTGAGCGTTACTTTGTTTATCGTTCAGCTTTCATTCATTCACTTACAGCGCTCAGCCAAAGTGCCTGGGTACAAACCCACAAACCCAACAAACCCAGGCCAGGTAACAGGAAGAAATGTTCTCCTGTAAGGCTGGCGAGGCCCTGGCACAGGGTACCCAGAGCAGCTGTGGCTGCCCCTGGATCCCTGGGGAACGCTCCAGGCCAGGCTGGGCGGGCCCCGAGCAGCCCGGGGCAGTGCAAGGTGTCCCTGCCACGGCTGAGATGATCCTTAGGGTCCCTCCCAACCCCTCCGCACCGCAGCACGGCACACCGCGCACTCGCAGCCCCGGACACACGCCGGCCGTGGTGGCAGGGCTCTCCCAAGGCGGGGGTCCCGCCGAGCGCTGCCCTGCCGCTCTCCATCCCCTGCCCGCCCGTGCTCCCGCCAGCCGCCGCTCTCGCCGCACCGGGGCCGCCGCCGCGCCTTCCACTGCGGGGATGGGGCCGCGAGAGCTCCCCCGCCCCTGCCCGCTCCC